>CM019063.1:35182973-35478953 GCA_009667805.1 Leptobrachium leishanense | reverse complement strand
CTGCACCGGAGCAGCTCTGACATCTGATGCCTTGGACTGGCTAGTGCTACGGTTGGTCACAGAGGATGTTGTGCCCGTGTTTGCTGTGCCGCCTCCTCCTCCCCCTCCTCCTCATTTGATTCCTCAGTTCGATCTGGCACCCAGGTGGAGTCAGTGACCTCATCATCAATGTCATCTTCACCCCCTATCTCCTCGTCCACTGGAGCCAACTTGGCAGTATAGGCTGCAGCTGCTGGGGCAACATGAGTCCCACGCACCTCTCGCACCTGAAATCCCCTCACCTCTCGCACCTGAAATCCCCGCACCTCTCGCACCTGAAATCTCCTCACCTCTCGCACCTGAAAATCCTCGCACCTGAAATCCCCGCACCTCTCTGCTCCTGAAATCCCCGCACCTCTCGCACCTGAAATCCCCTCACCTCTCGCACCTGAAATCCCCGCACCTCTCGCTCCTGAAATCCTCGCACCTGAAATCCCCTCACCTCTCGCACCTGAAATCCCCTCACCTCTCGCACCTGAAAATCCCCTCACCTCTCGCTCCTGAAATCCCCCTCACCTCTCGCTCCTGAAATCCCCCTCACCCTCGCTCCTGAAATCCCCTCACCCTCTCGCTCCTGAAATCCCCTCACCTCTCGCTCCTGAAATCCCCTCACCTCTCGCTCCTGAAATCCCTTCACCTCTTGCTCCTGAAATCCCCTCACCTTTGTCAGTCTCTACACTGGCTCCTGTTTCCTTTAGAATCCAGTTCATTCTATTGGTCACATACAAAGTTCTCCATAACCGCGCCGCAGCCTACATCTCCTCCATAACCCGCCGCAGCCTACATCTCCTCCATAACCGCGCCGCTGTCTGCATCTCCTCCATAACCGCAGCTGCCTACATCTCCATAACCGCGCCGCTTCCTACATCTCCTCCATAACCGCGCGCGCTTCCTACATCTCCTCCATAACCGCGCCGCTTCCTACATCTCCTCCATAACCGCGCCGCTTCCTACATCTCCTCCATAACCGCGCCGCTTCCTACATCTCCTCCATAACCGCGCCGCTGCCTACATCTTCTCCATAAGCGCGCCGCTGCCTACATTCCTCCATAACCGCGCCGCAGCCTGCATCTCCTCCATAACCGCGCCGCTGCCTACATCTCCTCCATAAACCGCACCGCTGCCTGCATCTCCATAACCGCGCCGCTGCCTACAATCTCCTCCATAACCGCCGCCGCAGCCTACATCTCCTCCATAAACCGCGCCGCTTCCTACATCTCCTCCATAACCGCGCCGCTTCCTACATCTCCTCCATAACCGCGCCGCTTCCTACATCTCCTCCATAACCGCGCCGCTGCCTACATCTTCTCCATAAGCGCGCCGCTGCCTACATCTCCTCCATAACCGCGCCGCAGCCTGCATCTCCTCCATAACCGCGCCGCTGCCTACATCTCCTCCATAACCGCACCGCTGCCTGCATCTCCATAACCGCGCCGCTGCCTACATCTCCTCCATAACCGCGCCGCAGCCTACATCTCCTCCATAAGCGCGCCGCTGCCTACATCTCCTCCATAACCGCGCCACAGCCTACATCTCCTCCATAACCGCGCCACAGCCTACATCTCCTCCATAACCGCGCCACAGCCTACATCTCCTCCATAACCGCGCCGCTGCCTACATCTCCTCCATAACCGCGCCGCAGCCTGCATCTCCTCCATAACCGCGCCGCAGCGCATGCTCCAATCTCCTCCATAACCGCGCCGCTGCCTGCATCTCCTCCATAACGCGCTCTGCTTCCTACATCTCCTCCATAACCGCGCCGCAGCCTACATCTCCATAACCGCGCCGCAGCCCTACATCTCCTCCATAACGCGCCGCAGCCTACATCTCCTCCATAACCGCGCCGCTGCCTACATCTCCTCCATAACCGCGCCGCTCCTACATCTCCTCCATAACCGCGCCGCAGCCTACATCTCCTCCATAACCGCGCCGCTGCCTACATCTCCTCCATAACCGGCCGCAGCCTACATCTCCATAACGCGCCGCAGGCCTACATCTCCTCCATAACCCGCGCGCTGCCTACATCTCCTCCATAACCGCGCCGCAGCCTGCATCTCCTCCATAACCACGCCGCAGCCGACATCTCCTCCATAACCGCGCCGCTGCCTGCATCTCCTCCATAACCGCGCTGCTTCCTACATCTCCTCCATAACCGCGCCGCAGCCTACATCTCCATAAACCGCGCCGCAGCCTACATCTCCTCCATAACCGCGCCGCAGGCCTACATCTCCTCCATAACCGCGCCGCTGCCACATCTCCTCCATAACCGCGCCGCTGCCTACATCTCCTCCCATAACCGCGCCGCTCCTACATCTCCTCCATAACCGCGCCGCAGCCTGCATCTCCTCCATAACCGCGCCGCAGCCGACATCTCCTCCATAACCGCGCCCGCTGCCTGCATCTCCTCCATAACCGCGCTGCTTCCTACATCTCCTCCATAACCGCGCCGCAGCCTACATCTCCATAACCGCGCCGCAGCCTACATCTCCTCCATAACCGCGCCGCAGCCTACATCTCCTCCATAACCGCGCCGCTGCCTACATCTCCTCCATAACCGCGCCGCTGCCTACATCTCCTCCATAACCGCGCCGCTGCCTACATCTCCTCCCTTATTAAGAGGTACATCTCATCCCGACCACTTCACTCGACCAATGATCTGATGCTATCAGTTCCTCGTACCCGCACCCCCCAACTCCCGCCTTCAGGACTTCTCCCGAGCTTCCCCCTTTCTATGGAACTCCCTCCCCCCGCAACATCAGACTCTCCCCGTCTCTCCAGTCTTTCAAGAAGTCTCTGAAAACACATTAGTTTAGAGAAGCCTATCGGCTCACTCCATGATCCCCTATTCTTCATTTCTTGCTCCTCTTCACACAGCCCACATGCAGCCCCATTACTCTTAGATTGTAAGCTCACAGGAACAGGCTCCTATTTTCCTTCATTCTTCTTGTGTCGCACTTATTTGTTAATTTTATGTTTGTTTGCTCTTTCCTTGTATCGCATTATGGAATGTGTTGGTGCTTTATAATGAATTATAGTAATCAGGCATTCGTCAGGGCCTTACTGGGGGTACACTCATTATTGGGGGGCAGGATACGTGCTGCAGCGTGGCTCGGGATGTTACTGGGGTACACTCATTATTGGGGGCAGGATACGTGCTGCAGCGTGGCTCGGGATGTTACTGGGGTACACTCATTATTGGGGCAGGATACGTGCTGCAGCGTGACTCGGGATGTTTACTGGGGGTACACTCATTATTGGGGGCAGGATACGTGCTGCAGCGTGGCTCGGGATGTTACTGGGGGTACATCATTATTGGGGGGCAGGATACGTGCTGCAGCGTGGCTCGGGATGTTACTGGGGTACACTCATTATTGGGGCAGGATACGTGCTGCAGCGTGGCTCGGGGATGTTACTGGGGTACACTCATTATTGGGGGCAGGATACGTGCTGCAGCGTGACTCGGGATGTTACTGGGGTACACTCATTATTGGGGCAGGATACGTGCTGCAGCGTGGCTCGGGATGTTACTGGGGTACACTCATTATTGGGGGCAGGATACGTGCTGCAGCGTGACTCGGGATGTTACTGGGGGTACACTCATTATTGGGGGGCAGGATACGTGCTGCAGCGTGACTCGGGATGTTACTGGGGGTATACTCATTATTGGGGGGCAGGATACGTGCTGCAGCGTGGCTCGGGATGTTACTGGGGTACACTCATTATTGGGGCAGGATACGTGCTGCAGCGTGACTCGGGATGTTACTGGGGGTACACTCATTATTGGGGGGCAGGATACGTGCTGCAGCGTGACTCGGGATGTTACTGGGGTGCACTCATATTGGGGGCAGGATACGTGCTGCAGCGTGGCTCGGGATGTTACTGGGGTACACTCATTATTGGGGGCAGGATACGTGCTGCAGCGTGGACTCGGGATGTTACTGGGGGTACACTCATTATTGGGGGGCAGGATACGTGCTGCAGCGTGGCTCGGGATGTTACTGGCGGTATAACTCCTTATTGGGGGGGCAGGATACGCTGTGCTGCAGGTGGGACTCGGATGTTACTGGGGGTATACTCATTATTGGGGGGCAGGATACGTGCTGCAGGTGGCTCGGGATGTTACTGGGGGTACACTCATTATTGGGGGGCAGGATACGTGCTGCAGCGTGACTCGGGATGTTACTGGCGGTAACTCCTTATTGGGGGCAGGATACGTGCTGCAGCGTGCTCAGGATGTTACTGGGGTACACTCATTATTGGGGGCAGGATACGTGCTGCAGCGTGGCTCAGGATGTTACTGGGGGTACACTCATTATTGGGGGCAGGATACGTGCTGCAGCGTGGCTCGGGATGTGGACTGGGGTACACTCCTTATTGGGGGGCAGGTACGTGCTGCAGCGTGGCTCGGGATGTTACTGGGGGATACTTCATTATTGGGGGCAGGATACGTGCTGCAGCGTGGCTCGGGATGTTACTGGGGTATACTCATTATTGGGGGCAGGATACGTGCTGCTGCGTGGCTCGGGATGTTACTGGGGGTACACTTCATTATTGGGGGGCAGGATACGTGCTGCAGCGTGGCTCGGGATGTTACTGGGGGTACACTCATTATTGGGGGGCAGGATACGTGCTGCAGCGTGGCTCGGGATGTTACTGGGGTACACTCCTTATTGGGGGGCAGGATACGTGCTGCAGCGTGGCTCGGGATGTTACTGGGGGTACACTCATTATTGGGGGGCAGGATACGTTGCTGCAGCGTGGCTCGGGATGTTTTACTGGGGGTACACTCATTATTGGGGGCAGGATACGTGCTGCAGCGTGGCTCGGGATGTTACTGGGGTATACTCATTATTGGGGGGCAGGATTACCGTGCTGCAGCGTTGACTCGGGATGTTACTGGGGTACACTCATTATTGGGGGGCAGGATACGTGCTGCAGCGTGACTCGGGATGTTACTGGGGGGTACACTCATTATTGGGGGGCAGGATACGTGCTGCAGCGTGACTCGGGATGTTTACTGGGTACACTCATTATTGGGGGGCAGGATACGTGCTGCAGCGTGACTCGGATGTTACTGGGGTACACTCATTATTGGGGGGCAGGATACGTGCTGCAGCGTGGCTCGGGATGTTACTGGTGGTACACTCATTGGGGGCATGATACGTGCTGCAGCGTGGCTCGGGATGTTACTGGGGGTAACACTCATTATTGGGGGGCAGGATACGTGCTGCAGCGTGACTCGGATGTTACTGGGGTACACTCATTGGGGGCAGGATACGTGCTGCAGCGTGGCTCGGGATGTTACTGGGGGTACACTCATTATTGGGGGGCAGGATACGTGCTGCAGCGTGACTCGGATGTTACTGGGGGTACACTCATTGGGGGCAGGATACGTGCTGCAGCGTGGCTCGGGAGTGTTACTGGTACACTCATTGGGGCAGGATATTGTGCTGCAGCGTGGCTCGGGAATTACTGGGGGTACACTCATTATGGGGGCAGGATACGTGCTGCAGCGTGACTCGGATGTTACTGGGGTACACTCATTGGGGGCAGGATACGTGCTGCAGCGTGGCGCGGGATGTTACTGGGGACTGGGTTACACTCATTATGGGGGGCAGGATACGTGCTGCAGCGTGGCTCGGGATGTTACTGGGGGTACACTCATTATGGGGGCAGGATACGTGCTGCAGCGTGGCTCGGGATGTTACTGGGAGGTACACTCATTATTGGGGGGCAGGATACGTGCTTGCAGCGTGGCTCGGGAATGTTACTGGGGTACACTCATTATTGGGGGGCAGGATACGTGCTGCAGCGTGGCTCGGGATGTTACTGGGGTACACTCATTATTGGGGGCAGGATACGTGCTGCTGCGTGGCTCGGGATGTTACTGGGGGTACACTCATTATTGGGGCAGGAATACGTGCTGGTAGCGTGGCTCGGGCATGTTACTGGGGTACACTCATTATTGGGGGCAGGATACGTGCTGCAGCGTGGCTCAGGATGTTACTGGGGGTACACTCATTTATTGGGGGCAGGATACGTGCTGTAAGCGTGGCTCGGGATGTTACTGGGGTACACTCATTTTGGGGGGCAGGGATACGTGCTGCAGCGTGGCTCAGGATGTTACTGGGGGTACACTCATTATTGGGGGGCAGGATACGTGCTGCTGCGTGGCTCGGGATGTTACTGGGGGTACACTCATTATTGGGGGGCAGGATACGTGCTGCAGCGTGGCTCGGGATGTTACTGGGGTACACTCATTATTGGGGGGCAGGATACGTGCTGCAGCGTGGCTCGGGATGTTACTGGGGTACACTCATTATTGGGGGGCAGGATACGTGCTGCAGCGTGACTCGGATGTACTGGGGGTACACTCATTATTGGGGGGCAGGATACGTGCTGCAGCGTGGCTCAGGATGTTACTGGGGGTACACTCATTATTGGGGGGCAGGATACGTGCTGCAGCGTGGCTCGGGATGTTACTGGGGTACACTCATTATTGGGGGGCAGGATACGTGCTGCAGCGTGACTCGGATGTTACTGGGGTATACTCATTATTGGGGGCAGGATACGTGCTGCAGCGTGGCTCGGGATGTTACTGGGGTATACTCATTATTGGGGGCAGGATACGTGCTGCTGCGTGGCTCGGATGTTACTGGGGGTACACTCATTATTGGGGGACAGGATACGTGCTGCAGCGTGGCTCAGGATGTTACTGGGGGTACACTCATTATTGGGGGGCAGGATACGTGCTGCAGCGTGGCTCGGGATGTTACTGGGGGTACACTCATTATTGGGGGGCAGGATACGTGCTGCAGCGTGACTCGGGATGTTACTGGGGGTACACTCATTATTGGGGGGCAGGATACGTGCTGCAGCGTGGCTCAGGATGTTACTGGGGTATACTCATTATTGGGGGGCAGGATACGTGCTGCAGCGTGGCTCGGGATGTTACTGGGGGTACACTCATTATTGGGGGCAGGATACGTGCTGCAGCGTGACTCGGGATGTTACTGGGGGTACACTCATTATTGGGGGCAGGATACGTGCTGCAGCGTGGCTCGGGATGTTACTGGGGGTACACTCATTATTGGGGGGCAGGATACGTGCTGCAGCGTGACTCGGGATGTTACTGGGGGTACACTCATTATTGGGGGCAGGATACGTGCTGCAGCGTGACTCGGGATGTTACTGGGGTACACTCATTATTGGGGGGCAGGATACGTGCTGCAGCGTGACTCGGGATATCACTTTGGGAGACTTCATGTTTTTTTGTAATTTTCCTGCAGATCATCGCGGCTCAGGAGGAGATGTTACGGAAGGAGCGCGAGCTGGAAGAGGCTCGGAAGAAGCTGGCGATGATCCGGCAGCAGCAGTATAAATTCCTCCCCTCCGAGCTGCGAGAGGATGGGCACAGCTAACCATGCGGTTATCATTCCCTGGTGGATCTTCGGTGTCTGCAGCAGGCGGAGCGCCGCTCTGCACGTGCAGTATTAACCTCTTGCCGCCATACACAGCCGTGTCACTTTATGCTTCCAGCGGAAAGCCCCGCCCCCTGCGCCTCCCGCTTGCCTCCAAGTGCCTGAACCTGTGCTATGCACAATCAAACTGTTACTCACAGGCCTCGTCCGCTTCCGGTGACCGTAACCAATCAGAGGCCTTTCCGTTTCTACCGAAAATCTATTTTTATGTCGGGATTTTATAAGTTATAGGTCGAAGCCGCCTGTTCCTTCCACAACGTGTTTTCACCAATAAATGAATATCTTCACCCAAAAGTGTCTGTCAGCTTGCATCATTTATGCACCGGCAGTCGAAATACTCCACTGCCTTATAACACCCAGGGACACACTGCCTCTCTGCAGAACACCCAGGGGCACACTGCCTCTCTGCAGGACACCCAGGGGCACACTGCCTCTCTGCAGAACACCCAGGGGCACACTGCCTCTCTGCAGGACACCCAGGGGCACACTGCCTCTCTGCAGAACACCCAGGGACACACTGCCTCTCTGCAGGACACCCAGGGACACACTGCCTCTCTGCAGAACACCCAGGGGCACACTGCCTCTCTGCAGAACACCCAGGGACACACTGCCTCTCTGCAGAACACCCAGGGGCACACTGCCTCTCTGCAGAACACCCAGGGGCACACTGCCTCTCTGCAGGACACCCAGGGCAACTGCCTCTCTGCAGAACACCCAGGGGCACACTGCCTCTCTGCAGAACACCCAGGGACACACTGCCTCTCTGCAGAACACCCAGGGGCACACTGCCTCTCTGCAGGACACCCAGGGGCACACTGCCTCTCTGCAGAACACCCAGGGGCACACTGCCTCTCTGCAGAACACCCAGGGACACACTGCCTCTCTGCAGGACACCCAGGGACACCCTGCCTCTCTGCAGAACACCCAGGGGCACACTGCCTCTCTGCAGGACACCCAGGGACACCCTGCCTCTCTGCAGAACACCCAGGGGCACACTGCCTCTCTGCAGAACACCCAGGGGCACACTTCCTCTCTGCAGAACACCCAGGGGCACACTTCCTCTCTGCAGAACACCCAGGGACACACTGCCTCTCTGCTGGACACCCAGGGACACACTGCCTCTCTGCAGAACACCCAGGGACACACTGCCTCTCTGCAGGACACCCAGGGACACACTGCCTCTCTGCAGGACACCCAGGGACACACTGCCTCTCTGCAGGACACCCAGGGACACCCTGCCTCTCTGCAGGACACCCAGGGACACCCTGCCTCTCTGCAGGACACCCAGGGACACACTGCCTCTCTGCAGGACACCCAGGGACACCCTGCCTCTCTGCAGGACACCCAGGGACACACTGCCTCTCTGCAGGACACCCAGGGACACCCTGCCTCTCTGCAGAACACCCAGGGGCACACTGCCTCTCTGGCCTAGGATCATGTGCAGTTTCAGTTTGTTTTACTAATTTTATAAATAGGAATAATTCGCTAAAGGCAGAAAATAAATAAGACGTTTAATACGAAGGATTGTTAATCCAGCCCTCGTTTATTTTATAGATTATGTGACAGAGTGCAAGTGTTGGGTAACCGGATGTCTGGGAGAGTAATTGAGGGAAGGTATTTAGGAGCCAGAAGCCTACATGGACCCTCTCACACTTGTTGACAATTAATTAAGCAGCAGGTAAATTCTCAGTCTGTTGACTCCTGGACTGAAAGTTCAGCAACAAAGACTACACAGGCATGCACGTCCCTTATGCAAAACATGTAACCTATATTAAGGCGTGGTCAATCCCTTTGTGCTGGACTCAAAGACCAGAGGAAAAAAAATAGCAGACCACGCCTCTTTTGGGAAAACGTATAGCTTCTATTAAGGCAGATGGACGACGCCCAGCACCTTGATACAGAAAATAGTTTTTTTATATCACATCAACTTGTATCATCCCTTCACACTAAATCCAGCTCCCACAATTCCTTTGTCTCTTTCACATCTGCTCAGACCGCGCCCAAGCAAGTCCATAACTCATTGCCTTGTTCTCAATCACAACTGCCTCAATAAAATCCAGGAATCATCCCAGCCTTCTAATACGCTATATACCAACCAGAATACACCCTTAGAATCACATGAAAATACCAAACTCCTACAAAGCACCCACAAAGTGCCAGGAACACCACCTATGTAGATCTATTTAAGGCATTAGACGTGTTATTATCAATATCTAACTATTTGTTATATATACTGTCTAATTATCCCTAATAGATACTCACAGCATATAAACAAAATCCCATTATAGCATCCTAACAGAACAACAAAAATAACTACATATTCCATTATCCAACTTGCATTCCAAAAAAACTCACATTTAGTTTAGATCCGGAAGTGAGCTAAGGGGGAACAATTGAACAGAGCGAGAGAAGCGAAAAAAAACTTATCGCAAGCCTGAATTAAGGGAGGGCTTACAGCTGCTTAGGGGGAGAAACGGACACACGGCATTCAACTTTTTGTTTATACTGGCAAAGCGACATATTCCAAAGGAAATCAGTCCCTATACACACAGAAACAGACAGCTGTACAGTGTAATAAAATACAAAACATAATATCTGGGAAAAAACTAACTTTGCATTTAAATTATGTAGAAAATATCAGCAATAAAATTAAAAAAATATAAGTAGTTAGCAAAAATAATACAGAAACCAGACAGCGTGCGAGCAACAGCAACGCAAAAAAAATGGCAGCAGCCAGCAAAAAAGGAAGAAGAAAAAGGTCTCTCAATGGGAGATAAAACCATCTTGTTATGAGAAGAAATCAGATCTAATCAATTAGAATAAAATACTCACAATTACAAGCAGGTAGACTAGTCAAAACTCTAACACAACGGAGCTACAATACAGACAGACCGATCTACACATACTCAACGCTTTGAAACGTCTCTTCACTTTCCCGGGTGAGTGACATAACGAATACTCCTACACAGACTCGGCACTAGAGCTTCTCAGGGTACATCAACATGACGAGTGTCATATTCTCAGCCCCTGCTGCTCTGCATGGGGGGTCTTGGCAAGGTCCTGTGCCAAGAGCTGGCCGGCTGCCAGCAGTGGGGAGTGGCATCCGAGGGGGTGGGGCCTAGCATGGTCACAAGGAGCCGCCAGGTTTAAAACCGGGCGCGAGGAGTTGCCTCGTCGCCCTGTCATGGAGTCTGTTTCCCGCATCGCTAACTATTGTGTGTATTGCTTCGCTGTTGCCAACCCGTTTTCGTGATACGATCCCTGCTCCTGCTTTTTGACCCGGCTTGTTTTGACTATTCTCTTGCTGCTTGATTATGATTGCTCGATTATGATCACCTGTGTGGTGCTTTGGTGGTTTAACCCCATGCTTGCCGCTGAGGTGTTTACACGTTACTGGGGTATTGTCCCTTCTAAGTTGTGGGTATCGTCTGTGGCCTCAGTAGGTTCCTATACCCAACCCAGGGCTCAAGTTCAACAGCCACACATGTTTATATGAACTGCAATCGAAAGGTACTATTTATATGCGGCTCATGTTCAATGTACTCTCACCATCAAATATACTCGATACTGTACTTACAACAGACCCCGAGGTGTATGTGTTGCTGCTGAATATCTTAAGGTACCGCTGATCTGCTCCCGATTATCAGAAAACGTTAAAGCAGCTTATTTCCTGACTGCCCAGCAGTCCGTGCAATTCACCAACTGTCTGATGTATCTGTGTATTTCTGGACATGCTCTAAGTAGTCTATCGGTCTCGAAACCTTTAGTGCTTAGTAACAACTCAGTGTCTTGTTCATCCTCGCTGCCTCAAGTATATAATTCTGCGTATGCCAAGCAGAGTTTAAATGTCAAAAAGATTTCAGTCCTTAAGGATCTCGACTCCGCTACACTCTAGTGGGCGCTACTCCCCTCCCCATTACAACGAGTGAGTCACCGCTCATTAACAGCTCTCTATCGGGTGAGTTAAGATAAACAAACAAACATAACAGCAACTGGAACAATTTAATCCTCCTTAATGATTCCTAGATCATCCCTCCGGGTGAGTGTAAACAAAGAAAAACAAACAGAGCATCCGGCAACAACAACAACACAGTGACTCACAGCTAGTCTCACCAGGAAGCAAAGTTTCTTTTATCTATATAAGCAATTGTTTAACCTGAAATAAATCATATCAGACAATTGAATTATTAGATCTCATTTCTGATGCCAACTATTAGACAAACAAAACAATTTTCCTATTATAATTAACATATATGGAATCTCAAAAAGTCTGTCATTTCTTTCTCCTATACCGAAATGAAGTAAGACGCTGCGCTACACTGATCAGAGGAGACAGTAAAATCAACCACACCAGGATATTATCATGCCTCAGCCTGAGAAGCCTGCATATTGCCATGTTTGCTGTTGCTGTCTGCATCCACTCAGGGCTTAATCCCTGTGCCAGCTCCTGAGTGGGTGTGCATATAACCTAAACACACCTTTCCTTCCATGCTCCGTCATTTTCCTGTTTCCCTGTGTATGTGAGGTCCTGCGAGCCCCCTCATCCTGTCTGTCAGCAGTATCCCTTGTTCTGGTATAATCCGTGGATCCTGTGTCTGGACTCTGTACTGCATGGCCCACTATCCATCAGGACTGGAGATTTTACTGGATTCCTGTGTTCCAGTTTGCTACTAAATCCTGAGAATCGCCTTTTGTCTGGACCTTTGTGATATTCCTGGGGAGTCTACAGCCTGTGACTACGTGGCCCACTATCCTCTGGGGCTTGGAGACTTTCTTGGCTGCCAGCCATCCATCCGGTGTCTGTTGCTAGGACCTTCTATCAAGGTATTGCTACGCAAGTGGAGTTCCCAGCTGCTGACTGCACAGCCTACCATCCTCTGCTTATTTTGCACCTTGCCTGTGTGTATTGATATTCCTATCTTCAAAGACTGTGTTATTCTGCTATGCATACAATATACCTTTTTAATACCTGCATTTCAAGTCTCCAGTGTCTGCTTACCTGCTCACCCCCAGCGCTTGGGATGTAAACCTAAACATAAGGCTCTGCCATGGAGCCATCCTGGCTCGAGCCTGACAGATATGGCCGTTTCACGTCTGAATATCTCGTCGATAGTCAGACCAGTTTATTATTTCAACATCCAATAGAAACGTTTGTTGTAGAAAAGAGGTTCCTATCCACCCCACATAGGAATGTGATATAACCGCCAATCAGAGCAGATACATTTCTACACTTCATATAACAAAGACTTTACAGGAAATGCAGCTAAATTCCGCAGGCTAACATCCTATGTAAGAAAAGACTGTCTACATACAGAATTGACACTTACAGTGGCAAGAAAAAGTATGTGAACCCTTTGGGATTACGTGGAGTTTTGCATGATTTGGTCATAAAATGTGATCTGATCTTCATCTAAATCACAACAATTTGAAAAACCGTCTGCTTAAAATAATACAACACAAACCTATGTTTTCATGTGTTTATTGAACATAACGTGTAAACATTCACAGTGCAGGGTGGAAAAAGTATGTGAACCTTTGGACTTAATAACTGGTTGACCCTCCTTTGGCAGCAATAACCTCAACCAAACGTTTCCGGTAGTTGCAGATCAGACCTGCACAACGATCTGGAGTAATTTTGGACCACTCCTCTTCACAAAACTGTTTCAGTGTAGCAATATTCTTGGGATGTCTGGTGTGAATGGTTCTCTTAAGGTCATGCCACAGCATTTCAATCTGGTTGAGGTCAGGACTCTGACTGGGCCACTCCAGAAGGCGTATTTTGTTTTGTTGAAGCCATTCTTTTGTTGAATTACTTTGTATGCTTTGGGTCATTGTCCTGTTGCAACACCCATCCTCTGCGGAGCTTCAGTTGGCGGACAGATGGTCTTACGTTTTCCTGCAAAATGTCTTGATGGAAAAATGAATTCCAGAGTTTATCAATGACAACAATCCATCCAGGCCCTGAGGCAGCAAAGCAGCCCCAAACCATGATGCTCCCTACGCCATGTTTTACAGTGGGGATGAGGTTTTGATGTTGGTGTGCTGTGCATTTTTCTCTCTACACATAGTGTTGTGTGTTTTTTCCAAACAATACAATTTTGGTTTCATCTGTCCACAGAATATTTTGCCAGTAGTGCTGTGGAACATCCAGGTGCTCTTTTGCAAACTTCAAATGTGCTGTAATATTCTTTTTGGACAGCAATGGCTTCCTCCGTGGTGTCCTCCCATGTACTCCATTCTTGTTTAATGTTTTCCTTATTGTAGATGTGTCAACAAAAATGTTAGCATGTGCCAGAGATTTCTGTAAGTCTTTAGCTGACACTCTATGATTCTTCTTTACCTCATTAAGCATTCTGTGCTTTGCTCTTGCAGTCATCTTTACAGTGTCGTAGAAATTAATCTACTATTTAATATTTCTGTGTAGTTTGATCCGCTGCACTTACAAGCAGCTCTCTGCTATCCCTGCCATACTTACCTGAACGCTCCCAACAAGGAGACCCAGAGACTCTGCTGTGGTCTTCTGCATCCTCACCCAGAAAGCGTCACACACACACACACACACAATGCTTCAAGCTGGAAATCCTCTGCCCAAGTGCCCGTGTGCCCCTGGTCAGCTTAATTTAATACACCATAGGACAACGCCCAGTGGCTCACTGGTTTTACAACAGGAACCAGTTTGCTCAGTAATTACATTTACTTATCAAAAGGACAGGGGAGTGGACTGGGATGACCGACCAGCCCCTTACATAACTCATCCCTGAGTTATGTAAGCCATGCCTGTCCAACCATCCCCCATCACTGTCAGTATGGACCCCATTCAATACTGATCAAATCTGATCAATATTAAGTGAAGATCAGTCTACTCGTTCTTATGGATTTGCGACATATATCTGCGGAGACAATACAGCTATTGCCAGTACACGGTACCAGTGTACAAACAAGGCTTAAATGTCTTAAAAGCAGGTATGTCTCTACACCCAAAAGAAGGTTTTCATACTGACGGTTTTGCCGCTGGATCGGATTAAACCCAAATACACTCTGCTAGAGCGTTTCTCCGTTTAAATCCTCACACAGGGAGACAGATGACAATTTATAAAACACACACATCCTAGAATATAATGTCCACGTAATAAAATTTCCACAACAACAGGACGACCACGCCTAGGGAGAGTAGCAACAGTGCTGAACTTTCTCCGTTTGTAGACAGTCTGTCTTACCGTGGACACATGAACATCAAGGCTTTTGGAGATACTTTTGTAACCCTTTCCAGCTTCATGCAAGTCAACAATTCTTGATCGTAGGTCTTCTGATGGCTCTTTTCTGCGAGGCATGGTTCACATCAGGCAGTGCTTCTTGAAACCAGTAAACCCAAAACTGGTGTGTGTTTTTAAAGGGCAGGACAGCTTTCAGCAACACATCCAATAATATCACACTGATTGGACTCAAAGTTGGCTCACTCCTGGCTCCAATTAGCTCTTGGAGAAATCATTAGGCTAGGGGTTCACATACTTTTTCCACCCTGCACTGTGAATGTTTACATGTTATGTTCAATAAACACATGAAAACATATAATGTTTGTGTTGTATTATTTTAAGCAGACTGTGTTTTTCAAATTGTTGTGACTTAGATGAAGATCAGAGCACATTTTATGACCAATTCATGCAAAACTCCACATAATCCCAAAGGGTTCACATACGTTTTCTTGCCACTGTAAAATGGGCTGTGATTTCCCCCCCCCCCTTCCATCAGAACAGGCTTTTCACACTAATGCATATTGAAATATGGTACGTATTTCAATCACAGGAAATTTATATTCATATAGAAAATTAAAATCTAACAGATACTAAACGTATCAGATGTAAAAAACACTTTATAACAAGCAGCACTGGGAGAGGAGAGGGACTTTATATAAAATGTGTATTATTAATGAGGAAAGGGGGATAGTGCTCCTGGATAATGTAAAATGTATCAGACCTAAGCCCCTATTCTGCAGAGCGGGAGGGGAGATAACACACATTTTATAAAGTCCCTCTCTTCTCCCAGCGCTGCTTGTTATAAAGGGTTTTTTACTATCCAGCCCTCTTCTGTCATTAGCTTTCAGTGTGATTTATTTGAATGTTTTCCTTCTCCAGCTGCTTTTATCATCTTGTCTGTCTCATAGACATGCAAGGGTTAAGTAAAGGCTTCCTCTCCTGTGCTGGCTGTCTGTGCTGCGAGTGAGTATTCTGGAGTTCTATCACTGTCAGATTTTTGGGTAGGGGTCGGGAAGGATTACAAATACAAACCTTTTCTGTAGCTTTGCGATGTTGCGCTCTTCATTACTGGTCTCCTTCACTCAATGTAATATCACAAAAAGGACTGAAACTAAAATGTAGTGCATTTTATTTTAGTTTCTTTCGTTTTTTGAACTGAGCAGTTTCGTATCTCTTGAGTCAAACGAAAATTAAATTATCCTGAAATTCAGACTAAATCGTTTTAGTACTAAAACGAATGCACATGTCTAGTGTCGACTAGTTGTGTTCTTAGGGATATTATTTAGTTGCTAAGTGTAACGGTGTGTCTCCTCCTCTGAGAGGTTTGCCCTGACTCGGACAGGTGGGCTTTACATTACAAGCATTTATATAGGGCTAACAGCTTCCACAAAACTAACAAGAATGGGGGTACAGACAAGAGACACACAAATACAAGAGGAACAAATGGCCTTTCCTTGGGACAATTGCGTAGGCAGTGATGGAGTTAACAAGATGAGCGCAGAGAAGAAAAAACACCTGAATGAGGAGAGCATAAAAAGAAGTCAGTCATGGTGGGAGGGCGGTCAGAATGAAGATGAAATGATCGAGGGGAGACCCGAGGACAAAGGAAGGAGAGGGAGTCCAGACATGATCAAAATGTGGAGGATCACAAGAAGTGGAGGGGATGTTAAAAACCCAACACAGCGAGTAAAGCTTGTGTAGAATATCCAGAAATCTAACAACTGCAAATACAGTAACATGAGCACAAAACAAAGTAAAGCAGACACAGCACAGCGCACAAAGAGAAAATGCGATGCAGTGTCTTCAGTGAAGCCAAGGTCTACCTGAGGATTGCTTGAGGGTGATGGGAGTTGCAGTTATTGAAGCTGAGAATTGCCTGCGGGTGATGGAAGTTGCGGTTATTGAAGCTGAGGATTGCTTGAGGGTGATGGGAGTTGTGGTTATTGAAGCTGAGGATTGCTTGAGGGTGATGGGAGTTGTGGTTATTGAAGCTGAGGATTGCCTGCGGGTGATGGGAGTTGCGGTTATTGAAGCTGAGGATTGCTTGAGGGTGATGGGAGTTGCGGTTATTGAAGCTGAGGATTGCTTGAGGGTGATGTGAGTTGTGGTTGTTGAAGCGTGACGTAGTTTAGGTTTGCAGGTTGGGAGTCTTGGCTCATGTTACGGAATCGTGTCTTTGAGACAAAAAACACAAATTAATTCTAATAAATGTAATTGAGTGAATCGTGTCGGAGGAAATGCTGACACTCTAAGTGCCCAGGCCCTGCTGTGCAGCCTCCTTTTTGCCAGGGTGAATGGGCAGCAGGTGGCACTATACCCACAGGCAGGTGAATGGGCAGCAGGTGGTGCTATACCCACAGGCAGGTGAATGGGCAGCAGGTGGCACTATACCCACAGGCAGGTGAATGGGCAGCAGGTGGTGCTATACCCACAGGCAGGGTGAATGGGCAGCAGGTGGCACTATACCCACAGGCAGGGTGAATGGGCAGCAGGTGGCACTATACCCACAGGCAGGTGAATGGGCAGCAGGTGGTGCTATACCCACAGGCAGGGTGAATGGGCAGCAGGTGGCACTATACCCACAGGCAGGGTGAATGGGCAGCAGGTGGCACTATACCCACAGGCAGGGTGAATGCACAGGTTTAGATCTTGTCCTCAGGACGTGAAGCTGAACATCGTCCGAGCTGATGCTCTTCTTCTCTTGCAGCGAGACGTGGAATTGTCTCAATAAAATGCACATCTACGAGACGCCGTGTACATGTTGACCACCCTGGGTCCTCCCGCCGGTACATTGCGGATCATTGCTACCAGATACCTCGCATTCCTGCACCCGCCCAACCCCCAAACTCCAGATGGCCGGGTTTGCTCTGATCTCAACTAGGGATGGGCTGAACACCCCCCGTGTTCGGTTCGCGTTCGAACTCGAACAATTGAAAAAGTTTGAATTCGAAAGCGAACACTATTCGAACACCATGCAAGTCAATGGGACTCGAAAGTTCGATTTTTAGAGTGCCCTCCAAGAGGACATATATGCAAGATATTTGCCATGAAAGGTGTATGGGGGTCCGGGTAGTGCCCTGGGGGACAGGAAACAAGGAAAAACAGTTAAAAAAAAAAAAGTTTTTAAAGGAACAGTGATTTTTTTTCCATGACCTAAAGTTTAAAATTAAAAACAAAAAATTCCTTCAAATATCGTGCCTAGGAGGTCCCAATAACCTGCCCGTGAAGTGGCGGATTTCTAGGATGTATAGAAACATTTAAAAACAAAAAAAATGACATTTCAAATGACGGTAAATGTTTTTCCTTTAATCTATTAATAAACAACTGCTTGGGGCGGCAGCCTGTATGAAAAAAGGAGACGTTTTAGGACACGCAGAACAAGTTTAGTGATTTTTTTGGGCTAAATTATGGTGAAACTTATGCAGGCTTTGGATGAAAGTAACAGAACAGGTGCTTTAAAATTGGGCCTTTGGTGCCAGGTAGTGCCTTCACACCGTAACTCCTCTGAGGTATTGTGGAAGAGTGCAGGGGTGGACCCTGCAGTCAAATATTACAATGATATGAATCTGGTACACGCGTCAGTGGCAGTGCACCCAAATATTGGGCCTTTGGGGCCAGCTAGTGCCTTCACACCATAACCCCTCTGAGGTATTGGATATGTGTGACGGAAGGGTGATGTCGTCCGCCTGCGGGTGTGCTCAAATCTGCGTTATTTTCCCTTTTCCCCCTCTCTGATGTACCATTGGCCCAACTAGCTAAGGTCGCGGCCCCCGGCGCTTCGAGCGGTCAGGTAGGGCCTTCGGACAGGGCCGGCCGTTTTAGCGGGGGACCCCAGTGTGAGCCCAGCCCGACCACTGAGTGACGGCACTCAGAACAGACTCCCGGACAGGTCAGTGACCAGCTGCTCGGGACGCTGTTCGAGGATCGGACCGGCTTCTCTGCCCACAATTATTCGGTTCTTTCAGCAGTAGACCGGGGGCATAGTCGGCGGTTCGGAGACTCTGTATCGCCCAGCGGCCAATGCACACGTACGCTGCACCACACTGAAGGTCCGGATCTCCCGGGGGTCAGCGGAGGAGGTACTCGACCAGTAAAGAATACCCAGATCACGCGGCGGTCGATACGTCTGGCACTACCCTCCGCTCGTGCCGCGGCACCGGTACACTGCACTCCTTCGGGACTGAGCTGCGGTCTGAATATCGCGGTGGATTTCAGATATGGTCAATAACTGGAGACATGAGACGCAGCTGCATGAACTCAACAACAACAACTCTTTATTAATTACTTTACACACGTATATATAACTTCCCCCACGAGCACAACATCTGGGGAAACCCCCGGCCCGCCCACACCGATCTTATTGGCCGACACGATTCGGGGCGTTGCCGATTCAGGACCGGATGGTCCGAATCGGCCATTTCCTCCTGATCTACCCGATCAGAACACGAGGCGGCAGGGAATGGCGGCACCCACGGCAGGCCGGAACCGGCATACATTACACAACACATCACGATACGTTTATTTACAGGAACCACTTGAAACCTTCAGAACTTGCAGAATAGTTGGTGCAACGGCACCACCACCAAAGTTTATAAAAAATAAAGGTCTTAGAAAACAGTCTCTGGCTGAGGGTGCTGGGCCAGTCCATCACATTCCTCCCCCGCCCCAAAGTCCGACGCACCCGGTGAGACTCCCACGGGTCGTGCCGGGGTAGTCGGTACTCCACCCTCTACCAGGTCCAGAGCCGACTGTCGTGACAATCCGTCGGCGTTCCCATTTTGTGTCCCCGGCCGGTACTGAATGGTTAAGTTGAAGGGTTGGAGTGCCAAGCTCCACCGCAACAGCCGGCCATTCTCTCCCGCCACCCGGTTGAGCCACACCAGGGGATTATGGTCAGTCAGTACCGTGAAAGACCGCCCATACACATATGGCTGAAACTTTCGTAGGGCCCAGACCAGGGCCAGACACTCCTTCTCCACCGCAGCATACCCCACCTCCCGTGGTAGTAGTTTTCGGCTAATGAAGGCCACTGGATGGTCTCCCCCGTCGTCCCCCACTTGGCTCAGGACAGCTCCCAGTCCGAACATGGACGCGTCTGTATGAATAATAAAACGCCGGTTATAATCGGGAGCTGCCAGTAGGGGAGCTTGGGTCAGGGCGGCCTTTAATTGCTGAAAGGCCTGCTCGCACTCCGGGGACCACAGGACCTGTCGAGGTAGGGACTTCTTGGTCAGGTCCGTCAGGGGCTTGGCCAGATCACTATACCGGGGTACGAATTTTCTGTAATAGCCTGCTGTACCCAGAAAGGCGAGGACTTGGGTTTTAGTCACGGGGGTGGGCCAGTCTAAGATAGCCTCTATTTTAGCGGGCTCAGGTCGCTGTACCCCGCACCCTACCCGGTGACCCAGGTACTGCACCTCTGCCATCCCCACCTTACACTTCTCGGGTTTAAGGGTTAAATTGGCGTCCCTGATGCGCCCCAGGACCGTCCCTACGTGAACCAAGTGTTCCTCCCAGCTCTGACTATAAATGGCGATGTCGTCCAGGTACGCGCACGCAAATCCCTGGAGGCCATCGAGGAGGCGGTCTATTAGACGCTGCAATGTAGCGGGGGCGTTCTTCATCCCGAATGGCATGACTCTAAACTGATACAAGCCGAACGGGGTGATGAAGGCCGACTTCGGGGTCGCCTCCTCGGCAAGGGGAATCTGCCAATACCCCCGGCACAGATCCACCGTGGTCAGAAAATGACCCCTGGCTATCTGGTCCAGCAACTCATCGACCCGGGGCATCGGGTAGGCGTCCGTCGTGGTGCAATCGTTCACCCGTCGGTAGTCTACACAGAACCGTGTGGTCCCATCTTTTTTGGGTACCAAGACCACGGGCGATGCCCATGGGCTGGCAGACGGCTCAATGACCCCCAGCTCCAACATCTCCCGTATCTCGGTCCGCATGGTCTCCCGGACTGCCTCCGGAAGACGGTACGCAGGCTGTCGCAGGGGCCGCTGACCGGGGTGTCCACGGAATGAACGGCCTGGTCGGTGTAACCCGGAAGGGCCGAAAAGACTTCCGAATAACTCCGAAGCAGTTGCCGTACTTGTACCTGCTTCTCGGACCCCAACGCCTCCCCCAACTGCACCTGATCCACACCAGAGGGTTGTTTGGCCACCCCTGGTAACTCTACCAGGGGAAACGGTTCCGTCTCTTCGACAGCCGGAGCGCATATGGCATCCACTGTCTCCGGGCGTTCGTGGAAGGCTTTCAACATATTGACGTGGAACGTCCGTTGGATTCTGGTGTCCGCGCAACTCGCCACCACATAGGTGGTATCCCCCAGTCGGGTTACCACCGTGTAGGGACCTTGCCAGGCCGCCTGCAGCTTGTTCTGCCGCTGTGGTTTCAACACCAGAACCCTCTGTCCCACGCAGAACGAGCGGCTGCAAGCAGCCCGGTCGTACCACGTCTTCTGTTGAGCCTGAGCGGTTTCCACGTTTCCCCGGACCAACCCCGCAAGTTCTGCCAAGCGCTCCCGGAGCTTCAGGACATAACTCACGACCGGGACCCCATCTTCCTCCTGCTTCCCCTCCCACTGAGCCCTAACCAGATCCAGAGGCCCCCTCACCTGATGCCCGTATAGCAGTTCAAACGGGGTGTATCCGGTAGATTCCTGCAGTACTTCCCGGTAGGCGAACAGCAGGTGTGGTAAGTATTGCTCCCAATCTTTTCTCTCGTGAACGAAGGCCCGAATGAGTTGCTTCAAGGTCCCATTGAATCGCTCGCACAGTCCGTTTGTCTGAGGGTGATACGGGGCGCTGTGTAACGCCTTGACCCCACACAGACGCCAGAGCTGCTGGGTAAGCTCAGCGGTAAACTGGGTCCCTTGGTCGGATAAGATCTCCCGCGGAAACCCCACCCTCGTAAACACCCGCAGCAGAGCGTCTGCTACTGTGTCTGCCTGGATGTTGGCCAAAGCCACGGCCTCAGGGTACCGGGTAGCATAATCTACAATGGTAAGTATATACTTCTTCCCGGTAGCACTGGGTCGGGGCAATGGCCCAATAAGATCGACCGCCACCCGACTAAAAGGCTCCTGGATGATGGGCATGGGGTGTAGAGGTGCTTTCGGGTGATCCCCGGCCTTTCCCGCCTTCTGGCAGACAGGGCAGGTACGGCAAAACTCGCGGGTGTCCTCGCTAAGGCGGGGCCAAAAGAAGGCGCGCGCTAACCGGTGGCGGGTCTTCTTCTGCCCTAGATGACCCGCCAAGGGTATGTCATGAGCCAAGCGCAGGAGTTCCTGTCTAGGGCCCTGGGGTACCACCATTTGTTTCTGGGGAACCTGTTTCTTCCTGGACCCCTCTCTCTCTGTGTATCTATATAGCAGCCCATCCTCCCACTCTATCCGGTCGCTGCGGTTCTCATCAAGTCCCTGGCCAGCCCGGTCACGGTAGCCTTGTAACGTGGGGTCCGTCTGAGTCTGATGGCGAAGCGTCTCTGGAGAGCTCCAGGGGCAGGGGGTGTCAGAAAGTAGGGGAAGAGTCGGTATAGGTCGCGGCGTAGGGATCGGGCGGGGTGTTGGGGAAGGTCTCACCTGGGTCCCTCTCGGAGTGCTATTGCTGTGTCGTTGGCTCTGTAGTCTAGTGGTGACTGGCGTGGCCGCCTCCATGGAGTATGCAGAGATCAGTCGTCCCAGATCATTACCGAGGGGCACCTCGGCCGGTAGTTGATTCAATATCCCCACTCTCACTACTTTCTCCCCGGATCCCCAGTCCAGGTGAACCCGGGCCGTCTCCAGCCGGAGAACCTTGCCACCAGCCACTCGTACTGCAACAGTATTTCGTAACCGGTCGTTCTGTTGGACTAAGTGAGGCCGAACCAAAGTGATCGTAGCCCCAGAGTCTCGAAGTCCTTCAGCAGCCCTCCCGTTGACCCACACCGCCTGGCGATGGTGATGGCGATTATCGGCAGCGGCGGCTTGCACCGGGTCCGCCTCATGTAGTCGCTCCCATTCTTCCGGAGCTTCCGGCCAGGGGGGATCGACGTCGTAGCAATGGGTAGACTGTGATGGTCTAGGAGAAGATCGTGCCAGGTCCGGTCGGTTGGGGCAATTCTGCTTATAATGTCCGTCCTGGTTACATCCATAGCAACGTATGTTGGCCAGGTTGTTGGGGCGACTGGGGGGTCGGGCAGCCAGTGGCCGGACTGTCGGCACTGGTGTTGGCGAGGCAGGTATCACAGGTCGGAGGGGTAACGGCCGCTCCCCCCCCCGTAACCTTCCGCGTATCAGCATATTCATCGGCCCAAATAGCTGCTTGTTCTACCGTTGGCGGCTTCTTGTCCCGCACCCACTCCCGGATGGCGGCGGGAGTATGCTCGAAGAACTGCTCCAGCAGTAGCAGTTGTGTGATCTCGGGTACGGTCTCGGCTTTGCTCCCCAGGAACCACGTGCGCAAATCCCGCTGCAATCGGTGAGCCCACTCCACATGGGTAGCGCCGATGGGTCGGCGAGAGTTTCTGAACTTAGCTCGACTGGCTTCTGGGGTCACGGCGAACCGGCTCAGCAGCGCCTGTTTCACGTGCCCATAGTTGGTGGCTTCCTCGTCTGGCACCGTGCGGTAGGCCTCCGCGGCCCGCCCGGTCAGTTTGCACGCCAGGATTCTTACCCAGTCGGTGGGGTGGACCTCATGTACTTGACACAACCGTTCAAAGTCCTGGAGATAGCTCTCTATTTCCTCGTCGGCTTCGCGGAAGTCTTTAAACGCCTGGAAGGGCACCTTTCTCCCCGGGGATCGCTCCACCCGAGGGTTGCGGTCTCGCTGGCTCCGCACTTCCGCCAACCGGAGCTCGTGCTCGCGTTCTTTTCTCCGCTCTTCCTCCTGGCAGATCTCCCGAACCAGGTGCTGCATCACTGCCTCTGTCGGGGCTGCTCCGTATAAGGCAGCCCGTTCTCGTACTTTCCTCTGTAGCTCGCTTTCGTCGGCTCCGGCCGCGACGGTTACAGGTGGGGTGTCGGCGGGTAGCGCTGTGCTCACCGTACCTTGATCCAACCGTTGTAGCTCCTCTATTAGAATGTCCCGACTCTTGGAACCCGGAGTACCACCACGGTTCTCCAGCATGCTCCGCAAAGTGTCCCGTTTGTAGTCAGCATATACTGTCATGATGGGCTCTTCGGGGGGTTGGTGGTATTGATTGCAGAGAGCGATCCCACCGCTGCCACCAGTGTGACGGAAGGGTGATGTCGTCCGCCTGCGGGTGTGCTCAAATCTGCGTTATTTTCCCTTTTCCCCCTCTCTGATGTACCATTGGCCCAACTAGCTAAGGTCGCGGCCCCCGGCGCTTCGAGCGGTCAGGTAGGGCCTTCGGACAGGGCCGGCCGTTTTAGCGGGGGACCCCAGTGTGAGCCCAGCCCGACCACTGAGTGACGGCACTCAGCGTCCCGAGCAGCTGGTCACTGACCTGTCCGGGAGTCTGTTCTGTTCGAGGATCGGACCGGCTTCTCTGCCCACAATTATTCGGTTCTTTCAGCAGTAGACCGGGGGCATAGTCGGCGGTTCGGAGACTCTGTATCGCCCAGCGGCCAATGCACACGTACGCTGCACCACACTGAAGGTCCGGATCTCCCGGGGGTCAGCGGAGGAGGTACTCGACCAGTAAAGAATACCCAGATCACGCGGCGGTCGATACGTCTGGCACTACCCTCCGCTCGTGCCGCGGCACCGGTACACTGCACTCCTTCGGGACTGAGCTGCGGTCTGAATATCGCGGTGGATTTCAGATATGGTCAATAACTGGAGACATGAGACGCAGCTGCATGAACTCAACAACAACAACTCTTTATTAATTACTTTACACACGTATATATAACTTCCCCCACGAGCACAACATCTGGGAAACCCCCGGCCCGCCCACACCGATCTTATTGGCCGACACGATTCGGGGCGTTGCCGATTCAGGACCGGATGGTCCGAATCGGCCATTTCCTCCTGATCTACCCGATCAGAACACGAGGCGGCAGGGAATGGCGGCACCCACGGCAGGCCGGGACCGGCATACATTACACAACACATCACGATACGTTTATTTACAGGAACCACTTGAAACCTTCAGAACTTGCAGAATAGTTGGTGCAACGGCACCACCACCAAAGTTTATAAAAAATAAAGGTCTTAGAAAACAGTCTCTGGCTGAGGGTGCTGGGCCAGTCCATCACAATATGCAACTCTCACATTCAAGTGCATAAAATTTTTGTCTTAGTTGGTGGTGCACGACATCAACAATCTAAGTTGAAGAATGCATAGTACTAGTCTCCCACAAGTATAAGCAGCCTAGGAAGTTTTGGTAATGCAGAAGAGATCCCTGATCTATTCAGTTGCATCAGGGGATTGATAGCTGCTGATCCAGGACTGATTCATTTTTATAAATGTCAGCTGGCCTGCAGAGTCGGTGGACAGACGCACTCTTTTGTCTGTGACAAAACCTCCAGCGGCACTGAACGTCCTTTCAGAAAGAACGCTGGATGAAGGGCAACCTAGTAGCTCCATAGCATATTGGCTAAGTTCTGGCCAGTGGTCTAATCTCAACACCCAGTAAGCCAGTGGATCATCTGCTGGAAAGCTATGCAGGTCTGCCCTTGCCCCTAGGTAGTCCTGCACCATATGGTGAAGACGCTGGCAATGGGTGCCTACATTTAATGTCCCTGGGCATCATGGAGTAAAAAAAAAATTGTGGAAGGCATCAGTCATGCGGCCCCCTTCTCCACTGCTCTTCCTCTGACCAACTGCAGCCTCAGAAGCACCTGTGTCATCATCACTCGGTGACCTACCAGTGCCTGGAAAGTTGTTACACAAGTGTCGCTTTAGAGCGTCCTCAAGTTTTTTCATCCTGTGCTCCCTCCCTCCCTGTGAGGGCAGGATGAGCTCTGCAACCTTATGCTTGTATCGTGGATCAAGAAGGGTTGCCAACCAGTAATGATCCCTCTCCTTGATCGCACGAATCCTGAGGTCCTTTAGCAGGCTTTGCAGGATAAGGGAGCCCATGCAGCGTAGGTTGGAGGTGGCTTTAGCTTTCGAGTCTTCCTGGTCAATGAGTATGACACTATCGAGCACTACCTCCTCCCAGCCACGTACTAGTCCTTGTGTTTCTGGGCACACAAAACCCTCCCTTGAGGAATCCCCACCTTCAATGCCCCCACTACTTAAATATTCCTCCCCCCACGACTGAGATAATCCTCCACCTCATCCTCCTCCTGTCTGATCTGTGGAGGAGCTGGAATGCTGTCTGCGTAAAGAGGGCCTTGAGAGCTAAGGAAGTCCTCTTCTTCCCGCTGCTCTGCCTCTAGTGCCACATCTATAATTCCCTGCAGAGTGTGCTCCAGCAGGAACACTAAAGAATTGTGTCACTGATGCATGCACTGTCCCTGCTCACCATCCTCGTTGCCTCCTCAAATGGTGACCGTACAGTGCATGCATCCTTGATCATCAACCACTGCTGGGGGGAAAAAAAACAAGCTCACCTGAACCTGTCCTTGTGCCATACACAGGTACTCATTGATGGCCTTCTGCTGCTTGTGCAGACGCGGCAGCATTGCCAATGTCGAGTTCCATCTGGTGGGCATGTCCCAGATCAGACTGTTTGTGGGAAGGTGGAATTCTCTTTGAATTTCTTCCAGGCGAACACTTGCTGGGAATGATCATCTGAAGTGGTTGCAGACTTTTCTGGTCTGCCTGAGGAGCTCTGCCAGCCCTGGGTACCTGGTTAGGAAACGCTGTACCACCAGATATAGGATGTGTGCCAGGCATGGTACAAGCGTAATCTTACCCAGGCGTAGGGCAGAGAGAAGGTTGCTGCCATTATTACAGACGACCATTCCCAGCTCAAGCTGGCGTGGTGTTAACCATCTCTGCCCCTTCAGAGCTGACAGAATTTCTGGCCCGGTGTGGCTCCTGTCCCCTAAACAAACCAGCTCAAGCACTGTATGGCATCTTTTCGCTTGAGCCATTGCGTAGCCCCTGGCATGCATCGGTTGAACTGCCACTTCGCCAGAGACCGAGAAGGAGGAGGTGGTGGAGCAGACAGACCTCATATCAGCAGCTGTCTGGAGGCGTGGTGGATGAGCAAGCTCCAGCACAGAGTCCCGTCCTGGATCCCTCCCAGCTGCAAGCAGAGTTACCCAGTGTGCTGTGAAGGAGATGTAACGGCCGGCCCTGTCCATGCTTGCTGGACCATGTGTCTAAAGTAATGTGCACCTTTCTGCTGACTGAATTTTCCAATGACTCCAAAACATTGTCTTCCACTTGCTGGAATAGTGCTGGAATGGCCTTCCGTGGAAATAATTGGCATTTTGGAACCTGCCACTGTGGTATAGCGCATTTGGCAAATTCACGGAAGGGGGCAGAGTCCACCAGCTGGAAAGACAGCTGCTGTAATGCGAGTAATTTTGCCAAGCTGGCATTTAGACGCTGTGCATGGGGATGGTTGGGACAATATTTTTTCTTCCACTGCAGAAGCTGGGGCAATGAAATCTGACTGCGTAAATCTGTAGCTGATGGCGAGATGCTGTCAGAATCTGAGGAAGGACCTGGTACACCCATTACTGTAACATCATCCCTGCCAGTGGAGGTTGTAGACATGGCAGGACATATAGGGCAGTATTACAATGTTGGTGCTAACTTAACCAGAGCTGTTGTAAACTTACCAGAGCCATTATAGCCTATGGAGCTGTTAACAACAGCTCTGGTTAAGTTGGCACCAACATTGTAATATGGCCCATAGTAGGGGGTAGAGACAGATGAGGACCTATGGGAGGTGTTGTGCCAATGGGATGCATGGCAGGTGGTCATATGTCAGTTCAAGCACGTGGTACCCAAGCGTCTGAAGTTTTTCCCACGCTTGATCCTCTTCAGACATAGCTTACAAATAGCAACGCTGCAGTTTGCTGCACATGTCGTGAAGAACTCCCAGACAACAGAGTTCCTGGACGTGTGCTGCGAGACAACAGCGCTCTGCATCTGAGCAACTCTGACTTCTGATGCCATGGACTGGCAATGGTTGCTCATCAAGGACATTGTGCCTCGTTGTTGTTGTGCCTCCTCACTTGACTCCTCTGTTTGATCAGGCACCCAGGTGGAGTCAGTGACCTCATCATCTTCATCACCCCATATCTCCTCATCACTGGAACCAACCTGGCAGTATGCTGCAGCTGCTGGGGGAACATGAGTGCCAGTTCTTTGTGTGTCAGTGGCACCCCCTCCCTCTAGGCTGATTTTACTCCCTTCCTCAACCTCAGAGATTGAATCAGAGCACTGGAGTTGCTGCGCATCCTCAAGCAGCATGTCACTGTCATTGTGGTCAAACAATTCAGCTGGCTCCTCCGTGCATGATGGTGAGGCTACGGCAGGAGTAGCTGCTGACATGGAGGCTGCATTAGATGCTTTGGCAGCTGAGGTGGACTGTAAACCACTACAAGCCTGGCTGGCAGAGGACTCTGAGGATGAAGATGGCCTGGTTATCCAATCCACCAAATCCTCTGTATGTTGCTGCTGCATAAGACGGCCAGCACCAGTTAGAAAGGACAAGCGTGCCCCTGCAGAGGATGCACCACGTCCACGACTAGGAGCACAGCCTGCCGGCACAGAGGCTGCTTGCCCTCTTATCTATGTGTGGGAGCGTCTGCCTGTCCTTTTTGGTCTTTCTGATATGGTGAGTGATATATAGATTCAAGATATACAGTTTAACTCTGCTACAACTCTGGTATATAGATTAAAGCTATACATGTGACGAAATCCGCTACTCAGCACGAGTAGTTTCGCCATTAACTCCATCCTTGCCTTGAAGCACTGGGAGGTAGCGTGCCAGCCGAGGTGTTTGCCCTGGTTTCAGTGAAGGTGGCTGCTCAGAATAAGCCAATCTGCGGATAAAGCCTGTAATGCCGCTATTAAGAGGGCATCAATCCGCTGCTTGTTTCTGCCTGGATCCGAGAATACCAGGCTCTGTGAGAATAGCCCTGTATCCCTCCCCAATCACTTAGTCAAGACAAACGTGTAGGTTGAAGGAAAATCCGAGTGTATTTAGAATAGGAACATGCAGTGCTTCTATACGTTGACAAGATCTTGATAACCCGGCTGGCAATTGTTCAAAACCCAGCCCCTCCAGACATCCAGGCGCCAGCTCTGCCACCGCCTCCAGCCCGAGTCCCTTTTGTATATTTAACATGGGCTCTTATTAGCGTTGCGGGTCTGTAGGGGTTAATTCCGCTGGAGCAGCAACACTTTCTGAGTTCTGCTGGATAGCTCTGGTCCCTTGGTTACTCTTGCCAAAAGAGCACCCTGATCCAGGAACTGGGAACCGAGCGGCAGCGATTACAAACTGCTCAGCAGCGGATGAGGTGTATTCGCCTTAGAGCTCCACAGCCGTAGCTGCTCTGTTTTGGGACCGTCGAATGGAGAAGTTCCCAATAGCACTTCCTCTTCAAACTCCCCCCACACCAGGCAACCCTCCCTGGGGACCTAATGTCCAAAAAGGCGCCCTGGTTGGGGCAAAGGGGGGCTCCAGGGCAGGCAGTTGACCAGAAGTAGGGTTTTGGCAGCTTGCCAGCGGTATTCGCGATCTCCTGCCTTACACAATATGAGACAAGCCGGGGTACACTTTGCAGGACACTAATAACATATTTTGTTTGTACAGTTGGCACTGATACAAGCTGGACACAAAGGAGAACCAGTTTGTAACAGATCAGCTACCCTGCAGAGGTAGCTCCGTCTGCGGCGCGAGTCTTGCTGGAGAGCTTAGCCAGGTAGCGAGCTAGCAAGGTGGGAGAGAGATTGGCAGCGGTCCCTGGATGATCTGGAAGCGAAGGATTCAGTAAAGCTGGCTTATTCAGTGATTATGCCCTCCCCAAATACTAGTCGTGACTCAGTACAGGTTTGAAGGTAAATCAGAGTGTATTTAGAATGGGAACAGACAGTGCTTATATACAAAATACAGCCATGCACATTCAGACTTCCCGCCCACCCCAACAGTTCTGGTTGGTTGGTTCCAAGACCATTGCAGGCTTCTTTCAGGTCCTCTCAGTCTTCACTTGGGTCCACTGGTTGTATGCAGATGAAGTATTGACCCCACAGTGACCACATACAGTGATTTACATAACCCATTGTAAAGGGAATCAGATAGTGGGTGGCTGAGACAATGTGACTCCCAGCCTTTCAGAACGGGTAAACGGATAACAGATATACAAAGAGAAAGCACTTTTGCATAATCCACAAGTTACTCAAACCTATTGTACATTCTATACAAAGGAAAGCATTTGCCACTAGCGGCAGGTAGTATCTTTAAAAAAACACCTTTAACTAAAGAAATATAAGTCTATTTAAAACTAAAAATGAGCAATTGACAATACATTTAAAACCACACAATATAACTGAGCATAAAGTATATTGGAGTTTGAAGCGTGGTGCGCTACGTCAGTGACGGATACATTGTAGCACGCATGTACTCCGTGGTTACTAGCAGGATGGTGCAGGGGAAAAACATGATTAATTAGAAGTCTAGCAACAGTTTTACACTAAATCTAACAAAGGAAATTAGTTTCTATAAATAAAGGGTAAACGAAATATAACAAAATAAGAATGAAATTAAACTAGATAAATCCTGTGGCGGCCGTTCCGTCACAGAGTTAATCAGCACAGGAGATATACAGACAAATTGCAGCGGGCTGTTTCAGTGACTGATACAATGTAGCAAGCATGTACTCCATGGTTACTAGCAGGATCAGTGCAGGGGGAAAACATGATTAATTAGAAGTCTAGCAACAGTTTTAACAGGGGAATTAGTTCCTATAAATAAAGGGTAAAATAAAATTATAAGAATGAAATTAAATCCTGTGGCGGCCGATCCGTCACCATACAGAACTCTGCTATATGTCTGCGATTTCACTGCACATAGAACAATCTCTCCCCTCTGATTCACTCCTGCAACACCCTACAGAGGGCTGCAATTTGTCAGCAGCCTTATATAGTGTGCTGCGGGACTTAGCTCTGTGAGCCCATGATTGGACAAATTTGCCCAATCATGACTCTGCATGTGTACTGAGCCCTGATTGGCCTAGTCGTGCACCTGACCTGTGGTCAGGTGTAAGACTGTAGCCAATTACAGTTTCAGGCCAAGGCACAGTGCATTGTGGGCAAACATACAGCGAACACCCTGAAAAGTTCGCCATTCGGCAAACGACTGAACAGCCAATGTTCGATTCTAACTCCTGTTCGAATCGAACCGGCAGCCCATCCCTAATTCCAATGGGAAGCAGAAGAGACACAGACACCAAGCCATCGCACGCTGCGAATAAAGACTGCAAAACCAGACTCTGCGCGCGGCTTCCTCAGGAAAGATACAAAGGGTTAATCACTGAGCACTGTGGAGGAGGGGACCCAAAGTCACTGTGGATGCAAACCATAAAAAAATCAACATCCTGCAACAATGGTGACCTTCGACTGTCCAACAGCAAATAATGCATAGTGCCACCCTGTCACCACTTTGACCTCTTACCCCACACATTGCCTCCCGACGCAGCCTGTACACAAACCGACATCACTTCCTGATCACCATCCCAACCGCTGAGCTATGTGGAGGCTGGACACTAGCCCATATTGCTGCTTCATGATGCTGCGTACTTTCCTTATGGCTCACGTACATTCTGTGCTGGCCAGTAGACATGTTCCTTGGCTCCATTTAACTTCCTGGCTAGGTTTTCACAGCCCTCTTGTATTCTATGTTTATATGGTGCACCAGATCTTGACGCTCCCTTGTCCTCCCCTTGTCCCTCCCTTAATGTACTGCACCTCTCCACTCCTTGGCCTCGTTCTGTTGATTTATTTTCTAGACTTGGTGTTACTCGGCCTTTCTAAGGACTGTCTCTAAGTCAGGCCGTCTGTCTTCATTTGTGTATGTCAAGCCGCCGGTATAGGATAATGAATGAAGGAGTGGAGAGGTCAGAAAATGGCAGAGCACAGTGTGTGAATGGCGGCGCTTTGAAGAATTACCCCACACAGAGGAAACCATTGCCCGGGAGCCTCACACCACACTCGGTATCTGTGCCAGAGGGGTAAATCCCCCATCAGAGAATAGCATACAAAATCCTACCGATATATATATATATATATATATATAATATCGACGCGTTTCGCCCTGTGAGCCGCCTCATCAGGAACATTAGTTTATGTAGCAGCAATCATATAGCACCGGAATGGAGAGCAGAGGTATGTGACCTGATCTTATAGAGGGAAAGCATGTATTCCAAATAGGGGGAGGGGCAGGAAAACCTCTGGGCCACCCAAAAGGGTAGTGACCATTAATAGGCTTGTGCACCAATATTTTTTTTTTTGGTTCGATTTTGTTCGGATGTTTAAAATTTTCGATTCGGCTCGTTTTGACCGATTTCTGTTTCGATTCGGTTCGGTTCGGCTCGTTTTTCGTGTACATTTTTTTTTCGGAATATCGACCATTTTTCGTGTTTTCGGGTCACTTTGCTCGTTTTTTGTATCGACTTTTCGTGATTTCGGAAATTTTCGTTTTTTCGGAACGTCCGTTCTCTTCGTTTCAAAGTGTCTAACTCTATTCGTTTTGATGTAAACTACTATGGTTTACTTTTTTATACTTTATATATTTTTTTATAATACATTTTTGGTTTGTTTTTCGGATCCGATAATTCATTCTGTCGATACGATAATTCTGGCGATTCTATCGTGTTTTTTTTTTATTAAATAAAGATCATTTTTTTCTTATGAATATACATTTCACAACTTTATTTAATCATATTAAAATGGTATGAAAACCAAGGAACAAAAAAAATGAACAAAACCATTTAAAAAACGCTAAACTGACCCGAATGCCACAAGAAACAAGTGATACGCATTTACAAATACAAAATTTACAGAATCAGCGATACAACCGATAATAGTTAAATATACGATGTCCAGAATTACCGAAATGGAACCGAAATCACGAATGGAGCAAAAATAAATTTCGATTTGACACATTTCAAGTCCATTCGAAAAATCCGATTTTTTTTTCGTTTCGGCTCGGAAAACTTTTTGAATCTGTCGGTTTTCGGGTCCGATCCGATTCGGAAATTCAGCCGAATCCGAAGACACGAATCGGGAAATTTCGTGGAAATTCCGAAACCCGAAACGCACATCCCTAGTGACCAACCAGTGGAATAAGTGTCAATCACAATGACTGATTGTCCCTAAATAGTAGAGAGACAGCATGAGGGGGGAGGAGGTAAGAGGAGGAGCGTGACGCTCACATGTGATGCCAAGTATTAATTCTCCCCATAGACCTCCATCAGTAGTGTTACGTTTTCCCTGGTTGTGGCTGCGCCCCCTGGTGGTGAAGGGCCTTCATGTCTGTTTTTCCCCTGTAGTGTGTTTTGGCCGTGCTGTTTGGGGCTGTTCCGGGGCTCTCTGGTGATCTCCTGGTCTGGGGTCACATGGCCCAATCACACAGACCCACTCCCTATATATTCTCAGCAGCACAGAGCCTCATTGACTGTTTGTGGAGTTTCATGGTGGTTCTGTCTGGTTCGTGTTCCCTGTGTGGCTGCAAAGCATTCATGTCCAAGTATTTTCTGGTTCTGACCTCGGCTTTATTCCTGACTATCCCTTCTGCCCTCTCCTGGTACTGTATATTCTGATCTGTTGCCAACCTCTGCCTGTATTACGATTCTTGTATGTTTCATGTTTTATGTACCTTGTCTGTATTAGTCTAGTATATATTCAGAGGCCGCTTATAAGGACCTCTTTAGTATAGTCTTTTTAGTTTACTGTCCTGCAGCCTGCTCAAGACACGGATTGTCAGGTGTATTATTGTGTTTCTCTGACTGCCCTGCAGTCTACTCAATTCACAGATTGTCAGGCGTGTCTTTGTGTTTCTGAGCGTGTCCTAAGTGGTCTGTCAGTCTTGAAACCTTCGGAGCTTAGTGGAAATTCAGTTCTGTTTTTTTATGCTCTTTTGATTTTGGAGCAATCAGTCTGTCCTTGTGTCCAGTCAGTAACTCACCTGCCTTAAGGGCTTCACTTCTTGGTCCTAACCACCATGATGGCCCAAGCAGGGGCTAACCATTACAAGCAGTTGAACACACACACCACACCACACCCACTGTCAGATTTAATTTGAGGGTATGTACATCCAACTCAGGTGAACGGTGTAGGACTTACAGCAGTTTGCAGATGTGCCTCCTACTTGTTAAGGGACCAAAGGTAAAACTCAGTCAGTCTCTCTACCTGGCCCTGGCAGAGAGAAGCTAAACCTCCTCATCCAGCAGGACTGACCGCAATGAGGCATCCTGCTTAGAAACGTCATTCACTGAAGGTGATCTGACATAGCCTAATGCCTTTTCTCTTGATGTATATTATGTTTACATTGTATTATCACTGTATATGTGTGTGATATAGATGTAGATAGAAAATATATATATACATATAGCACACAAGTTTATCTTTATATATTTGAATTTGTTGTAATGCTATCTGATTTCTGCATTCCACTCCCTTTTTCTATATTTTCTCGAGGCCTGCTATTCTGCCCCATGTCCCTGTTCAATGAACCTTAACTTTTATTGCCCCCTACAAACTCCCCCCTAGTTCCTGGACAACTTCAACCCAATGTGATGCTATTTGCAATCTTAATTTCTCTTTCAGCACACACCCCAAACTCAGTCAGTCTCTCTACCTGGCCCTGGCAGAGAGAAGCTAAACCTCCTCATCCAGCAGGACTTTGCAGGACAATTACGTGATTATTATCAATATTGGAACTACTTAACCCCAGATCAATCCGGCTTTCGTCCAAATCACTCAACTACAACCGCCCTTTTAAAAGTCTGTAATGATATCCAAATTGGGATTGTTTTGGAAATTAATCTACTATCAATTTCCTAATGTAGTTTGATCCGCTGCACTTACAAGCAGCTCTCTGCCATCCCTGGCATACGTACCTGAACCCGCGCAGTAAAGAGACACAGACACACACGCTGCTTCTAGCTGGAGTTCATCTGACCACGTCCAAGTCCCAAGTCCCAAGTGAGCTAAGTGAGCTCCTGGCTTCTGGTCATTTGTTTATTATACAAAATGGACAACGCCCAGTGGCCACTGACTATACAACAGAAAACAAGTTTGTCCAGTAAATACATTTACATATCAAAAGGACAGAGGTGTGGACTAGAATGACGGACCGGCCCCCTGTACACACCTCATCCCTAGAGTATAATGTCCGCCGCTGGCTTGGACTTAAAACTACATTCAAATCCAACACAGGGAGACAGATGACAACTTATAAAAACACACACATCCTAGACTATAATGTCCACATAATAAAATTTCCACAACAGGATGGAACAAGGAAACCTAACTGGAGCCATCTTCCTTGATTTTTGCCAAGGCCTTTGACACAGTAGACCATGGCATCTTGTTAGAAAAACTTAAAAACTCTGACATTGGTGATTGCACGTTAACCTGGTTTCAATCATATGAATCTGACCGATCACAATATGTGTCAATTTCTGGCAGCTCCTCCCTCCCCCTCCCAGTCACTTGCGGTGTACCCCAAGGCTCAATACTCGGCCCCCTGCTATTCACAATATTCATAAATGATCTGCCCAACGTCTGCAAAGCCTCAACTATACATATGTATGCAGACGACACTGTAATCTATACCAGCAAACCAAATCTCCAGCAGCTGGAGGCCGTGCTGCAAGAACAATTCAGAGGTAGAAAAGTGGATCAAACACAACAAACTTTTTTTAAATAATGACAAAACTGTAACGATGCTCTTTGGAACAGCACCTAAACTACACAAATTGCAAAATCCCCATTTATGTGTTGGGACAAAATCAAATGACACGCTGACCACAGTCACTTCTCTCAAATATCTAGGTATGTGGTTGGACCCTAATCTATCCTTTGGCCCTCACATCGAAAAACTCTCATCTAAACTTTACCCCAAACTAGGTGCCCTGTACAGAAACAAATCCTGCCTGAGCCCCGCGGTAAAAAAGCAGATTGTACAACAAATGCTTATGCCGGCTATTGATTACGGAGATGTAGTGTACGCAGCCGCCCCGCAAACACACCTCCAGAAACTTACTACACTGTATAACTCCTTCTGCCGCTTTGCATTACAATGTAACTACATGACCCACCATTGTGACATGTTAAAAGAGCTAAACTGGCCATCGCTGGAATCTAGACGCACCCTTCACCTTTCCAGCCTGGAGTTCAAGAGCTTTTCTGGGAAGCTGCCACCCTACCTGAATAGACTGCTTCCCCCAGCAGCTCCCTCATCCTATAACCTCCTGATCCAGGACCAGCACCTTACTTGCAATACCACAATACAAAAAGACAGTGGCTCGATCCTCATTTTCCTACAGAGCACCGCAATTATGGAATAACCTCCCAGACACCATCAAATCTTCCCCCAGTCTTAAGTCACTCAAAAGCTCCTTACTAACATACCTCAATACAGAATGCACCTGTAAACATGTAACATAATGACTATTTCCTACATATTTATTTTCTGTTAATCTGTATATTTGTGTTGTTAATATGTTACATTGTATTACTTTGTATTTCTGTAACTGTAACACTTCAATGTTCTTGAACCCAGGACATACTTGAAAACGAGAGAAATCTCAATGTATCCTTCCTGGTAAAATCTTTTATAAATAAATAAATAAATAAAAGGTAATGGGACAGAATAATAATCATAAATCAAACTTTCCCTTCTTAATATTTGGTTACAAATCCTTTGCAGTCAATCACAGCCTGAAGTATGGAACGCATAGACATCACCAGACGCTGGGTTTCATCCCTGGTGATGCTCTGCTAGGCCTCTACTGCAACTGTCTTCAGTTCCTGCTTGTTCTTGGGGCATTTTCCCTTCAGTTTTGTCTTCAGCAAGTGAAATGCAGCTCAATGGGATTCAGGTCAGGTGATTGACTTGGCCATTGAATAACATTCCACTTCTGTCCCTTCAAAAACTCTTTGGTTGCTTTTGCAGTATGCTTTGGGTCATTGTCCATCTGCACTGTGAAGCGCCGTCTAGTGAGTTCTGCAGCATTTGGCTGAATGTGAGCAGATAATATTGCCCCAAACACTTCAGAATTCATCCTGCTGCTTTTGTCAGTAGTCACATCATCAATAAATACAAGAGAACCAGTTCCATTGGCAGCCATACATGCCCACGCCATGACACTACCACCACCATGCTTCACTGATGAGGTGGTATGCTTAGGATCATGAGCAGTTCCTTTCCTTCTCCATACGCTTCTCTTCCCATCACTCTGGTACAAGTTGATCTTGGTCTCATCTGTCCATAGGATCTTGTTCCAGAACTGTGAAGGCTTTGTTAGGTGTTGTTTGGCAAACTCTAATCTGGCCTTCCTGTTTTTGAGGCTCATCAATGGTTTACATCTTGTGGTGAACCCTCTGTATTCACTCTGGTGAAGTCTTATCTTGCTTGTTGACTTTGACACACATACACCTACCTCCTGGAGAGTGTTCTTGATCTGGCCAACTGTTGTGAAGGGTGTTTTCTTCACCAGGGAAAGAATTCTTCGGTCATCTACCACAGTTGTTTTCCGTGGTCTCCCAGGTCTTTTTGTGTTGCTGAGCTCACCCGTGCGTTCCTTCTTTTAGAGAATGTTCCATTTGGCCACGCCTAATGTTCTTGCTATCTCTCTGATGGGTTTGTTTTGTTTCTTCAGCCTAATGATGGCTTGCTTCACTGATAGTGACAGCTCTTTGTGTGACGTTCTGGGTCTCTGGCGCCCCCTCTGGCAGTAGTGGACATTGCTGCTTTTGGTTTATTTTTATTTCGTTCATTTCTTGGATTCCAAGCCTGATTAGTACCTGGACTCCATTGGTTCACCCTGGACCATTTTGTATAAATGGAGACCACTCCCTTAGTAGGGTGCGGTCTCATTCATCCTGGATCAGTCATTAGCTCATGTCTGGTTTGCCTTGCTCTAGATTCATCCTGAATCATCTATTCAGTTCAGTTCAGTCTGTCTGTCTTCAAGCTCCTGTCTGGTTTGCCTTGGTCTAATTTAATCCTATTCAGTCTGTCTGTCTTCCAGCTCATGTCTGGTCTTTCCCTGGCCTAGATTTATCCTGTTAAGCCTGTCTACCTGGTCATTCTGTTTACAGGCTCATGTTTGGTTTGCCCTGTTTTTCTTGCCTTCTTGTAGTATCATATTTAGTTCTGCCTCCCATGTTTAGTTTTGCCTCCCATGTTTAGTTGCCTATCTGGTTTTCTTTATTTCTTGCCGTGAGGTTAAAGGCTCTGTTTATTGTATTTATGTTCTGTATTCCCTGCTCTTGGTTTAAGTTCTTGGTTCCTAGAATAAATTATATATATTTATTTTTCTAGTTCAGGCTCATGGTCTATTTTCACTGCTCATTAGGCTCACACCCCTCTCTGTCAGGTCAGGTCCCCGACCCCCATCGTGACACTTTGGATCTCATCTTGAGAGTTGACAGCAACAGATTCCAAATGCAAATAGCACACTTGAAATGAAGTCTGGGCCTTTTATCTGCACATTGTAATTGTGGTAATGAGGGAATATCACACACCTGGCAATGGAACAACTGAGAAGCCAATTGTCCCATTACCTTTGGTCCCTTAACAAGTGGGAGGCACATCTGCAAACTGCTGTAAGTCCTACACCGTTCACCTGAGTTGGATGTACATACCCTCAAATTAAAGCTCACAGTCTGCAGTTAAAGCACATTGTGTTTGTTTCATTCCAACTCCATTGTGGTGGTGTATAGAGCCAAAGATGTTAGAATTGTGTCGCTGTCCCAATATTTATGGACCTGACTGTACACACACACACACACACACACACACACGTTTGTGTATCCGTTACTGCACTGCATAGGGTAAAATATTTACAGAAGGCTGTAAGTGGAAAGCCCTCATTGAAGCCTCTGCTGCTCAGGCCTTTCAGTATGTAGATCCAGTAGTTACATAGGCTGAAAAAAGACATGTGTCCATCGGGTTCAGCCTCTCACACATCACCTACTGCTGTTGATTAGGAATGAGCTGTTCTGTTCGAACATTGCCTGTTCGTCGAACTCCGAACATTTCCGCGTGTTCGGTTCGAGTTCGCCCACAATGCACTTTTCCACTGGCCTGAAGCTTGTAATTGGCTACAGCCTTGCACCTGACCACAGGTCAGGTGCAAGACTATGCCAATCACGGCTCAGAGTCCTGATTGGGCAAAGTTTGCCAAATCATGGGCTCACAGAGCTAAGTCCCGCAGCACACTATATAAGGCATCCCTCGCAGCCCCAGCACGTGTTTTTTGAGAGGAGATTGTTCTGTTAGTGTGTCTTCTCAGTGCCAGCAGCTATGGGGGGGGGGTTCTCACTTCTAGCAGATATCTGGGAATTGTTTTAATATGTGTCTTGTCACTGCCACCCATCAGGGGGTCTCACTGATTTATAGGAGGTTTCTGGGAATTGTGATCTGTGTCTTATCACTGACTGCCAGCTTTCAGGGTGTCTCACTGAGTTATACCAGAGTTCTGGAAATCTTTAATCTAGATAACAGTTGAATCGGAGTTCTGCAGCACATCTCCAATTTTTATAACGGAGTTGAATCAGAGTTCTGTATATCTTTAATCAATATATCACTCACCATGTCAGAAAGGACAGGCAGACGCTCCCAGACTCAGATAAGATGGCAAGCAGCCTCTGTGTCGGGAGGCTGTGCCTCTGGTCATCGTGGACGTGGTGCATCCTCTGCAGGGGCACGCTTGTCCTTTCTAACTGGTGCTGGCCGTCTTAAGCAGCAGCATTTGGTGGATTGGTTAACCAGGCCATCCTCATCCTCCGAGTCCTCTGCCAGCCAGGCTTGTAGTGCTTTACAGTCCACCTCAGCTGCCAAAATATTTAATGCAGCCTCCATGTCCACAGCTACTCCTGCCGTAGCCTCACTATCACACACGGAGGAGTCAGCTGAATTGTTTGACTACAATGACAGTGACATGCTGCTTGAGGATACGCAGCAAGTACAGTGCTGATTCAATCTCTGAGGTTGAGGAAGGGAGTATAATCAACCTAGAGGAAGGGGGTGCCAGTGATGACACACAAATAACTGGCACTCATGTTGTTCCAACAGCTGCAGCATACTGCCAAGTTGGCTCCAGTGACGAGGAGATAGGGGGTGATGACAATGATGAAGTCACTGACTCCACCTGGGTGCCTGATCGAACAGAGGAGTCAAGTGAGTAGGAGGAGGAGGCACAACAAACATGAGGCACAACAACCTCTATGACCAACCGTAGCACTAGTCAGTCCAAGGCATTAGATGTCAGAGCTGTTCAGGTGCAGAGCGCTGTTGTCTCAAAGCACACATCCAGGAACTCTGCTGTCTGGGAGTTCTTTAAGAAATGTGCAGCAGACCCCACGGTTGCTATTTGTAATCTATGTCAGATGAGGCTCAAGCGTGGGAAAGACACCGGATGCTTGGGTACCACTTGCTTGAGGCGACATATGACCACCCGCCACGCATCCCGTTGGTGCAAAACTTTGCGTAGGTCCTCCTCCTCCTCATCTGTCTCTACCCCCACTGTATGTCCTGCCATGTCATTGCCTACAACCTCCACTGACAGGGATGATGCTACAGTAATGGATGTACCAGGTCCTTCCTCACAATGTGACAGCATCCCATCAGCTGAAGATTTATGCAGTCAGATTACGTTGCCCCAGCTGCTGCAGCGTAAGAAAAAATATAGTCCCAACCATCCCCAAACACAGCGTCTAAATGCCAGCTTAGCAAAATTACTCGCATTGCAGCTGCTGCCTTTCCAGCTGGTGGACTCTGCTCCCATCGGTAAATTTGCTGAATGTGCTGTACCACAGTGGCAGGTTCCAAAACTCCATTACTTTTCACGGTCATTCCAGCACTATACCAGCACGTGGAAGACAATGTTATCGAGTCATTGGGAAAGGCAGTCAGCAGCAAGGTGCATGTGACTTTAGACACGTGGTCCAGCAAGCATGGACAGAGTCATTACATTATTGCATTATTGCAGCTTGGAGGGATCCAAGATGGGGCTCTGTGCTGGAGCTTGTTCATCCACCACGCCTCCAGAAAGCTGCTTGTATGAGGTCTGTCTGCTCCACCAACACCTCTCCCTCTTCCTCCTCCTCCATCTGTGTCTCTGGCGAAGTGGCAGTTAAACTGACGCCTGACAGGGGCTACGCAATGGCTCAAGCGAAAAGATGCCATACAGTGCTTGAGCTGGTTTGTTTAGGGGACAGGAGCCACACCGGGCCAGAAATTCTGTCAGCTCTGAAGGGGCAGGTGCAGAGATGGTTAACACCACGCCAGCTTGAGCTGGGAATGGTCGTCTGTAATAATGGCAGCAACCTTCTCTCCGCCCTACGCAAGGGTAAATTGACGCATGTACCATGCCTAGCACACGTCCTAAATCTAGTGGTACAGCGTTTCCTATCCAGGTGCCCAGGCCAGGCCAGAAAAGTCTGCAGCCACTTCAAACAGTCATTCCCAGCAAGCGTTCGCCTGGCAGAAATTCAAAGAGAATTCCACCTTCCCACAAACCGTCTGATCTGTGACATGCCCACCAGGTGGAACTCGACAATAGCAATGCTGCAGCGTCTGCACAAGCAGCAGAGGGCCATCAACAAGTACCTTTGTGAGTATGGCACAAGGACAGGTTCAGGTCAACTTGGTCCCCCCCCCGCAGTGGCTGATGATCAAGGATACATGCACTGTACTGTCACCATTTGAGGAGGCAACGAGGATGGTGAGGAGGGACAGTGCATGCATCAGTGACACAATTACTTTAGTGTTCCTGCTGGAGCACACTCTGCGGGGAATTATAGATGTGGCTCTAGAGGCAGAGCAGCGGGAGGAAGAGGAGGCTTTCCCTAGCTCTGAAGGCCCCAGTCTTTCCGCAGACAGCATTCCAGCGGGTCCTCCTCAGATCAGACAGGAGGAGGATAAGGAGGAGGAATATTTAAGTAGTGGGGGCATTGAAGGTGGGGATTCCTCAAGGGAGGGTTTTGTGTGCCCAGAAACACAAGGACTAGTACGTGGCTGGGAGGAGGAAGTGCACGATATGGTCATCCTCATGACCAGGAAGACTTGGAAGCTAATGCCACCTCCAACCTACGCTGCATGGGCTCCCTTATAATGCAAAGCCTGGTAAAGGACACCAGGATTCGTGCTATCAAGGAGAGGCATCATTACTGGTTGGCAACCCTTCTTGATCCACGATACAAGGGTAAAGTTGCAGAGCTCATCCTGCCCGCACAGAGGGAACACAGGATGAAAAAAAATTGAGGACGCTCTAAAGCGACACTTGTGTAACACCTTTCCAGGCACTGGTAGGTTACCAAGTGATGACACAGGTGCTTCTGAGGCTGCAGATGATCAGAGGAATAGTGGTGAAAGCCAGGGCCGCTTGACTGATGCATTTTTTAATTTTTTTAGTCCACAACGCCCAGGGACGTCAAATGTAGGCACCCATTGCCAGCGTCTTCACCATATGGTTCAGGACTACCTAGGGGCAAGGGCAGACCTGGATACCTTGCCAGCAGATGATCCACTGGCTTACTGGGTGTTGAGATTGGATCACTGGCCAGAACTTAGCCAATATGCTATGCAGCTACTAGGTTGCCCTTCATCTAGCGTGCTTTCTGAAAGGACGTTCAGTGCCGCTGGAGGTTTTGTCACAGACAAAAGAGTGCGTCTGTCCACCGACTCTGTAGACCGGCTGACATTAATAAAAATGAATCAGTCCTGGATCCGCAGCTATCAATCCCCTGACGCTGCCGTAACGGAATAGATTGGGGATGTCTTCTGCATTCACAAAACCTCCAGCACTGAACTCTTCCAGAATACCACAAAAGGGTTATGGTGGGAAGGCACTTGCTGCCATGAAAGGCACAATATCTGGGTGCACTGACGCCTTCACCAGATTCATAGCTTTTTAATATAGGACCACATGGTCCACCCCTGTATTCTTCCACAATACCACAGAGGGGTTACTGTATGAATGCACTTGCTGGCCTGGCACCAAAAGCACAATATCTGGGTGCACTGCCACTGACGCCTGTACCAGATTCATATCCTCAGAGGTGTTACGGTGTGACGGCACTGTTGCCGACGCTAAAGGCCCAATTTTAAAGCATCTATTGTTACTTTCATCCAAAGCCTGCATAAGTTTCACAACAATTTAGCCAAAAAATCACTAAACTTCTTCTGCGCGTCCTAAAATGTATTTTCATACAAGTTGCCACCCCAAGCAGTTGTTTATGAATTAAAGGAAAAGCATTTACCGTCATTTGAATTGTCATTTTTTTTTTTAAATGTTTCTATACATCCTACAAATCCGCCACTTCACGGGCAGGTTATGGGGACCTCCTAGGCACGATATTTGAAGGAATTTTTCGTTTTTATTTTTAACCCTTATTTCATGGAAAACTCACTGTCCCTTTTAAAAACGTTATTTTTTTTACTTTTTGTCCTTGTTTCCTGTCCCCCAGGGCACTACCCGGACCCCCATACACCTTTTATGGCAAATATCTAGCATATATGCCCTCTTGGAAGGCACTCTAAAACTCGAATTTTGAGTCCCATTGACTTGTATTGCGTTCGAGTGCGAACCGAACTCGGGGGTGTTCGGCTCATCCCTATATATAACCAGGCGGATACGGGTATATGTAACCAGGTGTCACGGTTAGGGATGGTACCGGGGTGGCACCAGGGGTGAGGAGAGTATGAGCCCAGCGTGCAGTGGTCTGCACAAATAAACCGAGGATTAGGGTAGAGGAGGGTGGATGAATATGATGACTGACCAGGTTGATAGCAGAGGGATGATGGTTGTAGTAGCAGGAACCAGGTATTGGGAATCAGGATCAGGAATCAGAATAGCAATGAAGCAAGGATGTTCACTCTTCGTGAGCATTAGCCGTAATGAACCAGCAGTGAGTGTGTGTGGGGCTGAGCCCTTTATTTCGTGTGTCACGTGTTTGTGTTTTAACTTTTGCACTGCTGGATGCTGGTTTGCTGGCTGCAGGGCAGGAACAGGATGGAAGTGAACCACCAGGGGGGGTTTTCAGGATGGTGGTAGCCATGGGGCATGACACCAGGCGGATACGGGTATATGTAACCAGGCGGATACGGGTATATGTAACCAGGTGGATACGGGTATATGTAACCAGGTGGATACGGGTATATGTAACCAGGTGGATACGGGTATATGTAACCAGGTGGATACGGGTATATGTAACCAGGTGGATACGGGAATATGTAACCAGGCGGATACGGGTATATATAACCAGGTGGATACGGGCAGTGGTGTATTTTGGCCTAGGCCTAGGGCGGCACTTTACAGGGGGCGGCAGCCCACACCGAGTGGCCCCACCCCTTAAAAAAAATATATATATTTTTTTACTTTTGCAAAGTATTTTACCAGGAAGGATACATTGAGATTTCACTAAATTTCAAGTATGTCCTGGGTAGGCAAGGGCTAGGCCTTCACTTTCCAGGGTTCAGCAGAAAACCTCCCCACTAAATGGGTTACTCACAGAACACCGAAATGACGCCAACATTTTGGTGTTCTGTAGTTCCCTGCACTTCGGGAATAAAATTTCCCCACCCTGCAGTGAATTCACCATTCACCGCAGGGTCCCCAAAGTGCATGGAGTCGGCCGCTGAATGCTGCCACCGCAAACCCATGGCCTGCTGTTTTCAAAAGAACTACTGAACGAAAATGTCTGGAATTTACATATAAGATCCTATGATTGATAATAAAAAGTTCTGTTAGAGAAAATGAGAAACTGCTATTAAAAAAGGGGGGGAACTTTGCCCAAAAAAATCTGAAAAATGACTAAAAGGTACTAAAAAATAAATCAATAAAGACTTTTTACTGCAGATTAAAATAATAAATGGTTTATTAGATATTGCATAAAAACGGGAATGTTTTTAACATTGAAACCTATGGGGTTCGCCTGAATAAACCTGCTGATTGAAACCACCGAACATCAGGGCATTTCACTGCCATTTCTCTGCTGTTTGGTGTTCTCTGAATAGATTAACCATTACTTCTCTATGGGGATTTGCACTGCCTTCAAACAGCACCGTACTTGCTGGCAGTTCGCCAAACTTGTGTGTGAGCATATCACAGAGCAGTGGTGTACTTAGGGGAGTGGCCGAGGGTGGGCCGCCCCAGGTACCAGTGATTATTGGGGTGTCATTAGGGGGTACTAGGAGGTGCCACTGTCACTGTGTGTCAGCTTTGAGCTGTGTTCTCAAACAACGAGCAGCGGAGCAGGGCGTTTGCATACGGAGTAAAATCGAATAAAAATCCACCTCTCCTCCCTCCATAGCTCCTCCCCTGCCCTGCAGCAGCTCTAGGAGAGGGGAGGGGGATGTGATTTGTGTGCAGAGAGAGAAGATGACAGTAAACGGCAGGTAAAGGGGGGTATCAGCAGAATATGAAGCCCTGTCTTCTTACTGCTGTTTAAAGTGGACTTTTCCTTAACCAGCACTGCAGTGATAGAAATTTGTCATTGAGATGCCTGGCTCCTGGTCAGGCTGCGTGCATGCAGGTCACGCGGTCCGGCCAGTCAGGTGGTACGGAGTCTCAGTACCACCTGACTGGCTGAACCACATGACCCGCATGCACGCAGCTGCCCGCCCTTTCGTTAACACAGACTCTCACTCTATTCTGGACTGAACACCCACCAGGAAGGGAATCAAAGCCACGGTGCACCCTCTGGCAGTGGCACCCCACTGCTGACAAGATGGCTCCACGCACAGGCACAGCCGCGATCCTCACATGGCCTGGAGGGACCTCCTGCTGAGTCCATAGACTGTCCCTGCTGACTCTGCACACAGCCCTACCGCGGACGGAGGCCGGTAAATATAGTGTAGCACTGTTTTAGTTCTGTTGCTGTAATTACCCATATTTGGCCACCAGGGGGAGACAAGCGCAATGTAAACTATACTGGACACATTGGGACTATGTTTTCCAGCATGCTTTGGGGCAGAGACAGGAAGTGGGTGGGGAAAACCGACAGACATCCGCAGCCTCGTCGGAGGAGAGCAGTGCGCGCCGAGGGGTGAAAAGAGCAAGACGCATGTGAGACAGGGAGCGATTGTGACCAGGCCAGAGAGCAGGTGCTGCCTTGCGGACGCTGGAGATCGGTTTCAGTGACTTGCCAGAGACCTAGTAATCCACCGCTGAGAGGTTTACACAGACACAGAGCTGCAGATTGGACCCCGAGTTAGGAGACTGCGATGATCCAATGGGAGTGCAGGCGGTAAGCTGAAAATCTTGTTGCAAATACGGACAAGCAAGAACAGCGGATCCGGTGGCACAGAGTCCCATTCAAATCGAGCGGAGAGACGTCCTTGGTCGAGCAGCGGAGTAGATTGTCTGGCGGATGGGGGAGAGGCCTTCCAGGCCACAGTAAAGTTAACAAAGCACGCTGCAGTTTGCTTAAATCTACAGGGCCCCAACGTGACTAGTCGAAGATACACTAAATCCATTCACTGGCCAGTCGAATCTAGTACCCGGGTACCAACACGCACACCTTCTTGGGACACAACCTGTACAGGACTTACACTCCGGCAGCGAAGGGGTTAAAATTTCCTTTTTTACCGGTGCGCGTTTCTCGCATTACGAATTCCTGTAAATATATATATATACCATGTTTGCTCTATATATGCCAGTTTATTTGAGACCAGTAAACTATATAACTTATAAAATCCACAACAGTGCTGGTGTATATTTATTCCCTAGTGCGGGGAGACTGAACCGAGGTTAAATTCAGCCGCTCCTCTGGGAGTGAGCGCTACATGTGGGGGCTCGTTTCCGGGATCCAGTCTCTGGAAAAATGCATTTAAAGGGTTAAATATGGATCCAGACACTGCTCCCAAATGGTGTGAGGAGCAAAGTAGTCAGATAGAATTATGCATAGTCATGGATATTCCTGCAGACACTTGGGCTGAAGATCAGATTCGCCGGGCCGTGGCCGAGCTGACACCAGATCATCGGGGGTTAATCCTGGACATTAAAGCAAACCCAGATACCTCTCACATGTATGTTCTTTTTGAGTGGAGAAAGGGTGTTCCAGTGTGTTTTCAGGGCGCGAGCGTGAAGCTGACCGATGAGGTGGAAGTTCAACTGATTCAGCCAAGTGCGCCACGTGGCGATCCAGTGAGTGTTCCCGCGCCCAGTCTGCTGGCCATGATCGGGCTTGAATTTATAGTGGCTATTGGAGATTTTTTTTTTTATTATTATTATTCTTTATTTATAAAGCGCCAGCATATTCCGCAGCGCTGTACAATAGGCACAGTATAGACAGGGTTACAATACATTGAACAACATTTGACAAACAGTACAGGAGGGGATGAGGCCCTATTCCTGTAGGAACTCACAATCTGGGAGGGTTGGGGTTGGAAACAGGAGGAGAGGACTGCAAGGTGAGAGTGATTGATGGTTGCATCAGTGAGTTGGGTGGTAGGCTTCCCTAAATAGGAACGTTTTAAGAGAGCGTTTGAAGGAAGAGAGGTTAGGGGAAAGTCTGACAGTACGAGGGAGAGCGTTCCAGAGAATGGGGGCTGCGCGTGTGAAATCCTGCAGTCTATCATGGGAAGAGGTGATGCGGTGAGAAGCTAGGCGCAGGTCACTGTTTGACCTTAGGGAGCGGGCTGGGGTGTATTTGGTGATTAGTGAGGACAGGTAGTGGGCAGCTGAGTTAGTGAGGGTTTTGTAGGTAAGGATAAGGATTTTGAACTTAATTCTGCAGTGGATGGGGAGCCAGTGAAGGGACTCGCAGAAGGGAGCGGCAGAGACAGAGCGGCGGGTGAGGTGAATTAGCCTGGCGGAGGCGTTCAGGATGGATTGTAGGGGGGAGAGGCGGGACAGAGGGAGGCCAGATAAGAGATTATTGCAATAGTCGAGTCGGGAGATTACCAGGGCGTGTATGAGTTGTTTTGTGGTGACAGCGATAAGAAATGGCCGAATTCTGGAAATATTACGCAGCTGGTATCGGCAGGAGGAGGAAAGAGACTTGATGTGGGGGATGAAGGAAAGAGCAGAGTCAAGTGTAACTCCAAGACAGCGAACTTGGTTTGATGGGGAGATGGTGATACCCTCCACCGTGATAGAGAAGTCAGGAGGTGGGGAGGCATTAGAGGGAGGAATAAGTAGGAACTCAGTCTTGGACATGTTGATCTTTAGGTGGTGGGAGGCCATCCAGGAAGAGATGCCAGATAAACAGTCACTGACCTTTGACAGGACAGGGGAGAGAGATCAGGGGTAGAGAGGTAGATCTGAGTGTCATCAGCGTAGAGGTGGTAATTAAAGCCAAAGCTGTTTATGATTTTGCCCAGGGAGGAGGTGTAGATGGAAAAGAGCAGAGGGCCAAGGACAGAGCCTTGAGGTACACCAACAGATAAAGGCAATGAAGAGGAAGAGTTACCAGCAAAGGACACAGAGAAGGACCTGTTGGATGGAGGTGTAGATGGAAAAGAGCAGAGGACCAAAGACTAGGGATGTGCATTTCGGGTTTCGGAATTTCGGAATTTTCACGAAATTTCCCGATTCGTGTTTTCGGATGCGGCCGATTTTCCGAAAATTTTTAGATCCGAAAACTGCAGATCTGAAAAGTTTTCCGAGCAGAAACTAAATATTTTCGGAATTTTTGAATGGACTTGAAATGTGTCAAATCAAAATTTATTGCTTTGAAACGAGGAGAACAGACGTTTCGAAAAAACGAAAATTTCCGAAATCACGAAAAGTCGATACAAAAAACGAGCTAAGTGACACGAAAATACGAAAAATGGTCGATATTCCGAAAACATCTACAATTCCGAAAAACGAAAATTTCCGAAATCACGAAAAGTCGATACAAAAAACGAGCTAAGTGACACGAAAATACGAAAAATGTTCGATATTCCGAAACAAAAATGTACACTAAAAACGAGTCGAGCCGAACCGAATCGAAACAGAAATCGGTCGAAACGAGCCAAATCGAAAAGTTTGAAAATCCGAAAAATCGAATCGAACCGAAAAAAAAATCGGTGCACAAGCCTACCAAGGACAGAGCCTTGAGGTACACCAACAGATAAAGGCAATGAAGAGGAAGAGTTACCAGCAAAGGACACAGAGAAGGACCTGTTGGATAAATTTGCTGGCTAAATGTCAGAAAACAAGCCCTCCGCACACTAACTTTGGTTATCGACGGTTGAGAAATTTTACAGGAAACGTACCAACTCCGGCGGGAGAAGAAACCTTTGAAGAATGGGTAGAACAGGCGATGCAGGCTCTGGATGAGTGGGACGTCCCCAAAGCAAAGATTAACTGAGAGCTTAAAGGGACCTGCGTCAGAGGCTGTCAGAAACCTAAAATTGAGTAAACAAGACTGCACTGCTTTAGATTACCTAAACGTACTACAGGAAGTCTTTGGGCGAACGGAAAAGGCTGCGGAGCTCGTGTACCAGTATGAACACACTTACCAGCGGAAAGGTGAGAAGATGACTGAATATATGAGGCGCCTGGATAAGATTCTGCACCAGATACTTCTTAAGAAAGGGGCCGAACCGGCCGAAATAGATAAAACCCGAATGCAGCAGATCCTGAGGGGCGCTCAACCTCTACATCCTGTGATGCTACAGCTGAGAACCAGAGAAGGTAACCGAGAATTGAAATATCTAGAACTGATCCGAGCTGTCAGAGAGGAAGAGGCTCTACTTGAAGAAAAATCCTTTAGGAGAGGAGAAAGAGCTTACGCACAACCCGTGAGGCATAACGAATGTTTGCAAGCGGAAGATGATTCGTTAGACGCCTATGGATCCGAAGCGGAAGAACAGGAGCATCTGGTTGTTCCTAAATCCACAGAGAATGCTGCGAAAGAACAAATTATACCTACATATAGTGAAATCCACAAAACTGTTAAAGTGCAAGAAGCTCAAGCTGAATTGCAACAGGCACATATGGACCTGTGCCGAGTACTTTTGAAGGTGGCAGAGACACAGACCAATATGCATAAGTTCCTTACTGATATGCGAACAACTGGAGTTGCTGTGGCGTCTGGCCAGGGTCCTTCAACCGAATCACCACAAGGAAGTGCGTCTCCGTCTTCAAAGAAGAGATGTTTCAGTTGTGGGGAAATGGGTCATTTCCGAGCGCAATGCAAAAGCCTGAAGGAAATAGGGTAGAAGAGTTCCTAAAAGCCTTGGAAGGGCTGCGATCTACCTCACCAGCGGGAAACGCCAGAGGGCCCAAGTGAAGGAGCAAACTAGGTGCCCAATGGTTAAAAACCGCTCCAGAAATCAAGCCAGGACTGAAAGGCTGAGAGGGCCCAGAGTTTTGCCAACTGCTGAGCCTACCAGGACTGAAAGAGTCACTCCCTTAGCATCCGGTCCTACGTCATGGGGAAGCAATGCACACCCAAAACCTACACGGGCCAAGAAGAAGGCCAGGGTACAGCAAACGGGGTCTAAACTTCCTGCTACTATGACAAAGTTTCCTGACCAGCTGATAGGTCTTTCTCCCATCGTTCCAATCCAAGTAGAGGTGAGATGGCACCTCTTGGGATTTAATTTAGAAATATACTAACACAGCTAATCCGCCATTTTGGTGTTCGCTCAAGGTATGCTACCAACTCCATTTTGTGTTTTAAAAGTCTGCAGTCCCTTTGTGCTCACTAGAGCTAACTAAGTGTAGCCTCTAATAAACCTGATTTCTGCTGACTGAAGAATTAGCTCCCCCAGGTCTCTAACTCTAAGCCATAAAAGTTGCTTAATATATCGAGACAGCAGAAGGAATGAGTAAATCCCATAGCTTGCCATATTTGTTTTGGGAGAATGATTCCTTTTTTACAACCTTATTGACTTGCTGACTTGCAAAATGATGAATAAAGTCCAATATGTATAATGAAGGTTGATATGATAAGTGGGAGGGTAACCTGGGGAGGGGAATAAGGTGTGCATTTTTACAAGCCATGTATAAATTCTTTGTCTCTCTGTTGGCTCGGTCCTTGAGTCTTTTTGGGCTAGACCTGACTCAAGGCTCGGTACCGAATAAATGCTTTTCCTGCTTAAGAAGGCCTCCGTCTCCTTTGTCTACCACCGAGTCACAATCGCCTAACCCGAATTACACCCAGGAGGCTGCTTCAGAGGGAGTCTATACCAAAGCTCTGTTGGACTCAGGGGCTCAAGTGACATTGATCTACCGAGACATCTATGAGAAGCACTTGAAACACATACCTCTACAGAAGTTAAAGAACCTTGAAATCTGGGGTATCGGAACTGAGAAACTTCCCTATGACGGATATCTACAGGTGAAGTTAGAGATCGGATCCGAAGTGATCGGACAGTCTGGAGGTTGTGATGCATTGGCCATTGTGTGTCCTCGGCCTTCAGGGGCCAACAGAAGTTCTATGATAGTGGGGACGAATACTGATCTGGTGCGACGTCTGCTGACTCCTATAGTACTGGAAGAAGGTTCTACCAGGGGAGTACACCCGATGTTACGTCCAGTCTATCAGCGAATGGTCAAAGAACAGAAGGCACCTGCCGAAGTGGGACGCCGGTGGAGATTGGGAGGAACAGAAAAGGTTCTGCAATCAGGAGAAGTGGCGAGTTTCCGGGCTTCAGTCAAGTTGAACGGACCGCAACCAGGTCCCTATGTGGTACTGGAAACTGATTTTAATCATAGGAGTGAAGCCGGAGTAGAAGTAATCCCTGAAATAATCTCCACAAAAGCTTTGAAATGAACACGAGGAAGAGTCTCAGTCAGTGTATGTAATGTGTCCGATTCTACAGTGATTCTGAAACCACGAATGCCTATCGGGCAAGTAGCGTCCGTTACACCTCTCTCTCCTACCGATTTAGGAGGGGGAGTGACTAAAGAGATTCCAGTTGACAGGTTCTATCCCAAGGACGCTCCCATTTTGCCTGAATGGAAGAAACGTCTTCAGTCCCAGGTCCTAAAGTGGAGGGACTTGTTCTCAAAGGATGAGTTCGACGTGGGCCTAGCTAAGAGTACTGAGCATCGCATTCGACTACAGGAAGATAAGCTGTTTCGAGAAAGGTGAAGACGAGTTCCGTTGGGAGACTTGGATGACCTAAGAGAACAGCTGAATGAACTGCAAAGAACTAAGGTGATTAAAGAGTCCAGGAGCCCTTATGCATCTCCAATAGTGATGGTTCTGTCCGTCTATGTATAGACTATCGCACGCTAAATCGGAGAACCATCCCAGATCAATATGCCACTCCTCGGATAGAAGATGCCTTACAGTGTTTGTCTGGAGCAAAATGGTTCAGTGTACTAGACCTGCGAAGTGGGTATCACCAGATACCAATGCATCCTGAAGACAAAGAGAAGACTGCGTTCATCTGCCCACTGGGGTTCTTTGAGTTCAACAGAATGCCTCAAGGCCTTACGGGGGCTCCAGCCACGTCCCAACGGTTAATGGAGAAGACAGTCGGGGTCATGAACCTGATCGAAGTGTTAGTGTATCTGGATGGTATAATTGTATTCGGAAAGACTTTGGAAGAACATGAGCAACGGTTGGAGAAGGTCTTGAAGCGGCTCCATGAAGAGGGGTTGAAACTGTACAGAAACAAATCCTGCCTGAGTCCCGCGGTAAGAAAGCAGATTGTACAGCAAATGCTTATGCCGGCTATTGATTACGGAGATGTAGTGTATGCAGCCGCCCCGCAAACACACCTTCATAAACTTACTACACTGTATAACTCATTCTGCCGCTTTGTGCTACAATGTAACTACATGACCCACCATTGTGACATGTTAAAACAGCTAAACTGGCCATCGCTGGAATCTAGACGCACCCTTCACCTTTCCAGCCTGGTGTTTAAGAGCTTTTCTGGGAAGCTGCCACCCTACCTGAATAGACTGCTTCCCCCAGCAGCTCCCTCATCCTATAACCTCCGATCCAGGACCAGCACCTTACTTGCAATACCACAATACAAAAAGACAGTGGCTCGATCCTCATTTTCCTACAGAGCACCACAATTATGGAATAACCTCCCAGACACCATCAAATCTTCCACCAGTCTTAAGTCACTCAAAATTTCCCTGTTAACATACCTCAATACAGAATGCACCTGTAAACATGTAACCTAGTGACTATATTTCCTACATATTTATTTTCTGTTAATCTGTATATTTGTGTTGTTTTTAATATCTTGCATTGTATTACTTTGTATTTCTGTAACTGTAACACTTCAATGTTCTTGAACCCAGGACATACTTGAAAACGAGAGAAATCTCAATGTATCCTTCCTGGTAAAATCCTTTATAAATAAATAAATAAATAAATAAATCCACAACAGTGCTGGTGTATATTTATTCCCTAGTGCGGGGAGACTGACCCAAGGTTAAATTCAGCGGCTCCTCCGGTAGTGAGCGCTACAATAGAATACATATTTGCTGTGTGCTCATATACACTCGGTTTGCTGGGAGTTCTATTGCAGTGGATTCTGATGCACTCATACACACCACACATTGCATTGCTGTGAGTTTTATTGCAGTGGATTCTGATGCACTCATACACACCGCACATTGCATTGCTGTGAGTTTTATTGCAGTGGATTCTGATGCACTCATACACACCGCACATTACATTGCTGGGAGTTTTATTGCTGTGGATTCTGTGATACACACTGCATATTACTGTGAGTTTTATTGTCCTGGAGCTCTGGGTTACGCTCATACACACTGCACATTACTGTGAGTTTTATTGCTGTGCATTTCTGTGATACGCTCATACACAGTGCCCATTTCTGTGGGTTTTATTGCTGTGCAGCTCTGTGATACGCTCATATGCAGTGCACGTTTCTGTGGATTTTATTGTTCAACCAATTAGAGCGGCTGTGATCCCGTTTACTTGACATGCGTGGCTGTTCTTTGTAAAAATGCTTGAATTTAAACAGTTCATAATTTTATTTATCTCAATAGATACATTTGAAATGGTATACAAAATATACAAGTAGGCACTTGGTATCCACTTTTAATATAAAGAGAGGAAAAGGTGGAGCTATAAGAGGAAGGGTGGGGATTAACCAGGAAGAGGTGTGCCCTTGACAGGAAGGGGTGTCTCAAATTTAAATTGGGGGTGCACGAGTTTACTAGGGCAGCACAAAACCTAAATACACCACTGGATACGGGTATATGTAACCAGGCAGATACGGGTATATATATAACCAGGCAGATACGGGTATATATATAACCAGGCAGATACGGGTGTATATATAACCAGGCAGATACGAGCGTATATATCACTAGGCAGATACGAGTGTATATATAACCAGGCGAATACGGGTGTATATATAACCAGGAAGATACAGGTATATGTAACCAGGTGGATACGGGTGTATATATAACCAGGCGGATACGGGTATATATAACCAGGCGGGTATATATAACCAGGTGGATACTGTGTGATTAATTTTTCATTCAGATTTCAACCATTTAAAGAGAGTAAAAATTTTTTTTTTTCGATTTTACGATCCAAACCTTTGTGATTATATATTCTATACGGAATTCTTGTTAAAAAATGTGAAATGGGAAGCTGTTACTGTATTTTTCTGAGAAAATATAGAATTTTAACCAAAAAAATGAAATATTTCCCTTGTGTTTTGGAGGATGATATTTTCTGAATAATCTGACTATGTGTAAAACACTGACCTTGCTCCCAACGTGGGAAATGAGAAGGGGGGTAATGGCAGTGGTATTGTTCATTATATACGTGACAAATGGACAATGCCATCGCTTTGGAACTAAAAGTAAATTCTTACAGTAAACTCTTTTAGATTTTACATGGTCAGGTTTGGTATCAATGTAAAGACCAGACTCTGTCCTTTCCAATGACGCCTCACTTGACCTTGAGAGGTGTAAAGATTAGTAATGCAGGGATCCAAAGGTCCCCGGAGTGCTCTTTGCTGCAGTGCAGCGGTTTAGGTTTTTGATGTAACAATTCGTAACAATGGATTGTACCATCACCTCCACACTTGTTGGTGATTTGAAAAATGTGATGGTTAGTTAGTGCAGCGTCATTGTTTACTTTAGAATTGAAAAGTGAAAAATATTAATGTTGGAAAGAAAAAGTAAATTCTTTTTTTGTTTACTTAAAACCTGGTAATGTTTGGTATCATTGGAAAAGTCATGCTCTGGCCTTTCTAGTGACATCTCCCTTGACCCTGTAGCTGCTATGGAGCTGGAGATACAGGGGTCCAAATGCAGACATACAGGGTTATTCAGAGAGCGGTGAAAAGCAGGAGAATGACTGGAGAATGAAAAATTCTAGGTCAAAATATCCAAACCAGAAAAATTCTCCCTTTCATCTCACTTTCCAAATCGACTATTTTGACCTAGAATTTTTCATTCTCCAGTCATTCTCCTGCTTTTCACCGCTCTCTGAATAACCCTGATAGTTATCCTTTCTCTGGGCCTATTCTGAGGCATGAGCCTGGAGCTGCTGCTCCATCTGCCCCATGTTAATCTGGCCCTGATGTTGTGGTGTTTCCTGTGTGTGTGGAAGGTGTAGTGTGTTGTGTTTCCTGTATGTGTGGAAGGAATGTGTGTGGTGTGTGTGGAATATGCAATGTATTGTGGTTGTTGTGGTGTTTCCTGTGTGTGGAAGGTGCAGTGTGTGTGATTGTTGTGGTGTTTCCTGTGTGTGGAAGGTGCAGTGTGTTATGTTGTGGTGTTTCCTATATCTGTGGAAGTTGCAGTGTATTGTGGTAGTTGTGTTTCCTGTGTGTTGTGATTGTTGTGTGTCTGGACACTTTGTGAACCCGTCGGTGTGTTGTTGTCGGCCAGGCAGCGGTCAGATTGCCGGTAGTTATCAGGGATTGATGAGGAAGCCGGAGTTTTGCAGTGGCTTAATCTCTGTTCATACAAAGTGAGCGCTGGATCCAGACGGGCGAATCCCCCGGGCGCAGCAAATCCCCTGCCCCCCCCACCATTATCTCAGCTGGGAATGCGCAGGATTTACACGTTACACACATTTTCTTCACACGGCTTAACGACCTGCGATGTCAGGGATCAGCACCCGTGTGTACCACAACCAGATCTGTATCAGTGCTTTCCAGGAAAAGTGCTGCCTCAGTCTATCCAGCACTCAAGGGGGTTAACAGTTAAATACAAACCACAAACATACACCACATCCCCTTGTCTGTCAATAAAAGATCAACTCCTGCAACTTGGCTTTGCATTGTCAAGTCTACCCAGTGATATACAGACCTGCTTTGTGTTCCTGTGTTGTTAACCGTGTACCAGACCCTGCTTATCCCACCGACGTTGCCTTATTGCTGCCAGCCACTGATCACGGACCATCCTGACTATCCTCCCTGGTTTGCCCTTTTGTACCGCGCCATGGACTCTTACCTGCCTCAGACAACCTATTCCAAGGTGGGCTCTGACCCCTCGAACATGGGTCCCACCATGGCGGGTGGCAGGTGCCACCCTGACATGTGACGTATTCTAATATGATGTCAGAATGCTCGGGGGGGGGGCGCTGACACCACTCCCTGTATGACAACACAGAGGAATCTCAGAAAGGCGATGCATTTTACATTGCATTATGGGAAATCCTGAGGATAGTGTACGAAGAGTTAAAAATAAATCATACAAGAGACGGTATAGAGACTTCTAGAGCGGCCGGTGGCTCGTGTAAACGAACGACTCCCATACCGACCCCAAACACCTCTCCCTCACCTCCCGTACCGACCCCAAACACAACTCCAGTACCGACCCCAAGCACCACTCCCGTACCAACCCCAAACACATCTCCCGTACCGACCCGAAACACATCTCCCTCACCTCCCATAACGACCCCAAACACATCTCCCTCACCTCCCGTACCGACCCCAAACACCTCTCCCTCACCTCCCGTACCGACCCCAAACACATCTCCCTCACCTCCCGTACCGACCCCAAACACATCTCCCTCACCTCCCGTACCGACCCCAAACACAACTCCAGTACCGACCCCAAGCACCACTCCCGTACCGACCCCAAACACATCTCCTGTACCGACCCCAAACACATCTCCCTCACCTCCCGTACCGACCCCAAACACAACTCCCGTACCGACCACAAACACATCTCCTGTACCGACCCCAAACACATCTCCCTCACCTCCAGTACCAACCCCAAACACATCTCCCGTACCGACCCCAAACACATCTCCCTCACCTCCCGTACCGACCCCAAACACATCTCCCTCTCCTCCCGTACCGACCCCAAACACATCTCCCTCACCTCCCGTACCGACCCCAAACACATCTCCCTCACCTCCCGTACCAACCCCAAACACATCTCCCTCACCTCCCGTACCGACCCCAAACACAACTCCAGTACCGACCCCAAGCACCACTCCCGTACCGACCCCAAACACATCTCCTGTACCGACCCCAAACACATCTCCCTCACCTCCCGTACCGACCCCAAACACAACTCCCGTACCGACCACAAACACATCTCCTGTACCGACCCCAAACACATCTCCCTCACCTCCCGTACCGACCCCAAACACAACTCCCGTACAGACCCAAACACAACTCCCGTACCGACCCCAAACACAACTCCCGTACCGACCCCAAACACAACTCCCGTACCGACCCAAAACACATCTCCCGTACCGACCCAAAACACAACTCCCTTACATCCCGTACCGACCCCAAAACACAACTATCGTATCGACCCCAAACACAACTCCCGTACCGACCCCAAACACCACTCCCGTACCGACCCCAAACACCACTCCCATACCGACCCCAAACACCACTCCCGTACTGACCCCAAACACCACTCCCGTACCGATCCCAAACCCCACTCCCGTACCGACCCCAAACCCCACTCCCGTACCGACCCCAAACACCACTCCCGTACCGACCCCAAACACCACTCCCGTACCGACCCCAAACACATCTCCCGTACCGACCCCAAACACATCTCCCTCACCTCCCGTACCGACCCTAAACAAATCTCCCTCACCTCCCGTACCGACCCCAAACACATCTCCCTCACCTCCCGTACCGACCCCAACACAACTCCCGTACCGACCCCAAACACATCTCCAGTACCGACCCCAAAACACATCTCCCATACCGACCCCAACAATCAACTCCCTCACCTCCCGTACTGACCCAAACACAACTCCCGTACCGACCAAAAACACATCTCCCGTACCGACCCCAAACACAACTCCCTTACATCCCGTACCGACCCCAAACACAACTATCGTATCGACCCCAAAACACCAACCCGTACCGACCCCAAACACCACTCCCGTACCGACCCCAAACACCACTCCCATACCGACCCCAAACACCACTCCCGTACTGACCCCAAACACCACTCCCGTACCGATCCCAAACCCCACTCCCGTACCGACCCCAAACCCCACTCCCGTACCGACCCCAAACACCACTCCCGTACCGACCCCAAACACCACTCCCGTACCGACCCCAAACACATCTCCCGTACCGACCCCAAACACATCTCCCTCACCTCCCGTACCGACCCTAAACAAATCTCCCTCACCTCCCGTACCGACCCCAAACACATCTCCCTCACCTCCCGTACCGACCCCAAACACAACTCCCGTACCGACCCCAAACACATCTCCAGTACCGACCCCAAACACATCTCCCATACCGACCCCAACAATCAACTCCCTCACCTCCCGTACTGACCCAAACACAACTCCCGTACCGACCCCATACACATCTCCCATACCGACCCAAAACACAACTCCCTTACGTCCCGTACCGACCCCAAAACACAACTATCGTATCGACCCCAAACACCACTCCCGTACCGACCCCAAACACCACTCCCGTACCGACCCCAAACACCACTCCCGTACCGACCCCAAACACCACTCCCGTACCGACCCCAAACACCACTCCCGTACCGACCCCAAACACCACTCCCGTACCGACCCCAAACACCACTCCCGTACCGACCCCAAACACATCTCCCTCACCTCCGTACTGACCCCAAACACATCTCCCTCACCTCCCGTACCGACCCCAAACACATCTCCCTCACCTCCCGTACCGACCCCAAACACATCTCCCTCACCTCCCGTACCGACCCCAAACACATCTCCCTCACCTCACAAAGTGACTGGGTGACTCAGGACAAGGTTTTGCAGAAATTAAACAATGTGAATGTGAATAAAGCCCCAGGGCCAGATAGAATTCACCCGCGAGTACTGAGAGAGCTATGTGTTGAAATATGTAAACCTCTGTTCTTAATCTTTCAAGATTCTTTTCTTTCAGGAATCGTACCAGAGGATTGGAGAAAAGCTGACGTGGTCCCTATATTTAAGAAAGGTTTAAAATTTGTGCCTGGGAATTATAGACCTGTGAGCTTAACATCTGTGGCTGGGAAAGTATTTGAGGGGTTACTAAGGGATAATATTCAGGAATTTATTGGGAGGTATAATGTAATTGGCAAAAATCAGCATGGTTTCATGAAACACAGATCATGTCAGACTAACCTAATTACGTTCTATGAGGAAGTAAGTAGAAGTATAGATCAGGGGGTCACAGTGTGATAGTGTCAGTATAGATCAGGGGGTCACAGTGTGATAGCGTCAGTATAGATCAGGGGGTCGCAGTGGATGTGATTTACTTAGATTTTGCCAAAGCTTTCGACACCGTTCCACACAAAAGGTTACTATTTAAATTAAGAAAAATTGGTCTAGATGAAAAAACTGGCTAAAAATAGGGTACAGAGAGTGGTCATAAATGGTACATTTTCAAGATGGACACCAGTGGTAAGCGGTGTCCCTCAGGGGTCTGTTATAGGACCAATACTATTCAATTTATTTATAAATGACCTTGAGATAGGCATTTAAAGTCATGTATCAGTGTTTGCAGATGACACAAAACTAGGAAAAGTGATACAATGTGAGCAGGATGTTACTTCGCTGCAGAGGGATTTAGATAGATTGGGGGACTGGGCACTTAAATGGCAGATGAAATTTAATCTAGATAAATGCAAAGTTATGCACTTTGGAGTGAAGAACACACAAGTAATTTATACCCTAAATGGTACGGAGTTAGGGAAATCCAAGCAGGAGAAGGATTTGGGAATAATCATAGACTTCAAACTAAGTAACAATGTGCAATGTCAAACAGCAGCCGCCAAGGCCAGCAAGGTATTGGCATGCATTAAAAGGGGAGTTCACTCACGGGATGAAAACATAATTTTGCCTCTGTATAAATCAATGGTCAGGCCGCACCTTGAATATGCCGTGTGATTTTGGGCACCGGTCTTAAAAAAAGATATTATAGCGCTAGAAAAAGTGCAGAGATGGGCAACTAAATTAATAAGGGGAATGGAAGGGTTAAGTTATGAGGAAAGACTAACAAGCTTAAGCCTGTTTAGTTTAGAGAAACGGTGCCTTAGAGGGGATCTGATAACCTTATATAAATATATACGGGGCCATTATCCACCATTGTCTGATAACCCAGGGCTCAAAATTTCAAGTCCCATGCTACTAGCCAGACCTTAAGAGTTACTCGCCACCAGTTGCCCCACCTACCCTGCCCTAAACTCTGCCCCTAAACTCCGCCCCTAAACACACTTTCTTAAATTATCTTATGAAATTACACTTAAACGTATTAGAATAAAGTTACAAAAGTAAATAACATTAAAACTCAGGCAAGTAGTATCATACATTAAGTACAGGCTCCTCTCCAACAGTTTTTAGGACCAAATTAATTTGGGGTTTATGCATCCAATATATCCATTTGCATCCAATGCATCCATTTAATCTCTCTCTCTCTCTCTCCCCCATTTAATATCTCTCTCTCTCTCTCCCCATTTAATATCTCTCTCTCCCCCCATTTAATATCTCTCTCTCTCCCCCATTTAATATCTCTCTCTCTCTCTCCCCATTTAATATCTCTCTCTCTCCCCCCATTTAATATCTCTCTCTCCCCCCATTTAATATCTCTCTCTCCCCCCATTTAATATCTCTCTCTCCCCCATTTAATATCTCTCTCTCCCCCATTTAATATCTCTCTCCCCCATTTAATATCTCTCTCTCCCCCCATTTAATATCCTCTCTCCCCCATTTAATATCTCTCTCCCCCATTTAATATATCTCTCCCCCATTTAATATCTCTCTCTCCCCCCATTTAATATCTCTCTCCCCATTTAATATCTCTCTCTCCCCATTTAATACCTCTCCGCATTTAATATCTCTCTCTCCCCCATTTAATATCTCTCTCCCCCATTTAATATCTCTCTCTCCATTTAATATCTCTCTCCCCCCATTTAATATCTCTCTCTCCCCCCATTTAATATCTCTCTCCCCCCATTTAATCTCTCTCCCCACTTAATATCTCTCTCTCCCCCCATTTAATATTCTCTCTCTCCCCCATTTAATATCTCTCTCCCCCATTTAATATCTCACTCCCCCCATTTAATCTCTCTCCCCATTTAATATCTCTCTCCCCCATTTAATATCTCTCCCCCATTTAATATATCTCTCTCTCCCCCATTTAATATCTCTCTCTCCCCCATTTAATATCTCTCTTCCCCCATTTAATATCTCTCTCTCCCCCATTTAATATCTCTCCCCATTTAATATCTCTCTCTCCCCATAATATCTCTCCCCCATTTAATATCTCTCTCCTCCCTTTAATCTCTCTCTCCCCCCTTTAATATCTCTCTCTCCCCCATTTAATATCTCTCTCCCCCATTTAATATCTCTCTCCCCCATTTAATATCTCTCTCTCCATTTAATATCTCTCTCCTCCCTTTAATATCTCTCTCTCCCCCTTTAATATCTCTCTCCCCCCATTTAATATCTCTCTCTCTCCCCCATTTAATATCTCTCTCCCCATTTAATATCTCTCTCCCCCATTTAATATCTCTCCCCATTTAATATTTTAATCTCTCTCCCTCTCCCCCCATTTAATATCTATCTCTCCCCCATTTAATATCTCTCCCCCATTTAATATCTCTCTCTCTCCCCATTTAATATCTCTCTCCCCATTTAATATCTCTCTCCCCATTTAATATCTCTCTCTCCCCATTTAATCTCTCTCCCCATTTAATATCTCTCTCCCCCATTTAATATCTCTCTCTCCCCCCATTTAATCTCTCTCTCCCCATTTAATATCTCTCTCCCCCCATTTAATATCTCTCTCCCCCCATTTAATATCTCTCTCCCCCATTTAATATCTCTCCCCCATTTAATATCTCTCCCCCATTTAATATCTCTCCATTTAATATCTCTCCCCATTTAATATCTCTCTCTCCCCCCATTTAATATTTCTCTCTCCCCCATTTAATATCTCTCCCCCATTTAATATCTCTCTCCTCCCTTTAATATCTCTCTCCCCCTTTAATATCTCTCTCCCATTTAATATCTCTCCCCCATTTAATATCTCTCTCCCCATTTAATATCTCTCCCCCCATTTAATATCTCTCCCCCATTAATATTTATTATCTCTCTCCCTCTCCCCATTTAATATCTCTCTCCCCCATTTAATATCTCTCTCCCTCCCATTTAATATCTCTCTCTCCCCCATTTAATATCTCTCTCCCCCATTTAATATTTTAATATCTCTCCCCATTTAATATCTCTCTCTCTCCCTCATTTAATATCTCTCTCTCTCTCCCCCCATTTAATATCTCTCTCTCTCTCCCCCCATTTAATATCTCTCCCCATTTAATATCTCTCCCCCCATTTAATATCTCTCTCTCTCCCCTCATTTAATATCTCTCTCTCTCTCCCCCATTTAATATCTCTCTCTCTCTCCCCCCATTTAATATCTCTCCCCCATTAATATCTCTCCCCCATTTAATATCTCTCTCTCTCTCTCCCACATTTAATATCTCTCTCTCCCCCATTTAATATCTCTCTCCCCATTTAATATCTCTCTCTCCCCATTTAATTTCTCTCCCCCCATTTAATATCTCTCTCTCTCCCCATTTAATATCTCTCTCTCTCTCCCCCATTTAATATCTCTCTCCCCCATTTAATATCTCTCTCCCTCCCATTTAATATCTCTCTCCCCCATTTAATATCTATCTTTCCCCATTTAATATCTCTCTCCCTCATTTAATATCTCTCTCTCCATTTAATATCTCTCTCCCCCATTTGATATCTCTCTCCCCCCATTTAATATCTCTCCCCCCAATTTAAATAGAGACAGACTTTAAATGGAGACAGGGAGAGAGAGACAGACTTTAAAGTCTGTCCATTTAATATCTCTCTCTCCCCCCATTTAATATCTCTCTCCCCCCCATTTAATCTCTCTCCCCCACTTAATATCTCTCTCCCCCCATTTAATATCTCTCTCTCTCCCCCATTTAATATCTCTCTCCCCCCATTTAATATCTCTCTCCCCCCATTTAATCTCTCTCCCCATTTAATATCTCTCTCCCCCATTTAATATCTCTCCCCCATTTAATATCTCTCTCCCCCATTTAATATCTCTCTCTCCCCCATTTAATATCTCTCTCTCCCCCATTTAATATCTCTCTCTCCCCCATTTAATATCTCTCCCCCATTTAATATCTCTCTCTCCCCCATAATATCTCTCCCCCATTTAATATCTCTCTCCTCCCTTTAATCTCTCTCTCCCCCCTTTAATATCTCTCTCTCCCCCATTTAATATCTCTCTCCCCCATTTAATATCTCTCTCTCCATTTAATATCTCTCTCCTCCCTTTAATATCTCTCTCTCCCCCTTTAATATCTCTCTCCCCCCATTTAATATCTCTCTCTCCCCCATTTAATATCTCTCTCCCCATTTAATATCTCTCCCCCATTTAATATCTCTCCCCATTTAATATTTTAATCTCTCTCCCTCTCCCCCATTTAATATCTATCTCTCCCCCATTTAATATCTCTCCCCCATTTAATATCTCTCTCCCCATTTAATATCTCTCTCCCCATTTAATATCTCTCTCTCCCCATTTAATCTCTCTCCCCATTTAATATCTCTCTCCCCATTTAATATCTTCTCTCCCCCATTTAATCTCTCTCTCTCCCCCATTTAATATCTCTCTCCCCCCATTTAATATCTCTCTCCCCCCATTTAATATCTCTCCCCCATTTAATATCTCTCCCCCATTTAATATCTCTCCCCCATTTAATATCTCTCCCCCATTTAATATCTCTCCATTTAATATCTCTCTCTCCCCCCATTTAATATTTCTCTCTCCCCCATTTAATATCTCTCCCCCATTTAATATCTCTCTCCTCCCTTTAATATCTCTCTCCCCCCTTTAATATCTCTCTCCCCATTTAATATCTCTCCCCCCATTTAATATCTCTCCCCCATTTAATATTTATTATCTCTCTCCCTCTCCCCCATTTAATATCTCTCTCTCCCCCATTTAATATCTCTCTCCCTCCCATTTAATATCTCTCTCCCCCATTTAATATCTCTCTCCCCATTTAATATTTTAATATCTCTCCCCCATTTAATATCTCTCTCTCTCCCCTCATTTAATATCTCTCTCTCTCTCCCCCATTTAATATCTCTCTCTCTCTCCCCCCATTTAATATCTCTCCCCCATTTATATCTCTCCCCATTTAATATCTCTCTCTCTCCCCTCATTTAATATCTCTCTCTCTCTCCCCCCATTTAATATCTCTCTCTCTCTCCCCCCATTTAATATCTCTCCCCATTTAATATCTCTCCCCCATTTAATATCTCTCTCTCTCTCCCACATTTAATATCTCTCTCTCCCCCATTTAATATCTCTCTCTCCCCCATTTAATATCTCTCTCCCCATTTAATATCTCTCTCTCCCCATTTAATTTCTCTCCCCCCATTTAATATCTCTCTCTCTCTCCCCCATTTAATATCTCTCTCCCCCATTTAATATCTCTCTCCCTCCCATTTAATATCTCTCTCCCCATTTAATATCTATCTTTCCCCATTTAATATCTCTCTCTCCATTTAATATCTCTCTCCCCCATTTGATATCTCTCTCCCCCATTTAATATCTCTCCCCCCAATTTAAATAGAGACAGACTTTAAATGGAGACAGGGAGAGAGAGACAGACTTTAAAGTCTGTCCATTTAAAGGCTCTCTCTCCCTGTCTCTATTTAAAGTCTGTCTCCACTCCCCCCCCCTTTATTAGATCGCGGGAGTAGAATGAGGGAGAAGGGATTATCCCTGCTTCCCTCCCTCCCTGAGGCACGCCGGATCCAGGGGCGGAGCCAGCGTGCAGCGAGGTCCTGGCAAGTAAAGTCCCTGTCCCAGCACCTCTACTCCCCCTGTCATACACACTGTGAGTGGGAGGGAACCAGGCATCCCAGCGTCTCCCCAGGTAGCCCACTCCGGCCACTCGCAAAGGGAGGGAGTGATTCAGCAGCCCTGTCCCAGCACCTTCCCCCCCACTGAGAGTCAGACTCCGGAAGGGATTGCTGCTTCTCCCCTGGGGAAAGATCCGTTTGCCGGAGACATGTCCTGAGCACGTCGCCGGCCTTAAAAAAAACAACAAAAAAACTGACAACACCAAAAAAAAAAAAACGTCCGCCACCTGGATACGCAGCGCAGGCAGCACGATATAATTTATTCCCACTCGCCCTCGCATTATTTCCACTCGCAAAATGAAATTTTGTGGGTTGTGATAACCTATTCATTAACAGGACTATACACAGGACAAGGGGTCATCCATTTAGACTGGAAGAAAGGAAATTTAGCTTAAAGCATAGGAAGGGTTATTTTACGGTGAGAACAATAAAGCTGTGGAATTCTCTGCCTGTTGAGGTGGTTGGGTCAGAGTCTGTACAGACTTTTAAAAAAACGACTGGATGACTTCCTGCAGACACAGAATATTAAGGGTTATAATATTTAACCCTTTCACTGCTGAGGCTTTTCCCGCCTCTGTGCTGAGGTCATTTTTACCGGTTTCGCTCATCATGTTTAAACGTGTTTTTAAGGCTTATTTTAGTATATTACCCAGACATATTATATATCGTTCTTTCCGTCAGACTCAGTAGATTCATAATATATCATTATTATATGTATACGTCATGACCTGTCTGTATATTATAACAAAAAATGCAATAAAATATGTATTTTCAATAATTTACAACGTGTAAAGTGTATTTTTTTCACATTTTAACATGCGAGCAATTGCGGTTATATTTTGTATGGGGTGCGCTTGTTAAAAAAATTAGAGATGGGGTCTCGTTACATTTTTTTTTGGGGAAAATTACACGATTTTTAACAAACGCACCGCATACAAAAATCGTTAGTGCAGCATCATTGTTCACATTATAATTGAAATGGGAAGAATATTGCTGCATTAACAAACAAACAAAAAAAAAAAGTGTTTATTTTTTTTTATAATTTTTTTTAAATATACTTTTATTTTTAATTTTAATTTTAATTTTTTTTAAAAAAACTTTTTTCACATTCGAGTTTGGTATCGTTGGAACGGCCATGCTCTGGCCGATCCAACCATACCAAACTTTAACCCCTAGCTGCCACGGATCAGAAGATAGGGAGTTCATTGGAACTCCCTATCTCCACCGTTGGTGGCAGTTAGGGGTTAACTCTAGGACTGGCGTCATCGTGCTATGCACGATGACGCCAGTCCTCAGGGGAGTTCCCAGAGGCTTGGCCGACATCCAAGATGTTGGCCAGCTCCGGGAAAGGATCACGAACCGGCGCTTTTCAGCGCCGATTCGCGATCCAGCTCCCCAGGGGTTAATGCCAGGCACCATTGGAAGGCAGGCTGTGCCCTTCCAAATGGTGCCTGGGTTAACCCCCACAACGCCGCCGATCGGGAGGAGAGAGGTCCGAAGGACCTCCCTCCCTCCCTTTCAGGCGCCTCCTCCGCACATGCGGGGGGGGGGGCGCCTGAATTAGGTGTCATCGCGCTGCCGCGATGACACCTAATTTCATCGGCGGCGGTTCCGGATGCTGGGCTGACATCGAGGATGTCAGCCCGCACCGGGGGTGCCAGCGATCGGCCGGAACCCGGCCGAACGCTGACCCCAAAGGGAGGACGCGCTCAGCGCGTCCTCCACATGGCTCCCGCTGTGCGGAGGACGCGCTGAGAGCGTCCTCCGCATGGAAGTGGTTGATATGTGGGTAAAAGCTTCTTGATCCAAGGAGAAATCTGACGCCATTCTGGGGTCAAGAAGGAATTTTTTCCCAGTATGTTGCATATTTCAGATTGGGTTTTTTGCCTTCTTTTGGATCAACAGCAGTAGGTTATGTGGGAGAGGCTGAACCCGATGGACGCATGTCTTTTTTCAGCCTATATAACTATGTAACTATGTAACCTCCCGTACCGACCCCAAACACAACTGCCGTACCGACCCCAAACACAACTGCCGTACCGACCCCAAACACAACTGCCGTACCGACCCCAAACATAACTCCCGTACCGACCCCAAACACAACTGCCGTACCGACCCCAAACACAACTGCCGTACCGACCCCAAACATAACTCCCGTACCGACCCCAAACACAACTGCCGTACCGACCCCAAACACAACTGCCGTACCGACCCCAAACATTACTCCCGTACCGACCCCAAACACAACTGCCGTACCGACCCCAAACACAACTGCCGTACCGACCCCAAACACAACTCCCGTACCGACCCCAAACACACAACTGCCGTACGACCCCAAACACAACTGCCGTACCGACCCCAAACATAACTCCCGTACCGACCCCAAACACAACTGCCGTACCGACCCCAAACACAACTGCGTACCGACCCCAAACATTACTCCCGTACCGACCCCAAACACAACTGCCGTACCGACCCCAACACACTCCTACCGACCCCAAACACAACTGCCGTACCGACCCCAAACACAACTGCCGTACCGACCCCAAACACAACTGCCGTACCGACCCCAAACACAACTGCCGTACCAACCCCAAACACAACTCCCATACTGACCCCAAACACAACTGCCGTACCAACCCCAAACACAACTCCCATACTGACCCCAAACACAACTGCCGTACCAACCCCAAACACAACTCCCATACTGACCCCAAACACAACTCCCTCACCTCCTGTTCCGACCCCCAAAACACAAGTCCCGTTCCGACCCCCAAAACACAAGTCCCGTTCCGACCCCCAAAACACAAGTCCCGTTCCCACCCCCAAAACACAAGTCCCGTTCCGACCCCCAAAACACAACTCCCTCACCTCCCCCTGTGGCGTCTTATGCAGGACCCCATCAGCCCCATCCTCTCTCCCTGCACCCTCTTTGTGATAGAATGGATCAGGACGGGTGGGCGGAGTGAGAAGCCATTTTTCCGCTGTCTATTTCCAGTTGTGACGGATTCCCTGGATATTATCAAATCCGTTCTTCAGCGGCCAAAGCTCCTGTCTTGAATCTCTTCTGCACAGCAATCCTGAATCGACCCCGGCTCCCGCCCCCCCAGCGGGTTCCTCTGAGCGGAGCGCTGCCAGCCGGTGGATTAGCTGGACTTTATTTAAACTCTGCTTGAAATGCCGAGCGTTTCCAGAAAGACATCAGATTCCTGCAGATCATTTCATATCTCTGAGCCAGAAGCTTACACCTCCTCTCTCTGCAGAGTACTGCGCTGTGACTGCAGCTCTTTTGTGTCCCAGGCCCTGGCTCTGCACTAGTCACTGTATCCACAGCCATGCTCGGTGCTCTGCACCTTAACTCAGGCCCGTGCTCTGCACCTTAACTCAGGCCCGTGCTCTGCACCTTAACTCAGGCCCGTGCTCTGCACCTTAACTCAGGCCGGTGCTCTGCACCTTAACTCAGGCCGGTGCTCTGCACCTTAACTCATGCCGGTGCTCTGCACCTTAACTCAGGCCCGTGCTCTGCACCTTAACTCAGGCCCGTGCTCTGCACCTTAACTCAGGACCGTGCTCTGCACTGTAACTCAGGCTCCTGCTCTGCACTATAACTCAGGCCCATGCTCTGCAGTATAACTCAGGCCCGTGCTCTGCGTTCACCGATGAGGCACCTTGTACCAAACCCACAAGTCCCATCAGTATCGAGTTTGTCTGTCCCCGCGCTTTGTATTGTGAATTGCTCAATGATTTTCAGAGGTTTGAAAAGTGTGCCAACCTGAGGTGTGCCAATCTGAGGTGTGCCAAGTGTGCCAGCCTGAGGTGTGCCAATCTGAGGTGTGCAGAGTGTGCCAATCTGATGTGTGCCAAGTGTGCCAATCTGAGGTGTGACAATCTGAGGTGTGACAATCTGAGGTGTGACAATCTGAGGTGTGCCAATCTGAGGTGTGCCAAGTGTGCCAGCCTGAGGTGTGCCAATCTGAGGTGTGCAGAGTGTGCCAATCTGAGGTGTGCCAATCTGAGGTGTGCTGAGTGTGCCAACCTGAGGTGTGCCAACCTGAGGTGTGCCGAGTGTGCCAACCTGAGGTGTGCCAATCTGAGGTGTGCAGAGTGTGCCAATCTGAGGTGTGCCAATCTGAGGTGTGCTGAGTGTGCCAACCTGAGGTGTGCCAATCTGAGGTGTGCCGAGTGTGCCAACCTGAGGTGTGTCAATCTGAGGTGTGCCAAGTGTGCCAGCCTGAGGTGTGCCAATCTGAGGTGTGCAGAGTGTGCCAATCTGAGGTGTGCCAATCTGAGGTGTGCTGAGTGTGCCAACCTGAGGTGTGCCAACCTGAGGTGTGCCGAGTGTGCCAACCTGAGGTGTGCCGAGTGTGCCAACCTGAGGTGTGCCAATCTGAGGTGTGCCGAGTGTACCAACCTGATGTGTGCCAACCTGAGGTGTACTGAGTGTGCCAATCTGAGGAGTGTCGAGTGTGCCAGCCTGAGGTGTGCCGAGTGTACCAACCTGAGGTGTACCAACCTGAGGTGTGCCAATCTGAGGTGTGCCGAGTGTGCCAGCCTGAGGTGTGCCAGCCTGAGGTGTGCCGAGTGTGCCAACCTGAGGTGTGCTGAGTGCACCAACCTGAGGTGTGCCAACCTGAGGTGTGCCGAGTGTGCCAACCTGAGGTGTGCCAAGTGTGCCAGCCTGAGGTGTGCTGAGTGTGCCAATCTGAGGTGTGCCGAGTGTGCCTGCCTGAGGTGTGCCGAGTGAGGTGTGCCGAGTGTACCAACCCGAGGTGTGCCGAGTGTGCCAACCTGAGGTGTGCTGAGTGTACCAATCTGAGGAGTGCCGAGTGTGCCAGCCTGAGGTGTGCCGAGTGAGGTGTGCCGAGTGTACCAACCCGAGGTGTGCCGAGTGTACCAACCCGAGGTGTGCCGAGTGTGCCAACCTGAGGTGTGCCAACCCGAGGTGTGCCGAGTGTACCAACCCGAGGTGTGCCGAGTGTGCCAACCTGAGGTGTGCCAATCTGAGGTGTGCCGAGTGTACCAACCTGATGTGTGCCAACCTGAGGTGTACTGAGTGTGCCAATCTGAGGTGTGTCGAGTGTGCCAGCCTGAGGTGTGCCGAGCGTACCAACCTGAGGTGTACCAACCTGAGGTGTGCCAATCTGAGGTGTGCCGAGTGTGCCAGCCTGAGGTGTGCCAGCCTGAGGTGTGCCGAGTGTGCCAACCTGAGGTGTGCTGAGTGCACCAACCTGAGGTGTGCCAACCTGAGGTGTGCCGAGTGTGCCAACCTGAGGTGTGCCGAGTGTGCCAATCTGAGGTGTGCCAGCCTGAGGTGTGCCGAGTGTGCCTGCCTGAGGTGTGCCGAGTGAGGTGTGCCGAGTGTACCAACCCGAGGTGTGCCGAGTGTGCCAACCTGAGGTGTGCTGAGTGTACCAATCTGAGGTGTGCCAATCTGAGGTGTGCCGAGTGTGCCAATCTGAGGTGTGCCAGCCTGAGGTGTGCCGAGTGTACCAACCCGAGGTGTGCCGAGTGTGCCAACCTGAGGTGTGCCAGCCTGAGGTGTGCTGAGTGTGCCAGCCTAACGTGTGCCGAGTGTGCCAACCTGAGGTGTGCCGAGTGTGCCAATCTGAGGTGTGCCAATCTGAGGTGTGCCGAGTGTGCCAATCTGAGGTGTGCCAACCTGAGGTGTGCCGAGTGTGCCAATCTGAGGTGTGCCAACCTGAGGTGTGCCAAGTGTACCAACCTGATGTGTGCCAACCTGAGGTGTACTGAGTGTGCCAATCTGAGGTGTGTCGAGTGTGCCAGCCTGAGGTGTGCCAACCTGAGGTGTACTGAGTGTGCCAATCTGAGGTGTGTCGAGTGTGCCAGCCTGAGGTGTGCCGAGTGTACCAACCTGAGGTGTACCAACCTGAGGTGTGCCAATCTGAGGTGTGCCGAGTGTGCCAGCCTGAGGTGTGCCAGCCTGAGGTGTGCCGAGTGTGCCAACCTGAGGTGTGCTCAGTGCACCAACCTGAGGTGTGCCAACCTGAGGTGTGCCGAGTGTGCCAACCTGAGGTGTGCCGAGTGTGCCAATCTGAGGTGTGCCAGCCTGAGGTGTGCCGAGTGTGCCTGCCTGAGGTGTGCCGAGTGAGGTGTGCCGAGTGTACCAACCCGAGGTGTGCCGAGTGTGCCAACCTGAGGTGTGCTGAGTGTACCAATCTGAGGTGTGCCAATCTGAGGTGTGCCGAGTGTGCCAATCTGAGGTGTGCCAGCCTGAGGTGTGCCGAGTGTACCAACCCGAGGTGTGCCGAGTGTGCCAACCTGAGGTGTGCCAGCCTGAGGTGTGCTGAGTGTGCCAGCCTAAGGTGTGCCGAGTGTGCCAACCTGAGGTGTGCCGAGTGTGCCAATCTGAGGTGTGCCAACCTGAGGTGTGCCGAGTGTGCCAATCTGAGGTGTGCCAATCTGAGGTGTGCCGAGTGTGCCAATCTGAGGTGTGCCAATCTGAGGTGTGCCAACCTGAGGTGTGCCAAGTGTACCAACCTGATGTGTGCCAACCTGAGGTGTACTGAGTGTGCCAATCTGAGGTGTGTCGAGTGTGCCAGCCTGAGGTGTGCCAACCTGAGGTGTACTGAGTGTGCCAATCTGAGGTGTGTCGAGTGTGCCAGCCTGAGGTGTGCCGAATGTACCAACCTGAGGTATACCAACCTGAGGTGTGCCAATCTGAGGTGTGCCGAGTGTGCCAGCCTGAGGTGTGCCAGCCTGAGGTGTGCCAGCCTGAGGTGTGCCGAGTGTGCCAACCTGAGGTGTGCTGAGTGCACCAACCTGAGGTGTGCCAACCTGAGGTGTGCCGAGTGTGCCAACCTGAGGTGTGCCGAGTGTGCCAGCCTGAGGTGTGCTGAGTGTGCCAATCTGAGGTGTGCCGAGTGTGCCTGCCTGAGGTGTGCCGAGTGAGGTGTGCCGAGTGTACCAACCCGAGGTGTGCCGAGTGTGCCAACCTGAGGTGTGCTGAGTGTACCAATCTGAGGAGTGCCGAGTGTGCCAGCCTGAGGTGTGCCAGCCTGAGGTGTGCCGAGTGTACCAACCCGAGGTGTGCCGAGTGTGCCAACCTGAGGTGTGCCAACCCGAGGTGTGCCGAGTGTACCAACCCGAGGTGTGCCAAGTGTGCCAACCTGAGGTGTGCCAATCTGAGGTGTGCCTAGTGTACCAACCTGAGGTGTGCCAATCTGAGGTGTGCCGAGTGTGCCAGCCTGAGGTGTGCCAAGTGTGGCAGCCTGAGGTGTGCCAAGTGTGCCAATCTGAGGTGTGCCGAGTGTGCCAACCTGAGGTGTGCCAATCTGAGGTGTGCCGAGTGTGCCAACCTGAGGTGTGCCAATCTGAGGTGTGCCGAGTGTGCCAACCTGAGGTGTGCCAATCTGAGGTGTGCCGAGTGTTCCAACCTGAGGTGTGCCGAGTGTGCCAACCTGAGGTGTGCCAACCTGAGGTGTGCCGAGTGTGCCAACCTGAGGTGTGCCAATCTGAGGTGTGCCGAGTGTGCCAACCTGAGGTGTGCCAACCTGAGGTGTGCCGAGTGTGCCAACCTGAGGTGTGCTGAGTTCACCAACCTGAGGTGTGCCAACCTGAGGTGTGCCGAGTGTACCAACCTGAGGTGTGCTGAGTGTGCCAACCTGAGGTGTGCCAGCCTGAGGTGTGTCGAGTGTGCCAGCCTGAGGTGTGCCGAGTGTGCCAGCCTGAGGTGTGCCGAGTGTGCCAGCCTGAGGTGTACTGATTGAGGTGTGCCGAGTGTACCAACCCGAGGTGTGCCGAGTGTGCCAGCCTGAGGTGTGCCGAGTGTGCCAACCTGAGGTGTGCCGAGTGTACCAATCTGAGGTGTGCAGAGTGTGCCAATCTGAGGTGTGCCAACCTGAGGTGTGCCAGCCTGAGGTGTGCCGGGTGTGCCGAGTGAGGTGTGCCGAGTGTGCCAACCCGAGGTGTGCCGAGTGTACCAGCCTGAGGTGTGCCGGGTGCAGGATATAACGTGCTGACTGCAGGATTTGGGGTGCTGGGTGCAGGATTCGGGGTACATGTTTCTCAGGATGCTGGGGGCAGGATTCAGGGTGCAGGATTTGGGGTGCTGGGGCAGGATTTGGGGTTCAGGATTTGAGGTGCAGGGTGCTGGATTCGGGGTGCTGGGTGCAGGATTCAGGGTGCTGGGTGCAGGATCCGGGGTGCAGGATTCAGGGTGCTGGGTGCAGGATTCGGGGTGCAGGATTCGGGTTGCTGGGCGCAGCATTTGGGGTACTGGGTGCAGGATTCGGGGGAAGGATTCGGGTGCTGGGGGCAGGATTTGGGGTGCTGGGGGCAGGATTTGGGGTTCAGGATTTGGGGTGCTGGATTCGGGGTGCTGGGTGCAGGATTCAGGGTGCTGGGTGCAGGATTCGGGGTGCAGGATTCGGGTTGCTGGGTGAAGGATTTGGGGTGCCCGGTGCAGGATTTGGGGTGCTGGGTGCAGGATTCAGGGGGCAGGATTCTGGGTGCCGGGTGCAGGATTCGGGGTGCTGGTGCAGGATTCTGGGTGCAGGATTTGGGGTGCAGAATTCGGGGTGAAGGATTTGGGGTGCTGGGTGCAGGATTCGTGGTGAAGGATTTGGGGTGCCGGGGGCAGGATTCAGGCTGCAGGATTCGGGGTGCGGGTGCTGGGTGCAGGATTCAGGCTACAGGATTCAGGGTGCAGGATTCGGGGTGCAGGATTCGGGGTGCAGGATTCGGGGTGCAGGATTCAGGCTGCAGGATTCGGGGTGCTGGGTAAAGGATTCGGGGTGCTGGGTGCAAGATATGGGTGCTGGATGCTGGATTTGGGGTGCTCGGTGCAGGATTCGAGGTGCATGATTCAGGGTGCTGGGTTCAGGATTCGGGGTGCTGGGTGCTGGATTCTGGGTGCGGGGTACAGGATTCGGGGTGCTGGGTGCAGGATTTGGAATGCTGGGTGCAGGATTCGGGGTGCTGGGTGCAGGATTCTGGGTGCAGGATTCGCTGTGCTGGGTGCAGGATTCGGGGGGCTGGGTGCAGGATTCGGGGAGCTGGGTGCAGGATTCGGGGTGCAGGATTCGCTGTGCTGGGTGCAGGATTCGGGGTGCTGGGTGCAGGATTCGGGGTGCTGGATTCGGGGTGCTGGGTGCAGGATTCGGGGTGCTGGGTGCAGGATTCGCTGTGCTGGGTGCAGGATTCGGGGTGCAGGATTCGGGGTGCTGGGTGCAGGATTCGGGGTGCGGGGTGCAGGATTCGGGGTGCTGGGTGCAGGATTTGGAATGCTGGGTGCAGGATTCGGGGTGCTGGGTGCAGGATTCGGGGTGCTGGGTGCAGAATTCGGGGTGCTGGGTGCAGGATTCGGGGTGCTGGGTGCAGGATTCGGGGAGCTGGGTGCAGGATTCTGGGTGCAGGATTCGCTGTGCTGGGTGCAGGATTCGGGGGGCTGGGTGCAGGATTCGGGGAGCTGGGTGCAGGATTCTGGGTGCAGGATTCGCTGTGCTGGGTGCAGGATTCGGGGGCTGGGTGCAGGATTCGGGGAGCTGGGTGCAGGATTCGGGGTGCAGGATTCGCTGTGCTGGGTGCAGGATTCGGGGTGCTGGGTGCAGGATTCGGGGTGCTGGATTCGGGGTGCTGGGTGCAGGATTCGGGGTGCTGGGTGCAGGATTCGCTGTGCTGGGTGCAGGATTCGGGGTGCTGGGTGCAGGATTCGCTGTGCTGGGTGCAGGATTCGGGGTGCTGGTGGTTAGGATATCGGGGTGCGGGGTGCAGGATTCGGGGTGCTGGGTGCAGGATTCGGGGTGCTGGGTGCAGGATTCTGGGTGCAGGATTCGCTGTGCTGGGTGCAGGATTCGGGGAGCTGGGTGCAGGATTCGGGGTGCAGGATTCGCTGTGCTGGGTGCAGGATTCGGGGAGCTGGGTGCAGGATTCTGGGTGCAGGATTCGCTGTGCTGGGTGCAGGATTCGGGGTGCTGGGTGCAGGATTCGGGGTACAGGATTCGCTGTGCTGGGTGCAGGATTCGGGGTGCTGGGTGCTCTTTCAGTCAGCGCAGACTCATAGCAGCGGCGCAGTATGAGACATGTGTCGTTGAGGCCTGTGGCAGCCGCTGAGCCTGTTCCTCTAATCTCTGGGTCTCGAATGGACATTCCTCGCAGCCCTGAGCAGCATCTGAGTGAATGTTTCGGGGGGGGGGATGGGGCGAGGGATTAGGGTGGATGACGAGTCCCCCTCTTTCTCCCAGCACTTTGCAATAAATATCTTCACCCACTCGTCGCGGCCAAAGAACAAGGACTTACATGGAGCGCAGCGTCTCCAATATTTATATATGTCTGCTGGGGGGTCTGAGATCATCAGGGGGGCTCAGGAGGGGGAGGGGAGCGTGGCCCCAAATCCACGAATCAGTAGAAGGAAAAGCAATAAGGTTATTACAACTCTTAAACAACATCTGCATTAGATCGTAAGCTCCTTGGGATAACAGACCCCCGACTCCTATAAAGCGTAAGCTCCTTGGGATAACAGACCCCCGACTCCTATAAAGCGTAAGCTCCTTGGGCAAGCAGACCCCCGACTCCTATAAAGCGTAAGCTCCTTGGGCAAGCAGACCCCCGACTCCTATAAAGCGTAAGCTCCTTGGGCAAGCAGACCCCTGACTCCTGTAAAGCGTAAGCTCCTTGGGCAAGCAGACCCCCGACTCCTATAAAGCGTAAGCTCCTTGAGCAAGCAGACCCCTGACTCCTGTAAAGCGTAAGCTCCTTGGGCAAGCAGACCCCCAACTCCTATAAAGCGTAAGCTCCTTGGGCAAGCAGACCCCTGACTACTGTAAAGCGTAAGCTCCTTGGGCAAGCAGAACCCCCGACTCCTATAAAGCGTAAGCTCCTTGGGCAAGCAGACCCCTGACTCCTGTAAAGCGTAAGCTCCTTGGGCAAGCAGACCCCCTACTCCTATAAAGCGTAAGCTCCTTGAGCAAGCAGACCCCTGACTCCTGTAAAGCGTAAGCTCCTTGGGCAAGCAGACCCCCAACTCCTATAAAGCGTAAGCTCCTTGAGCAAGCAGACCCCTGACTCCTGTAAAGCGTAAGCTCCTTGGGCAAGCAGACCCCCGACTCCTATAAAGCGTAAGCTCCTTGAGCAAGCAGACCCCTGACTCCTATAAAGTGTAAGCTCCTTGAGCAAGCAGACCCCTGACTCCTGTAAAGCGTAAGCTCCTTGGGCAAGCAGACCCTGACTCCTATAAAGCGTAAGCTCCTTGGGCAAGTAGACCCCTGACTCCTATAAAGCGTAAGCTCCTTGGGCAAGCAGACCCCTGACTCCTATAAAGCGTAAGCTCCTTGGGCAAGCAGACCCCTGACTCCTATAAAGTGTAAGCTCCTTGAGCAAGCAGACCCCTGACTCCTGTAAAGCGTAAGCTCCTTGGGCAAGCAGACCCCCGACTCCTATAAAGCGTAAGCTCCTTGGGCAAGCAGACCCCTGACTCCTGTAAAGCGTAAGCTCCTTGGGCAAGCAGACCCCCGACTCCTATAAAGCGTAAGCTCCTTGGGCAAGCAGACCCCTGACTCCTGTAAAGCGTAAGCTCCTTGGGCAAGCAGACCCCCTACTCCTATAAAGCGTAAGCTCCTTGAGCAAGCAGACCCCTGACTCCTGTAAAGCGTAAGCTCCTTGGGCAAGCAGACCCCCGACTCCTATAAAGCGTAAGCTCCTTGAGCAAGCAGACCCCTGACTCCTGTAAAGCGTAAGCTCCTTGGGCAAGCAGACCCCTGACTCCTATAAAGCGTAAGCTCCTTGGGCAAGCAGACCCCTGACTCCTATAAAGTGTAAGCTCCTTGAGCAAGCAGACCCCTGACTCCTGTAAAGCGTAAGCTCCTTGGGCAAGCAGACCCTGACTCCTATAAAGCGTAAGCTCCTTGGGCAAGTAGACCCCTGACTCCTATAAAGCGTAAGCTCCTTGGGCAAGCAGACCCCTGACTCCTATAAAGCGTAAGCTCCTTGGGCAAGTAGACCCCTGACTCCTATAAAGCGTAAGCTCCTTGGGCAAGCAGACCCCTGACTCCTATAAAGCGTAAGCTCCTTGGGCAAGCAGACCCCTGACTCCTATAAAGCGTAAGCTCCTTGAGCAAGCAGACCCCTGACTCCTGTAAAGCGTAAGCTCCTTGGGCAAGCAGACCCTGACTCCTATAAAGCATAAGCTCCTTGGGCAAGTAGACCCTTGACTCCTGTAAAGTGTAAGCTCCTTGGGCAAGCAGATCCCTGACTCCTGTAAAGCATAAGCTCCTTAGGCAAGTAGACCCCTGACTCCTATAAAGCGTAAGCTCCTTGGGCAAGCAGACCCCTGACTCCTATAAAGCGTAAGCTCCTTGGGCAAGCAGACCCTTGACTCCTGTAAAGTGTAAGCTCCTTGGGCAAGCAGACCCTGACTCCTATAAAGCGTAAGCTCCTTGGGCAAGTAGACCCCTGACTCCTATAAAGCGTAAGCTCCTTGGGCTAACAGACCCCTGACTCCTATAAAGCGTAAGCTCCTTGAGCAAGCAGACCCCTGACTCTTATAAAGCGTAAGCTCCTTGGGCAAGCAGACCCCTGACTCCTGTAAAGCGTAAGCTCCTTGGGCAAGCAGACCCCTGACTCCTGTAAAGCGTAAGCTCCTTTGGCAAGCAGACCCCTGACTCTTATAAAGCGTAAGCTCCTTGGGCTAACAGACCCCTGACTCCTGTAAAGCGTAAGCTCCTGGGGCAAGCAGACCCCTGACTTCTGTAAAGCGTAAGCTCCTTGGGCAAGCAGACCCCTGACTCCTATAAAGCGTAAGCTCCTTGGGCTAACAGACCCCTGACTCCTGTAAAGCGTAAGCTCCTGGGGCAAGCAGACCCCTGACTCCTGTAAAGCGTAAGCTCCTTGGGCAAGCAGACCCCTGACTCCAATAAGCGTAAGCTCCTTGGGCAAGCCGACCCCTGACTCCTGTAAAGCGTAAGCTCCTGGGGCAAGCAGACCCCTGACTCCTGTAAAGCGTAAGCTCCTTGAGCAAACAGACCCCTGACTCCTGTAAAGCGTAAGCTCCTTGGGCAAGCAGACCCCTGACTCCTGTAAAGCGTAAGCTCCTTGGGCAAGCAGACCCCCTGACTCCAATAAAGCGTAAGCTCCTTGGGCAAGCAGACCCCTGACTCCTGTAAAGCGTAAGCTCCTGGGGCAAGCAGACCCCTGACTCCTGTAAAGCGTAAGCTCCTTGGGCAAACAGACCCCTGACTCCTGTAAAGCGTAAGCTCCTTGGGCAAACAGACCCCTGACTCCTATAAAGCGTAAGCTCCTTGGGCAAACAGACCCCTGACTCCTGTAAAGCGTAAGCTCCTTGGGCAAGTAGATCCCTAGATTCCCCTATATATTTGACGGGGAATCAAGATTATAAAGACACGGAGGCGAATATTATGCCAAACTCTTCTTTACTGAACCATCAGCAGCAAAGTCATGCACAATAAAGTTTGTTTGAAATTGATTGAGAGAATTTTTTTTCACATATACAGTTAAACATTAGTGGAACCAATCACAATATGGCAGTCTAACGTGGGCCAATCACCATCCACCACCGGGTATATAATCCACCAGCTGCGTCACATTTGTCCTCTTTTCTTTCTCGTTTGGAACTTTTAGAACAGAAACCAAATGGAAACCGTAGAGGAGAAAACCTTGACACTATGAACCTGGAACGGAAAAGGACAAGAATCTTTGGATTAGAAATCATGAATAGATAAAAATTTCTTATATGGAAACATCAGGTATGAAAACCATAAATCCAAACAGGACAATAGATATAAAAAAACCTTTACATGTCCTGTGTAGTGTAACACTATGATTTAGACTCCTAACTCGGGAGGGATAATATTCGCCTCCGTGTCTTTATTTATAATCTTGATTCCCCGTCAGATATATAGGGGAATCTAGGGATTATACACCAAGACACGGAGGCGAATATTAGGCTCATTGAAAGCTAATTAATAATAGAATGCGCAAAGTGAATAATAGGTTTAAAATAAAATTCCTTAAACGTTGACTCGTTAGACCAATTAGCAGTTTTTAAAAGATCTTCTAATCTACAACCTTGAAACACGGCCGTAGTGGCTGCTGCATTCCGAGAGGAATGGGCCCCAAACGTAGAGGTGTCTATACCTGCCTCAGCCATAATCCACTTAACCCACCTAGCTAAGGCTGGTGTCAGACGAGCGTAGTGTTCACGTCCGTGATTGCGCCTAAAAGTACGTCCGTGATAGTATGACAGAAAGTCCATTGGAGCCCGTTACACGAAGTATGTCCGCACTGAACTGCGGACGCACAACGGCCGCGGCAAACGGACGCAAGGCAGTCAAGAACGTACAACCACTAGAACGACCGCACAAAGTGCGCTGCGTCCGCAACGTCTGCATAGCTTTGTGTGTGAGTGATGGAACGTGGTCAGACGGACTGCATTTACACCTCCAGCATTTACACGTCCAGCATTTACACGTCCAGCATTTACACGTCCAGCATTTTTCACGGACAAAATGGTTTTGCTTTTTAATTTATTTTCCCTCCTACATCCGTCAAAATATACGTCAGTGAAAAAACCGGACTGTGTGGCCACTACTGCGTCTTCCGTACTGACTGACGTCCGTGTGCACGGACGTACAGTCCGTAGAAATCACGCTCGTCTGACCCTAGCCTGAGAGGAGTGAGCGAAGCCTCTGGTATGAAACTGGGAATTCTGGCCGGGAAAATGCCTCTACTTTTCCCGGCCCTGTTGAAAACCCTATTCGGGAATGTATTTCTCATGGTCGCTTGGACCTTCTTTATGGAGCTAAATTTGCACGGGAACCCATCTGTTTAATAAAATCATCTGCAAAGAGATTACCATTGGCCTGTGGGTCAGGTTCTTTATTGGCCATAGAGACCAATTTCGTCTCCACCTTAAGGAGTATGGAACGTCTGCGTTCCGTGGAAATAGCTGAATTAGCATTTCCCTAAATGCACACCATTCTTTGTACCCAACCACGATATTAAAAAATATTGGTTTTGGTGTTCCCCAAAAGGCATTCAATGGTGTTAAACATTCTAGTTAAAGGACTCAAAAGATCCAAAAGTTTCTCCTGACATACCTTAAGGGTTGCGTCAAGACCTTTTTTGGGAGTCCAACCAGTCTTACTGAGGAACTCCACAATGTCATCATCATTCACCTCCGGTGCAGAGGCAATTTCATTGGCCAATGTCGGCTGTGGACATTCAGCCCTCATTTTATTGTGGGTTCTTATCCATTGGTTTGCGTTTGCGAACCTCAATGTAACTGGCCACATGCTCCAATGGAGCCCATTCGGATGAATGGGGATGCTTTAGCATCTCCGGGACAAACACAGATTGCCCCAGCGCATCCAGTGGGGTGGAATCATCTACTGGTCTATTGGAATGGAAGGAACATGAGGAGACTGAATCCAAAACCCCATCAGATTCATTCAGAATCAGAACCCAGTCTGTGTCACTCGTATCAGAGTCCTTAGTGTCCTCGTCAGTCTCTGAACTGATGTCCTCAGAGCTGCTACAACTAGAATCGTCATGCCTGGCGTTTCCAACCGCGTTTTTTGGCCTTTGCGGAGAGTCCTCCTTTTCTGTGATTTGCCACTCTTGCGTGGTGATTTCAGTAACTCCGGGTCTTTCATAGGAGCTCCTTCTGTACCTGTATTTTTTAGGGAGACAGTTAACTCCCTTATTTAGGGTAATGGGTTCCCCACCCTCTTGGGCCGACCAGTACCTGTCAGATGTAGAAGGCATGACTGCAGTTGGATTTTCAACCAAAGATTTTTCAGCGTGCTGAGCCACCAGCACTTTAGAGTAAAGTATTTTCAAAATTTGTGGACATTAAATTAATGGCAGAGAAAACCTCCGCCGAAACAGAGGATTTCTGGTTGGTATCCATGATTACCGCCGGTGACTCGGGATCCGACATAGCAAGTAGAGCGAAACGATACCTCAGTACAATGCTCTGAGGAGACCGCGCGTGCGCAGGGAACGAGTAACTGCCTCAGAATGCAAATGGCGGGAAGCCGCGCCCACTATGCAAATGGCGGAGGCTGTACTTTCGAGCTGCACTGACACCGTTCACGCCCCACATACACTACATGGCTACAAAGGGAAGGACCGCCTTCCTGATGAAGACTGAGCAGCGCACGCAGTCCCTATCTAGGGAGCAGGAGCGAAAAACTGCTGCTCTGCCGAAATGAAGACAGAGAATAAAGAATGGACAAGCTGCCAAAAATTGCACCAGAAATACAATGAAAGAGAAAGGGTGCGCAACTTTAAAAATTATAACAATTAACAAATATGCACAAATAACGGTAAAAAAGTCTACTTAGCTGACGGTAAACAGCAAAGAAAAGAGGACGAATGTGACACAGATTGTGGATTATACCCGGTGATTGGCCCAAGTTGGACTGCCCTATTGTGATTGGCTCCACGATTGTTTAACTGTATATGTGACACTTTTTTTTCTCAATCAATTTCAAAAAACTTAATTGTGAATTTCTTTGCTGCTGATGGTTCAGTGAAGAAGAGTTTGGCATAATATGAAGCCTCCGTGTCTTGGTGTATAATCTGGTGTTCCCTGACACACCTTCTAAACTATTGGATGACGCCCTCCTCACAGACCATAACTAGGGATGTGCACTGATTTTTTTTTTTTTCATTTCGGCTTGTTCGGTTTTTTTAAATTTTTCGTTTCGGATCGTTTCGGCTGATTTTAGTTTCGGCTCGTTTTTTTGTATCGACTTTCATTTTGTGATATCGGAAATTGTTGGTCTTTCGGATCGTCTGTTCTCGTCATTTTAAAGGGTCTATTTTGCTTTCACTTAGACGAATGGTATTTTGGATGCTCCGATATTTCGGTCGATATGGTAATTCTGCCGATTCTATCATTTTTTTTATGAAAGATCCTTTTTTTCCTATGAATATGTATTGCACAACTTTATTTATTCATACTAAAAATGGTATGAAAGGAAAAAAAATGAACAAAACAATTTACCTCTACAGAATAATGCAGCATATGAATCCACACACTGCTGGGAAGCGCCTCTCTGCGGTATAATTAATGTAGCATATGAATCCACACACTGCTGGGAAGCGCCTCTCTGCAGTATAATTAATGCAGCATATGAATCCACACACTGCTGGGAAGCGCCTCTCTGCAGTATAATTAATGCAGCATATGAATCCACACACTGCTGGGAAGCTCCTCTCTGCGGTATAATTAATGCAGCATATGAATCAACACACTGCTGGAAGCACCTCTCTGCGGTATAATTAATGCAGCATATGAATCCACACACTGCTGGAAGCACCTCTCTGCAGTATAATTAATGCAGCATATGAATCCGCACACTGCTGGGAAGCACCTCTCTGCAGTATAATTAATGCAGCATATGAATCCACACACTGCTGGGAAGCGCCTCTCTGCAGTATAATTAATGCAGCATATGAATCCTCACACTGCTGGGAAGCACCTCTCTGCAGTATAATTAATGCAGCATATGAATCCACACACTGCTGGGAAGCACCTCTCTGCAGTATAATTAATGCAGCATATGAATCCACACACTGCTGGGAAGCGCCTCTCTGCAGTATAATTAATGCAGCATATGAATCCACACACTGCTGGGAAGCGCCTCTCTGCAATATAATTAATGCAGCATATGAATCAACACACTGCTGGGAAACGCCTCTCTGCAGTATAATTAATGCAGCATATGAATCAACACACTGCTGGGAAGCACCTCTCTGCGGTATAATTAATGCAGCATATGAATCCGCACACTGCTGGAAGCGCCTCTCTGCAGTATAATTAATGCAGCATATGAATCAACACACTGCTGGGAAGCACCTCTCTGCGGTATAATTAATGCAGCATATGAATCCGCACACTGCTGGAAGCGCCTCTCTGCAGTATAATTAATGCAGCATATGAATCCACACACTGCTGGGAAGCGCCTCTCTGCGGTATAATTAATGCAGCATATGAATCGACACACTGCTGGGAAGCGCCTCTCTGCAGTATAATTAATGCAGCATATGAATCCACACACTGCTGGAAGCGCCTCTCTGAAGTATAATTAATGCAGCATATGAATCCACACACTGCTGGGAAGCGCCTCTCTGCGGTATAATTAATGTAGCATATGAATCCACACACTGCTGGGCAGCTCCTCTCTGTGGTATAATTTATGCAGCATATGAATCCACACACTGCTGGGAAGCGCCTCTCTGCGGTATAATTAATGCAGCATATGAATCCACACACTGCTGGGAAGCGCCTCTCTGCGGTATAATTAATGCAGCATATGAATCCACACACTGCTGGGAAGCACCTCTCTGCGGTATAATTAATGCAGCATATGAATCCACCACACTGCTGGGAAGCGCCTCTCTGCAATATAATTAATGCAGCATATGAATCAACACACTGCTGGGAAACGCCTCTCTGCAGTATAATTAATGCAGCATATGAATCAACACACTGCTGGGAAGCACCTCTCTGCGGTATAATTAATGCAGCATATGAATCCGCACACTGCTGGAAGCGCCTCTCTGCAGTATAATTAATGCAGCATATGAATCAACACACTGCTGGGAAGCACCTCTCTGCGGTATAATTAATGCAGCATATGAATCCACACACTGCTGGGAAGCGCCTCTCTGCGGTATAATTAATGCAGCATATGAATCCACACACTGCTGGGAAGCGCCTCTCTGCGGTATAATTAATGCAGCATATGAATCCACACACTGCTGGGAAGCGCCTCTCTGCGGTATAATTAATGCAGCATATGAATCCACACACTGCTGGAAGCACCTCTCTGCAGTATAATTAATGCAGCATATGAATCCGCACACTGCTGGGAAGTGCCTCTCTGCAGTATAATTAATGCAGGCATATGAATCCACACACTGCTGGGAAGCGCCTCTCTACGGTATAATTAATGCAGCATATGAATCCACACACTGCTGGAAGCGCCTCTCTGAAGTATAATTAATGCAGCATATGAATCCACACACTGCTGGGAAGCGCCTCTCTGCGGTATAATTAATGTAGCATATGAATCCACACACTGCTGGGAAGCTCCTCTCTGTGGTATAATTTTATGCCAGCATATGAATCCACACACTGCTGGGAAGCACCTCTCTGCAGTATAATTAATGCAGCATATGAATCCGCACACTGCTGGAAGCGCCTCTCTGCAGTATAATAATGTAGCATATGAATCCACACACTGCTGGGAAGCGCCTCTCTGCAGTATAATTAATGCAGCATATGAATCCGCACACTGCTGGGAAGCGCCTCTCTGCAGTATAATTAATGTAGCATATGAATCCACACACTGCTGGGAAGCGTCTCTCTGTAGTATAATTAATGCATCATATGAATCCACATACTGCTGGGAAGCGCCTCTCTGCGGTATAATTAATGCAGCATATGAATCCGCACACTGCTGGGAAGCACCTCTCTGCGGTATAATTAATGCAGCATATGAATCCGCACACTGCTGGGAAGCACCTCTCTGCAGTATAATTAATGCAGCATATGAATCCGCAAACTGCTGGGAAGCACCTCTCTGCAGTATAATTAATGCAGCATATGAATCCGCATACTGCTGGGAAGCGCCTCTCTGCAGTATAATTAATGCAGCATATGAATCCACACACTGCAGGGCAGCACCTCCTGCAGTATAATAATGCAGCATATGAATCCACACACTGCTGGGAAGCACCTCTCTGCAGTATAATTAATGCAGCATATGAATCCACACACTGCTGGGAAGCGCCTCTCTACAGTATAATTATTGCAGCATATGAATCCACACACTGCAGGGCAGCACCTCTACAGTATAATAATGCAGCATATGAATCCACACACTGCTGGTAAGCACCTCTCTGCAGTATAATTAATGCAGCATATGAATCCACACACTGCTGGGAAGCGCCTCTCTACAGTATAATTATTGCAGCATATGAATCCACACACTGGCAGGGCAAGCACCTCTACAGTATAATAATGCAGCATATGAATCCACACTGCGGTAAGCACCTCTCTGCAGTATAATTAATGCAGCATATGAATCCACACACTGGTGGGAAGCGCCTCTCGGCAGTATAATTAATGCAGCATATGAATCCACACACTGCTGGGAAGCGCCTCTCTGCAGTATAATTAATGCAGCATATGAATCCACACACTGCTGGGAAGCACCTCTCTGCAGTATAATTAATGCAGCATATGAATCCACACAATGCTGGGCAGCACCTCTACAGTATAATTAATGCAGCATATGAATCCACACACTGCTGGGCAGCACCTCTACAGTATAATTAATGCAGCATGTGAATCCACACGCTGCCGGGCAGCACCTCTACAGTATAATACTGAAACGAAATGATATATAAAAAATTTAATTTGTTTTACACTGTGTCATCATCATAAAAGAAAAATTTGAATAATTGATAACTATCGAATTTGAAATTAACTATCAAATGGATATCAAGTAACTATCGAATTTGATTGAAGCAAAACGAAACAATGGAATCGGCAATGGAACTGAAACGTACTCGAAACGATACAAAAATACGAAATAACAAAATTATATTGTTTTGTATCGAAAATTATTTCGGAAGGTGTATTTCGTTGCCGATCCGATTCGGAACATCGGACGAATCCGAAACACCGAATTGGCCCGTTTCGTGAAAAAAAAGAATCGGTACGAAACGAAATGCACATCCCTATCCATAACCAGCCCAGGCCCTGGAGATTGCAGATGCCAGTCACCAGGGAAGGAGTGGGGTGTAAACTTTCCACACCTGTCAGGGGACTTTGTGTCCTCCATGCCATGTTTGTGATGGGCCTATATAATGCCACAAAAGCGTTTGCCCTCATGGCACGGCCTTACTGTTACTGCGGCAGCTGATATTGTCACGACTATGGACCAAATACTGCTAAGGATCCTTTTTTACCGCGTGTCCCTTCAAAACCCTCAGCAGGTGACCTGGAGGAGGCCTTATGGACATTAGAGAACCCACAACTGCACGCAAGCTTCAGTTTTATGGGCAGGGTTTCTTTTAGCGTTGGGTTAACCCCATGTTTGCTTCATATTTAGACAACACATTTTCTTTTGAAGCAGGTGCAAAACGAGCAGAATGTTGGGGTAATTCCTATTTCTAACCCAAACTAAAAAGCTTAACCTTAAAACAAGCACGACTAGAAACCTAACCCTAATTACAGTCCCTAACCCAGTTACAGTCCCTATACCTAGTTACAGTCCCTATACCTAGTTTCACGCCCTATCCCCAGTTACCGGCCCTATCCCCAGTTACCGGCCCTAATCCTAGTCACAGTCCCTATACCCAGTTACAGGCCCTATCCCTAGTTACAGGCCCTATCCCTAGTTACAGGCCCTATCCCTAGTTACAGGCCCTATCCCCAGTAGGGATGGGCTGGCGGTTCGATGTGAACATGAGTTTGCATCGAACATTGGCTGTTCGACCGTTCGTCAAACAGCGTACATTTCCGCGTGTTCGCCACATGTTCGCCCACAATGCACCACAATGGACCACAATGCACTTTTCCACTGGCCTAAAGCTTGTAATTGGCTCAGGTTCAAGACTATGCCAATCACGGCTCAGAGTCCTGATTGGGCAAATTTTGCCCAATCATGGGCTCACAGAGCTAAGTCCCGCAGCACACTATATAAGGTTTCACACAGCGCTTCAGCACGTGTTTGAGAGGAGATTGTTGTTGTGTTAGTGTGTTTTCTCACTGCCAGTCTGCCACCAGATACTGGGGGGGTCTCATTTCTACAAAATATCTGGGAATTGTTCTAATCTTTGTGTACTCACTGCCAGCAACTATTTTGTGGGTCAGTAATTTCTACAAAATATCTGGGAATTGTTCTAATCTTTGTGTTCTCACTGCCACCAAGTATTTGGGGGGGGGGGTCAGTAATTTCTACAAAATATCTGGGAATTGTGATAATCTGTGTGTTCTCACTGCCACCAAGTATTTTGGGGTTCTCATTTCTACAAAATATCTGGGAATTGTGGTAATCTTTGAGTTCTCACTGCCAACAATCAGGGGGGTCTCACTGTTTTATAGGAGGTTTCTGGGAATTGTAATCTGTGTCTTCTCACTGCCAGCTATCAGGGGGTCCCACATACATCTAGCAGATTTCTACGAATTGTAATCTGTGTCTTGTCACTGGCTGCCAGCTATCAGGGTGTCTCACTGCGTTATATGAGAGTTCTGGAAATCTTTAATCTTTATACCAGAGTAGAATCAGATTTCTGTATATATTTAATCTATATGTCACTCACCATGTCTGAAAGCACAAAAAGGACAGGCAGACGCTCCCAGACACAGATAAGAGGGCAAGCAGCCTCTGTGTCGGGAGGCTGTGACTCAGGTCGTCGTGGACGTGGTGCATCCTCTGCAGGGGCACGCTTGTCCTTTCTAACTGGTGCTGGCCATCTTAAGCAGCAGCAACATACAGAGGATTTGGTAGATTGCCTAACCAGGCCATCCTCATCCTCTGAGTCCTCTGCCAGCCAGGCTTGTAGTGGTTTAGAGTCCACCTAAGCTGCCAAAGCAACTAATGCAGCCTCCATGTCCATAGCTACTCCTGCCATAGCCTCACTATCACACACGGAGGAGTCAGCTGAATTGTTTGACTACAATGACAGTGACATGCTGCTTGAGGATGCACAGCAAGTACAGTGCTCTGATTCAATCTCTGAGGTTGAGGAAGGGAGTATAATGAACCTAGAGGAAGGGGTGCCTGTGAAACACAAATAACTGGCACTCATGTTGCCCCAGCAGCTGCAGCATACTGCCAAGTTGGCTCCAGTGATGAGATAGGGGTGATGACAATGATGATGAAGTCACTGACTCCACCTGGGTGCCTGATTGAACAGAGGAGTCAAGTGAGGAGGAGGAGGCACAACAAACACGAGGCACAACATCCTCTATGACCAACCGTAGCACTAGCCAGTCCAAGGCATCAGATGTCAGAGCTGCTCAGGTGCAGAGCGCTGTTGTCTCAAAGCACACATCCAGGAACTCTGCTGCCTGGGAGTTCTTTAAGAAATGTGCAGCAGACCCCACCATTGCTATTTGTAATCTTTGTCAGATGAGGCTCAAACGTGGGAAAGACACTGGACGTTTGGGTACCACGTGCTTGAGGCGACATATGACCACCTGCCACACATCCCGTTGGTGCAAAACTTTGCATAGGTCCTCCTCACCTGTCTCTACCCCAGTATATGTCCTGCCATGTCATTGACTCCAACCTCCACTGACAGGGATGATGCTACAGTAATGATGTACCAGGTCCTTCCTCACAATGTGACAGCATCCCATCAGCTGAAGAGTTACGCAGTCAGATTACGTTGCCCCAGCTGCTGCAGCGTAAGAAAAAATATAGTCCCAACCATCCCCAAGCACAGCGTCTAAATGCCAGTTTAGCAAAATTACTCGCATTACAGCTGCTGCCTTTCCATCTGGTGGACTCTGCTTCCTTCTGTGAATTTGCTGAATGTGCTGTACCACAGTGGCAGGTTCCAAAACGCCATTACTTTTCACGGAAGGCCATTCGAGCACTATACCAGCACGTGGAAGACAATGTTATTTGGGAAAGGCAGTCAGCAGCAAGGTGCATGTGACTTAGAAACATAGAAAAATGTCGGCAGATAAGAACCTTTCGGGCCATCTAGTCTGCCCAATTACATGGATACTTTACCTGGATTTATCTTTTGTTTAGGATAGCCTTATGCCTATCCCATGCCTGCTTAAATTCAATTTCTGTTTTGGCCTCTATCACTTCAACTGGAAGACTGTTCCATGTATCCACCACCCTCTCAGTAAAATAATGCTTCCTGATGTTACTTTTAAACCTTTGCCCCTCTAATCTAAGACACTGTCCTCTTGTTTTGCTATTTTGTTTCCTTTTAAATATACTCCCTTCCTCTACCTTGTGGATTCCCTTTACGTATTTAAATGTTTCTATCATATCTCCTCTGTCTCGTCTTTTTTCCAAGCTGTACATGTTAAGATCATTAAGCCTTTCCTGGTAACTTTTCTCCTTCAAGCCGTACACCATTTTAGTAGCCCTTCTCTGAACTCTCTCTAAGATGTCTATATCCTTCTGGAGATACGGTCTCCAGTACTGCACACAGTACTCCAAGTGAGGTCTCACCAGTGCTCTGTACAGTGGCATGAGCACTTCCCTTTTCCTACTGCTAATACCTCTCCCTATACAACCAAGCATTCTGCTAGCATTTCCTGCTGCTCTATTACATTGACTTTAGACACGTGGTCCAGCAAGCATGGACCGGGCCGTTACATTTCCTTCACGGCACACTGGGTAACTCTGACAGCAGCTGGGAGGGATCCAAGACGGGGCTCTGTGCTGGAGCTTGTTCATCCACCACGCCTCCAGAAAGCTGCTTGTATGAGGTCTGTCAGCTCCACCACCACCTCTCCCTCTCCCTCTTCCTCCTCCTACTTCTCTGTCTCTGGCGAAGTGGCAGTTAAACCGACGCGTGACAGGGGCTACACAATGGCTCAAGCAAAAAGATGCCATACTGTGCTTGAGCTGGTTTGTTTAGGGGACAGGAGGCACACCGGGCCAGAAATTCTGTCAGCTCTGCAGGGGCAGGCACAGAGATGGTTAACTTAAATAGAAAGATGACCCAAAAGGTCGAGAGTGTTATAGGAGCTAATGTTACACCGAGTGTGGACCTGACTGAAGAAGCTTACAGATTTGGTAAGGGAAACGCGTCTCGATGACACTCCCACCTTTTTATACATTTTATATGTTTTAAATTAAAGATTCATTTTCCACTTTATACCTCTCCACGCCTATATATGTATATATACTAATTGCCCATTCACTTCTTGATACCGCATGACCATTTATTTTATTGTGATCCATCTGCCTATCGATTGGAGTACACCAACTTATCCAGCTAGAGGCTAAGACCCCCTGGGAAGTGGTCGTCTGCTGCTAATACGGAACCACCTATATAGGAGGTTCTGAAGCATGTGAGTACCTTTCTATAGATGTCCACATGATTTTTTCACCTGTTACGGGATTACGCTATAATACGTTTCTTCCGAGGCCCTTTTGGTGTACACACACCGTGAAGCATCTGATTGAAGCGAACAGCGAAACAAGAATCACTACCATCTGAGGGTGGAGTCCCCGATAGAGACTCAACTGCGCCCAGTATTGAGCTATTTAGCTCCACACTTGTGAGTTTTTCTCTTTGTTCAATTTTCAACATACGATATATACGATATTGCCCAATTTGTTTCTTTCCTCTTTTTTTCCCTCTCTACTCGGTACGTCCATCATGTGACCGGAGAACATTTTGGACTATCTTTAAAAAGAGACTTTTTTTCTCGGAGATTCTTGAGACTTCAAAACTCAAAGAGGACTAATACTTACTTGCGCTCCCGAATGTACTGTGGTACTTTTTGATTTCAGAGATGGTTAACACCATGCCAGCTACAGCTGGGAATGGTCATCTGTGATAATGGCAGCAACCTTCGCTCCACCCTACGCCTTGGTAAATTGATGCATGTACCATGCCTAGCACATGTCCTAAATCTGGTGGTACAGCGTTTCCTAACCAGGTACCCAGGGCTGGCAGAGCTTCTCAGCCAGGCCAGAAAAGTCTGCAGCCACTTCAGACGGTCATTCCCAGCAAGTGTTCGCCTGGCAAAAATTCAAAGAGAATTCCACCTTCCCACAAACTGTCTGATATGTGACATGCCCACTAGGTGGAACTCGACATTAGCAATGCTGCAGCGCCTGCACAAGCAGCAGAGGGCCATCAATGAGTACCTGTGTGAGTATGACATAAGGACAGGTTCAGGTCAACTTGTTTTTTTTTTCCCACCTCGCAGTGGCTGATGATCAAGGATGCATGCACTGTACTGCCACCATTTGAGGAGGCAACGAGGTTGGTGAGCAGGGACAGTGCATGCATCAGTGACACAATTCCTTTAGTGTTCCTGCTGGAGCACACTCTGCAGGGAATTATAGATGTGGCTCTAGAGGAAGAGCAACGGGAGGAAGAGGAGGCCTTCCAGCGGGTCCTCCACAGATCAGACAGGAGGAGGAGGAGGAATATTTAAGTAGTGGGAGCATTGAAGGTGGGGATTCCTCAAGAGAGGGTTTTGTGTGAAAGAAACACAAGGACTAGTACGTGTCTGGGAGGAGGAAGTGCACAATGGGGTCATCCTCCTCATTGACCAGGAAGACTCGGAAGCTAATGCCACCTCCAACCTATGCTGCATGGGCTCCCTTATCCTGCAAAGCCTGCTAAAGGACCCCAGGATTCGTGCTATCAAGGAGAGGGATCATTACTGCTTGGCAAGCCTTCTTGATCCACGATACGAGGGTAAAGTTACAGAGCTCATCCTGCCCGCACAGAGGGAGCACAGGATGAAAAAAACTTGAGGACACTCTAAAGCAACACTTGTGTAACACCTTTCCAGGCACTGGTAGGTTACCAAGTGATGATGACACATGTGCTTCTGAGGCTGCGGATGATCAGAGGAATAGTGGTGAAGGCCGTGGCCGCTTGACTGATGCCTTTTTAAAAATTTTTAGTCCACGACGCCCAGGGACGTCAAATGTAGGCACCCATTGCCAGCGTCTTCACTGTATGGTGCAGGACTACCTAGGGGCAAGGGCAGACCTGGATGGATACCTTTCCAGCAGATGATCCACTGGCTTACTGGGTGTTGAGATTGGATCACTGGCCAGAACGTAGCCAATATGCTATGCAGCTACTAGGTTGGCCTTCCTCCAGCGTGCTTTCTGAAAGGACGTTCAGTACTGCTGGAGGTTTTGTCACTGACAAAAGAGTGCGTCTGTTCACCCACTCTGTAGACCGGCTGACATTTATAAAAATGAATCAGTCCTGGATCAGCAGCTATCACTCCCCGGATGCTAATGTAACTGAATAGATCAGGGATCTCTTCTGCATTCCCAAAAGCTCCACCACTGCACTCTTCCACAATACCTCAGAGGGGTTACTCTGTGAAGGCACTAGCTGGCACCAAAGGCCCAATATTTGGGTGCACTGACTCGTGTACCAGATTTATATCATTTTAATATTTGACGGCAGGGTCCACCCCTGCACTCTTCTGCAATACCTCAGAGGGGTTACGGTGTGGAGGCTGGCACCAAAGGTCCAATTTTAATGCACCTGTTGTTACTTTCATCCAAAACCTGCATAAGTTTCACCATAATTTAGCCAAATAAATCACTAAACTTGTTCTGCGTGTCTTAAACCGTCTGCTCTTTTCATACAGGTTGCCGCCCCAAGCAGCTGTTAATGAATAGATTAAAGGAAAACCATTTACCGTCATTTGAAATGTCATTTTTTTGTTTTTAAATGTTTCTATACATCCTACAAATCCGCCACTTCACGGGCAGGTTATGGGGACCTCCTAGGCACGATATTTGAAGGATTTTTTAGTTTTTATTTTTAACCCTTATTTCATGGAAAACTCACTGTCCCTTTAAAAACGTTTTTTTTTACTTTTTGTCCTTGTTTCCTGTCCCCCAGGGCACTACCCAGACCCCCATACACCTTTTATGGCAAATATCTTGCATATATACCGTCTTGGAAGGCACTCTAAAAATCGAACTTTTGAGTCCCATTGACTTGCATTGAGTTTGACTCGTGTTCGATTCCGAACTTTTTCAAATGTTCGTGTTTGAATGCGAATAGATCACGGGGGTGTTCGCCCATCACTAATCCCTAGTTACAGGCCCCATTCCTACTTACAGGCCCTATACCTAGTTACCGGCCCTAACCCTAGTTACAGGCCTTATCCCTACAATTTGGTCCCTTCTGAAATGCTCCAAGTTGGGAGGAATTGATCATACCTAGTTTCAGGCCCTATACCCAGTTACCGGCCCTATCCCTAGTTACAGTCCCCTATCCCTAGTTACAGTCCCCTATCCCCAGTTACAGTCGCTATCCCCAGTTACCGGCCCTATCCCTAGTTACAGTCCCTATCCCCAGTTACTGGCCCTATCCCCAGTTACAGGCACTATCCCTCACCCTAGTTACCGGCCCTATCCCCAGTTACCAGCCCTATCCCTCACCCTAGTTACAGGCCCTATCCCTAGTCACAGTTCCCTATACCTAGTTTCAGGACCTCTCCCTAGTTTCAGGCCCTATCCCCAGTTACCGGCCCTATCCCTAGTTACCGGCCCTATCCCTCACCCTAGTTACAGGCCCTATCCCTAGTCACAGTTCCCTATACCTAGTTTCAGGACCTCTCCCTAGTTTCAGGCCCTATCCCTAGTTACCGGCCCTATCCCTAGTTACCGGCCCTATCCCTAGTTACAGGCCCTATCCCCAGTTTCAGGTTCTATCCCTAGTTTCAGGCCCTATCCCTAGTTTCAGGCCCTATCCCTAGTTTCAGGCCCTATTCCCAGTTACAGACCCTATCCCTAGTCACAGGTCCTATCCCTAGTTCCAGGCCCTATCCCCAGTTACTGGCCCTATCCCTAGTTACAGTCCCTATATAGTTCCAGGCCCTATCCCTAGTCCCAGGCCCTATCCCTAGTCCCAGGCCCTATCCCTAGTTCCAGACCCTATTCCCAGTTACCGGCCCTATCCCCAGTTACCGGCCCTATCCCCAGTTACCGGCCCTATCCCCAGTTACTGGCCATATCCCCAGTTCCAGGCCCTATCCCTAGTTCCAGGCTCTATAGACATCTTAGAGAGAGTTCAGAGAAGGGCTACTAAAATGGTGTACGGCTTGAAGGAGAAAAGTTACCAAGAAAGGCTTAATGATCTTAACATGTACAGCTTGGAAAAAAGACGAGACAGAGGAGATATGATAGAAACATTTAAATACGTAAAGGGAATCCACAAGGTAGAGGAAGGGAGTATATTTAAAAGGAAACAAAGTAGCAAAACAAGAGGACATAGTCTTAGATTAGAGGGGCAAAGGTTTAAAAGTAACATCAGGAAGCATTATTTTACTGAGAGGGTGGTGGATACATGGAACAGTCTTCCAGTAGAAGTGGTTAGAGGCCAAAACAGTAATTGAATTTAAGCAAGCATGGGATAGGCATAAGGCTATCCTAAACAAAAGATAAATCCAGGTAAAGTATCCATGTAATTGGGCGACTAGATGGGCCGAAAGGTTCTTATCTGCCGACATTTTCTATGTTTCTATCCCCAGTTACCGGCCCTATCCCTACAATTTGGTTGCTTCTGAAATGCTCCAATATGGGAGGAATTGATCATACCTAGTTTCAGGCCCTATACCCAGTTACCGGCCCTATCCCTAGTTACAGTGCCCTATCCCCAGTTACAGTCGCTATCCCCAGTTGCCGGCCCTATCCCCAGTTACCGGCCCTATCCCTAGTTACAGTCCCTATCCCCAGTTACTGGCCCTATCCCCAGTTACAGTCGCTATCCCCAGTTGCCGGCCCTGTCCCAGTTACTGGCCCTATCCCAGTTACAGGCACTATCCCTCACCCTAGTTACCGGCCCTATCCCCAGTTACTGGCCCTATCCCTCACCCTAGTTACAGGCCCTATCCCTAGTCACAGTTCCCTATACCTAGTTTCAGGCCTATCCCTAGTTTCAGGCCCTATCCCTAGTTTCAGGCCCTATTCCCAGTTACAGACCCTATCCCTAGTCACAGGTCCTATCCCTAGTTCCAGGCCCTATCCCCAGTTACTGGCCCTATCCCTAGTTACAGTCCCTATATAGTTCCAGGCCCTATCCCTAGTCCCAGGCCCTATCCCTAGTCCCAGGCCCTATCCCTAGTTCCAGACCCTATTCCCAGTTACCGGCCCTATCCCCAGTTACCGGCCCTATCCCCAGTTACCGGCCCTATCCCAGTTACTGGCCATATCCCCAGTTCCAGGCCCTATCCCTAGTTCCAGGCTCTATAGACATCTTAGAGAGAGTTCAGAGAAGGGCTACTAAAATGGTGTACGGCTTGAAGGAGAAAAGTTACCAAGAAAGGCTTAATGATCTTAACATGTACAGCTTGGAAAAAAGACGAGACAGAGGAGATATGATAGAAACATTTAAATACGTAAAGGGAATCCACAAGGTAGAGGAAGGGAGTATATTTAAAAGGAAACAAAGTAGCAAAACAAGAGGACATAGTCTTAGATTAGAGGGGCAAAGGTTTAAAAGTAACATCAGGAAGCATTATTTTACTGAGAGGGTGGTGGATACATGGAACAGTCTTCCAGTAGAAGTGGTAGAGGCCAAAACAGTAATTGAATTTAAGCAAGCATGGGATAGGCATAAGGCTATCCTAAACAAAAGATAAATCCAGGTAAAGTATCCATGTAATTGGGCGACTAGATGGGCCGAAAGGTTCTTATCTGCCGACATTTTCTATGTTTCTATCCCCAGTTACCGGCCCTATCCCTACAATTTGGTTGCTTCTGAAATGCTCCAATATGGGAGGAATTGATCATACCTAGTTTCAGGCCCTATACCCAGTTACCGGCCCTATCCCTAGTTACAGTGCCCTATCCCCAGTTACAGTCGCTATCCCCAGTTGCCGGCCCTATCCCCAGTTACCGGCCCTATCCCTAGTTACAGTCCCTATCCCCAGTTACTGGCCCTATCCCCAGTTACAGTCGCTATCCCCAGTTGCCGGCCCTGTCCCCAGTTACTGGCCCTATCCCCAGTTACAGGCACTATCCCTCACCCTAGTTACCGGCCCTATCCCCAGTTACTGGCCCTATCCCTCACCCTAGTTACAGGCCCTATCCCTAGTCACAGTTCCCTATACCTAGTTTCAGGACCTCTCCCTAGTTTCAGGCCCTATCCCCAGTTACCGGCCCTATCCCTAGTTACCGGCCCTATCCCTAGTTACCGGCCCTATCCCTAGTTACAGGCCCTATCCCCAGTTTCAGGTTCTATCCCTAGTTTCAGGCCCTATCCCTAGTCACAGGTCCTATCCCTAGTTCCAGGCCCTATCCCCAGTTACTGGCCCTATCCCTAGTTACAGTCCCTATATAGTTCCAGGCCCTATCCCTAGTCCCAGGCCCTATCCCTAGTCCCAGGCCCTATCCCTAGTCCCAGGCACTATCGCTAGTTCCAGACCCTATCCCCAGTTACCGGCCCTATCCCCAGTTACTGGCCCTATCCCCAGTTACCGGCCCTATCCCCAGTTACCGGCCCTATCCCTAGTTCCAGGCTCTATAGACATCTTAGAGAGAGTTCAGAGAAGGGCTACTAAAATGGTGTACGGCTTGAAGGAGAAAAGTTACCAGGAAAGGCTTAATGATCTTAACATGTACAGCTTGGAAAAAAGACGAGACAGAGGAGATATGATAGAAACATTTAAATACGTAAAGGGAATCCACAAGGTAGAGGAAGGGGGTATATTTAAAAGGAAACAAAGTAGCAAAACAAGAGGACATAGTCTTAGATTAGAGGGGCAAAGGTTTAAAAGTAACATCAGGAAGCATTATTTTACTGAGAGGGTGGTGGATACATGAACAGTCTTCCAGTAGAAGTGGTAGAGGCCAAAACAGTAATTGAATTTAAGCAGGCATGGGATAGGCATAAGGCTATCCTAAACAAAAGATAAATCCAGGTAAAGTATCCATGTAATTGGGCGACTAGATGGGCCGAAAGGTTCTTATCTGCCGACATTTTCTATGTTTCTATCCCCAGTTACCGGCCCTATCCCTACAATTTGGTTGCTTCTGAAATGCTCCAATATGGGAGGAATTGATCATACCTAGTTTCAGGCCCTATACCCAGTTACAGTGCCCTATCCCCAGTTACAGTCGCTATCCCCAGTTGCCGGCCCTATCCCCAGTTACCGGCCCTATCCCTAGTTACAGTCCCTATCCCCAGTTACTGGCCCTATCCCCAGTTACAGTCGCTATCCCCAGTTACAGTCGCTATCCCCAGTTGCCGGCCCTATCCCCAGTTACTGGCCCTATCCCCAGTTACAGGCACTATCCCTCACCCTAGTTACCGGCCCTATCCCCAGTTACCGGCCCTATCCCTCACCCTAGTTACAGGCCCTATCCCTAGTCACAGTTCCCTATACCTAGTTTCAGGACCTCTCCCTAGTTTCAGGCCCTATCCCCAGTTACCGGCCCTATCCCTAGTTACCGGCCCTATCCCTCACCCTAGTTACAGGCCCTATCCCTAGTCACAGTTCCCTATACCTAGTTTCAGGACCTCTCCCTAGTTTCAGGCCCTATCCCCAGTTACCGGCCCTATCCCTAGTTACCGGCCCTATCCCCAGTTTCAGGTTCTATCCCTAGTTTCAGGCCCTATCCCTAGTTTCAGGCCCTATTCCCAGTTACAGACCCTATCCCTAGTCACAGGTCCTATCCCTAGTTCCAGGCCCTATCCCAGAGCGCACAGAGTCAGAGCACACAGAGGTATCAGAGCGCACAGAGTCAGAGCACACAGAGGTATCAGAGCGCACAGAGTCAGAGCACACAGAGTCAGAGCACACAGAGTCAGAGCACACAGAGTCAGAGCGCACAGAGTCAGAGCGCACAGAGTCAGAGCGCACAGAGCTATCAGAGCGCACAGAGTCAGAGCACACAGAGGTATCAGAGCGCACAGAGTCAGAGCGCACAGAGTCAGAGCACACAGAGCTATCAGAGCGCACAGAGTCAGAGCACACAGAGGTATCAGAGCGCACAGAGTCAGAGCGCACAGAGTCAGAGCACACAGAGCTATCAGAGCGCACAGAGTCAGAGCACACAGAGGTATCAGAGCGCACAGAGTCAGAGCACACAGAGTCAGAGCACACAGAGTCAGAGCGCACAGAGTCAGAGCGCACAGAGTCAGAGCGCACAGAGCTATCAGAGCGCACAGAGTCAGAGCACACAGAGGTATCAGAGCGCACAGAGTCAGAGCACAGAGAGCTATCAGAGCGCACAGAGTCAGAGCACACAGAGGTATCAGAGCACACAGAGGTATCAGAGCGCACAGAGTCAGAGCACACAGAGGAATCAGAGCGCACAGAGTCAGAGCACACAGAGGTATCAGAGCGCACAGAGTCAGAGCACACAGAGGTATCAGAGCGCACAGAGTCAGAGCACACAGAGCTATCAGAGCGCACAGAGTCAGAGCACACAGAGGTATCAGAGCGCACAGAGTCAGAGCACACAGAGGTATCAGAGCGCACAGAGTCAGAGCACACAGAGCTATCAGAGCACACAGAGTCAGAGCGCACAGAGGTATCAGAGCACACAGAGCTATCAGAGCGCACAGAGCTAGAGCGCACAGAGTCAGAGCACAGAGAGCTATCAGAGCGCACAGAGTCAGAGCGCACAGAGGTATCAGAGCGCACAGAGTCAGAGCACACAGAGGTATCAGAGCACACAGAGGTATCAGAGCGCACAGAGGTATCAGAGCGCACAGAGGTATCAGAGCGCACAGAGCTATCAGAGCTCACAGAGTCAGAGCACACAGAGGTATCAGAGCGCACAGAGCTATCAGAGCGCACAGAGTCAGAGCACACAGAGTCAGAGCGCACAGAGTCAGAGCACACAGAGCTATCAGAGCGCACAGAGCTTTCAGAGCGCACAGAGGTATCAGAGCGCACAGAGTCAGAGCGCACAGAGTCAGAGCGCACAGAGCTATCAGAGCGCACAGAGTCAGAGCGCACAGAGCTATCAGAGCGCACAGAGTCAGAGCACACAGAGCTATCAGAGCGCACAGAGTCAGAGCGCACAGAGCTATCAGAGCGCACAGAGTCAGAGCACACAGAGTCAGAGCACACAGAGCTATCAGAGCGCACAGAGTCAGAGCGCACAGAGTCAGAGCACACAGAGCTATCAGAGCGCACAGAGTCAGAGCGCACAGAGTCAGAGCACACAGAGCTATCAGAGCACACAGAGCTATCAGAGCGCACAGAGCTTTCAGAGCGCACAGAGGTATCAGAGCGCACAGAGTCAGAGCGCACAGAGTCAGAGCGCACAGAGTCAGAGCGCACAGAGCTATCAGAGCACACAGAGTCAGAGCGCACAGAGTCAGAGCACACAGAGCTATCAGAGCGCACAGAGTCAGAGCACACAGAGCTATCAGAGCGCACAGAGTCAGAGCGCACAGAGTCAGAGCGCACAGAGTCAGAGCGCACAGAGTCAGAGTGCACAGAGTCAGAGCACACAGAGCTATCAGGGCGCACAGAGTCAGAGCACACAGAGCTATCAGGCGCACAGAGTCAGAGCGCACAGAGTCAGAGCACACAGAGTCAGAGCGCACAGAGTCAGAGCACACAGAGCTATCAGAGCGCACAGAGTCAGAGCGCACAGAGGTATCAGAGCGCACAGAGGTATCAGAGCGCACAGAGCTATCAGAGCGCACAGAGTCAGAGCACACAGAGTCAGAGCGCACAGAGGTATCAGAGCGCACAGAGTCAGAGCGCACAGGGTCAGAGCGCACAGAGTCAGAGCACACAGAGTCAGAGCGCACAGAGTCAGAGCGCACAGAGGTATCAGAGCGCACAGAGCTATCAGAGCGCACAGAGTCAGAGCACACAGAGTCAGAGCGCACAGAGGTATCAGAGCGCACAGAGTCAGAGCGCACAGGGTCAGAGCGCACAGAGGTATCAGAGCGCACAGAGCTATCAGAGCGCACAGAGTCAGAGCACACAGAGCTATCAGAGCGAACAGAGTCAGAGCACACAGAGCTATCAGAGCGCACAGAGTCAGAGCGCACAGAGGTATCAGAGCGCACAGAGTCAGAGCGCACAGAGTCAGAGCGCACAGAGTCAGAGCACACAGAGTCAGAGCGCACAGAGTCAGAGCGCACAGAGTCAGAGCACACAGAGCTATCAGAGCACACAGAGCTATCAGAGCGCACAGAGTCAGAGCACACAGAGCTATCAGAGCGCACAGAGTCAGAGCACACAGAGTCAGAGCGCACAGAGTCAGAGCACACAGAGCTATCAGAGCGCACAGAGTCAGAGCGCACAGAGTCAGAGCACACAGAGCTATCAGAGCGCACAGAGTCAGAGCACACAGAGCTATCAGAGCGCACAGAGTCAGAGCGCACAGAGTCAGAGCACACAGAGCTATCAGAGCGCACAGAGTCAGAGCACACAGAGCTATCAGAGCGCACAGAGTCAGAGCACACAGAGTCAGAGCGCACAGAGTCAGAGCACACAGAGCTATCAGAGCGCACAGAGTCAGAGCGCACAGAGTCAGAGCACACAGAGCTATCAGAGCTCACAGAGCTATCAGAGCGCACAGAGTCAGAGCACACAGAGCTATCAGAGCGCACAGAGTCAGAGCGCACAGAGTCAGAGCACACAGAGCTATCAGAGCGCACAGAGTCAGAGCACACAGAGCTATCAGAGCGCACAGAGTCAGAGCACACAGAGCTATCAGCGCACACAGAGCTATCAGAGCGCACAGAGTCAGAGCACACAGAGCTATCAGAGCGCACAGAGTCAGAGCACACAGAGCTATCAGATCGCACAGAGTCAGAGCACACAGAGCTATCAGAGCGCACAGAGTCAGAGCGCACAGAGTCAGAGCACACAGAGCTATCAGAGCGCACAGAGTCAGAGCGCACAGAGTCAGAGCACACAGAGCTATCAGAGCGCACAGAGTCAGAGCACACAGAGGTATCAGAGCGCACAGAGTCAGAGCGCACAGAGTCAGAGGAACACAGAGTCAGAGCGCACAGAGGTATCAGAGCACACAGAGTTAGAGCGCACAGAGTCAGAGGGACACAGAGCGTACAGAGTCAGAGCACACAGAGCTATCAGAGCGCACAGAGTCAGAGCACACAGAGCTATCAGAGCGCACAGAGCTAGAGCGCACAGAGTCAGAGCACAGAGAGCTATCAGAGCGCACAGAGTCAGAGCGCACAGAGGTATCAGAGAGCACAGAGCTATCAGAGCGCACAGAGTCAGAGCGCACAGAGTCAGAGCACAGAGAGCTATCAGAGCGCACAGAGTCAGAGCGCACAGAGGTATCAGAGCGCATAGAGTCAGAGCACAGAGAGCTATCAGAGCGCACCGAGTCAGAGCACACAGAGGTATCAGAGCACACAGAGGTATCAGAGCGCACAGAGGTATCAGAGCGCACAGAGCTATCAGAGCGCACAGAGTCAGAGCACACAGAGTCAGAGCGCACAGAGTCAGAGCACACAGAGCTATCAGAGCACACAGAGCTATCAGAGCGCACAGAGCTTTCAGAGCGCACAGAGGTATCAGAGCGCACAGAGTCAGAGCGCACAGAGTCAGAGCGCACAGAGTCAGAGCGCACAGAGCTATCAGAGCGCACAGAGTCAGAGCGCACAGAGCTATCAGAGCGCACAGAGTCAGAGCACACAGAGCTATCAGAGCGCACAGAGTCAGAGCGCACAGAGCTATCAGAGCGCACAGAGTCAGAGCACACAGAGTCAGAGCACACAGAGCTATCAGAGCGCACAGAGTCAGAGCGCACAGAGTCAGAGCACACAGAGGTATCAGAGCGCACAGAGTCAGAGCACACAGAGCTATCAGAGCGCACAGAGTCAGAGCGCACAGAGTCAGAGCACACAGAGCTATCAGAGCGCACAGAGTCAGAGCGCACAGAGTCAGAGCACACAGAGTCAGAGCGCACAGAGTCAGAGCACACAGAGCTATCAGAGCGCACAGAGTCAGAGCGCACAGAGTCAGAGCACACAGAGCTATCAGAGTGCACAGAGTCAGAGCGCACAGAGTCAGAGCACACAGAGCTATCAGAGCACACAGAGCTATCAGAGCGCACAGAGCTTTCAGAGCGCACAGAGGTATCAGAGCGCACAGAGTCAGAGCGCACAGAGCTATCAGAGCACACAGAGTCAGAGCGCACAGAGTCAGAGCACACAGAGCTATCAGAGCGCACAGAGTCAGAGCACACAGAGCTATCAGAGCGCACAGAGTCAGAGCGCACAGAGTCAGAGCGCACAGAGTCAGAGCGCACAGAGTCAGAGCGCACAGAGTCAGAGCACACAGAGCTATCAGGGCGCACAGAGTCAGAGCACACAGAGCTATCAGGGCGCACAGAGTCAGAGCGCACAGAGTCAGAGCACACAGAGTCAGAGCGCACAGAGTCAGAGCACACAGAGCTATCAGAGCGCACAGAGTCAGAGCGCACAGAGTCAGAGCGCACAGAGGTATCAGAGCGCACAGAGCTATCAGAGCGCACAGAGTCAGAGCACACAGAGTCAGAGCGCACAGAGGTATCAGAGCGCACAGAGTCAGAGCGCACAGGGTCAGAGCGCACAGAGGTATCAGAGCGCACAGAGCTATCAGAGCGCACAGAGTCAGAGCACACAGAGCTATCAGAGCGAACAGAGTCAGAGCACACAGAGCTATCAGAGCGCACAGAGTCAGAGCGCACAGAGGTATCAGAGCGCACAGAGTCAGAGCGCACAGAGTCAGAGCGCACAGAGTCAGAGCACACAGAGTCAGAGCGCACAGAGTCAGAGCACACAGAGCTATCAGAGCGCACAGAGTCAGAGCACACAGAGCTATCAGAGCGCACAGAGTCAGAGCACACAGAGTCAGAGCGCACAGAGTCAGAGCGCACAGAGTCAGAGCGCACAGAGTCAGAGCACACAGAGCTATCAGAGCGCACAGAGTCAGAGCACACAGAGCTATCAGAGCGCACAGAGTCAGAGCGCACAGAGTCAGAGCACACAGAGCTATCAGAGCGCACAGAGTCAGAGCACACAGAGCTATCAGAGCGCACAGAGTCAGAGCACACAGAGCTATCAGAGCGCACAGAGTCAGAGCGCACAGAGTCAGAGCACACAGAGCTATCAGAGCGCACAGAGTCAGAGCGCACAGAGCTATCAGCGCACACAGAGCTATCAGAGCGCACAGAGTCAGAGCACACAGAGGTATCAGAGCACACAGAGTCAGAGCACACAGAGCTATCAGAGCGCACAGAGTCAGAGCACACAGAGCTATCAGATCGCACAGAGTCAGAGCACACAGAGCTATCAGATCGCACAGAGTCAGAGCACACAGAGCTATCAGAGCGCACAGAGTCAGAGCGCACAGAGTCAGAGCACACAGAGCTATCAGAGCGCACAGAGTCAGAGCACACAGAGGTATCAGAGCGCACAGAGTCAGAGCGCACAGAGTCAGAGGAACACAGAGTCAGAGCGCACAGAGGTATCAGAGCACACAGAGTTAGAGCGCACAGAGTCAGAGGGACACAGAGCGTACAGAGTCAGAGCACACAGAGCTATCAGAGCGCACAGAGTCAGAGCACACAGAGTCAGAGCGCACAGAGTCAGAGGGACACAGAGCGTACAGAGTCAGAGCACACAGAGCTATCAGAGCGCACAGAGTCAGAGCGCACAGAGTCAGAGCACACAGAGCTATCAGAGCACACAGAGTCAGAGCACACAGAGGTATCAGAGCGCACAGAGTCAGAGCACACAGAGGTATCAGAGCGCACAGAGTCAGAGCGCACAGAGTCAGAGCACACAGAGTCAGAGCACACAGAGTCAGAGCGCACAGAGTCAGAGCACACAGAGTCAGAGCGCACAGAGTCAGAGCACACAGAGTCAGAGCGCACAGAGTCAGAGCACACAGAGTCAGAGCACACAGAGTCAGAGCACACAGAGGTATCAGAGCGCACAGAGTCAGAGCACACAGAGCTATCAGAGCGCACAGAGTCAGAGCACACAGAGTCAGAGCGCACAGAGTCAGAGCACACAGAGGTATCAGAGCGCACAGAGTCAGAGCACACAGAGTCAGAGCGCACAGAGTCAGAGCACACAGAGTCAGAGCGCACAGAGTCAGAGCACACAGAGGTATCAGAGCGCACAGAGTCAGAGCACACAGAGGTATCAGAGCGCACAGAGTCAGAGCACACAGAGTCAGAGCACACAGAGTCAGAGCACACAGAGCTATCAGAGCGCACAGAGTCAGAGCGCACAGAGTCAGAGCGCACAGAGTCAGAGGAACACAGAGTCAGAGCACACAGAGGTATCAGAGCGCACAGAGTCAGAGCACACAGAGGTATCAGAGCGCACAGAGTCAGAGGAACACAGAGTCAGAGGAACACAGAGTCAGAGCGCACAGAGTCAGAGCACACAGCGTGACACGGAGCGATTGCTGAGGAGGGGGGCAGAGCGAGGCTTTAATCCAGGACTCACATAGCTTTGTGGGAAGGGGCTGCATCTGCCAACTGTCATTATATCCACTTGGGCCTTTCTTGCCCTCGGGGCTCCAGGTGACTTTGATGTTAGGAAGATCCAAGAATAAGTCTTTGACTCATAATCTCCATGTTGGTGTCATCAGTCGCTGCTTTGGACGGTTTAACTCCGTGTGGTCTGGAAACAGTATCAGGCGCTGGATTATGATCTCTAAATATATATGTGTTTTGCCGCCCGCTCGCGGTCCCCGCATTCTTTCTTGGTGCGGTTTCTATGTGAAGTTCTATTTGCATTTCTAGGAGGCAGGCGTTCATACCACAGGGTGTAAAGGGGAGCATGTTCTAGTGATGGTGCAGCAAGACACTGCACTGGTCTCCTCTGTTCCAACACTTTTTAAAAGGTCAGGAGACCATGTATACATGACTGATTAAACCTGGGACCTCCTTGACCCATACCCTTAAATATAAAGAAGACACAACACCTTCTTAAATATTTCCACCATGTAATCCAGCAGTGCTTTTCCTCCGTTATCCGCCCTATTACCCATGTAATAGGCAGTTACCGATCCAAAACCAGGAGCTCGTCACCTCGTCTGACCGAGATCAAGCGGGGCTCGTCTCGTTAAATGCCTCACCCGAAGGCGGCTTAACCATTTTAAAGCACCGCTGTCCAGGAACCACGCCAACGCCAGGGGCAACATGGTCTCCTAATGGCTGCCCATGCGCCCCACCGCAGACAGCGCCTCCTCAATCCCCGACATCAAACCAGTTAAAAATATAACCAAACCAATGTCCGTCAAATGGACCCCATCACCGCGAATCACATTCCGATTGTCGCCTTCCAATTCCATGTGACGGACTGAATCCCCCCTTAACTGCCGAACAAATTTAGAAACCTCCCTGTTAACCCTCTTCCTAGCCCTGTCATTGGCCCGTCTGCCATCTCCTCCCAACGAGGTCGGGAAATAATGTCAGACCACACCAGCGACAATCCCAAATTTAGCAAAACAGCGGGCCAGATCCAGCTTCATAGCCCGAATCAGAACCACCGAACGAACCTTCCCCAAATCATTCCCCCCAGCATGAACAACTAAAATAACCTCCCTGGGAGCCCTCCCAGCCAAAACATTGCATTCATTCGACGCCCGAGCCCAACGCAAACCCCGGATTTCCAACCAGCGAATCTCCGCTACCTCCACCGGGAAACCAAGATTTTTGCCATGCGGCCGATGCTCAGCCCGCACGGCCGCCCAATGCACGAAGGAATGACCCAATCTCCAGACCATCCTTGGGGAAGCACCAGAAATTATAAAAGGTTAGGACGAACCTAAGAGCAAAAGTGATCTGATCCCACCTACCCAGACGCCGAATCATGCCGTCCGATGCGCCAGCACCCGCAGCCACAGTCGCTGCGCCTATACGAAAAGAATGGGAGGCAAACAACCCCGGTTCATAACCCAAAACCTGAACGCATCGCTTAAAAACTGTAGGAAATTGGTATCAAGTCAAAGGAACCCCATCAATATAAATCAAAAAGAGTCAGGGAAAACCGGCCGAATAGCCAAATACTCCCGCGTGAGGCCCAAAGGACACCCGATCACCCCAATCGCATTTAAGTAATCAGAACGCCCCTACACAAGCGGTCCGTCCTGTACCTGACAATCAAAAACCTCACCTCATCGGCTGACAGAGAAACATGCGCAAGGCAGAATGTATCTGAGAGTTAGGAGCAACCAGCTCACCCACCCTCAGGGCACCATAAAAGGCAAAGGCAAACGCCACTCTAAACAATTGCAACGTCAAAAAGATCACGACAAACGCCGAGTAAAACATCCAACAGTTCCAAAAACATGAGGCCAGAAGCTGGGCGCCGAACCTCAGACACCACAGTCCGCCACCAACCCGAAAGTATCCTTCAAAGCAGGAAATCCTGACCAACATCCTCCCAACCAACCGCCTCGCACCAAAAGAAAGGGCAGTCAGTACTCCGGCCGCTCCCAAACCGGAGCCCCCTTACTCCCGGAGGGAATCAAAATAAATCAAGGTTGCCCCTACGATCCTCCGCAGAATGCCAACCCCGTTCCCCCCGTGACCCCCACCTCTGCCAGACCTGAGAATATGCCGTCCACGTCGCTCCCGACAAAGAGCCCCCCAACAAAATCCTCAGCCTGGCGAAGCGAGGGTCCAGAGCCACAGTGGAAAGGGTGTCGCAATCCTTGCTGCTCCCGGAGCCACTGGAACCGGGAGGGAGCGTCAGCAATCACGTTCCGCACACCCGGCACGTGTCAGGCCCGCAACCACACATTCCGCTCGAGACCGCGCAGCACCAGGTGACACAAAAGAGCCAAGACAGGAGGGGAACCGGCCGACGAACGATTCACCACTTGCACCACCCCAGGTTCTCCATTCAGAACACCACTCACCTAAAATACAGTTTGCTGTCTGCCGGGTGCCCGTGTTAGGCATGTGGTTGACAGAGTTGATAGATTATTGGGAGGGGCTGGAGATGACCCAGCTGTCATGGTCCATATTGGTACCAATGACAAAGTAAGAGGAAGATGGAAGGACCTGAAGAATGATTTCAGGGAATTAGGAAGTAAACTGAAGAAGAGGTCCTCCAAGGTAGTATTTTCTGAGATCCTACCTGTGCCACGTGCTACAGTGGAAAGGCAGCGGGAGAATAGGGAGGTCAATGCGTGGCTTAAAGCTTGGTGCAGGAAGGAGGGCTTTGGGTTTTTAGAGCACTGGGCTCATTTTGCACTGGGGTACAATCTGTATAGTTGTGATAGATTACACCTGAATGGAAGAGGGTCTGCTGTGCTAGGGGAGAGGATGGTTAAAAGGTTGGAGGAGACTTTAAACTAGTGGAAGGGGGGGAGGGATACAGTATCTTACAAAATGGAGACAGAGTAGATAGCGGAAGGGTTTTAGCTCAGACTAAGGGGGGTGGAGTCGGGGGGATAATGTCAGAACAGTGGAGGCATGTAATGTAACGTCACATTCAGCATGTGTGGGTAGAGACAACATTAAATGTATGCTTGCTAATGCAAGGAGCCTCAATAACAAGATGGGGGAACTAGAGGTAATAGCATACACTAAGCAATACGACATTATAGGAATAACAGAAACATGGTGGGACGAAACTCATGACTGGGCTGTAAACTTAAATGGTTATACATTGTTTAGAAAGGATAGGAAACATAAGAAAGGGGGTGGAGTGTGTTTATATGTAAATCAGGATTTAAAGCCTAATATTACACAACTGGAAAGCGATGAGGGAAATGTGGAATCCTTATGGGTAAATATTTCGTTGGGGAATAAACAGGGAAGTCAACTATTGGTTGGCATATGCTATAAACCACCTAATATAGATAATGATGAGGAAGAACAACTGTTAGAGCAAATTAGGAAGGCTGCACATCATGGTAGCACTTTAATAATTGGAGATTTTAATTACCCAGACATTAATTGGGATAGTGGGACTAGTAATTCAGCAAAGGGAATCCGGTTCCTGAACATTTTAAATGATACCTTCATGTCACAACTGGTAGAAACACCAACTAGAGAGGATAACTGTCTGGACCTGGTTATAACAAATAATGTGGATCTTTTCTCAAATATTAATGTAAAGGAACAGTTGGGAAACAGTGACCATAACATGGTGACTTTTGAAATAAACTCAAAAAAACACATTCATAAGGGGCAGCTAAAACATATAATTTTAAAAAGGCCAACTTTATTAAAATAAAGGAAGCTCTCAATGTCATTGACTGGCAGAAACTCTTTCACGGGAAAAAACACGGAGGATAAGTGGAATATCTTTAAACTAACACTACAGAAGTACACGTCACAATATATTCCACTGGTTAATAAATATAAAAGAAACAGACTGAAATCAATGTGGCTTAGTAGGAAGGTAACTAAGGAAATGAAAAATAAAAAGAAGGCATTCAAAGCTTTTAAATCTGATAAATCTGAGACATCCTATAAAGCATATAGGGCAGCCAATAAAGCATGTAAAAATGTGATTAGATGGGCTAAACTAGAAATGAAAAAGAAATAGCCAAAGAGAGCAAGACCAACCCTAAAAGATTCTTTAGGTACATAAATTCTAAAAAACCCAAGAGTGAAAATGTAGGTTCACTAAAATCTGAGTCAGGGTTATTGTTAACTGAAGATCAGGATAAGGCAGAAATTTTAAATGATTATTTTTCTTCAGTATTTATCAAAGAGAAACCTATAACAGGAGACATGAAATTCATTAATAAAAACTTACTAATACAAAGTGACTGGTTGACTCAGGACAAGGTTTTACACAAATTAAACAATGTGAATGTTAATAAAGCCCCAGGGCCAGATGGAATTCACCCGCGAGTACTGAGGGAGCTATGTGTTGAAATATGTAAACCTCTGTTCTTAATCTTTCAAGATTTTTTTCTTTCAGGAATAGTACCAGAGGATTGGAGAAAAGCTGACGTGGTCCCTATATTTAAGAAAGGTTTAAAATTTGTGCCTGGGAATTATAGACCTGTGAGCTTAACATCTGTGGCTGGGAAAGTATTTGAGGGGTTACTAAGGGATAGTATTCAGGAATTTATTGGGAGGTATAATGTAATTGGCAAAAATCAGCATGTTTTCATGAAACACAGATCATGTCAGACTAACCTAATTACGTTCTATGAGGAAGTAAGTAGAAGTATAGATCAGGGGGTCACAGTGTGATAGTGTCAGTATAGATCAGGGGGTCACAGTGTGATAGTGTCAGTATAGATCAGGGGGTCACAGTGTGATGGCGTCAGTATAGATCAGGAGGTCACAGTGTGATAGTGTCAGTATAGATCAGGGGGTCACAGTGTGATAGTGTCAGTATAGATCAGGGGGTCGCAGTGGATGTGATTTACTTAGATTTTGCCAAAGCTTTCGACACAGTTCCACACAAAAGGTTACTATTTAAATTAAGAAAAAATGGTCTAGATGAAAATACTTGTTCTTGGATAGAAAACTGGATAAAAGATAGGGTACAGAGAGGTCATAAATGGTACATTTTCAAGATGGACACCAGTGGTAAGCGGTGTCCCTCAGGGGTCTGTTATAGGACCAATACTATTCAATTTATTTATAAATGACCTTGAGATAGGCATTGAAAGTCATGTATCAGTGTTTGCAGATGACACAAAGCTAGGAAAAGTAATACAATGTGAGCAGGATGTTACTTCGCTGCAGAGGGATTTAGATAGATTGGGGGACTGGGCACTTAAATGGCAGATGAGATTTAATCTAGATAAATGTAAAGTTATGCACTTTGGAGTGAAGAACACACAAGTAATTTATACCCTAAATGGTACGGAGTTAGGGAAATCCAAGCAGGAGAAGGATTTGGGAATAATCATAGACTTCAAACTAAGTAACAATGTGCAATGTCAAACAGCAGCCGCCAAGGCCAGCAAGGTATTGGCATGCATTAAAAGGGGAGTTCACTCACGGGATGAAAACATAATTTTGCCTCTGTATAAATCAATGGTCAGGCCGCACCTTGAATATGCCGTGCAATTTTGGGCACCTGTCTTAAAAAAAGATATTATATCGCTAGAAAAAGTGCAGAGACGGGCAACTAAATTAATAAGGGGAATGGAAGGGTTAAGTTATGAGGAAAGACTAACAAGCTTAAACCTGTTTAGTTTAGAGAAAAGGCGCCTTAGAGGGGATCTGATAACCTTATATAAATATATACGGGGCCATTATCAACCATTGTCTGATAACCTATTCATTAACAGGACTATACATAGGACAAGGGGTCATCCATTTAGACTGGAAGAAAGAAAATTTAGCTTAAAGCATAGGAAGGGTTATTTTACGGTGAGAACAATAAAGCTGTGGAATTCTCTGCCTGTTGAGGTGGTTGGGTCAGAGTCTGTACAGACTTTTAAAAAACGACTGGATGACTTCCTGCAGACACAGAATATTAAGGGTTATAATATTTAATATGTGGGTAAAAGCTTCTTGATCCAAGGAGAAATCTGACGCCATTCTGGGGTCAAGAAGGAATTTTTTCCCAGTATGTTGCATATTGGCAAGCATTCAGACTGGGTTTTTTGCCTTCTTTTGGATCAACAGCAGTAGGTTATGTGGGAGAGGCTGAACCCGATGGACACATGTCTTTTTTCAGCCTATATAACTATGTAACTATGTAACTATTAGCCAGACGCTCCCCCCACAGCTCCCACAGCCCCAGAATGAAAGGAAAAAATTCCCGACTTGTGAGATTCCTCACCAACTCAGACGCCGCCCAGCGCGGGTGCCACGCTTCGGCACACCAAGCACCCTGAAAGTACACGCCAAAGCCAGGAGCCCGAGACGCATCGGCAAAAAACTCGAGGGACTGATTGTTCACATCCGCCTCTTGCCAATACGTCAGCCCATCATAATGCAGCAAAAAGGATTGACACACCACAAGGTCCGCCTTCAAGGAACTGGTGATGCGAACAAAGTGGCGAGGTGCGCATACCCCGGTGGTAAAGATTAAATATCAGAAAGCCGCAACTTCGCAACTCCCCGCGCCCTCCCCACCAAACGCACAAGGTCTGAATTTCTCTACAGACAAACGGAAAACACGGACGGTATAGATCTCAATGCCCAAAAAAGGCAAGCGATTAAACTGGGCCCCCCATCGTATCATCGGCCAAAGGCACACCGAATTCCTCGGCAACCTCCCGAAAAACTGCAGCAGCGCAACGCAATCGCCGGAATCCGCCAGCCCCACAAATCCTGCGGATGCAGGAAAGGGTGACACCACTGGGCAGTTTGGCATCATGAATAAGAGCCACAGATTGGCGTCCTGGAAATCAAAGTGGAGCCCAGGACGCACCGCCATCTTCTGCCAAAACTGTTGGTCGTAATAAAACCAAATAGACCCCCGTAAATTTTGCAAGCCCCCCATATTAAGTCTAAACGCGCAAACAAAGACACGCTGTGGTCGGGGAAACCCTTGCACAAAATGCGCTGTAAGCTAGAAAAACCTTGAATCCAGCTGTGGCAAAGTCTTCGCTTGGTCCTTATCCTTGCCCCCGGGCAAGGAATCAACACGTTTCGGACGATCAATTGTCTCCCTATCCGAAGAAAACCAAAGTCAGAACATCAACATATTCACCTTTCCAAATTTTCTCCTTAATGTCATTAAAGACCTGTAGGCCCATTGGACATAAATCACAAGCCCCATAAGAGCCTACCGCAGGACCAACTGCACCAGGCACAGGAATACCACTAGCGAGTGGCGCAGGAACATTTACCGCAGCAGGTACCGAAGGTCCAACCACCACGTCCAACGGGGAAGCCCCAGCTGCAAGCACCGCTCCACCGAGCACAGCAGGAACCTGCACAGGAGCAGAAGCAGGCCCCAAACATTGTGAAAGAGCAGACTCAGGGGCTCCCATCCCAGCGGAACCAGGCGCAAAATTAACACATCCGCCGCGCCCCCAGCAACAGCATGCCCAGCTGAACCCAGTGACGCTTGCGCACGTGACGCAGCAACCGACCCATCCTGCCAGTGCCTAATAGCCGCAACCAGGGTCTCTATTAACCCCGTCGTCACCCCACTAGCCCTGCCAGACGCATCAGTGCCCGAAAGGCCCAGCGATCCAAACACCGCACCCTCAAAACCCGACTCACCAGCCGCCAGCATGGATAATCCTCCAGCAGCCCTTGGGACAGCAGTCAAAGGTGGATCCAGCGATGGTCGCCCAGAAACAGCACCTCCACTGATATTAGGCATCCACCGCAAACCTCCAGATCCAGAATCCAAGCCACCCCTCGGAAGAGAGCGCTGTAAATGACCATTCTGACCCATAAAGCCACCAACCGAAGTGCTAGGTAAGGGCGCCAATCTGTCCACAGCCACCGGTATGACACCGATCCTCACCAGCCTGGCCAGCACCATCCGCTTGTTGCTCCTCACCAACCACTGCACCTAAAACCAGAGGGGAAAAAACCTGCAGCAGCAGCACACACCATGCTCACCCTCCGCCACAATCCAGAACGCAGCTCACGAGGCCGCGCATCCAAGGCGATAAACCCCTCAGATGACCAGGGAAACGGCGTCCTGCACCTCAGCTCCACCATCACGCCTCTGAACTGCGAGGCCTCGGGCTTAACCGAACTGGGGGCTTAGAGTGCCGTTCCCTCTGCCACTGGTGGGGCTCCTCAGCGTCCTCAGGAGACTGTTCATGGGCCGGCACCAAAGTCTCGTACAGCAAGTCCTGCAAAATGAAACCTCGAGCAGCAGCAGCATGCTCCCTGTAATGATGTGTATGCTTCATATTATATATTAAATATATCATAATTATGCCTAGTTCATTCAGCATGTTAGCAAACAGTTAACAGTCATGTGATCCGGGGGCGGGGAGTGGCAGCCATTGTAAGATGATGCTGCTGAGTAAAATCTTTTCTTATCAAGCTCCTTGTTGTCTGCCAATACTTCAGTGGATTCATCACATGGTACTAGGAGTGGGGTCAGAGAGACATGGCAGCAAACAGCAACACAAAGAGCATTCCTTCCCTGGATTTAGAATCAGGGAACATATCAGAAAATTAATCAAAATAAAGGGAGCGGATAGAACTTGTGTTTACAGGCCTAGATACAGCAAATGGACTGATCAACAAAAAGCAGCTCATTTCCTGATATGTGTGACACAAAAAGCAGCTCATTTGCTGATATGTGTGACACAAGAAGCAGCTCATTTCCTGATATGTGGGACACAAAAAGCAGCTCATTTGTTGATACGTGGGACACAAAAGCAGCTCATTTGTTGATATGTGGGACACAAAAAGCAGCTCATTTGTTGATATGTGTGACACAAAAAGCAGATCATTTGTTGATATGTGTGGGACAAAAAGCAGCTCATTTGCTGATATGTGGGACACAAAAAGCAGCTCATTTGCTGATATGTGGGACACAAAAAGCAGCTCATTTGTTGATATGTGTGGGACAAAAAGCAGCTCATTTGCTGATATGTGGGACTCAAAAAGCAGCTCATTTGTTGATATGTGTGGGACAAAAAGCAGCTCATTTGCTGATGTGTGGGACAAAAAGCAGCTCATTTGCTGATATCTGTGGGACAAAAAGCAGCTCATTTGCTGATATGTGTGACACAAAAAGCAGCTCATTTGCTGTTATCTGTGGGACAAAAAGCAGCTCATTTGCTGTTATCTGTGGGACAAAAAGCAGCTCATTTGCTGATATGTGTGACACAAAAAGCAGCTCATTTGTTGATATGTGTGGGACATAAAAAGCAGCTCATTTGCTGATATGTGTGACACAAAAAGCAGCTCATTTGCTGATATCTGTGGGACAAAAAGCAGCTCATTTGCTGATATGTGTGACACAAAAAGCAGCTCATTTGTTGATATGTGTGACACAAAAAGCAGCTCATTTCTGATATTGTGATATGTGTGGACAAAAAGCAGCTCATTTGCTGATATGTGGGACACAAAAAGCAGCTCATTTCTTGATATGTGTGGGACAAAAAGCAGCTCATTTGCTGATATGTGGGACTCAAAAAGCAGCTCATTTGTTGATATGTGTGGGACAAAAAGCAGCTCATTTGCTGATATGTGGGACTCAAAAAGCAGCTCATTTGCTGATATGTGGGACACAAAAAGCAGCTCATTTGTTGATATGTACGGGACAAAAAGCAGCTCATTTGCTGATATGTGGGACACAAAAAGCAGATCATTTGTTGATATGTGTGGGACAAAAAGCAGCTCATTTGCTGATATCTGTGGGACAAAAAGCAGCTCATTTGCTGATATGTGTGACACAAAAAGCAGCTCATTTGTTGATATGTGTGGGACACAAAAAGCAGCTCATTTGCTGATATGTGTGACACAAAAAGCAGCTCATTTGTTGATATGTGTGACACAAAAAGCAGCTCATTTCCTGATATGTGTGGGACAAAAAGCAGCTCATTTGCTGATATGTGGGACACAAAAAGCAGCTCATTTGCTGATATGTGTGACACAAAAAGCAGCTCATTTGCTGATATGTGTGGGACAAAAAGCAGCTCATTTGCTGGTATGTGGGACACAAAAAGCAGCTCATTTGCTGAAATGTGTGACACAAAAAGCAGCTCATTTGTTGATATGTGTGGGACATAAAAAGCAGCTCATTTGCTGATATGTGTGACACAAAAAGCAGCTAATTTGTTGATATGTGTGACACAAAAAGCATCTCATTTCCTGATATGTGTGGGACAAAAAGCAGCTCATTTGCTGATATGTGGGACACAAAAAGCAGCTCATTTGTTGATATGTGTGGGACAAAAAGCAGCTCATTTGCTGATATGTGGGACTCAAAAAGCAGCTCATTTGTTGATATGTGTGGGACAAAAAGCAGCTCATTTGCTGATGTGTGGGACAAAAAGCAGCTCATTTGCTGATATCTGTGGGACAAAAAGCAGCTCATTTGCTGATATGTGTGACACAAAAAGCAGCTCATTTGCTGATATCTGTGGGACAAAAAGCAGCTCATTTGCTGATATGTGTGACACAAAAAGCAGCTCTAATTTCTTTATCCAAATCTGGTTCAACCAGTTCAAATGTAGAATTTGAGATGAGGTCTTCATTCAAGAGTATTGGTGGGGATAGCCATAATGTGTCCATAAATGCAGTAGCGGGTACTGCACGCGTACCTCGATCAGCAGGGTTGAAGTTAGTGGACACATAGTGCCATTGTTCAGGTGTAGAGAACTTTCTTATACGTTCCACTCTGTTGCCGACAGACAAGTGGAACTGTCTTGTCTGATTGTGTATGTATTGCTTTGTGAAGGGCTTGTCACAGGCTGATACTTGTGACGTGAACGTGTCTTGCTTAACGTTCCAAAGCAATCCAAGACTGCGCTGTGTAATGGAAAGGTCCGTTCCTAGTTGGAATTTCTTCACACTGACAGCGTAGTCAGAAGGAAAGGCTCTCGTGGCCTTGTCGCTGTTCGAAATGATTTTGTGAAGTCTGAGGTTTGCAGTGGCAAGCATGTTCTGAGTTCTAGCGAGAAGGTCAATAGCTTCTTCTTCTGTAGGCAGAGATTTGAGTCCGTCTTCTACATAGAAGTTTTTTTCGACGAACTGTCGTGCATCAAACCCAAATTCTTTCTCTCCTTCTTGAGCCGTTTTCCTCAGTCCATAAATTGCTACTGCGGGAGAAGGACTATTACCGAAAACATGTACCTTCATCCGGTAGTCTATGACTTCATCATTGACATCATTATTGCGATACCATCGGAATCTAAGGAAGTTTCTGTTGTCTTCACGGACGATGAAACAGTGGAACATTTGCTGAATGTCGGCCATAATAACAATTGGTTCTTGTCTGAAGCGAAGTAAAACTCCTATGAGGTTGTTGTTCAGATTAGGCCCAGTGAGAAGACTGTCATTGAGGGAGACACCTTCATGTCGAGCACTTGAGTCGAAGACCACCTTAATCTGATCAGGCTTGCGAGGATGATAGACACCAAAGCATGGAAGATACCAGCATTCTTCTCCTTCCTTAAGCGGAGGTGCAGGCTCAGCATGATCTCTCTCAAGCACTTTCTGCATAAAGTCCACAAAGTGTCTTTTCATCTCAGGTTTCCGATTCAAACTGCGTTGTAAAGAAGTAAACCGTGCTTCTGCATGTTCTCTGTTGTTTGGTAGTCTCTTTCTTGGAGCACGGAATGGTAGAGGTGCTACCCAGCTGTTGGAATCATCTTGGTGGAACTCTTTACTCATGGTTTTCAGGAATTCTTTGTCTTCCATGGTAGCTGCCAACTCGTTGTCTTTAGATGTTACCTCAAACACTGTGTTGCCGATGTTGTCATCCCAGAAATTAAGAGCTTTCTCTTCGTCCTGTATGATGTGTCGTTGTGCGCTCTTATGAAGCAGTCTTTCTTCACATGATTATGTGTGTGGTCGTCGTGCAGAACAAGAAGGCCGACCATTTGGCAGGACGTGTGTTTTAAAGGAGGACACAGAGTAAGGTTTTCTGCCTTTGTCTCGACAAACATTGCCTATGATGACCCAGCCTAGATCCAGACACTGAGCATATGGAGCATCATGTGGACCGTTGATTTGTTGACGAACTTTGTGCACCCTTAAGATATCTCGGCCGAGCAACAGTAGGATCTCAGCACTTCCGTCAAGGGCTGGTATTTGGTAGGCTATGTCCTTCAAGTGAGAATGGTGCAAGGCAGCTTCAGGAGTAGGGATCTCCTCTTTGTTGCTTGGAATCTGGTTGCACTCAGTGATAGTGGGCAAAGGTATTTCCACATTGACGTTCAGAGGAGCAACCACAAGACCGCTGGCTCTCCTACCTAAGACTTCTGTAGTGCCGGTGCAAGTAGTTAGGGTATATGGTAGAGCATTTTCTTTTATGTTCAAAAGTTCAAACAATTGTGTTGTTGCAAGAGATCTGTTACTCTGATCATCCAGAATAGTATACAGTCTTATGGCCTTTTCAGGTTGACCTCTTGGGTATACACGAACCAAACATATTTTTGCGCAGGAATTGTCACAGAGTCCTTCTCCACAGACTTCCGTACATGAAGAGAACACTGAGGTGGAAGGTGCTGCTTGGTCTGTGCGCTCCCCACCTTGCTTTGCCTCAGGAGGTTTGTTTGTGGGCTTAGTAAAGTTGTGCGGATATGGATGAAGAGCTTGTACATGGTCATCGCTGTCACACTCTATGCATTTAATGATAGCTTTACAGTCCTTTGCAAAGTGTTCTGTGGAGGCGCAGCATTTGTAGCAGACCCCAAATTTCTTTAAAAGTTCTTTACGTTCTTGTAGGGTTTTCTTTCTGAAGCCAATACATTTCTTAAGTGGATGCGGTTTGTTATGTATGGGACATTGGCGATTTGGGTTCTCGATGTTCTTGTTTTGTTCAGTCAAGTTTTTCAAGAACTGTAGCAGGTGCAGGTAGAACAGTGGTCCTTTTCACGGACACTGGTCCTCGATGGTCTCTGTGTGTCATACGTGTGTTTGTAGGTCTTGGAGGGGGTGAACTGAGAGGGTCACCGTCACCATAGGAGAAACTTGGATCATTCTTTGTGTCTGCAATTCGTTTGATGAACTCACAGAAGTAGGAAAAAGGAGGAAAGGCAACTTGATGTTTTTCCTTGTATTTTGATCCAAGCGCTGCCCAATTTTCTTGAAGGCCATACGGTAGCTTGAGAACAATAGGGTTGATGCCACGAGGGGTGTCAAGGTAACTGAGACCAGGTAAGCGGATGTCAGCTTTAGCGAGTTGAAGCTCCAATAAAACATCGCTGAGTTCTTGAAACTTTAAATTCTGTCTAGCGGAAATCCTTGGGAAACTTTGCAGTCTTTTGAATAAGGCATCTTCAATGGCTTCTGGACTGCCAAAGGTACGTTCAAGTCTGTCCCAAGCAGCATTAAGGCCTGCAGCAGGGTTGTCAATATGAACCGCTTTGAGCCTCTTGATTCGTTCAGTAGACTGGGGACCTAGCCATCTGATGAGCAGATCTAATTCTTCTGTAGCAGTGATGTCTAGGTCACTCATTGTGGCTTTAAAGGTGGATTTCCATCCTCTGTAATTTTTAGGCTTGTCATCAAACTTGGTGAGGCCGGTCTTTGTGAGCTCTCTGAAGCATGTATTTAGCAAACTGCGACATGTCCGTGTTTTCAGACTTTGGGTGCATGACTGCAGGTGACTTGGGAACATATGTTGGTGCTGAGGCATTCAACACTGGAACTGGTTTAAAGTTCAATGGCAACAGGGCGGTAACATGACACAATCAGCAGAATACATTGTATACATGAGGGGGGTAACATGACACAATCAGCAGAATACATTGTATACATGGGGGGTAACATGACACAATCAGCAGAATACATTGTGTACATGAGGGGGGTAACATTACACAATCAGCAGAATACATTGTGTACATGAGGGGGGTAACATGACACAATCAGCAGAATACATTGTGTACATGGGGGAGGTAACATGACACAATCAGCAGGATACATTGTATACATGAGGGGGTAACATGACACAATCAGCAGAATACATTGTGTACATGAGGGGGGGTAACATGACACAATCAGCAGAATACATTGTGTACATGAGGGGGTAACATGACACAATCAGCAGAATACATTGTATACATGAGGGGGGTAACATGACCCAATCCGCAGAATACATTGTCCACATGAGGGGGGTAACATGACACAATCAGCAGAATACATTGTCTACATGACAGGGGTAACATGACCCAATCAGCAGAATACATTGTATACATGAGGGGGTAACATGACACAATCAGCAGAATACATTGTATACATGAGGGGGTAACATGACACACAATCAGCAGAATACATTGTATACATGAGGGGGGTAACATGACACAATCAGCAGAATACATTGTCTACATGACAGGGGTTAACATGACCCAATCAGAAAATACATTGTGTACATGAGGGGGTAACATGACACAATCAGCAGAATACATTGTATACATGAGGGGGGTAACATGACACAATCAGCAGAATACATTGTCTACATGACAGGGGTTAACATGACCCAATCAGAAGAATACATTGTGTACATGAGGGGGTAACATGACACAATCAGCAGAATACATTGTCTACATGACAGGGGTTAACATGACCCAATCAGAAGAATACATTGTGTACATGAGGGGGTAACATGACACAATCAGCAGAATACATTGTATACATGGGGGGTAACATGACACAATCAGCAGAATACATTGTATACATGAGGGGGTAACATTATACAATCAGTAGAATACATTGTGTACATGAGGGGGTAACATGACACAATCAGCAGAATACATTGTATACATGGGGGTAACATGACACAATCAGCAGAATACATTGTATACATGAGGGGTAACATACACAATCAGCAGAATACATTGTATACATGAGGGGGTAACATGACACAATCAGCAGAATACATTGTATACATGAGGGGGTAACATGACACAATCAGCAGAATACATTGTATACATGAGGGGGTAACATTACACAATCAGCAGAATACATTGTATACATGAGGGGTAACATGACACAATCAGCAGAATACATTGTATACATGAGGGGGTAACATTACACAATCAGCAGAATACATTGTATACATGAGGGGGTAACATGACACAATCAGCAGAATACATTGTATACATGAGGGGGGTAACATGACACAATCAGCAGAATACATTGTGTACATGGGGGGGTAACATTATACAATCAGCAGAATACATTGTATACATGAGGGGGGGTAACATGACACAATCAGCAGAATACATTGTATACATGAGGGGGGGTAACATGACACAATCAGCAGAATACATTGTATACATGAGGGGGTAACATGACATAATCAGCAGAATACATTGTATACATGGGGGGTAACATGACCCAATCAGCAGAATACATTGTGTACATGAGGGGGGTAACATGACACAATCAGCAGAATACATTGTATACATGGGGGGGTAACGTGACACAATCAGCAGAATACATTGTATACATGAGGGGGTAACATGACACAATCAGCAGAATACATTGTATACATGAGGGGGGGTAACATGACACAATCAGCAGAATACATTGTATACATGAGGGGGTAACATGACACAATCAGCAGAATACATTGTATACATGAGGGGGTAACATGACACAATCAGCAGAATACATTGTGTACATGAGGGGGGGGTAACCTGACACAATCAGCAGAATACATTGTATACATGAGGGGGTAACATGACACAATCAGCAGAATACATTGTACATGGGGGGGTAACATGACACAATCAGCAGAATACATTGTATATACATGGGGGGTAACATGACACAATCAGCAGAATACATTGTCTACATGAAGGGGGGTAACATGACACAATTAGCAGAATACATTGGGTCATGTTACCCCCCTCATGTAGACAATCAGCAGAATACATCATGTACATGAGGGGGGTAACATGACACAATCAGCAGAATACATTGTGTACATGAGGGGGTAACATTATACAATCAGCAGAATACATTGTATACATGAGGGGGGTAACATGACACAATCAGCAGAATACATTGTATACATGAGGGGGGGTAACCTGACACAATCAGCAGAATACATTGTATACATGAGGGGGGTAACATGACACAATCAGCAGAATACATTTATACATGAGGGGGTAACATTACACAATCAGCAGAATACATTGTGTACATGAGGGGGGGTAACATGACACAATCAGCAGAATACATTGTATACATGGGGGGTAACATGACACAATCAGCAGAATACATTGTCTACATGAAGGGGGGTAACATGACACAATTAGCAGAATACATTGGGTCATGTTACCCCCCTCATGTAGACAATCAGCAGAATACATCATGTACATGAGGGGGGTAACATGACACAATCAGCAGAATACATTGTTTACATGAGGGGGTAACATGACACAATCAGCAAAATACATTGTGTCATGTTACCCCCTCATGTAGACAATCAGCAGAATACATTGTGTACATGAGGGGGGTAATATGACTAGGGATGAGCCGAACACCCCCGAGTTCGGTTCGCATTCGAACACGAACACGAACACGAACTCAATACAAGTCAATGGGACTCAAAGTTCGATTTTTAGAGTGCCCTGCAAGAGGGCCTATATGCTAGATATTTGCCATAAAAGGTGTATGGGGGTCCGGGCAGTGCCCTGGGGGATATGAAACAAGGACAAAAAGTAAAAAAAAAAAACGTTTTTAACGTGACAGTGAGTTTTCCATGAAATAAGGGTTAAAAATAAAAATGAAAAATTCTTTCAAATATCGTGCCTAGGAGGTCCCCATAACCTGGCCGTGAAGTGGCGGATTTGTAGGATGTATGGAAACATCGCCATCATAGCACAGACCCACACACGACACCTGGCACCTACAGTCTGCATACAATGTATCAAATTCATGAGACCGGACTAATTAGAAGCACATGTTATTTCCAAACACTAATTAAACACCTGTTGTTTACGCCGTTTGAGAGCACAGGTCATTTAGAGGTGAGAATCTTTGCACGTAGACATTATTTTTTAATTCAATATCTAATAAACCATTGCTTATAATATTCTGCAGTAAAGGGTCTCTTTATTTCTAGATTTTTTGGTATTTTTTAAGCATTTTTTATACTTTTTTCACAATTTCTTTTTTTTTAACTGGAACCGAACACGCCAAAAAGTTCGACGTTCGCAAAGTTGCGAACGGCCATAGTTCGATTCGAACTCCGAACTGATCAAACCGAACAGCTCATCTCTAAACATGACACAATCAGCAGAATTCATTGTGTACATGAGGGGGGGTAACGTGACCCAATCAGCAGAATACATTGTGTACATGAGGGGGGTAAAATGACCCAATCAGCAGAATACATTGTCTACATGAGGGGGGTAACATGACACAATCAGCAGAATACATTGTGTACATGAGGGGGGTAACATGACACAATCAGCAGAATACATTGTGTAAATGAGGGGGTAACATGACACAATCAGCAGAATACATGGTGTACATGAGGGGGTAACATGACACAATCAGCAGAATACATTGTGTACATGAGGAGGGTAACATGTCACAATCAGCAGAATACATTGTGTACATGAGGGGGGTAACATGAACAATCAGCAGAATACATTGTGTACATGAGGGGGGTAACATGACCAAATCAGCAGAATACATTGTATACATGAGGGGGGGTAACATGACCCAATCAGCAGAATACATTGTGTACATGAGGGGGGGTAACGTGACCCAATCAGCAGAATACATTGTGTACATGAGGGGGGTAAAATGACCCAATCAGCAGAATACATTGTCTACATGAGGGGGGTAACATGACACAATCAGCAGAATACATTGTGTACATGAGGGGGGTAACATGACACAATCAGCAGAATACATTGTGTAAATGAGGGGGTAACATGACACAATCAGCAGAATACATGGTGTACATGAGGGGGTAACATGACACAATCAGCAGAATACATTGTGTACATGAGGAGGGTAACATGTCACAATCAGCAGAATACATTGTGTACATGAGGGGGGTAACATGAACAATCAGCAGAATACATTGTGTACATGAGGGGGGTAACATGACCAAATCAGCAGAATACATTGTATACATGAGGGGGGGTAACATGACCCAATCAGCAGAATACATTGTATACATGAGGGGGGGGGGTAATATGACACAATCAGCAGAATACATTGTGTACATGAGGGGGGAGGGTAACATGATACAAGGAATCCTTTTAAGAATCAACCAGTTTTTAAGAAAGCAATACATTTAATGACGTTAACCCGGGCTGGGTGTATCTGGTGGTTAGGTCAGGTAGTGGGGAGCGGGCTGGGTGTATTTAGTGATTAGTGAGGTCAGCTACTGGGGAGCAGGCTGGGTGTGTTTAATGATTAGTGAGGTCAGGTAGTGGGGAGCGGGCTGGGTGTATTTAGTGGTTTGTGAGGTAGTGGGGAGCTGGCTGGGTGTATTTAGTGGTTAGTGAGGTCAGGTAGTGGGGAGCAGGCTGGGTGTATTTAGTGGTTAGTGAGGTCAGGTAGTGGGGAGCAGGCTGGGTGTATTTAGTGGTTAGTGAGGTCAGGTAGTGGGGAGCGGGCTGGGTGTATTTAGTGGTTAGTGAGGTCAGGTAGTGGGGAGCGGGCTGGGTGTATTTAGTGGTTTGTGAGGTAGTGGGGAGCTGGCTGGGGGTATTTAGTGGTTAGTGAGGTCAGGTAGGGGAGCAGGCTGGGTGTATTTAGTGGTTAGTGAGGTCAGGTAGTGGGGAGCAGGCTGGGTGTATTTAGTGGTTAGTGAGGTCAGGTAGTGGGGAGCGGGCTGGGTGTATTTAGTGGTTAGTGAGGTCAGGTAGTGGTGAGCGGGCTGGGTGTAGCTGGTGGTTAGTGAGGAGCGGGCTGGGTATATTTAGTGGTTAGTGAGGTCAGGTAGTGGGGAGCGGGCTGGGTGTATTTAGTGGTTAGTGATGTCAGGTAGTGGGGAGCGGGCTGGGTGTATTTAGTGGTTAGTGAGGTCACGTAGTGGGTAGCAGGCTGGATGTATTTAGTTGTTAGTGAGATCAGGTAGTGGGGAGCGGGCTGGATGTATTTAGTTGTTAGTGAGATCAGGTAGTGGGGAGCAGGCTGGGTGTATTTGGTGGTTAGTGAGGTCAAGTAGTGGGGAGCGGGTTGGGTGTATTTAGTAATGGATTAGTCCTAAAATGCAATTTATTTAGTTGCTAAAGAAATTCTTTTTCAGTTCTTTAGTATGAAAACTAATTTCATTCATCCGAAAACCAGTGGATACAATTACTATTGTAGTGGCTCCTCAGAGGGCTGAGATCGCTGCTTGTTACAGCATCTCTCACTCTCAGCACAATGTGTCAGGCAAAGCTGTTACAGTAACTGACTGCTGCTCATCACAGAGCTCAGAGTTTCAGTCAAACTAGTAAATATAGTTTTATATATAAGAGGTTAGAACAATATTATTTCCTTGTTTTGCTGAAACTCTGAGCGCTGTTACAGTCAGTTACTGTAACAGCTGAGCCTGATACATTGTACTGAGAGATAATATAACAAGCAGCCGATCTCAACGTTCACAGCCACTGGATTTAAAGGGCTAAAAAAAAGGCTCCTCTCTGTATAATGTATAGAACATCCTCCTGCATTAATTAATACCCCTCTCTGTATAATGTATACAACATTCACCTGCGTTAATGCCCCTCTCTGTATACAACCTCCTACTGCATTGGCACGTGGAGGGTGCAGAACTTCGGAATGCAATGCTTATCCAGCACAGGAGGAGGAACTTTTACTTAAACTTTGTATCTCTGTGGGGGAGACAGACAGGAATATAAAAGCAGGGGAGAGGGAAAATATTAACGTTAATCGGTCTGAAAGCTCAGAGAAGAGATGACTGGTGCAAATTTATTTTTATAATAAAATAAAGCACTTTAAATCCAGGGAAAACATTCAAATAAATCACACTGAAGGCTCATAATGACAGAGTAACTGGGAGAGCTGGATACTAAATGTATCAGACGTAAAAAAAACTTTATAACAAGCAGCACTGGGAGAGGAGAGGGACTTAATATAAAACGTGTATTATAGATGAGGAAAGGGGGATAGTGCTCCTGAATAATATAAAAATGTATCAGACCTAAGCCCCTATTATGCAGAGCGGGAGGGGAGATAACACACGTTTTATAAAGTCCCTCTCTTCTCCCAGCTCTGCTTGTTATAAAGGGGTTTTTACTATCCAGCCCTCCTCTGTCATTAGCTTTCAATGTGATTTATTTGAATGTTTTCCTTCTCCAGCTGCTTTTATCATCTTGTCTGCCTCATAGACATGCAAGGTGTGAAGGAACCGTTCCCTTCCGTCTGTCCTGGCTCTCCAGACACCCCTTCGTTGCGGTCAGCCCGGCTACTGGGAGCGCTGTCCTCAGCGCGTCGAGCAGCTTGACCTGCCTGCTTCTGTTCCTCTGCCCTGGAGCCGTTAGGAATCTCCAGAAGGCCGCTCTCTGCCTTCTGAGGGTGATAGTGTATAGTGTAGCGTCGCTGAAATAAAGACACCAGGCGCAGCTGTATGCTTTAAAACAGGATCCTCTCTCTCTGAGCTCTGAGAGTTTTCTGACTTTTTAATGAACAACCACCATTTATGCTGAAGTCCAACAGTCATAATTTGCATACCCATACTAATTACTAGCATACCCATACTAATTACTAGTCATAATTTGCATACCCATACTAATTACATTAGGTCAGTTATTTACAATAAACATTCTTCACATTCTACAGCCCTCAGCTCACACAACACCCCTACATCCATTGCTCCAACACATCAGATCAAACACACACTATCAGATATCCCTTGAATTAAACATGCAGCTAGACAATGGGAAAAGCCCTGGTGCATAAATTACACAGCAGTAAAGCTTGTTAACTGTATACACAAAAACACATTTACCTACAGGAATATAAGTATTTTTAAAACCAAAGCTATGCCATTTTACAATAAACTAAATTAAACTAAAACCAAACTATGTAAAATATATTTAAAACCACACGATATAAATGAACGTAAAGTCTCTTGGGGTTTGAAGCATGGAGCGTTACATCAGCTCCATGACACAAGGGTTAAGTAAAGGTTTCCTCTCCTGTGCTGGCTGGCTGTGCTGCGAGTGAGTATTCTGGAGCTCTATCACTGTCAGATTTTCTGGTAGTAGTCGGGATGGATTATGCATACAAACCTTTTCTGTAGCTTTGCGATGTTGCGCTCTTCATTGCTGGTCTCACATGGTTACAAAAGCCTAATCCTCACATTGACGGGGTTAAGGGAAAGGTCGTTGCATGGGGTCCCACCTGTTCCTCATCTTGTTTTCCCTCTATGTTACCTATCGGTTTACTCAATACCCCTACTGCAAAACCTTTGTCTTCTACCATTCCGGAGCAATATCTGTCTGTGAAACAAGTGTTTGACAAAAAAGAGGCAGATAAGCTACCTCCGCACCGTCCGTATGACTGTGCTATCAAGCTATACCCAGGTACAGTTCCCCCAAAAGGGAGAATTTATCCATTGTCCCCAAAGGAACATATTATCATGGAGGAATATATCCAGGAATCACTGGAGAAGGGTTTCATAAGAAGATCCTCTTCCCCAGCTGGGGCAGGATTCTTCTTCGTAGCCAAAAAAGAGGGTGACCTCCGTCCATGTATAGATTATAGAGGGTTGAATCGTATCACCATTAAAAATGCCTACCCTATTCCTCTAATCTCTGACCTCTTTGATCGTCTTAGAGGTTCCACGGTGTTTTCCAAATTGGATCTCAGGGGTGCATACAACCTGGTACGCATAAAAGAGGGAGACGAGTTGAAGACCGCATTCAACACTCATAGCGGCCACTATGAGTATCTGGTCATGCCGTTTGGGTTGTGCAACGCCCCTGCAATTTTTCAGGATTTCATTAATGACGTCCTTCGGGACTACCTCTCCTCATGTGTCATAGTCTATCTAGATGACATTCTGGTGCACTCTCCTGACGTACATACACATTACAATCACATGCGTTCTGTTCTCGGCACTCTGTTACGAAATGGTTTATATTGTAAGATAGAAAAATGTATAATCCATGTGACACAGGTTCCGTACCCGGGGTACATAGTGTCGTCCAAAGGTTTCTTAACCCTTTCGCTGCTGAGGCTTTTCCCGCCCCTGTGCTGAGGTAATTTTTACCGGTTTTGCTCATCATGTTTAAACGTGTTTTGAAGGCTTATTTTAGTATATTACCCAGACATATTATATATCGTTCTTTCCGTCAGACTCGGTAGATTCATAATATGTCATTATTATATGTATACGTTATGTCATGTCTGTATATTATAACAAAAAATGCAATAAAATATGTATTTTCAATAATTTACAAAGTGTAAAGTGTTTTTTTTCACATTTTAACATGCGAGCAATTGCGGTTATATTTTGTATGGGGTGCGCTTGTTAAAAAAATTAGAGATGGGGTCTCGTTACATTTTTTTTGGGGGAAAATTACACGATTTTTAACAAATGCACCGCATACAAAAATCGTTAGTGCAGCATCATTGTTCACATTATAATTGAAATGGGAACAATATTGCTACACTAACAAACCAAAAAAAAGAAAAAAAAATGTTTATTTTTCTTTTTATAATGTTTTTAAATATATTTTTATTTTTAATTTTAATTTAAATTTTTTTTAAAAACTATTTTCACATTCGTGTTTGGTATCGTTGGAACGGCCATGCTCTGGCCGATCCAACCATACCAAACATTAACCCCTAGCTGCCACGGATCAGAAGATAGGGAGTTCCAATGAACTACCTATCTCCACCGTTGGTGGCAGTTAGGGGTTAACTCTAGGACTGGCGTCATCGTGCACAATGACGCCAGTCCTCAGGGGGAGTTCCCGGAGGCTTGGCCGACATCCAAGATGTCGGCCAGCTCCGGGAAAGGATCGCGAACCGGCGCTTTTCAGCGCCGATTCGCGATCCAGCTCCCCAGGGGTTAATGCCAGGCACCATTTGGAAGGGCAGGCTGTGCCCTTCCAAATGGTACCTGGGTTAACCCCCGCAACGCCGCCGATCGGGAGGGAGAGAGGTCCGAAGGACCTCCCCCCTCCCTTTCAGGCGCCTCCTCCGCACATGTGGGGGGGCGCCTGAATTAGGTGTCATCGCGTTGCCGCGATGACACCTAATTTCAGCGGCTGCGGTTCCGGATGCCGGGCTGACATCGAGGATGTCAGCCCGCACCGGGGGGGCCAGCGATCGTCCGGAACCCGGCCGAACGCTGACCCCAATGGGAGGACGCGCTCAGCGCGTCCTCAGCACAGCAGCAGTAATGCGGAGGACGCGCTCAGCGCGTCCTCCACATTGAAGTGGTTAATCTCCCCCTGTCCTTTCAAAAGTCAGTGACTGTTTATCTGGCATCTCCTCCTGGATGGCCTCCCACCACCTAAAGATCAACATGTCAAAGACTGAGCTCCTACTTATTCCTCCCTCTAATGCCTCCCCACCTCCTGACTTCTCTATCACGGTGGAGGGTATCACCATCTCCCCATCAAACCAAGTTCGCTGTCTTGGAGTTACACTGGACTCTGCTATTTCCTTCATCCCCCACATCAAGTCTCTTTCCTCCTCCTGCCGATACCAACTGCGTAATATTTCCAGAATTCGGCCATTTCTTACCGCTGTCACCACAAAACAACTCATACACGCCCTGGTAATCTCCCGACTCGACTATTGCAATAATCTCTTATCTGGCCTCCCTCTGTCCCGCCTCTCCCCCCTACAATCCATCCTGAACGCCTCCGCCAGGCTAATTCACCTCACCCGCCGCTCTGTCTCTGCCGCTCCCCTCTGCGAGTCCCTTCACTGTCTCCCCATCCACTGCAGAATTAAGTTCAAAATCCTTATCCTTACCTACAAAACCCTCACTAACTCAGCGCCCCACTACCTGTCCTCACTAATCACCAAATACACCCCAGCCCGCTCCCTAAGGTCAAACAGTGACCTGCGCCTAGCTTCTCCCCGCATCACCTCTTCCCATCATAGACTGCAGGATTTCTCACGTGCAGCCCCCACTCTCTGGAACGCTCTCCCTCGTACTGTCAGACTTTCCCCTAACTTCTCTTCCTTCAAACGCTCCCTTAAAACATTCCTATTTAGGGAAGCCTACCACCCAACTCACTGACGCAACCATCAATCACTCTCACCTTACAGTCCTCTCCTCCTGTTTCCAACCCCAACCCTCCCAGATTGTGAGTTCCTACGGGAATAGGGCCCTCATCTCGACCTGTACTGTTTGTCAAATGTTGTTCAATGTATTGTAACCCTGTCTATACTGTGCTTATTGTACAGCGCTGCGGAATATGCTGGCGCTTTATAAATAAATAATAATAATAATAATAATGGATCCCAAAAAACTGGAATCCAACCTATCCTGGCCTCTACCCAAAGGGTTGAAACCTATCCAGAGATTTATCGGATTCGCCAATTATTACAGAAAGTTTATCCCACACTTTTCTTCTGTAATTGCTCCTATCACCTCTATGACCAAGAAAGGGTCCAATACAACCAACTGGTCTCCTGCTGCCCTTAAAGCCTATGAGGATTTAAAAACGGCCTTTTCCTCTGCACCTATTCTAGCACATCCTAACCCTTCTAAACCATTTATAATGGAGGTCGACGCATCAGAATCTGGGATAGGGGCAGTACTTTCCCAGAGAGACACCTGGGACGCCCCACTTCACCCATGCGCCTACTTCTCCCAGAAGTTGTCCGACTCAGAGAGAAACTATGATATAGGTAACAGAGAACTCTTGGCTATTATAATGGCTCTAAAAGAACGGAGACATCTCTTCGAGGGTTCGCAAATTCCGGTGATCATTCTAACTGACCAAAAGAACCTAGCCTACCTGGCAGACATGAAGCGGCTGTCCCCCCGCCAGGCCAGATGGTTGTGTTTCCTAAGTCGCTTCAATTATTTCATCACCTACCGCCCAGGGTCACGTAATACCAAGGCGGATGCTCTTTCCAGACAGTTCGAGGAAGAGAAACTGCATCACACCGAACCAGTTTCTCTCATACCCAGTACTCATATAATCGCTAGGGATGAGCCGAACACTCCCCGAGTTCGGTTCGAAGCCGAACCCTAACTTTCCAAATGTTCGGATCTGAACCCGAACCCGAACTCAAACCTCATACAAGTCAATGGGGCTGAAAATTCGGTTTTTAGAGTGCCCTCCAAGAGGGCATATATGCTAGATATTTGCCATAAAAGGTGTATGGGGGTCCGGGTAGTGCCCTGGGGGACAGGAATCAAGGACAAAAAGTAAAAAAAAAACGTTTTTAAAGGGACAGTGAGTTTTCCATGAAATAAGGGTTAAAAATAAAAACAAAAAATTCCTTCAAATATCGTGCCTAGGAGGTCCCCATAACCTGCCCGTGAAGTGACGGATTTCTAGGATGTATAGAAATATGTAAAAACCAAAAAATGACATTTCAAAAGACGGTAAATGGTTTTCCTTTAATCTATCCATAAACAACTGCTTGGGGCGGCAGTCTGTATGAAAAGAGGAGACATTTTCGGACACGCAGAAAAAGTTTACTGATTTTTTTGGCGGTGAAAAGCAGGAGAATGACTGGAGAATGGAAAATTCTAGACCAAATAGCCGATTTGGAAAGTGAGATAAATGGGAGAATTATTCTGGTTTGGCTATTTTGACCTAGAATTTTCTCTTCAGTCATTCTCCTGAGTTTCACCTTTCTCTGAATAACCCTGTCAGGGTTATTCAGAGAGCGGTGAAGAGCAGGAGAATGACTGGAGAATGGAAAATTCTAGGTCAAAATTGCCAAACCAGAAAAATTCTCACATTTAGGCTGGGGTCAGACTAGAGAATTTTTAACATGCGTTTAGGCGCACTTAAACACGGCTGCACTAGCAGCAAATGACGGGCAATGACGGCCAATATACGAAGTACGGTCGCACGAAAGTCCGGCTGCGCAACGCAAGTGGAAAATGAACGCATTTTTTCGAGAACGCAGAACTGCTAGTACGGACGTACAGAGTGCGCTGCGTCCACTAGCGGCGTGTGTGCGTGATTTGGAAACGTCAGACCCTGCTCATGTCCGGCCAACATAACGTCCAGACACCCAAAGTTTCCTGGTTTGGATCCGTAAAAAATCACGCACAAAAATGCGCATCGTATGACCGTTTTCGCGTATTCCGTGAAAAAATAAGGCAATGCGTTCGGACGCACTTTTTGACGGTCACTGTGAAAAATGCGTTAGTCTGACCCTAGCCTTATCTCACTTTCCAAATCGGCTATTTGGTCCAGATTGTTCTCTTTTCCTGCCATTCTCCTGGTTTTCACCTTTCTCTGAACAACCCTGAGAGAGAGGTGAAAGCCAGGAGAACTGGCAGGAGAAGAGAACAATCTAGACCAAATAGCCAATTTGGAAAGTGAGTTAAATGGGAGAATTTTTCTGGTTTGGCTATTTTGACCTAGAATTTTCACTTCTCCAGTTATTCTCCTGCTTTTCACCGCTCTCTGAATAATCCTGAGAATGTTTAATCCCGAGGTGAAAAATAACATTGCTTAAGGCTGGGGTCAGACGAGCGCAGTTATCACGTCCGTGTTGCCGCACATTTGTACGTCCATGGCAGCATAGCATTCTGACCAATGGAGCCCAACACACGAAGTACGTCCACACGGAAGTGCGTATACATGGCGGCCGCGGCAAACGGACGCAGGTTAGGCAAGAACATAATACTGCTAGAACGGACGTGCGGAGTGCGCCACGTCCGCACCGTCCGTGTAGCTTTGTATGTGAGTGATGAAACGAGGTCAGATGGACTGCATTTATACGTCCATCATTTTTGACGGACAGAATGTTTTTTCATTTTAATTTATTTTCCCTGCTACATCAGTCAAAAAATCCGTCAGTGAAAAAAATGGACTGTTTGGCCACTACCTTGTCAGTCAGTAAGTACGTCCATACTGCATGGACGCACAGTCCGTACAAAATGCGCTCATCTGACCCTAGCCTTAGATGTTGTTTTGAATTTTTTTCAAACACCAGTTAACCACTTGGCTGCTATGGACGCGCTCAGTGCGTCCAGCCAAGTGGTTCTCCTGTGCTATGGACGCGCTGAGCGCGTCCATGCACAGGAGGCAGCAATCTGCCGGATTCCGGCGGATTGCTGCGCCCCCTGGTGCGGGCTGACATCTTGGATGTCAGCCCAGCACTCCGGGACCCCGGCGGAGCAATTAGATTTCATCGCGGCGGCGCGATGACATCTAATTCAGGCGCCCCCCCCGCATGTGCGGAGGAAGCGCCTGAAAGGGAGGGGGGAGGTCTTTCGGACCTCTCTCCCTCCCGATCACTGGGGGGCAGAGGGTTAATCCAGGCACCATTTGGAAGGGCACAGCCTGCCCTTCCAAACGGTGGCTGTGATTAACCCCTGGGGAGCCGGATCACGAATCAGTGCTGAAAAGCGCCGGATCGTGATCCTCTCCTGGAGCTGGCCGACATCTTGGATGTCGGCCAAGCCTCCAGGAACTCCCCCTGAGGACTGGCGTCATCGTGCATAGCACGATGACGCCAGTCCTGGAGTTAACCCCTAACTGCCACCAATGGTGGAGATAGGGGGTTCCAATGAACATCCTATCTCCCGATCCGTGGCAGCTAGGGGTTAATGTTTGATATCGTTGGATCGGCCAGAGCATGGCCTTTCCAAGGATACCAAACATGAGCATGAAAAATATTTAAAAAACAATTCTAAAAAAAATATATTTTTTTGTTTTTGTTTTGTTAATGCAGCAATATTGTTCCCATTTAAATTATAATGTGAACAATAATGCTGCACTAACGATTTGTATGCGGTGCGTTTGTTAAAAAAAGCGAAATTTTCCCCAATAAAAAATGTATTGAGACCCCATTTTAAATTTTTTTAACAAGCGCACCCCATACAAAACATAACCGCAAACGATCGCATGTTAAAATGTGAAAAAAACCACTTTACACATAATAAATTATTGAAAATTCTAATTTTATTGCATTTTTGTTATAATATACAGACATGACATAACGTATACATATAATAATGACATATTATGAATCTGCCAAGTCTGCCGGAAAGAATGATATATAATATGACTGGGTCATATATCAAAATATGGCTACAAAACGCGGTTAAACATGATGAGCGAAAGCGGTAAAAATGACCTCAGCACAGAGGTGTGAAAAGCCTCAGCAGTGAAAGGGTTAAATGCAGCATATTAGGATGTTTTAGGGAAATTAATTCTCAAATCTCAAACAGAAACAGACACCACCCCACCCCCTCACTACATTGTACAATGTATCAAATTGATTACCAGACTAAAAACACCTGGTGTTATGCCCGTTTGTGAACAGAGGTCATTTAGAGTTGATAATCTTTCCACGTACACATTAGTTTTTAATTCAATATCTAATAAACCATTGCTTATAATATTCTGCAGTAAAGAGTCTCTTTATTCCTATATTTTTTAGTATTTTTTAAGCATTTTCTATACTTTTTTCAAAATTTCTTTTTTTTTTCGAACTCGAACCGAACACACCCAAAAAGTTCGAAATTCACGAACATTCGAACTGCCAAAGTTCGGGTCGAACTCCGAACCGTCCGAACCCAAACAGCTCATCCCTAATAATCGCCACTGTGTGTATGCAAGTGTCATCTCAGTTGATCGAACGCATTCTGTCCTATCAGAATGTTGCCCCTAGCTCTCTACCTCCAGAAAGATTGTATGTAGGAGAGAACGAGAGAAGGGAGTTATTACAAGTTATGCATGCATCAAAAGGTTGCAGGCCACCCAGGAGTCAATAAGACCATTCTTACTGTTTCTCGTCTATATTGGTGGCCCAGTCTTCGTGTTGATGTCCGAGAGTTTATTGCATCCTGTAACGTGTGTGCCCAGAATAAGACCCCTGCTGATCTCCCAGTGGGTCTATTACAACCTCTCCCTGTTCCTTAGAGACCATGGACCCATTTATCCATGGACTATATTGTGGACCTACCCCCATCTGAGGGTAATACCACCATTCTCACTGCCATTGACCGTTTTTCTAAAATGGCCCAATTTGTTCCACTGAAAAAACTTCCTTCTTCAGACCAGCTAGCCGGTATATTTGCTAAGGAGGTGGTACGGTTACATGGTATACCGCAGGAAATAGTCTCAGATCGTGGTACTCCGTTCATTTCCCGATTCTAGAGATCCTTCTGTAAAGAAATGGGTATCAACTTATCCTTTTCCTCTGCCTACCACCCACAATCTAACGGTGCTGCTGAACGTATCAACCAGTCCTTAGAACAATATTTACGGTTCTTCATATCCCACCAACAAAATAATTGGAGTTCCTTGTTACCTTGGGCTGAGTTGGCTAGGAATAACGTGGTACATGACAGCTCCGGCCATACCCCGTTCTTTGCGACCTATGGGTTCCATCCTACTTCACTACCTGTTACTCCGACTGAGTCACCCATTCCTGTACTTAACGATCACTTACGACTCCTACATCAGTCCTGGACACGGATTCAATCCGCTTTGCAAAAAGCTTCTTTAGCCCATAAGAAGTTTGCAGACCGCCACAGACAACCAGGTCCTTCTTATGTCCCTGGTCAAAGGGTATGGCTCTCCACTCAGCATATCAAACTCCGGGTGCCCTCTCACAAATTGGCACCACGATTTATCGGTCCTTACAGGGTCCTCCAATGCATTAATCCTGTCTGTTATGCCTTGGAGTTGCCTAAGTACTTGAGAATCCCCAACTCCTTCCATACCTCCCTACTCAAGCCCCTTGTCTGTATCCGGTATTCCGCTCCCGTGAAACAGCCTCCTCCTGTCCTAGTTCAGGCTCAGGAGGAATACGAGGTGCAGGCTCTCATCAATTCCAGGTGGTCTAGAGGTGGGTTGCAGTATCTTGTGCATTGGAAGGGTTACAGCCTGGAGGAACGTTCCTGGGTTGCTGCCTCTGATGTTCATGCCCCGGGGCTGGTCTCCGCCTATCACTGCCGTTTCCCTTCTCGCCCTCGGGCCCGCCGTCAAGGGGGGGGTGCTGTCACGGTGGCCCATGTCCAGGGAAGTGTTGCGCCTTCGACCCATGTCCAGGGAAGTGTTGCGCCTTCAGCCCATGTCCAGGGGTTGTGCCTTCAACCCATGGCCAGGGAAGTGTTGCGCCTTCGACCCATGGCCATTGAAGTGTTGCGCCTTCGACCCATGTCCAGGGAAGTGTTGCGCCTTCGACCCATGTCCAGGGAAGTGTTGCGCCTTCAACCCATATCCAGGGAAATGTTGCGGTCGTCACAGCAGCTGATATCCAGAAAGCCTTGTTCCGGGGTACTGTGTACTACAGGACAGAGAATGGTGCTGCCCACGAATCAGACGCAGCATGCAGGAAGGACAACCAATTGCAGCACATGACCAGCGATCCTATAGCAGAGCAGGGCGTCTCCTCTGAGCACCAATAGGAAGTGCTGTGGCTCCATTTAAAGGGCTTCCTTTCTCATAGCAAGTTGCCCTAGCGTGGTTCCAGTTACGCTTAGTGCCTTGTTGTTAATGCTGCATTCCTATCTGACTGATTTCCTGGTTAATACGATCCCGGCTTGTCTCGATTTCCCTGTATTCTGGCGCCCTGAATTTAGGCATAGTATAAACGGACCTCTATTTCCTTAACCCCTACCTAATGTGTGTTTTTGTTGGTCTGCTCTGCTTAACCCAGCCATTATTAAGGACCGGCTAGCTATAGCACTGTGGGTTACTTCATTCTGCAGGTTGTTTTACTTTGCACTCCGCCACTTTCTTTGTGTTTGTCATTCTCAGTATTACTGACCATAACCCGGCCATTACTAAGGACCAGTTGGCTTATCGTCTGCAAGCGGGGTTACCAGATCCTGACACCTGGGCTATAGGGATGAGCTGTTCGGTTTGACCGGTTCGGAGTTCGCATCGAACATAGCCTGTTCGCATGTTCGTGAACTACGAACATTTCCGCTTGTTCGCCGCGTGTTCGCCCACAATGCACCACAATGCACTTTTCCACTGGCTTGAAGCTTGTAATTGGCTACAGCCTTGCACCTGACCACAGGTCAGGTGCAAGACAGGTTCAAGACTATGTCAATCACGGCTCAGAGTCCTGATTGGACAAATTTTGCCCAATCATGGGCTCACAGAGCTAAGTCCCGCAGTGAAAGGTATTTTAATATGATAGGTAATTTTTAATTCTTGCATTAGTGTGAAATCCCCCCCTCCCATTTCTAGTGTCAAACCCTGCAAGTCTTTTTCTTGCACAGGATGTTAGCCTGTGGAATTTAGCCGATTTCCTGTCTGTGCAGGAAAGGGTGTGTGAACAGTGTAAGCTAGAGAAAAGCCATCTCTGAATCATATGTAGTAATTTTTGTCTCACTATTGGTTAAACTCTGATGTAGAAATGTATCTGTATGCTGATTGGCTATAAATTCTTTGAAATCTAATAAAATAGTCTGTCTAGGAAATTATATTTAGACATGACTGACGCTACATTGCTTTGTGGCTGATTTTGGTGTCTCTCGCCATGGCGTAGCACAGCGTCTGTTTTCAATTTTGATATATGAGAAGAAACTTGGATAAGGTTTATTGAAATTTCATAAATGGTAATTTTATAATAGGGAATTTGTTTATGTTTGCTTAAAATAAGGTTTCACATAGCGCTTCAGCATGCGTTTGAGAGGAGATTGTTGTTGTGTTAGTGTGTGTTCTCACTGCCAGTCTGCCACCAGCTACTGGGGGTCTCATTTCTACAAAAATATCTGGGAATTGTTCTAATCTGTGTGTTCTCACTGGAGCCTGTATTTTGGGGGTCAGTAATTGAACAAAATATTTGTGAATTGAGGTGATCTGTGTCTTGTCACTGCAACGCAGTATTTTGGGGGTCAGTAATTTCTACAAAATATTTGTGAATTGAGGTGATCTGTGTCTTGTCACTGCCACGCAGTATTTTGGGGTCAATAATTTCTACAAAATATTTGGGAATTGAGGTAATCTGTGTCTTGTCACTGCCACGCAGTATTTTGGGGGGTCAGTAATTTCTACAAAATATTTGGGAATTGAGGTAATCTGTGTCTTGTCACTGCCACGCAGTATTTAGGGGCTCAGTAATTTCTACAAAATATTTGGGAATTGAGGTAATCTGTGTGTTCTCACTCACTGCCACCAAGTATTTTGGGGGTCAGTAATTTCTCCAAAATATCTGGGAATTGAGGAAATCTGTGTCTTGTCACTGCCCCCCATCAGGGAGTCTCACTGATTTATAGGAGGTTTCTGAGACTTGTAATCTGTGTCTTCTCACTGCCATCCCACATACTTCTTGCAGATTTCTGCGAATTGTAATCTGTGTCTTGTCACTGTTGCCAGCTATCAGGGGGTCCTATCAGGAGGTCTCACTGATTTATAGGAGGTTTCTGGGAATTGTAATTTGTGTCTTGTCACTGGCTGCCAGCTATCAGGGTGTCTCACTGAGTTATACCAGAGTTCTGGAAATCTTTAATCTTTATACCAGAGTTAAATCAGAGTTTTGTATATATTTAATTTATATATCACTCACCATGTCAGAAAGACCAAAAAGTACAGGCAGACGGTCCCAGACACAGATAAGAGGGCAAGCAGCCACTGTGTCAGGAGGCTGTGCCTCTGGTCGTGGTGGACTTGGTGCATCCTCTGCAGGGGCACGCTTGTCCTTTCTAACTGGTGCTGGCCGTCTTAAGCAGCAGCAACATACAGAGGATTTGGTGGATTGGCTAACCAGGCCATCCTCATCCTCCGAGTCCTCTGCCAGCCAGGCTTGTAGTGCTTTACAGTCCACCTCAGCTGCCATAGCAGCTAATGCAGCCTCCATGTCCACAGCTACTCCTGCCATAGCCTCGCTATCACACACGGAGGGGTCAGCTGAATTGTTTGAATACAATGACAGTGACATGCTGCTTGAGGATGTGCAGCAAGTACAGTGCTCTGGTTCAATCTCTGAGGTTGAGGAAGGGAGTATAATCAACCTAGAGGAAGGGGGTGCCAGTGGTGACACACAAATAACTTGCACTCATGTTGCCCCAGCAGCTGCAGCATACTGCCAAGTTGGCTCCAGTGACGAGGAATTAGGGGGTGAAGATGAGGTCACTGACTCCACCTGGGTGCCTGATCGAACAGAGGAGTCAAGTGAGGAGGAGAAGGAGGAGGCACAACAAACACGAGGCACAACATCCTCTATGACCAACCGTAGCACTAGCCAGTCCAAGGCATCAGATGTCAGAGCTGCTAAGGTGCTGAGCGCTGTTGTCTCAAAGCACACATCCAGGAACTCTGCTGTCTGGGAGTTCTTTAAGAAATGTGCAGCAGACCCCACCGTTGTTATTTATAATCTATGTCAGGTGAGGCTGAAGCGTGGGAAAGACACTGGACGCTTGGGTACCACGTGCTTGAGGCGACGTATGACCACCTGCCACACATCATATTGGCGCAAAACTTTGCGTAGGTCCTCCTCCTCATCTGTCTCTACCCCCACTGCATGTCCTGCCATGTCATTGCCTACAAACCTCCACTGACAGGGATGATGCTACAGTAATGATGTACCAGCTCCTTCCTCACAATGTGACAGCATCCCATCAGCTGAAGATTTAAGCAGTCAGATTACGTTGCCCCAGCTGCTGCAGTGTAAGAAAAAATATAGTCCCAACCATCCCCAAGCACAGCGCCTAAATGCCAGCTTAGCAAAATTACTCGCATTGCAGCTGCTGCCTTTCCAGCTGGTGGACTCTGCTCCCTTCCGTGAATTTGCTGAATGTGCTGTACCACAGTGGCATGTTCCAAAACGGCATTTCTTTTCACGGAAGGCCATTCCAGCACTATACCAGCATGTGGAAGACAATGTTATCGAGTCATTGGGAAAGGCAGTCAGCAGCAAGGTGCATGTGACTTTAGACACGTGGTCCAGCAAGCATGGACAGGGTTGTTACATTTCCTTCAAGGCACACTGGGTAACTCTGATTGCAGCTGGGAGGGATCCAAGACGGGGCTCTGTGCTGGAGCTTGTTTATCCACCACGCCTCCAGAAAGCTGCTTGTATGAGGTCTGGCTGCTCCACCACCACCTCTCCCTCTTCCTCCTCCTCCTCCTTCTGTGTCTCTGGCGAAGTGGCAGTTAAACCGATGCCTGACAGGGTCTACGCAATGGCTCAAGCAAAAAGATGCCATACTGGGCTTGAGCTGGTTTGTTTAGGGGACAGGAGCCACACCGGGCCAGAAATTCTGTCAGCTCTGCAGGGGCAGGTGCAGAGATGGTTAACACCACGCCAGCTTCAGCTGTGAATGGTCGTCTGTGATAATGGCAGCAACCTTCTCTCCGCCCTATGCCAGGGTAAATTGACGCATGTACCATGCCTAGCACACGTCCCAAATCTGGTGGTACAGCGTTTCCTAACCAGGTACCCAGGGCTGGCAGAGCTTCTCAGCCAGGCCAGAAAAGTCTGCAGCCACTTCAGACGGTCATTCCCAGCAAGCGTTTGCCTGGCAGAAATTCAAAGAGAATTCCACCTTCCCACAAACCGTCTGATCTGTGACATGCCCACCAGGTGGAACTCGACATTAGCAATGCTGCAGCGTCTGTACAAGCAGCAGAGGGCCATCAACGAGTACCTGTGTGAGTATGGCACAAGGACAGGTTCAGGTCTACTTGTTTTTTTTTTTTCCCCTACAGTGGCTGATGATCAAGGATGCATGCACTGTACTGTCAGCATTTGAGGAGGCAACGAGGATGGTGAGCAGGGACAGTGCATGCATCAGTGACACAATTCCTGTAGTGTTCCTGCTGGAGCACACTCTGCGGGGAATTATAGATGTGGCTCTAGAGGCAGAGCAGCGGAAGGAAGTCTTTCCGCAGACCGCATTCCAGCAGGTCCTCCACAGATCAGACAGGAGGAGGAGGAATATTTAAGTAGTGGGGGCATTGAAGGTGGGGATTCCTCAAGGGAGGGTTTTGTGTGCCCAGAAACACAAGGACTAATATGTGGCTGGGAGGAGGAAGTGCACGATACGGTCATCCTCATTGACCAGGGAGACTCGGAAGCTAATGGCACCTCCAACCTACGCTGCATGGGCTACCTTATTATGCAAAATGCAAAGCCTGCTAATGGACCCCAGGATTCGTGCTATCAAGGAGAGGGATCATTACTGGTTGGCAACCCTTCTTGATCCATGATACAAGGGTAAAGTTGCAGAGCTCATCCTGCCTGCACAGAGGGAGCACAGGATGAAAAAACTTGAGGACGCTCTAAAGCGACACTTGGTAACCTACCAATGCCTGGAAAAGTGTTACACAAGTGATGACACAGGTGCTTCTGAGGCTGCGGATGATCAGAGGAATAGTGGTGAAGGCTGGGGCCGCTTGACTGATGCCTTTTTAAATTTTTTTAGTCCACGAAGCCCAGGGATGTCAAATGTAGGCACCCATTGCCAGCGTCTTCACCATATGATGCAGGACTACCTAGGGGCAAGGGCAGACCTGGATACCTTTCCAGCAGATGATCCACTGGCTTACTGGGTGTTGAGATTGGATCACTGGCCAGAATTTAGCCAATCTGCTATGCAGCTACTAGGTTGCCCTTCATTTAGTGTGCTTTCTGAAAGGAGATTCAGTGCCGCTGGAGGTTTTGTCACAGACAAAAGAGTGCGTCCACCGACTGTCCACCGACTCTGTAAACCGGCTGACATTTATAAAAATGAATCAGTCCTGGATCAGCAGCTATCAATCCCCTGATGCTGAAGTAATGGAAAATAGATCGGGGATGTCTTCTGCGTTCACAAAACCTCCAGCACTGAACTCTTCCACAATACCACAATAGGGTTATGGTGTGAAGGCACTTGCTGCCATGAAAGGCACAATATTTGGCTGCAGTGACGCATGTGCCAGATTTATATAATTTTAATTTTTTGAACCGCAGGGTCCAACCCTGCATTCTTCCACAATACCACAGAGGGGTTACTGTATGATGGCACTTGCTGCCCTGGCACCAAAAGCACAATATCTGGGTGCACTGACGCCTTTACCAGATTCATATCTTTTTAATGTAGGACCGCATGGTCCACCCCTGCACTCTTCCACAATACCACAGAGGGGTTATTGTATGATGGCACTTGCTGGCCTGGCACTAGGCTTGTGCACCGATTTTTTTTTCGGTTCGATTCGGTTCGATTTTGCGGTTTTTTAAACTTCGATTCGGCTCGTTTCGACCGATTTCGGTTTTGATTAGATTCGGTTCGGCTCGTTTTTCAGGTACATTTTTTTTTAGGAATATCGACCATTTTTCGTATTTTCGTGTCACTGTGCTCGGTTTTTGTATCGACTTTTCGTGATTTCGGAAACTTTTGTTTTTCGGAATTGTACATTTTTCGGAATATCGACCATTTTTCGTATTTTTTGTGTCACTTTGCTCGTTTTTTGTATCGACTTTTAGTTTTTTTCGGAAAACTTTCGTTTTCAGAAAAGTTTCGTTTTTCCGAAAATTTTCGTTTTTCGGGAAATTTTGGTTTTTCGAAAAATTTTCGTTTTTTCGGAACGTCTGTTCTCCTCGTTTGACACATTTCAAGTCCATTCGAAAAATCCGAAAATATTTTGTTTTGGCTCGGAAAACGTTTCGGATCTGACATTTTCGGATCTAAAAATTTTCAGAAATTAGGCCGCATCCGAAAACACGAATCGGGAAATTTCGTGAAAATTCCGAAATTCTGAAACCCGAAACGCACATCCCTACCTGGCACCAAAGGCACAATATTTGGGTGCACTGCCACTGACGCCTGTACCAGATTCATATCCTCAGAGGGGTTACTTTGTGACGGCACTGTTGCCGACGCTAAAGGCCCAATTTTAAAGCACCTATTGTTACTTTCATCCAAAGCCTGCATACGTTTCACCATAATTTAGCCAAAAAAATTAGTAAACTTTTTCTGCGCGTCCTAAAATGTCTTTTCATACAGGCTGCCACCCCAAGCAGTTGTTTATGAATAGATTTAAGGAAAAGCATTTACCGTCATTTGAAACGTAATTTTTTTGTTTTTAAATGTTTCTATACATCCTAGAAATCTGCCACTTCACGGGCAGGTTATGGGGACCTCCTAGGCACGATATTTGAAGGAATTTTTGTTTTTATTTTTAACCCTTATTTCATGGAAAACTCAGTCCCTTTAAAAACGTTTTTTTTTTACTTTTTGTCCTTGTTTCCTGTCCCCCAGGGCACTTCCCGGACCCCCATACACCTTTTATGGCAAATATCTAGCATATATGCCCACTTGGAGGGCACTCTAAAAATCTAATTTTGAGTCCCATTGACTTGTATTGAGTTCGAACATTTTAAAAGTTTGAGTTCGAATGCGAACCAAACTCGGGGGTGTTCGGCTCATCCCTACTGGGCTACAGTGTCCTCGCCTAATATCTTTACGATCTACGAAAGGGATTCCCCAAGGATGCCATTTATGAGCATAAAATCAACTTATCTATCTAGATTCACTCTTCCAGTGAACCACACTTGGAACGTAGGCCAAAATACCTAATCTAGACATTAAATAACTATTTATTCCCATTTCCCAAAATATGATTCACCGAAAAAATATAATAACTTGAATGTAAAAGTTCATTTATCTAATAATCAACATGAGTCAGATATAGATCTGTGTGTTTTCCTATGTTCAGCTTCACTCCACAAAACGCATACACACCTGCATTCACACACACACTCAAGAAATACATTCTCATTTTCACAAATCCAATCCTTTCTCACACTTATCTAGGGGATCAAATAAAAACAATTATATTCCATAATCTAATACCGTAGTCCAAAGTACGAGATCAAGGTTTGGTCTTTTTCAACATCCCAGCTTGAGACGCATAATCATTGCATGTCATCAGAGCTCCCACCATAGGGACTCCTGAACAAGCTGTCTCTTTGCGCTGGTTGCTTATTACCTGTGACCTTTGACCTTGACACAAAATGTCCATGATTCATTCCATATGCAGTCATTGTGACTGTCAGATTTCTTGATGATGTGATACGGGTTTAGCAGCAATAAAGAAATAAAAAAAGAAAAGAAAATATGGTATACCCCGCTAATCATATACATCCATTCATTCATTGTCACTCTCAAGTGCACGAAAACAATAAAAATTTTAATTTACACAAGAAGAGACATAATAAATTTTAAAATGTCCCCACAAAGCCTATGGGCCTCACGCAAAAAAAAAAAAGAAAAATCATACTACATCCGACTGACTGCATTTAGTGAAAAATGTATATACACAAATTTGTCTCAAAAAGGAAATAGCCGAAGTGCATATTCCACCCATTTAAATATCAAAAATATATTTAATTACTATCCTATTCAGTCTTGTTCGGTGTTTTGAAACAAATCTGGTGTTTATAAAACACACCAATACTCAAATAAAATCCAAAAAATAAAAACAAACTTTAATTTTACCGAATTAAAACTTTCCATTTACCACTATATATGTCATGAAACGTATTTATGCAAATGCATTAAATTATATGTTCCTAAATACATTAACTCTAATTTTAATTGGATGTGATCTTCAATAATCCTAAATGTTAGGGCATTTGAACAATATTGATTGTAACCAAACAACAAAAATAATAAAATATAAAATAATAAAAGACACAAAATAATTATCACTTAGGCAACACAATGATAATCCATCAGCATATAAAATACATTATCTTCTTCTTTCTTTGTCTTCTGTCTTATTGGTTTAAAATAACTGTTTTGTAAAACTGACATGTCTTAAGTTTTATTTCTAAATCAATGATCTTCTTTTATCACATGATTTAATCGATGAGTTGTTGATAAATTAGAATGTTTTATTGCCTGGTGTCTGATAATTCCTTATTATCCGGTTGATGTAACATTGTAATGTGAAATGATAATGTGTTTGAATAAATTTCCTTCAATTCCAATAGCTGTATCGATATTGGTATTCAATAATCTTCCATCTAGCTTGATCAAAGTCGGCATGCATGAGTAATTTTAACCTAAAGTAAAAGACTTGTGAAAAAAAATGTACTATTAACCTGTCAAAAACTTTAAAATTTATATGGTTAAAATACTTTTAAAAAAATGCAACACATTTTTGGACACAAAGAAAAAGGAATGGTCATGAGAGAGACAATATGGAGGGGGCTAGGAGAAGAATGTGAAACTTTTTTTCACAATCTTCCTAAAAATGCTCTTCAATTCAAATAAACGAACACTTAACAAAAATATCATAAACTGGTAAAGAAAGTATAGAAGGGCATGTTAAAAATTGTGACTAAAGATAATTATCAATTATTTATGTGCACAGATCCCCAATTAGCAATATGACCAAATTAATCAAATGTTTTCCTGAAAAGAAAACAAAAGATTGTAATTTATATTGAGTATTGTTTATCTCCTTTTGTCACAAACACAACCTTCTATCCCCACTCATCAACCTTCTATCCCCACTCATCAACCTTCTATCCTCACTCATCACTTGCATACATACTTTAACATTCCTTTGTACAGCGCTACAAAACCTGTAGGCTCTTTCCACATAAACTTTAATCCTTCAATATCACTCCATCCTCTTAAATTGCAAGCTCTTAAACAGGACCTCTTTGCTTACCTTATTATGATGAACCTACATATATATTCCATTATACAGGTTACAAAACCTGTAAATGACCTCAGTCAGCCATTTTGGCAATTATTCAATAGGGGACACAAATATTACTATAATTATACAAAACATATAAGCTATATTAAGGTGTGGTCAATCCCTTTGTGCTGGACTCAAACAAAGACCAGAGGAGAAAATAAATAACCGACCACTCCTCTTTTGGGAAAATTTATAACTTATATTAAGGCAGATCGACGATGCCCATCACCTTGATACACTAGTTTTTTTTATATATATCATACATCAATTTGTATCATCCCTTCACACTTTAAATCCAGCTCAAACAATTCCTTTGTCTCTATGTCAGGACTCACCTCAGACTGGAACCACATAGAGGGGGAAAATGCTGACTGGGAGACACAGCCCCAGCATCGGTAGAAGGACCAGTATACATCGTGGTTTCCCCAGCACAGCAACCAGGCCCTGCTCCGCCTCTGTTTGGGGAGTTCCCCCACAGGGATTGGACAGGGAGGTGCTGGGAGGCTGGGCCATGAGTCTATGACCTCAGCATTATTGACTGGGGTTCCCTGTCTCCTGAGTCACACTCCACCTCCAGAGGAGGTGGAACAAGGAGGCGGGGCTCTGACTATATAAACCAGTAACACAATCATATCATTGCTTATTGATATAACCTTCCTATAGACACAAGCTCCATAGTTCCTATCTCGGACCTGACCCATCTTCATAGATCTTCAATACCTAACCTTTGACTCACTTCATCGACTCTTTACCTGATTCACCAACCACGAGATTTGCCTGCCGATATTGTACTTTGCCAACCAACCCTGCATATTGAGGTTCAACCTAGAGAGTCTTGACAGTACAACTAAGCCTGAACATGGACCTCGCAGGTGTAACAGAGAATCTCAACGCCCTGACCCACCAAATGGGGGTTCTCACCCAGACCGTCCAAGGCCTCCAGACTGGGCAGGATCAACTTCGTATCCACATGAGAGAACTACAGGGAGCTCCGCCACCTTACCACGGTCCGTTGGAACCCCCACAAGCACAGAACCAACATGCTCCAGAACCCCCAATACCATTACCTGAACAATTCACAGATGACCGCAGCAAGTATATTACTTTCCGTACGGCCTGCCAAATTATGTTTTCCCTAAAACCTCGAACCTATCACTCTGAAGACATAAAGATTCAAACAGTCATATCACTACTTTCTGGAGAACCACAAGCCTGGGCACACCATCCACTCCTCACAAATAGTCCTACCCTGGAGACGTGGGCTTCGTTCATCACCGCCCTGAACGCACTATATGACGACCCACTACGTAAAGATACGGCCGAGCGGGCCCTACATGCTACCAAACAAGGTCGCAGACCTGCAGAGGAGTATATCACCGAGTTTAAAACCCATGCGCTTGATACTGAATGGAATGAGGCTGCACTCATCAGCCAATACCGTCTGGGGCTGTCTGAAGCCATCAAAGACGAGCTCTCAAGAGGCGATCTACCTCACACATTAGAGGCACTCATGCAATTAACCCTAACGATCGACCGACGTATGAGAGCGCGTCGTCTGGAAAGGAATCCATTCTCCCTTGTGGCTGTACGCCGCCCTCCTCGACTACTTCCAGCTGACTCCACAGCCGTTGTCCCATATCATGGTGGGGAGATAGGAGAGGAACCAATGCAACTGGGTGCCACCAGTCGCCGTCTTCCACCTGAGGAACTCAACCGTTGCAGAACCCAGCACTAATGCCTATACTGTGCAAGTCCCAACCACCTTCGTGCCGCCTGCCCTGAGAGAAGCGACAGGGGAGGTAAGGACAGACCATCTTTCCATCCAGATAATTCATGTCTTTTGTCCCACTTATCCCTGCTCATCTCTTTGCAGTGGAACAATAAGACGATCTACACCCGAGCCATGGTGGACTCCGGAGCCAGCGGCAATTATCTGGATGTTGAATATGCACGACTCATTAATGTACCGAAACAAAATAAAACCACACCTATAAATATGGTTGATGGGTCATTATTACGCTCAGGAACTGTCACGTCTGAAACCCAACCCGTCCACATGATGATAGGTATGGGACATACCGAACAAATAAAATTTGATTTGGTAGCAACACCCATTTTTCCTGTCATCATGGGTCTCCCTTGGTTACGTTTGCATGACCCTCTCATCCATTGGGAACCAGGTAAAATATGTTTCACCTCCTATTATTGCAGGACTCATTGCACGAAGTCTCCCCAAACAGGTTTCTTAAACTCGGTCCTAGACATAAATATGCGGAAGAGCACAGTAGAGATCCCCGAACCCTACAAAGAATAGGCTGATGTCTTTGACAAACAAGGAGTGGAGATCCAAAAATAATAGACACAGGTGGTGCAGTAGACATTGCTTATTTAGATTTCAGTAAGGCTTTTGATACTGTTCCGCATAGAAGGCTCATCAATAAATTGCAATCTTTGAGCTTGGATTCCAATATTGTTGAATGGATTAGGCAGTGGCTGAGTGACAGACAACAGAGGGTTGTGGTAAATGGAGTTTATTCGGCGCAAGGTCTTGTTACCAGTGGGGTACCTCAGGGGTCAGTACTTGGACCCATTCTATTTAATATTTTTATTAGTGATATTGCAGAAGGTATTAATGGAAAAGTATGTCTTTTTGCTGATGACACAAAAATTTGCAACAGAGTTGACGTTCTTGGAGGGATCAGCCAAATGACAAATGATTTAGGTAAACTAAAAAAATGGTCGGAGTTGTGGCAATTGAGTTTTAATGTGGATAAGTGCAAGATAATGCACCTGGGACGTAAAAACCCAAGGGCTGAATATAGAATATTTGATACAGTCCTAACCTCAACATCTGAGGAAAGGGATTTAGGGGTCATTATTTCAGAGGATCTAAGGGTAAGTAGTCAATGTAATAGAGCAGCAGGAAATGCTAGCAGAATGCTTGGTTGTGTAGGGAGAGGTATTAGCAGTAGGAAAAGGGAAGTGCTCATGCCACTGTACAGAGCACTGGTGAGACCTCACTTGGAGTACTGTGTGCAGTACTGGAGACCGTATCTCCAGAAGGATATAGACATCTTAGAGAGAGTTCAGAGAAGGGCTACTAAAATGGTGTACGGCTTGAAGGAGAAAAGTTACCAGGAAAGGCTTAATGATCTTAACATGTACAGCTTGGAAAAAAGACGAGACAGAGGAGATATGATAGAAACATTTAAATACGTAAAGGGAATCCACAAGGTAGAGGAAGGGAGTATATTTAAAAGGAAACAAAATAGCAAAACAAGAGGACATAGTCTTAGATTAGAGGGGCAAAGGTTTAAAAGTAACATCAGGAAGCATTATTTTACTGAGCGGGTGGTGGATACATGGAACAGTCTTCCAGTAGAAGTGGTAGAGGCCAAAACAGTAATTGAATTTAAGCAAGCATGGGATAAGCATAAGGCTATCCTAAACAAAAGATAAATCCAGGTCAAGTATCCATGTAATTGGGCAGACTAGATGGGCCGAAAGGTTCTTATCTGCCGACATTTTTCTATGTTTCTATGTTACCCCCTCATCGCTCCTACGACTGTCCCATCGATTTGATTCAAGGTGTGACTATCCCATATGGTTGTTTATACCCCCTGTCACAACCTGAATCAACGGTCTTGAAAGAGTACATTCATGAAAATCTAGAAAAGGGCTTCATACGACCATCCACATCCCCTGCAGGTGCAGGAATCTTCTTTGTTAGTAAAAAAGATGGGGGTCTCAGACCCTGCGTAGACTACAGAGAACTAAACGATATCACAATAAAGAATCGTTATCCACTTCCGCTCATCCCCAAATTGATGGAGCGCCTTCAGAAGGCATCTATATTTTCCAAGCTAGATCTACGAGGAGCCTACAACCTTGTACGAATAAAAATGGGCCATGAATGGAAAACAGCCTTTAGAAGCAGATATGGACACTATGAATATCTCGTCATGCCCTACGGGCTCTGTAATGCCCCAGCTACTTTTCAACACTTTGTTAATGACATATTTAGGGACCTACTCGACCAATATGTTGTGGCATATCTCAACGACATTCCGGTCTACTCAGAATCCATAGAAGACCATCGAGTACATATGAAAGAAGTCCTTTTCAGACTCAGAAAACATCAGTTGTATGCTAAAATCGAGAAGTGTATATTTGATTCCCAAAAGATATCATTCTTAGGTTTTATACTATCTCCAGGACATGTACAAATGGATCCCGAAAAAAACATTGCCATCACTAAGTGGCCAACACCCGACTCCAGAAAAGAGGTCCAACTATTTTTAGGTTTTTCAAATTTTTACCGCAGATTCATACGAGATTTTTCTACACTAGCACGTCCACTCACGACATTAACCAGCACCAAGACAAGTGTAGCACTCACTCCCGGAGGAGCCGCTGAAATTGAACCTCGGGTCAGTCTCCCCGCACTAGTGAATAAATATACTCCAGCACCGTCGTGGATTTTATAAATTATATAGTTTACTAGAATAAATGGCATATAATGAATAACACGGTATACGTAGATATATTTACAGTACTTCGTAATGCGGGAAACGCGCAGCGGAAAAGAAGGAAAAATATATCTGTAACCCCCTTTGTGGTTGGGGAGTGAGTCCCATACAGGTTATGTCCCAAGGATGTAGGTGTGTGTGTGTGATGGTACCCGGGTACAATATTAAACTGGCCAGTGAGTTATTTATGAGGTATCTTCGACTAGTCAAGTTGGGGCCCTGTGGGTTTTGAAACAAACAGCAGCGTGCTTTCTATTTTCACAATGGCCTGGAAGGCCTCTCACCCATCCGCCCGATACTTGGTGCTCTGCTCGACCCAAGACGTCTTTCCACTCGATTTTGACTGGGATTTTATGGGTTACCGGATCCACTGTCTTGCTTTTCTGTAGCTGCCACAAGATGTCCAGCTCACCGCCTGCACTCCCTGTCTGATTGATCTGCGGTGCTCCTAACTCGGGGTCTTCCAGCTCACTCGATATCAGCGTGGGTATTATGGTGAATCACTGGGTCTTCCTCTTGTAAGGCTGAATAACCCGGTCTTTATCTCTGTCAGGCCCCAGCTGCGCTCCGGCCTGGTCACTGTCACGTTCTGCAGCACTGTGTCTTGCTTCTCTCACTCCCTGGCGCGCTCTGCCAGCTCTCTCCACGAGGCTCAGGATGTCAGCGTCTGTGTCCCACCCACTTCCGGTGTCCACCCGCAAAGCATGCCGGGAAATGTAGTCCCAATGTTCAGCGTCTCACATTGTGCTTGTCTCCCTCCGGTGGCCAAAAACAAGTACTACACGGCAGGGGATTTAAAACCAGCGCTACACAAGCTTCTGTTGGTCTCAAGAAGCAGACATTGCCTTCAGAGCATTGAAAAGATGATTTTCCTCTTCACCCATTCTCTCTCTTCCGGATCCCAACCAACCCTTCTTCCTAGAGGTTGATGCCTCCGAGTATGCCACAGGTGCCATCCTCTCCCAAAGTGATAAAGTCACCAATATTCTTCATCCCGTAGCATATCACTCCAAAATCATGGAAGCAGCAGAACTAAACTATGATGTAGAAGACATGGAATTGTTGGCAATAAAAAAGGCATTAGAAGAATGGAGACATCTATTAGAAGGTGCCCTCCATCCGGTAACCATATATACCGACCACAGGAATCTTGAATATCTGCGCTCTGCAAAAAGACTTCGTCCTCGCCAGGCCAGATGGGCCTTATTCTTCTCCAGATTCAATTTCCACATTACTTATCGACCGGGACACAAGAACCTTAAAGCAAATATGCTTTCCCGACTACCCCCCACACCTACCAAGACTCCTTGCTCTGATACCATACTCCGCACTGATCATTTTCTCTCCGCTATGACCACCACACCTTCCCACAGAGAACTACTCGAATTCTGCCATGACTCCCCATCGGCTGGTCACGGAGGCGTCAAGAAAACTGAACATCTTATACGCAGATATGATACCTGGCCGAATATGAAGAAAGACATAGAAGAATATGTGAATAGCTGTCCCACCTGTGCACGATTGAAACATACCACGGGGAAAACGTCGGGTCTCCTCCAACCCATACCGGTACCCTCTTGTCCTTGGGCAGAAATATCCTTTGACTTCATTACAGTTCTCCCCCCTTCAAAAGGACATACCACTATCAAGGTAGTGGTAGATCATTTTTCTAAAATGGCCCACTTTGTAGGATGTAAAGGATTGCCTACCGCAGCACAAACCGCGACCATGTTTCACGACCACATTTTCCGCCTGCATGGCATTATTATTATTATTATTATTCATTATTTATAAAGCGCCAGCATATTCCGCAGCACTGTACAATAGGCACAGTATAGACAGGGTTACAATACATTGAACAACATTTGACAAACAGTACAGGAGGAGATGAGGGCCCTATTCCCGTAGGAACTCACAATCTAGGAGGGTTGGGGTTGGAAACAGGAGGAGAGGACTGTAAGGTGAGAGTGATTGATGGTTGTGTCAGTGAGTTGGGTGGTAGGCTTCCCTAAATAGGAATGTTTTAAGGGAGCGTTTGAAGGAAGAGAAGTTAGGGGAAAGTCTGACAGTACGAGGGAGAGCGTTCCAGAGAGTGGGGGCTGCGCGTGAGAAATCCTGCAGTCTATGATGGGAAGAGGTGATGCGGGGAGAAGCTAGGCGCAGGTCACTGTTTGACCTTAGGGAGCGGGCTGGGGTGTATTTGGTGATTAGTGATAACAGGTAGTGGGGAGCTGAGTTAGTGAGGGTTTTGTAGGTAAGGATAAGGATTTTGAACTTAATTCTGCAGTGGATGGGGAGCCAGTGAAGGGACTCGCAGAGAGGAGCGGCAGAGACAGAGCGGCGGGTGAGGTGAATTATCCTGGCGGAGGCGTTCAGGATGGATTGTAGGGGGAAGAGGCGGGACAGAGGGAGGCCAGATAAGAGATTATTGCAATAGTCGAGTCGGGAGATTACCAGGGCGTGTATGAGTTGTTTTGTGGTGACAGCGGTAAGAAATGGCCGAATTCTGGAAATATTACGCAATTGGTATCGGTAGGAGGAGGAAAGAGACTGGATGTGGGGGATGAAGGAAAGAGCAGAGTCAAGTGTAACTCCAAGACAGCGAACTTGGTTTGATGGGGAGATGGTGATATCCTCCACTGTGATAGAGAAGTCAGGAGGTGGGGAGGCATTGGAGGGAGGAATAAGTAGGAGCTCAGTCTTTGACATGTTGATCTTTAGGTGGTGGGAGGCCATACAGGAGGAGATGCCAGATAAACAGTCACTGACTTTTGAGAGGACAGGGGGAGAGAGATCAGGGGTAGAGAGGTAGATCTGAGTGTCATCAGCGTAGAGGTGGTAATTAAAGCCAAAGCTGTTGATGATTTTGCCCAGGGAGGAGGTATAGATGGAAAAGAGCAGAGGACCAAGGACAGAGCCTTGAGGTACACCAACAGATAGAGGCAATGAAGAGGAGGAGTTACCAGCAAAGGACACACAGAAGGACCTGTTGGATAAATAGGAGTCAACCCAAGCAAGTGCAGTGTCACCGAGACCCAGAGAGTTGAGGTTCTGTAGAAGGAGGGGGTGGTCAACAGTGTCAAAAGCAGCCGAGAGGTCAAGCAGGATGAGAATAGAATAGTGGCCGTGTTTTCTAGCAGTTAGGAGGTCGTTGGTGACTTTGGTGAGGGCAGTTTCAGTTGAGTGTAGGGGACGGAAGCCAGATTGCAGGGGGTCAAGTAGGGAATTGGAGGACAGGAAGAGGGAGAGGCGGTTGAAGACTAGTTTTTCTAAGAGCTTTGATGTTAAGGGAAGCAGGGATACAGGGCGGTAGTTGGATGGAGAGTTGGGGTCTAGGGATGGTTTCTTTAGTAAAGGGGTAACTAGCGCGTGTTTGAAGGCGGATGGAAAGGAGCCAGTGGAGAGAGATAGGTTGAAGATGTGTGTGAGAGCAGGGCTGAGGGAGGAGGAGAGGGGAGGAATTAGATGTGAGGGAATGGGGTCGAGCGGGCACATGGTGAGATGTGAGGAGGACAATAAGGAATTGACTTCCTCCTCAGTGGCTGGGAGGAAGCGGCAGAGGGTGGCAGAGGGGACCTGTGGGAGTGGAGGTGGCAGATAACTATCTTGTGTTGGGATGTTGCTTCTGATAGTTAGAGTTTTACTGAGGAAGTAGTCTGCCAGGTCTTGAGCGCTGAAGGCAGCTGAGGGGGGAGGTGCAGGTGGGTAGAGGAGGGTGTTGAAGGTGGACCAGAGCCGTTTAGGGTTGGAGGACAGCGTAGATATAAGAGATGAGAAGAAGGATTGTTTGGCCAAGTGGAGGGCAGAGGTGTATGACCGGAGAATAAACTTGAAGTGAACAAAATCAGCTTCAGAGCGGGATTTCCTCCAGGCACGCTCTGCGGTGCGGGAGCATCTTTGCAGGTAGCGAGTCTGGAGGGTGTGCCAGGGCTGAAGCTGGCGGCGTGGGGCCTTACAGAGTCGAAGAGGAGCAAGAGTGTCTAGAGCAGAGATAAGCGTAGTGTTGTAGTGATTAGTGGCAGCATCAGGGCAGGTGAAGGAAGTGGTATGAGGGAGGTGGTGAAGTAGGTTGGAGAATTGATGGGGGTCCACAGCATGTAGATTTCTGCGAGTGTGTGTGCGGGGTGGGGGAGCAGGGTGTTTAGGAAGTCCAGATAGGTTGAAAGAGAGAAGGTGGTGGTCAGAGATGGGGAAAGGGCGACATTTGAACTCAGAAATGGAGCAGAGGTTGGAAAAGACCAGGTCAATAACGTGACCATCGCGGTGGGTAGGGAGGAGGGAGGATTGTGTGAGTCCAAGGGAGGACGTGAGTGAAAGAAGTTTGGAGGCAGCAGGAGCGGAAGGATCGTCAATGGGAATGTTGAAGTCCCCGAGAATTAGGCATGGAAGATTAGAAGACAGGAAGTGAGAAAGCCAGGTAGCAAAGTGGTCAAAGAACTGGGAGGTTGGTCCCGTGGGCGGTAGATGACTGCCACCCTGAGGGCCAGAGGAGAGAACAGGCGGATGCAGTGTGTCTCGAAGGAGGAGAAGGAGAGGGATGGGGGTGGAGGGAGATGCTGGTAGGTGCAGGTGGGAGAGAGCAGAAGTCCGACCCCGCCACCATTTCTCTCACCCGGTCTGGGGGTATGGCTCAAGTGTAGACCGCCATGTGAGAGAGCAGCAACGGAGGCCGTGTCAGAGGGAGTTAGCCAGGTTTCAGTTAAAGCTAGGAGGTTGAAGGAGTTTGAAAGGAAGAGGTCATGGACGGCTGTGAGTTTGTTGCACACAGAGCGAGCGTTCCAGAGGGCGCAGGAGAAAGAGGACAGGCGCTGAGGGATGATGGGAATGAGGTTGCTGGGCTTGCAGAGAGGTGATTTATGTGCGATGGAGATAGGATGAGAGGGAAGTATCGGATGTGTTGTGGGGCCAGGGTTAGGGGATATGTCACCTGAATAGAGTAACAGCAGGAGGGTGAGAAAGAGAAGGTGGGAATGGGATTTGTGGGAGTGGGAGTGATTGGCAGCACGAGAGTTAGAGGGAGACCATGTTCTGAGGAAACAAAGGAGCTCATGCGAGGCCATCATGTGGGACGAGAGGAGGGAGGGAGAGATGCAGATAGTGTAGGGGTCGGTGGTAGAGGGGCAGGAGTTCCATTTAAGGAGAAAGGTAGAAGTAAAGAGCAGAAGCGTGAGAGAAAGCATGATATAGACGTGAGTTTACCAGAGTAAAAAGTGGGCCTTGCAGTTTTGCAGTTCCTTCCTCCAGTCCCGCAACTCCAGGAATCAACTCTGAACGTCCACTTAAGAATGCCACTGAACTCCAGGAATCAACTCTGAACGTCCACTTAAGAATGCCACTGAACTCCAGGAATCAACTCTGAACGTCCACTTAAGAATGCCACTTGGAAATGACACTGGAGCCTGGCTCAATGGAGCCTGTTATAGTTGTTATATAGGGCGGACTGATTGCATTCAGGCAGTTAAAAAGTCAACACCTGAAAAAGTGAACACCTGAAGCTGGATGGGCTGTGTCAATAGGGCAGGAGATTCACATGCTAATTAGCAAAGCAAATGGTGGAGAAAAACAAAAATAAATAAAAAATAAATAAAAACAGCAAAAGACCAAGGTGGGTGCCTGCGAATACTGGGTGATGGGGGTCCTACCAGCAAAGGTATGCAGGGGATCAGTTGAGATGTGGGTGTCTGTGGATGATGGGTGATGGGTGATAATGTCCTACCAGCAAAAGTATGCAGGGGATCAGTTGAGATGTGGGTGTCTGTGGATGATGGGTGATGGGTGATAATGTCCTACCTGTGGAGAGAGGAGACACAGGAATTAGGGATATCCAGTCGTCTCTCAACAGCTTTCCACCCACAAACCAATGGTCAAACCGAACGTACCAATCAAACCCTTGAGCAATATTTAAGATGCTACTCCACTCAATCTCAAGACAACTGGATAGAACTCCTTACTACAGCCGAGTTCGCATATAACAGCGGATACCACTCCATCAAAACCACGCCGTTTTATGCTACTTATGGATACCACCCTGTTCTCCTACCTAGTACACTTCGTCAGACACCGGTTCCCAATGTCACCACTCTCCTTCGTGAACGTCAACGCTGCATACAGCTGCTTCGTCACACCTTAGCACGAGCCAAAGATTCCCACAAGGGTCAAGCGGACAAAAAGAGGAAGGAAGCACCATCATACCAAGTCGGTCAAAAGGTGTGGCTTTCCTCGTGCAATATAGGCTCTTATGCCCGTCAAAGAAGCTAGGACCGAGATTCATAGGGCCCTATGTCATCGACAAAGTGGTGAACCCCTCTGCCGTTCGTCTCCAGCTCCCTTCAAGGTTCAAGATCCATCCTACGTTTCATGTGTCTCTTCTGAAGCCATGGACTCCTGATCCATTCCGTAAGACAACTCCTCCGCCTCCTATAACTGTCGCTTCAGATCCCGAATTCGAAGTCCAGGCCATAATTGATTCTCGTTGGCATGGACGTTCCTTGCAATACCTCATCCAATGGAAAGGCTATGGTCCTGAGGAACTATCCTGGGAACCCGCTTCCAATCTCCGAGCTTCTCGTCTGGTCCGACGGTTCCATCTCCTTCATCCGACCAAGCCTGCACCTGGTGGCCCCTGGAGGGGCTGCCTGGGGGGGTGGATTATGTCAGGACTCACCTCAGACTGGAACCACATGGAGGGGGAAGATGCTGACTGGGAGACACAGCCCCAGCATCGGTAGAAGGAACAGTATACAACGTGGTTTCCCCAGCACAGCAACCAGGCCCTGCTCCGCCTCTGTTTGGGGAGTTCCCCCACAGGGATTGGACAGGGAGGTGATGACAGCAGCTGGGAGGCTGGGCCATGAGTCTATGACCTCAGCATGATTGACTGGGGTTCCCTGTCTCCTGAGTCACACTCCACCTCCAGAGGAGGTGGACCAAGGAGGCGGGGCTCTGACTATATAAACCAGTAACACAATCATATCATTTCTTAGTTGTTGTCTAACCTTCCTATAGACACAAGCTCCATAGTTCCTATCTGGGACCTGACCCTTCTTCATAGATTTTCAATACCTAACCTTTGACTCCCTTCATCGACTCTTTACCTGATTCACCGACCACGAGATTTGCCTGACGATATTGTACTTCGCCAACCAACCCTGCATATTGAGGTTCAACCTAGAGACTCTTGACACTCTTTCACATCTGCTTCGCATGCACGCCGAACGTGCTCAAACTGCGCCCAATTCCACAACAGTTACAGTTTTATAAAACACAGCTCCAGAATTCAAACTTCTACTACAGTCTTTCAAGGCATTAGACACATGTCATTTGTATATACTGTTCAATTCTCTCTAATAGATACTCACAGAACAACAAAAAAAACTACATATTCCATTATCCAACTTGCACTGCTAAACCGCACTACTAGCATTCAAAGAAAAAAAATCCTTATACAAACACATAACATTATTGTCGGGTATATTACACAGAAAAGGAGAATTTTAAAATGGATGCTTGTAGCCATTTTGTTTTGAAAGACAGTTTTTCTTTCTATTCTCTCTAGGTTTAGAAATGAACGAGATTTTTTTTTACAGAGTTCATTCCTCGGTGAAGTCTTTTATATTTTTTTAAGAAGTGCCAGACACGAAGGAATCTAGAATATTTGTATGTGATAAGGCTAGGTTTAAGTGCTAAGACGTGTCATAATTAAATTTATTGGTCTGTCTTAAGTTTCTAAAACAAAAGATATTTTGTCTTTTGGGTATAGGAATAAGAGTTAACATTCTCTAATATAGATTTATATTCACAAAATATATGTTTATAATCAAGGTATATTTTATTATATTAACAGTAGGAAATATATATACCAATAAATATTGTAGAGAGTATATAATTGGTAAATAATAAAATTTACTAAAGAATAGATTCTGTTGAGTTAGCCAGGAAAGAATTTAGCTGATGGGACTCTGAGTAAGTAACTAAAAGGGAGTAGGGATATAAATCAAAGATGACAGTGTGTCTAGTGACTGAGAGAGAGGTCTTTGTTGAGTCAGATTGACCTTTTAACCTGAGATAAGAAAATTAAAAAGAAAAAGGGGAATTAATTAAGAAGTGCAATACTGCCCTCTAGAGGATAGTAAATATTATAATTCATATTACCAAAGATATTGTGTGATGTCAAATTGGCTATAATAAGTGGTAATGTTGGTTACAAGTCAGTCGGAGATTCCAGCAGACAGACTCACACTGCAATGCATTAGACATGACACTCTGAGAGTCCAAGATTCCAACACTCAGACTCACACCACGATGCAGGCAGATCCCAAGACATGAGGCAATCAAGATTCTCACTAAATTTCTGACTCTCACCAAATCTCTAACTCACATGCATTGATTATCTGATATCGATAATTTTCACACCATTCCAAAAATTACTACATCAGGAATTCCAAGGCAGACTTATCAACATCCAAATTGGACAGGTAATGTATGAAGTAAGGAATTAATGTAAATATATATTTGTAGAGATTCTTGCAATGTAGACTGAGACTTCTCGGATACGGTTAAATCCAAATTCTAAGTAATTTCTATTCTGCAGATAGAAATATGAAGAAGTGGATATAAGGATTTATTCCTAAAAGAAATGTTGTAAGATTGATACCAATATATATATTGAATTTGGAAATTACTGTGATTAAAATTAACGGGCAAGGAATTATATAACTACAAAATAAAAAGCAAAAGATTAGAAGTTTAATTCTCGAGATTAGGGGAGGATTCACTAAATAAGTTTTTATTACTTATCATTAAATTAGCTCATCTTTTGTTGATCCATGTAGCATCGAGATATATATATATATCTATAAGAGCTGGCTGGTTAAACATTGTTTGCTGGGAAACGCATGTTGTATTAAGCAGAAATGTTTATTAACCATTTGTGTATTAGTTACTAACTGATAAGGTAAATGATATTAATCATATATGCAGTTACTAACTGGAGATACATATATTGTGAAGCTAGTTTTTATATGCTAATGGATTGTGGTTTATAAATTTTTGTTTATGATATGAGATTTGAAACTTTTTTGTATACGTAATAAATATATATATATTTTTATCCGATTATTGATTATTGTATTTTTTTAAAGCAAAACATAGACAATTAAAAGAATTCAGGATAATTTCTAGGAAATATAAACGATTGATATTTGTGTCTCGTATAAGTTTCTTATGAAATAATAATCCCTGATATATTGGAGGCAACTGCCGAGGTAGGTCCAGTAAGTCCAATATAGAGATATTGGAGGCTTGGCTGATAAGTCCAATATATATAAACGTGTTGTATTCACGTGCAGAGATTATATCCGACATTATACATTACAAAAAAAAGATAATAAAAAAAGAACAAAGAAAAAAACCCACTTTTTCTACAAAAGAAAGAGAAGCAGGCGCTTTTGAAATTTACTGTAAAAGTAAAGCCCTATTGTCTCCATTTCCTGTTCCTTTTTTTTTTTTACACGAGGCAAGGCAGTAAAGACACGAAGCAACCTGTAGTAAGAGAAGCAGTCCCTATACATAAATTACATATAAAAAAACACTATCAGAGCTACGAAATACAAAACACCAAAGATAAACACATACATTAATAGTTAGTAAAGACAAACATTTAAATAAACTGACGTAATCAATGGCAAGAAACAAAATAAAAAAAAGACAAACACAAACAAATCTGAAAGAAGAAAAAAAAACAGTTTGCAAATCCTTTAGAATCGGCGCGCAAACATACAGCAACGCAAAAAATAATAAAATAATAAAAAAAAAATGGCAAGAATACAGAAGAAAAATTGCTCTCAATGGAAGCTACGCTATTTTGTTTTCTATCTTGCTAGATGAGAAGAAACCAGATCTAATCAATTAAAATAAAATGCTCACAATTACAAGCAGATATGGACGAGCCAGAAACTCCAGAACACAAAGGAGCTACAATAAATAACAGACAGATAAAGACAAACACATTTACTCAAACGCTAGAAACAGTTAGAAACATCTGTTTCCCAGGTGAGTATCACATAAACAAATAACACATCTCCGGGTGAGTTGCAACTCAAACTCTTGAGATACACGTGATTCGCTCTGCGGGGAATCCAAACGCTTGTCCTTTAATTACAGCAATAAACATAAAAGAACAACTTAGGAATGATCCCCCTGTCCTTTCAAAAATCAGTGACTGTTTATCTGGCATCTCCTCCTGGATGGCCTCCCACCACCTAAAGATCAAAATGTCAAAGACTGAACTCCTACATATTCCTCCCTCCAATGCCTTCCCACCTCCTGACTTCTCTATCACGGTGGAGGGTATCACCATCTCCCCATCAAACCAAGTTTGCTGTCTTGGAGTTACACTTGACTCTGCTCTTTCCTTCATCCCCCACATCAAGTCTCTTTCCTCCTCCTGCCGATACCAATTGCGTAATATTTCCAGAATTCGGCCATTTCTTACCGCTGTCACCACAAAACAACTCATACACGCCCTGGTAATCTCCCGACTCGACTATTGCAATAATCTCTTATCTGGCCTCCCTCTGTCCCGCCTCTCCCCCCTACAATCCATCCTGAACGCCTCCGCCAGGCTAATTCACCTCACCCGCCGCTCTGTCTCTGCCGCTCCCCTCTGCGAGTCCCTTCACTGGCTCCCCATCCACTGCAGAATTAAGTTCAAAATCCTTATCCTTACCTACAAAACCCTCACTAACTCAGCTCCCCACTACCTGTCCTCACTAATCACCAAATACACCCCAGCCGCTCCCTAAGGTCAAACAGTGACCTGCGCCTAGCTTCCCCCCGCATCACCTCTTCCCATGATAGACTGCAGGATTTCTCACGCGCAGCCCCCACTCTCTGGAACGCTCTCCCTCGTACTGTCAGACTTTCCCCTAACTTCTCTTCCTTCAAACGCTCCCTTAAAACATTCCTATTTAGGGAAGCTGACCACCCAACTCACTGACACAACCATCAATCACTCTCACCTTACAGTCCTCTCCTCCTGTTTCCAACCCCAACCCTCCCAGATTGTGAGTTCCTACGGGAATAGGGCCCTCATCTCCTCCTGTACTGTTTGTCAAATGTTGTTCAATGTCTTGTAACCCTGTCTATACTGTGCCTATTGTACAGCGCTGCGGAATATGCTGGCGCTTTATAAATAAAGAATAATAATAATAATCCTAGATCATCCTTCCGGGTGAGCGTAAACAAACCAAGACAAAGAAAGAATCCGTCCGTGCAACCAAAAGACATGAAGATTCATGATCTGAACAAGCAAATGTAACACATTTGAATGGCAGATTCCACTTCTGAGACCAATTGTTGAATTATAATTCTATTATAATTACCATATATGGATGACATAAACCTTTTTCATGTTTCTTCTTATATATCAAAATAGAAGTAAGATGCTGTGCTAAGCTGCGCCACACTTTGCTACGCCATGACGAGAGACACCAAAATCAGTCACAAGCAATGCAACTTCAGGTCATGTCTAAATATCGTTTGTTAGACTGTTTTATTAGATTTCAAAGAACTTCTATCCAATCAGCATACAGATACATTTCCACGTCAAAGTTTAACCAACACTTATTACTACATATGATTCAGAGATGATTTTTTTTCTAGCTTCCAATGTTCACACACCCTTTCCTGCACAGACAGGAAATCAGCTAAATTCCACAGTCCAACATCCTATGTAAGAAAAGACAGAGTTTGACACTCAAAATGGGAGGGGGGATTTCACAGCCTGTCACGGAATGGCCCAGCACCCTCAGCCAGGGGCGGTGCAGTGACAGTGGTGGCTATGGACACTTAGGTGCGGTGGCACGAAAATGGCTGCAACCGGAGTCCCTCTCGGGGCCACAGATCATTGAGCGGGTAGTCATGGATCGCTTCCTAAGATCCTTACCGATCGTCTTGCAAAAGTGGTTAACCCAAGGGGACCCCAAGTCGGTGGATCAGCTTGTGGAGATTGTTGAGAGGTACTTTGCAGCTGAGGATTTGAACGTCTCCCCGGTGAGCCCATGGACTTTCCGCCCAAAGCCAAGGCCTCCCTCGGCAATCGGTAAGACTGTTCCAGGGAAAGTGGGTGGTGAGCGTGGCAAGGAGGCAGAGGGAAAAACTGCTGATTTAAACCGGGGAGGTTGGCATTCCAAAGCAGGAACACCAGTGCCCGTCAGCAGACCTAACCTGAGGAATGTAAGATGTTTTCGGTGCCAGGAACTTGGGCATTTAGCTGCGAACTGTCCATTAACTGATGAGCCTCTGCAGTGTTACTTGTCTTTCAAGGAAAGACGGCAGTCTTTGTTTTCCACGGTTTCATGCACCGCGGTGCCAGTAAAGGGAAAACACATGTGTGCAATAACTGTGAATGATAAGCATGTTACAGCTTTGCTGGACTCTGGAAGTTTAGTAACCCTTATTAAGGCTGAATTGATAGACTCTGTGAACTTCCAGGCTAAAAAGGTTGCTGTAGTGTGTGTACATGGTGATACTCGGGAGTATCCTATAGTAGCTGTGAAGTTTGGAACCACACGGGGTGATCTGAGGCACTTGGTTGGGGTTGTGCCTCATTTGGTGCACGATGTAATTATAGGGAGAGACTTTCCTGAATTTTGGGAACTCTGGGAACACCCAGACTGTGCCACAGTTTCTAAACCAGAGACTGAATCTGAATACATGGATGCTGCAGAGCAGTTGTATTCAGAGGATCCCTCTTGGGGGTCCCCAGACTTTCCCTTCTCTGTTTTGGCAGGAGAATTGGAAGAGTCTGAAGGCCCTATAGCCAATGAGGATAGACCGCCCTCTGTTGAAACTGAAGCTACTCTAGAGTTTGCAGATCTTAACACTCATAGAGAGAACTTTGGTAGTGAGCAGAGGAAGGATCCTACTCTTGTGAGGGCCTGGGAAAATGTTATGATGATCAATGGGGAACCTGTTGACCCAGGGAATAGGCTCTCTTTTCCTTACTTCATTAGTAATGATGACATGCTATATTGTGTGTATAAAAAGAACAATGAAATTATTGAGCAATTAGTGGTCCCCAAACCGTACAAAAAGGTGGTATTGGAGCTTGCCCATGGACACTTATTGGGGGGTCATTTAGGTACTGAGAAAACCACTGAAAGGGTTTTACAGAGGTTTTACTGGCCTGGGGTACAAAAAGATATTGAAAACTATTGCAAATCTTGTCCGGTTTGTCAAATGTCTGCACCCCTACCTCATTTTCGGAATCCCTTAGTACCCTTGCCAATAATCGAGGTGCCATTTGAGAGAATTGCTATGGACCTTGTGGGCCCGCTTCCGAAGTCTGCCCGAGGGCATCAGTATATCCTGGTCATTATGGATTACGCTACCCGTTACCCTGAAGCAATTCCCCTACGCCAGACATCAGCCAAGAATGTAGCTAAGGAGTTATTACAGATGTTTAGCCGGGTCGGGATCCCTAAGGACCTTCTGACGGACCAAGGTACCCCATTTATGTCACGAGTGACAAAAGAATTGTGCAAGTTGTTTAAGGTGACTGTCACGGAATGGCCCAGCACCCTCAGCCAGGGGCGGTGCACAGTGACAGTGGTGGCTATGGACACTTGGGTGTGGTGGCACGCACCTAGTTTTACAAGTACTTTTATTTAGATGTGATTATTGTGTGGTGTAATAAAGTGTTCCCCGTTGGTTTATTGCGTAATGTATTTTCCCTTTGTTTGCCTCGCTCGCCGCCATTTTCCGATCACCTTGTGGCGCAGTTCAGAATCTTCGAATCGTAAAATGGCCGATTCGGACCATCCGGTCCGAATCGGCGACTCCCCGAATCGTAATGGCCAATGGGTCCCGGGAGGGCGGGCAGGGAGTCCCATTGTATTGTAATTTTGTGGAAAGTGATAAATGCTTGAGTTGTGCATAATAAAGGCAGATTTTGCAGTGCATCCAGCTTTGACTGATGTGTCTTTTTCTCCGCTGTATTTTCGCATCTGAGTATTCCCCGCGGTCTCAGGATACGGTGACCACCCAGATACGAACCGAACCGAGCGCTCTGTGCCTGTATCGAGGATCAGGGCAGAGGCGCAGCGGAGGAGATTCGGTTCTCAGAAAGACGGAGATCCGATCCGAAGGGCGCGGCCGTGTACCGCGCTTCGGTATTGCGAGGGATTGCGGTAAGATCCGAATCCCTTGCTGATCCCGCAAGATCCGAAGCTTCCTCCATCCCCGATCCGATCCGAAAAGTCATCCTCTTGAGATCCGACGATTTACCCGCACCGAGATCGGAAACGTTTCCCGCAAGATCCGAAACGTTTCCCACATCCGATACGAATATTCCTCCGCGGCAGAACCGATCTCCACGGACGTCCCACACCTACAAGGTCAGTGAACCAGCTGCTCGGGACGCTGAGTACCGTATGGCTCAGTGGTCGGGCTGGTTCTAGGCAGGGGTCCCCTCCACCGCCCGCTAACCCCTTCCCGGGGTCACGCCAGGCCGCACGAGACGCCGAGTGCGCGCCACTCGGTAGTCGGGCCAGCGGTAAGCGACGGGGTCACGCAGATTGAGCACACCCGCAGGCGGAACAACATCTCCATTCCGTCATACTGGTGGCAGCGGTGGGATCGCTCTCTGCAGGCCCCTAGGAGACCTACGCCATGGCGGTGTACACCCACTACGACAGGGACACCCTGCGTGGGATGTTGGAGAACCGGGGAGGAACGCCGGGTAACAAGAAAAGAAAGACCCTGATCAAGGAACTGACCAGGATGGATCAGGACAGGGTGACGACGCCCGTCCCCAGCCCTGTCCAAGCAGAGGTGGAGGAAGATGCTGGTCTCCGAGAGGTGCGGCGTCGGATCGCCCTGCTAGGAGATGCCCCGACGACGGCGGACAGATGCAAGGTGATTCGGGAGTTCTACCGGGAAGTTGAGCAGGAGAAGGAACGCCAGCACGAGTTGCGGTTGGCAGAGCTCCGCGGAGCAGAGCCTGAATATGTTGACCCCGAACCCTACCCTGTGGAACCCTGGGTCGAGGCTCACAGCTCGACTGGAGCTTCACCCTGGGAATCTGCAACCCCCAGTGACTACGCTTGCGGGACTCTCAGCTCGCCTGGAGCCTGTACTGAGGACGTCACTTATCCCCGCGACCCTCGGATGGAGACTCACAGCTCGCCTGGAGCTGCATCTGAGGACGCCACATTCCCCATTGAGGAGCGGTGCTCCTGCGCTGGCACCTTCGCCGACATGAAGGTCGTGTTGGCAAGAGAGCTGCAGGAGGGCCTGGAGCGGGACCAGAGGTCCACAGAGGAACTGTGGTACGAGGCCCTGGACCATGAGCGGGACTGCCATGGTGCGTACATTCCTTCCGACGCTGTCGTCCATCGGGTGCAGTACGATGTGCGAGCAGCGTTCCTGCAACGTCGGGCCCCAGAGGAGTGGGAGGCCGAGCTCCGGAGTCTGGTGCAGGAGGAGATCGCACTGGACGCCGCGTACCGCGCGCTCCGGTGGCTAACCGCCGCTCCGACAGTGCGCCCTATTGGAGGCAGTTCCACTGCAGGGCCTCGCTACGGAGGCACGGGGCTGCTCTATGCGAGCATGGCCGCCGACCCCGAGTTTGGAGAGGAGACCGAAGAACGGATGGAAGACATCCTGGAGCGACGGGAACTGGAGATCCCGTCAGACAGCAGGGACTCGGTGTTCGAGGAGCTGGAGTCCCTAGCCGAGCGAGAGTGGGAGCTCGAGGTGGCTTACCGAAAACTGTTGGACGGCGTTCCGCAGTCGAGCCTGAGCTCCCCGTGGTGGGACGGGTCGGCGGAAGAAGTCGACAGTCCCCAGGTTTGGGACCTATGGGAGGCCGAGGCGGACCCATGGGTGCCCGTGGGGGTTTCGACTGAGGAAGTTGCCCCCTTCACCCCGCAAGAGGACAGGGTGGCCGAGGCCACGGGTCCAGCGGGGGAGGAGACGGATGGTCTCCCCGGGATGGGTTGTGCGCAACCATTGTTTGCCCCGGGGGGTGAAGTGACCATCCTTCCCCAAGGAGAGCTCCAACCAGCGGAAGAGCTGGCTACGGGGCAGAGTGTCGCTGGCCTCTGCCCACTGCCTACAGTCCGCCAGGAGGAGCCGACGGATGGTCCCCCCGGGATGGGTTGTGTGCAACCACTGTTTGCCCCGGGGGGTGAAGTGACCATCCCTCCCCAAGGAGATCGTCAACCAGCGGAAGAGCTGGCTACGGGGCAGAGGGCCGCTGGCCTCTGCCCACTACTCAAAATCTGCCAAGAGGAGCAGACAGATGGTTCCCCCGGGATGGGTTGTGCGCAACCATTGATTGCCCCGGGGGGGGGAAGAAACCATCCTCCCGCAAGGAGATCCTCACTCAGCTGAAGAGCTGGCCACGGGGCAGAGCGCCGCTGGCCTCTGCCCACTATCCACCGTCTGCCGGGTGGAGCAGACAGATGGTCCCCCCGGGCTGGGTGGGGCGCAAACATTGATTGCCCCGGGGAGGGAAGAAACCATCCTCCCGCAAGGAGATCCCCACTCAGCAGAAGAGCTGACACCAGGGCAGAGCGCCGCTGGCCTCTGCCCGTTTCTCCCAACTTGCCCCGAGGGGCAGAGCGAGGATGACCCCGTGCAACTGCTGTTGCATCCATTTGTCCCCCTCGTCGGCTACCAGGAAGAGCAGCCAGGTTTGGCTCTATTTGCTCCTTCGGTTGCCGTGTCCGTACCTGGCCATCCAGTGGAAGAGCTGGCAACGGGGCAGAGCGCCGCTGGCCTCTGCCCATTTTGGCAACCCTTGGGCTCGGGGGCCTCACGCAGCCACGGTTCTGTCCCACGGCTGACCTGGGCACCCGGGGCGTGTGCATTTAGCACCCGGGTTCCCCGGGTGAGCGTTAACCCTGGAGGGGACACAGGAGGTACTCCGGCCCAGATGTATGTCCTCTCGCCCAGCCGGGGAAACCCTAAGGACATGGGGTCCCGACCAAGCTGGCACGGCCGCAAGGCCAAATGGAGAGGCCTGGTGACCCGGCCTCCCCAGACAGACTACGGGCCTGGGAGCACCGACTTCCCCGGTATGACCCGGTGGGGTCAGACCAGGTGCGTCGAACTGGGGGAGGGGGAGGAGTGTCACGGAATGGCCCAGCACCCTCAGCCAGGGGCGGTGCACAGTGACAGTGGTGGCTATGGACACTTGGGTGTGGTGGCACGCACCTAGTTTTACAAGTACTTTTATTTAGATGTGATTATTGTGTGGTGTAATAAAGTGTTCCCCGTTGGTTTATTGCGTAATGTATTTTCCCTTTGTCTGCCTTGCTCGCCGCCATTTTCCGATCACCTTGTGGCGCAGTTCAGAATCTTCGATTCGGAAAATGGCCGATTCGAACCATCCGGTTCGAATCGTAAAATGGCCGATTCGGACCATCCGGTCCGAATTGGCGACTCCTTGAAGCGTAATGGCCAATGGGTCCCGGGAGGGCGGGCAAGGAGTCCCATTGTATTGTAATTTTGTGGAAAGTGATAAATGCTTGAGTTGTGCATAATAAAGGCAGATTTTGCAGTGCATCCAGCTTTGACTGATGTGTCTTTTTCTCCGCCGTATTTTCGCATCTGAGTATTCCCCGCGGTCTCAGGATACGGTGACCACCCAGATACGAACCGAACCGAGCGCTCTGTGCCTGTATCGAGGATCAGGGCAGAGGCGCAGCGGAGGAGATTCGGTTCTCAGAAAGACGGAGATCCGATCCGAAGGGCGCGGCCGTGTACCGCGCTTCGGTATTGCGAGGGATTGCGGTAAGATCCGAATCCCTTGCTGATCCCGCAAGATCCGAAGCTTCCTCCATCCCCGATCCGATCCGAAAAGTCATCCTCTTGAGATCCGACGATTTACCCGCACCGAGATCGGAAACGTTTCCCGCAAGATCCGAAACGTTTCCCACATCCGATACGAATATTCCTCCGCGGCAGAACCGATCTCCACGGACGTCCCACACCTACAAGGTCAGTGAACCATCTGCTCGGGACGCTGAGTACCGTATGGCTCAGTGGTCGGGCTGGTTCTAGGCAGGGGTCCCCTCCACCGCCCGCTAACCCCTTCCCGGGGTCACGCCAGGCCGCACGAGACGCCGAGTGCGCGCCACTCGGTAGTCGGGCCAGCGGTAAGCGACGGGGTCACGCAGATTGAGCACACCCGCAGGCGGAACAACATCTCCATTCCGTCATAGTGACGCTTTTGCGAACCTCGGTATACCATCCTAAAACGATGGACTAGTAGAGCGATTTAATAAAACCTTAAAAAGCATGCTGAAAAAGGTTGTTGACAAGGATGGGAAAAACTGGGACTATTTCCTTCATATCTGATGTTTGCCATCAGAGAAGTTCCTCAGTCCTCTACAGGGTACTCTCCATTTGAATTACTCTATGGGAGACACCCTCGGGGACTTCTGGACATAGCCAAAGAGACCTGGGAGGGGGAGATGACACCCCACAAAAGCATTATTGAGCATATTTCGCAGATGCAGGACAGAATTACAGTAGTAATGCCAATTGTAAAAGAGCATTTAGCTCAATCGCAGGCAGCTCAGCAGAGAATATATAACAGGATGCTCGAGTCCGCATTTTCTCACCTGGCGACAGGGTGCTGGTATTAGTTCCCACAGTTGAGAGCAAGTTCCTTGCTAAGTGGCAGGGTCCCTTTGAAGTGATAGAAAGAGTTGGGGAAGTAAATTATAAAATTCACCAACCAGGGAAAAGAAAACCAGAGCAAATATACCATGTGAACTTGCTAAAGCCATGGAAAGATAGAGTATCGCTAGCTGCTGGGTTCATCCCAATAACCCACCAGCTGGATACTGAACACCCTCAGGTCCCTGAAGTAAAAATTGCTGAGTCGCTGTCTAAGTTACAAAAGCAGGAAGTCAGAGAGTTTTTAATAAAAAAACGAGAAAAATTTTCAGAGATGCCTGGTCAGATGTCGGTAACACAACATGACATTGTTACTGAACCAGGGGCACGGGTTAAACTTAAACCTTACCGTATTCCTGAGGCAAGGAGGAAAGACATCAGTAGGGAGGTGAAGAAAATGTTTGAGCTAGACATCATTGAAGAGTCCAGTAGTGACTGGTCCAGTCCCATTGTCCTAGTCCCAAAGCCAGATGGGAGTTGGAGGTTTTGCAATGATTTTAGGAAGCTCAATTCAGTGACCAAGTTTGACACTTATCCTATGCCCCGGGTAGACGAACTTATAGACCGACTGGGCACAGCTCGTTATTTGACAACTTTGGACTTGACCAAAGGATATTGGCAGATTCCCCTGACAGAAGGTGCCAAGGAGAAGACGGCCTTCGTAACCCCTGAGGGTTCGTTTCAATATAAAAAGATGCCTTTTGGATTACAAAATGCACCTGCTACATTTCAGAGAGCTATGGACAAACTTTTGAGACCCCACCAACAGTATGCAGCAGCATACTTGGATGACATCGTAGTACATAGCACTGACTGGCAATCTCATTTGCCTCGAGTCCAAGCTGTCTTGGAAACTCTCCATAGAGCAGGTATCACTGCTAATCCAAAAAAATGTGCCCTGGGTTAGAGGAAGCCAAATATTTAGGTTACACGATTGGGCGTGGAGTCATAAAACCCCAGCTAAACAAAGTAGAAGCCATTCAGGAGTGGCCACGTCCTACCAGTAAAACACAAGTCAGAGCTTTCCTTGGGATAACAGGATACTACAGGAGGTTTATCCCAAACTTTGCAACTCTTGCAGCCCCATTGACAGACTTTACCACAGGGAAGAATTTAATGGTCAAATGGTCCCCAGAAGCTGAGGAATCTTTCCAGGTCCTGAAGAGGGCTCTTTGTGCACAGCCAATCCTCTACTCCCCTGATTTTTCCAAGGACTTTGTAGTCCAAACTGATGCATCTGATGTTGGTCTAGGGGCAGTTTTGTCACAGGTACATAATGGTGAGGAACACCCTGTAGTGTACTTAAGCAGAAAACTAAACGATCATGAACAGAAATATGCAGTGATTGAGAAGGAGGGTTTGGCTATTAAATGGGCATTGGATGCCTTAAGATATTATTTATTAGGGCGCCAGTTTGATCTGGTGACTGACCATGCTCCCCTCAAATGGATGGCTCTAAAAAAGGAGACCAATAGACGTGTGAACCGTTGGTTTCTGGCATTGCAAGACTACAGCTTCACTGTGAAGCATCGCCCGGGTAAAAAAATGGCCAATGTAGATGCTCTGTCCAGAGTCTACGCTTGTGTAGCTGACAGTGTTCCACCCAGGGGGTTGAAACAAGGGGGGAGGGTATGTAACAGGGCATCATGTAGAGAGCAAGGAAAGGTCCTGTCCGGGGCTTATGTGTCACCCAGATTTCTCTCTTACACCTTCCGGAACCTCTAAGCACTTGGTTTTGCACTTTGCCTCAGTGGCAATTTAGTGCAGGTGAGGCAAACAGACATCGCTCTGGAGTCTGGGGAGCAGACGGTCTCTATCTTCTGGAGCACAAGGTTGGTTATGCTAGTTTGCTGAAGCCTGACAAACACTAGGTTTGCACAGGTTGTTAGTAAGGACTATTGTATGTTTAGTTAGTGCCGGGACACGGCTAGGAATTTTCTTTGCTTTTGAACTGTTTATTTTGAGCAATATACAGTGTGGTGTATAACCTGTGGGTTGCTGCAATAAATGTACCCCCGTTTGAAGAAAAGTCACTGGTCTGGTCTCTGAACCTTTCAAGAGTGCTCACCCCAGAGAGCAATTGCACCTGCTACCTGTTTCCCAGCTCACAGTGGTTAGTGAGGTCAGGTAGTGGGGAGCAGGCTGGGTGTATTTAGTGGTTAGTGAGGACAGGTAGTTGGGAGCGGGCTGGATGTATTTAGTGGTTAGTGAGGACAGGTAGTTGGGAGCAGGCTGGGTGTATTTAGTGGTTAGTGAGGACAGGTAGTGGGGAGCAGGCTGGGTGTATGTAGTGATTAGGGAGGTCAGGTAGTGGGGAGCGGGCTGGGTGTATTTAGTGGTTAGTGAGGACAGGTAGTGGGGAGCAGGCTGGGTGTATGTAGTGATTAGGGAGGTCAGGTAGTGGGGAGCGGGCTGGGTGTATTTAGTGGTTAGTGAGGTCAGGTAGTTGGGAGCGGGCTGGGTGTATTTAGTGGTTAGTGAGGACAGGTAGTGGGGAGCAGGCTGGGTGTATGTAGTGATTAGGGAGGTCAGGTAGTGGGGAGCGGGCTGGGTGTATTTAGTGGTTAGTGAGGTCAGGTAGTGGGGAGCAGGCTGGGTGTATGTAGTGATTAGGGAGGTCAGGTAGTGGGGAGCGGGCTGGGTGTATTTAGTGGTTAGTGAGGTCAGGTAGTTGGGAGCGGGCTGGGTGTATTTAGTGGTTAGTGAGGTCAGGTAGTGGGGACCAGGCTGGGTGTATGTAGTGATTAGTGAGGTCAGGTAGTGGGGAGCGGGCTGGGTGTATTTAGTGGTTAGTGAGGTCAGGTAGTGGGGAGTGGGATGGGGTGTATTTAGTGGTTAGTGAGGTCAGGTAGTGGGGAGCGGGCTGGGTGTATTTAGTGATTAGTGAGGTCAGGTAGTGGGGAGTGGGCTGGGGTGTATTTAGTGATTAGTGAGGTCAGGTAGTGAGGAGTGGGCTGGGTGTATTTAGTGGTTAGTGAGGACAGGTAGTGGGGAGAGGGCTGGGTGTATTTAGTGGTTTGTGAGGTCAAGTAGTGGGGAGCGGGCTGGGTGTATTTAGTGGTTAGTGAGGACAGGTAGTGGGGAGAGGGCTGGGTGTATTTAGTGGTTTGTGAGGACAGGTAGTGGGGAGCGGGCTGGGTGTATTTAGTGGTTAGTGAGGACAGGTAGTGGGGAGCAGGCTGGGTGTATTTAGTGGGTAGTGGGGAGTGGGATGGGGTGTATTTAGTGATTAGTGAGTAGGGATGAGCTGTTCGGGTTTGGACGGTTCGGAGTTCGGCCCGAACGTTGGCAGTTCTAAAGTTTGCGAACTTCGAACTTTTTGGGTGTGTTCGGTTCGAGTTCGAATTTTTTTTTTTTTTTTTTAAAGTATAGAAAATGCTTAAAAAAATACTAAAAAATCTAGAAATAAAGAGACTCTTTACTGCAGAATATTATAAGCAATGGTTTATTAGATATTGAATTAAAAACTAATGTATACGTGGAAAGATTGTCAACTCTAAGGCTGGGGTCAGACCAGCGCACTTCAGACCAGCGCACTTTTAACGTGCGTTCTGGCGCACATAATCACGGCCGCACTAGCAGCAAATGACGGGCAATGACAGCCAATATACGAAGTACGGTCGCACGAAAGTCCAACCGCGCAACGCAAGTGGGAAATGAACGCAGAACCTCTAGTACGGACGTACAGAGTGCGCTGCAGCGGCATAGCGGTGTGTGTGTGTGTGATTTGGAGACGTCAGACCCTGCTCGTGTCCGGCCAACATAACGTCCAGACGCAAAAAGTTTCCTGGTTTGGATCCGTAAAACATCACGCACGAAAATGCGCATCGTATGACCGTTTTCGCTTATTCCGTGAAAAAATCCGTCAATGCGTTCGGACGCACTTTTTTACATTCGCGTGTAAAAATGCTTTCGTTTGACCCTAGCCTAAATGACCTCTGTTCACAAACGGGCATAACACCAGGTGTTTAGTCTGGTAATCAATTTGATACATTGCACACTATACTGAAGTACTGAGGGGGTGGGGTGGTGTCTGCTTTTGATTGAGATTTGAGAATTAATTTCCCTCCTAAAACTTCCTAATATGCTGCATTTAACTGGTGTTTGAAAAAAATTCTAAATAACATCTAAAGCAATGTTATTTTTCACCTCGGGATTAAGCATTCACAGGGTTATTCAGAGAGCGGTGAAAAGCAGGAGAATAACGGGAGAAGTGAAAATTCTAGGTCAAAATAGCCAAACCAGAAAAATTCTCCCATTTAACTCACTTTCCAAATTGGCTATTTGGTCTAGATTGTTCTCTTCTCTTGCCAGTTCTCCTGGCTTTCACCTCTCTCTCAGGGTTGTTCAGAGAAAGGTGAAAAACAGGAGAATGGCAGGAAAAGAGAACAATCTAGACCAAATAGCCAATTTGGAAAGTGAGATAAATGGGAGAATTTTTCTGGTTTGGCTATTTTGACCTAAAATTTTCCATTCTCCAGTCATTCTCCTGCTCTTCACCGCTCTCTGAATAACCCTGTCAGGGTTATTCAGAGAAAGGTGAAACTCAGGAGAATGATTGAAGGGAAAATTCTAGGTCAAAATAGCCAAACCAGAAAAATTCTCCCATTTATCTCACTTTCCAAATCGGCTATTTGGTCTAGAATTTTCCAGTCATTCTCCTGCTTTTCACCGCCAAAAAATCAGTAAACCTTTTTTGCGTGTCCGAAAATGTCTCCTCTTTTCATACAGACTGCCGCCCCAAGCAGTTGTTTAAGAATAGATTAAAGGAAAAGCATTTACCGTCTTTTGAAATGTCATTTTTTGGTTTTTACATATTTCTATACATCCGCCACTTCACGGGCAGGTTATGGGGACCTCCTAGGCACGATATTTGAAGGAATTTTTCGTTTTTATTTTTAACCCTTATTTCATGGAAAACAAAGAATTCACCTACTGCCAAGAGACTCCTATCATATTAATTATTGTTTATCTCTTGTGCCCTTCTCTGCCTCCAGTGCCCTTCTCTGCCTCCAGCCTCTTGTTCCCTTCTCTGCCTCCAGCCTCTTGTACCCTTCTCTGCCTCCAGCCTCTTGTTCCCTTCTCTGCCTCCAGCCTCTTGTTCCCTTCTCTGCCTCCAGCCTCTTGTTCCCTTCTCTGCCTCCAGCCTCTTGTTCCCTTCTCTGCCTCCAGCCTCTTGTACCCTTCTCTGCCTCCAGCCTCTTGTTCCCTTCTCTGCCTCCAGCCTCTTGTTCCCTTCTCTGCCTCCAGCCTCTTGTTCCCTTCTCTGCCTCCAGCCTCTTGTTCCCTTCTCTGCCTCCAGCCTCTTGTTCCCTTCTCTGCCTCCAGCCTCTTGTACCCTTCTCTGCCTCCAGCCTCTTGTTCCCTTCTCTGCCTCCAGCCTCTTGTTCCCTTCTCTGCCTCCAGCCTCTTGTTCCCTTCTCTGCCTCCAGCCTCTTGTTCCCTTCTCTGCCTCCAGTTTCTTGTGCCCTTCTCTGCCTCTTGTACCCTTCTCTGTCTCCAGCCTCTTGTGCCCTTTTCTGACCTATCATATATTCAGATTACCCGGTTTTCTTTATCTTGTTGTTTGTTCTAAATAAACCTTTATTATTTTCCTTACCAAAAGATCCTTCTGAAACAAAGATCCTTCTGATATTCTAAATATTCTAAATATCCTTCTGATATTCTAAAAGAAAATTGTGGCTATATGGCTAAAACACAGACTGGAGCGAAGCTGAAAAACAACCAAGGGTTAACTCCATCTATACTCCCTCTACAGGTTAATTCTGAGAAAATTAAACCCTCAAACCTATTGCAGGACTTTGTCATTAACCCTCCTTCCTGGAGACTTTTCCCAGCACTAGCAAAATCCTGGACTTTACCTCTCATTAATCCCAGCCGAGAAGTCTGTGATACCCAAAGCAAGCGAGAAGTCTATGATACCCAAAGCAAGCGAGAAGTCTATGATACCCAAAGCAAGCGAGAAGTCTGTGCTACCCAAAGCAAGCGAGAAGTCTCTGATACCCAAAGCAAGCGTGAAGTCTGTGCTACCCAAAGCAAGCGAGAAGTCTCTGATACCCAAAGCAAGCGTGAAGTCTGTGCTACCCAAAGCAAGTGTGAAGTCTGTGCTACCCAAAGCAAGCGAGAAGTCTGTGCTACCCAAAGCAAGCGAGAAGTCTCTCTACCCAAAGCAAGCGAGAAGTCTCTGCTACCCAAAGCAAGCGTGAAGTCTGTGCTACCCAAAGCAAGCGAGAAGTCTCTGATACCCAAAGCAAGCGTGAAGTCTGTGCTACCCAAAGCAAGTGTGAAGTCTGTGCTACCCAAAGCAAGCGAGAAGTCTGTGCTACCCAAAGCAAGCGAGAAGTCTCTGCTACCCAAAGCAAGCGAGAAGTCTCTGCTACCCAAAGCAAGCGTGAAGTCTGTGCTACCCAAAGCAAGCAAGAAGTCTCTGCTACCCAAAGCAAGCGAGAAGTTTCGTCTTCTACCCTGCCTATGGAGGCTGCTGCCGGGTTCCCTACTCGTGATGCTGCTGCCGGGTTCCCTTCTCGTGAGAATGCTGAGTCCTTTATTGAAATGACTGCTGAGTCCTCTATTGAAATGACTGCGGAGTCCTCTATTGAAATGACTGCTGAGTCCTTGATTGAAAACCTTGCAGGTTCCGCCATTGACAACATTGCCGGTTCCGCCATTGAAACGGTTGCTGGTTCCTGTATTACTCCCGCAGCCGAGTCTACACCTCAGGCGCTAATAGCTGAAAAGGCTATGGAGCTGTCATTACCAAAAACCCTCACAGATGCCAACCTCCTAAAAGATCAAGTCTTGGATCTTCGGTCTGCCCTGCAGAGCATGCTAGGACAAGTTATGATCCTAACCCAAGCTGTTCAAACCATCCAGAGTCGTCACACAGAATTAGAGATAAGAGCAGATAACCTATCTGTTCTCCTTAAAGACTCCACAGCAACTCCTTTGAACCCAGCTATATATATCACCCCTATTGACACTGGTCAGTCATCCTGTACTGTGAGTTCGTCCAGAAGACTCCTGATATCAAAGATAGACTTTCCAATCGTCAATATTCACAATCTTCGCTTACCTTGTGGGAACTTACAAAAATCTAAACCGGGACATATATCCATATTGCCTCCGATGTCAGATTATGATTGGGATTCCACTAGTCCCTGTCTAAACTACTCTGAAATGTCATCGGATGTTCTACAGACTAATATTGACTATGGTTCAACCACTCTGGATTGCATGGAAACATCGCATAGTGCCGTAATTACTGAAATGGAAGAACAAGTCTTGTCCGCTCAGAGAGCGTCCTTTGCGGGGGGGAACTGTCATATGCCAACCCGTAGCCCTCCTAAACGGCGCCATAGACACCGTGCCCGAGCTGGTAAGAACAATTGAACTATTAACCCCAACATATGTATTCATACATATTACTACAAATTCCACCTCTGGCCTCTGGGAGTCCCCTTCTCTTGCTGCTCATGATCTTCAATCAACTTCTACTACACCTGTAATGAAGCAAGCCTGAAATCCTTTATAAGGATTATTCTCCCATCTATCCTTGCTTCATTATTGCAAGACCACTCTTCAGCCAAGGTGTGTACCAAGAAGCGCTCCCAGATCTCAAGGCTACAAGCAGAACATCAGACCTTCCACCTTTGCCAGGCTTCATGTCCTGCTAGGCCGGCATCTTATTTATTCAGGTCTGTACAATATACCAAGTCTACCTTTCTAAAGAATCCACCTTATGCCAAGTCTACCCTTCAACATAAGGAATCCACCTTATGCCAAGTCTACCCTTCAACTTAAGGAATCCACCTTATGCCAAGTCTACCCTTCAACCAAGGACTCCTTCTAGTGTAATACTTATTACTAAGGACTTCCCTTCCACCCAAAGAATTCACCTACTGCCAAGAGACTCCTATCATATTAATTATTGTTTATCTCTTGTGCCCTTCTCTGACCTATCATATACTCAGATTACCCGGTTTTCTTTATCTTGTTGTTTTGTTCTAAATAAACCTTTTATTATTTTCCTTACCTGACTTTCCTCTTTTTGTGTTCACTGCACATTGGGCTCGACATTCCCCCACACACCGTGACAGGTAGTGGGGAGCGGGCTGGGTGTATTTAGTGGTTAGTGAGGTCAGATAGTGGGGAGCGGCCTAGCTCCGGTGGGGGCCGCCATCTTGGATCGCGGCCCCCACCAGAGCTAGGCCGAAGTGCGACCCGGTGCCTAAGGGGTTAAAGCCAGGCACCGCTTAAAAGGGGAGACTCTCTCCTTTTAAGCGGTGCCTGGCTTTTTTTTGTGGGACCTCCCGATCAGGAGGGAGAGGGATGTGAACGGATCCCCCCCTCCCTTCCAGGCTATCTCCCGGCATTGCCGGGGGGTCGCCTGGAAATTACGTAATCGCGCAATGACGTCATTTACGTCGGGAGGAGCTTGACTTCAGCATCTGAGGACGCTGAAGTCAGAACGCCGCGGTACCCCGGACAGAGAGGTGAGTATCTCCGCCGGGGGTCCCGCAAAGCTGATGACGTGTGGGACACGTCCTCCTCACCATACAGCGGGAGTAACTGAGGACGTGTCCCACATGTCGTCAGCAGTGAAGGGGTTAAAAAAATCTTTTTAACTTTTTGTCCTTGTTGTTGCCTGTCCCCCAGGGCACTACCCGGACCCGGACATTGTTTTTAAATGTATCTATAGATCCTAAAAATCCGCCACTTCACGGGCAGGTTATGGGGACCTCCTAGGCACGATATTTGAAGGAATTTCGAATTTCGAATGCGAACCGAACTCGGGTGTTCGGCTCATCCCTGCTCACCTGCCCTTCATCCTCCCTAATCAATCCTGCATTTAAGGAAGTCACACCCTTTACCCTGGACTTCCTCATTGAAGTCCCAGACTGTATTGCATTGCAGAGCTGAATCCTGAACTCTCCTAATCCAGACCTTCCTGAGAGGACTCTCAGGACAGTCTATTTCCTGGACATTCACCCTTCAAGCCGGTAACCCCCCTGTGCATCCGGATTCCCCCCATCTTGAACCCCTGGCTACCAGACCCCCTTGATTTTGGACTTTGACCACCCTGATTGCCGCCTTGCCTTGACACCCTGCTTTGCCCACGACCATTCTATTGCCTGGCCCCTGTCTGAAACCGTTGCTTCTGTTATCTGTGTTTAAGTGTATTATTGTTTATTCATTGCTTGCCCCATGTGCTGTTAAGTTCCCTTCTGTGTCTCTTTCTGCTCACTTCTCCAGTATCTTAGTCCCCTCTTGCTATCCCTCATTTCTCCTGCTTTCTAACTGCTCTCATATTTAGTTCTCCCTAACCTCCCTTCCCCCAACTCTCAGCCATCCCTTTTGGCCTCAACCTCCTTTTCCTGCATCTCCTCTCCTCCTCCTCTAGCTATTCCCCATTGTGCCCAGTCTCCTCTATTGTCCTGGTCAGATCTCTTGTATCTTTATGTTCTGGTCTTTATTATTTAATAAACTGTTTATTCTGCAAAGCTGCCTCAATGCATCCTGGGCTCACTACCACACCTGCTGCATCAATCAGTCTGAACCCTGATAGCGGCGGGTGAGGTGGATGGGGAGCCAGTGAAGGGACTCAGAGGGGAGCGGCAGCGGTGGGTGAGGTGGATGTGGAGCCAATGAAGGGACTCACAGAGGGGAGCGGCGGGTGAGGTGGATGGGGAGCCAGTGAAGGGACTCACAGGGGGAGTGTCAGAGAGAGTGGCAGGTGAAGTGGATGGGGAGCCAGTGAAGGGATTCGCAGAGAGAAGCAGCAGAGACAGAGCGGCGGGTGAGGTGGATGGGGAGCCAGTGAAGGGATTCGCAGAGACAGAGCGGCGGGTGAGGTGGATGGGGAGCCAGTGAAGGGATTCGCAGAGACAGAGGGGCGGGTGAGGTGGATGGGGAGCCAGTGAAGGGACTCACAGGGGGAGTGTCAGAGAGAGCGGTGGGTGAGGTGGATTGGGAGCCAGTGAAGGGACTCATAGAAGGGAGCAGCAGGGGAGGTGGATGGGGAGCCAGTGAAGGAACTCGGGAGAGGAGCGGCAGAGACAAAGCGGCGGGTGAAGTGGATGGGGAGCCAGTGAAGGGATTCGCAGAGAGGAGCGGCAGAGACAGAGCGGCGGGTGAGGTGGATGGGGAGCCAGTGAAGGGACTCGCAGAGACAGAGCGGCGGGTGAGGTGGATGGGGAGCCAGTGAAGGGACTCGTAGAGGCGAGCGGCAGAGACACAGCGGCAGGTGAGGTGGAAGGGGAGCCAGTGAAGGGATTCACAGATAGGAGCGGCAGAGACAGAGCAGCGGGTGAGGTGGATGGGGAGCCAGTGAAGGGACTCGTAGAGAGGAGAGACAGAGCGGCAGGTGAGGTGGATGGGGACAACCCGGTGCAGAGGCAATCTGCCCTTATCTTATTGCGTGTCTTTTTGTCCATGCATTTGCGTATGTGAGCCTCTATATAACTGGCCACATGCTCCAATGGAGCCCATTCGGATGATCGAGGATGCTTCAGCATCTCCGGGACAAACATAGTTTGTCCCAGCGCATCTAGTGGGGTGGAATCATCCACTGGTCTATTAGAAAGGAAGGAACATGAGGAGACTGAATTTGAAACCCCATCAGATTCATTCAGAACCCAGTCCGTGTCACTTGTATCAGAATCCTCAGTGTCCAACTCAGTCTCTGAGCTGATGTCCTCAGAGCTGCTACAGCTATAGTCGTCGTGCTTGGCCCGTTTCCAACAACCTTTTTTGGCCTTGTGGAGAGGCCTCCTTTTTCATGATTTACCACTTTTATGTGGCGATTTCAGTAACTCCGTTTCTTTTGCAGGAGTTCCTTCTATACCTGTTTTTTTGGGGAGACCGTTAACTCCCTTTAGGGTAATGGGTTCCCCACCCTCTTGGGCCGACCAGTACCTGTCAGATGTAGAAGGCACGGCTGTAGCTGGGTTGTCAACTAAAGTTTTCTCAGCGTGCTGAGCCGCCAGCACTTTCAATAGAGTGCTTTCAAAATTGTTTTAATAAAATAGCAGAGATAACCTCCGCCGAAACGGAAGGTGCCTGGTTAGCGTCCATAGATACCGCCGGTGACTCGGGGTCTGACATGAGTGAAAATGAAGATTTTCCCTCAGCAAATGGCGGGAAGCCGCGCCCGATATGCAAATGGCGGAGGCTGTACCTCTAGTCGACTGGTACAGCTCACGTACACTATGCGGCTACGAAGGGAAAGACTGCCTTCCCAATGTAAGTAAGGAGCAGGAATGAAAACTGCCTTCACGTCGAAACGGGGAGAGAGAGGGAATAAAATGAACAGAAGACCGGCGAAAGTTGCGCCAGAAACGAGACACAAGTACAAAGGGTATACAAACCGAAATTAATACAATAAGTAAATATGCACAAAATTCGGTAATAAAAAATACTTAGCTGACGGTAATCAGCAAAGAAAAGAGGATGAATATGACGCAGTTGGTGTTTTATATACCCAGTGGTGGATGGTGATTGGCCCAAGTTGGACTGCCCTATTGTTGATTGGTTCCATTATTGTTAACTGTATATGAAAAACTTTTTTCTATCAATTTAAAAAAACTTTATTTGTGCATTTCTTTGCTGCTGATGGTACAGTAAAGAAGAGGTTAGCATAATATTCGTTCCGTGTCTTTATTTATAATCTTGATTCCCCGTCAAATATATAGGGGAATCTAGGGATTTCATATACTGAATAAGCCAAGAAAAACAAGTTGACAAAAGCAGAGGAGGAATAGCAGTGAGTGTGCCAATATGGAGGAGCAGAATTCTAGGTGCCCGCTCTGACCCGCTGCCCTGATTTAGTTTGTGTAGTAAGGATACACAGATTGGGAAGTTTGGGAAATGCTGTAGATACTGCGGCGTGTGCTGCACTCACACCACTATTCACTATTGTGCTGAGTTGCGTATGTACAGGGCTGGACTGGCCTACCGGGATACCGGGAGGAATCCCGGCCGGCTGTTTGATTTATGGGCTGATGATGCTGGGGAGCCGTGCGGCCCTGCCTCCTCCATTCCAGCAGCAGCAGCTTCAGGTCCTGACAGGGAGGTAAAGAGGCACACTGTGAGTAAATTAAGTTGCAGTTGGGTGATTCATGTCTAGTGAAGTTTTTCTGATATTCCTCCTTATAGGATTTATTTGGTCCTATTTATATAAATAACTGTTTAATGTGTTCACTCTATCAGGGTTATTCAGGGAGCACCGAATTGTCACTGACAATTTAGTGCTCTCTGGTTCACCTCACTTCGACAAGTTAAATTTGCAGACCGTGCGGTGAATTCAGCATTCATCGCAAGGTCCCCAAAGTGCGGTGAATCGACCCGTCGAACGCTGCAAACCTGCTGAATGCCGCAGATCAACCCAAAGGCAGCCGCAAACCCACTGAGCAAACCGCCGGACACACCTGCTAAGCGCAGCCACCGAAGAGACTGCCGAACACACCTGCAAGCCGCCCAAAGAGACTGCCGAACACACCCGTAAGCCACCAAAGAGACTGCCGAACGCACCCGCAAGCCACCGAAGAGACTGCCGAACGTCCCCGACGGCCTGCCCAACGCAGCCACTAAGGCTAGGGTCAGAGTGGGGCAGTCGGAACGCGCGTGCAGGCGCACTAAATCACGGCGGCAGTAGCAGCACATAACGGCCAATGACGGCCAATATACGCAGTACGTGCGTACGAAAGTGCGCCGACACCACGCAACCAGCAAATGAACGCATTTTTATCAGAACGTGAAACCGCTGCTACTGACGTACAGAGTGCGCTGCGGCCGCATAGCAGCGTGTGTGCGTGATTAGGAGACGTCAGACGCTGCTAGTGTGCGGCCAACATAACGTTCAAACAGCCGGATTTCCCTAGACTTCTTTTTACCCCACCGTCATGAAATACGTCCAGAATTGCGCATCCTCTGACCACTTAAGCGTATTCCGTGAAAAAATGCGTGCGCACGCATCGACGTACATTTTGACGGTGGCTGCAGAAAATGCGCTCATCTGTCCCTAGCCTAAAAGCTGACCAGCAGCTGAACAGGTTTAAAAAAAAAAAAAAAAACACCCAACTTTTAAATGCGGTTTGCAAAATACTACTGCATGAAAATGCCTGGAAATAGATCTACAGTCCTATGAATAATAATAAAAAGGTCTGTTACAGAAAAAAAAAACATTTTAAAATAATTCACCAGAAAAATGCCAAAAAAAGAGACTTTTTGCTGCAAATTAAAAGAATAAATGGTTTATTAGATAATGGATAAAATGGGAATATTTTTAACATTGAAACCTATGGGATTCGCCTGATTAAACCTGTTGAATGAAACCACTGAACTTCAGGGCGATTTCACTGACATTTCTCTGCTGTTCAGTGTCTGTGAATAGATTAACCATTGCTTCTCTACGGCGGATTTCACTGGCGCTGAACAGGCACTGTATTTCCCGGGCAATTCAACAAAATTAGCCAAACTGCCTGCTCTTTGGCCCCGAAATTGCACCGTATAGGGAAAGACCCTGTTTGGTGCAATTTTTGGGCCAGTTTGGCTCTCTTTGAATAACCCTGTATATGTGGGACTTTAGCCTAACTCAGAGACTGGTCAGTAATGAGGGCTGTAATTATTATTTTATTATTATGGAATGTCTCCTCCATGTTCTATGTCAGGATATTATTTCTGCTTCTTTTATTCTTCCTGTGTTCTTTCACCATAAGAGCTTGTGGGCTAAAATGGGGACGCTAAGGTGAATAATGTTCGCCTGCAGGTTTCCCCTTAGGCTAGGGTCAGACGAACGCAGTTTTAACGTGCGTTTAACCGCACGAAATCACGGCCGTACTAGCAGCAAATGACGTCCAATGCTGGGGAACATACGACGAACAGCCGCATGAAAGTTCGACCGCGCAACGCAAGTGGCAAATGAACGCATTTTTTTCGAGAACGTCAAACCGCTAGTACTGACGTACAGAGTGCGCTGCGTCCGCATAGCGGCGTGTGTGTGTGATTGGGAGACGTCAGACGCTGCTAATGTCCGGCCAACATAACGTCCAGACGCAAAAAGGGTTTTATTGATGATCCGTACAAAATCACGGACAAAAATGCGCATCGTATGACCGCTATCGCGTATTCCGGGAAAAAATACGTCCATTCGTTCGAACGCACTTTTTCACGGACAACGCGAAAAATGCGTTTGTCTGACCCTAGCCTTAGTGTCCCTGTTTAAGTTCCATATTACGGGTCAGGTGCTGATTCAGAAGTCTGCTCCGTAATGCAGCACTAAGCGTCACTGCAGGTACCTCCTCCTGCAGTCCATAGGACTCCATGGAGGCTTTTGCTGTCCGGCCGCGTGACCTGCAGAATCTCGCTTCTTGTGAGATCTTGCAGGTCCGCAACTTTATTCGAGGAGGGAGACTGGGGACTTTTTGTCCCCAGTCTCACTCTGCTCCCTGCAGCCAGAAGAGGCGGATTGGCCCACTGTTCTCGCCGCGGGATGAGAGGTGAGTTTCAGATTTCTGTTTTTTGTTTTTTTTAGCTAACTTTTTCATTACCTCATCAGTGCAGTAATTCACGTTAGGACTTTGCGCTCCTATTCTTAACATGGGAAGCACAAAGTACAGGAAGCTCACAGAAGCGAGCACAATCACTAATGCTCTAAGGCTGGGGTCAGACGAGCGTAGTGTTCACGTCCGTGATTGCGCCTAAAAGTACGTCCGTGATAGCGTGAAAGAAAGTCCATTGGAGCCTGACACATGAAGTACGTCCGCACTGAACTGCGGACGCACAACGGACGCGGCAAACGGACGCAGGTTAGGCAAGAACGTAATACTGCTAGAACGGACGTGCGGAGTGCGCCACGTCCACAACGTCTGCATAGCTTTGTGTGTGAGTGATGGAGCATGGTCAGACGGACTGCATTTATACGTCCAGCATTTTTGACGGACAGAATGTTTTTTCATTGTAATTTATTTTTCCCTCCTACATCCGTCAAAAATAACTTCAGTGAAAAAAACAGACTGTGTGACCACTACTGCGTCATCCGTACTGACGATGTCCGTACTGCACGGACGTACAGCCCGTAGAAATCACGCTCGTCTGACCCTAGCCTAAGGGTTGTACTTTTTAGCCCCTTAGCTTTCAGATTGTAACATGAGGTTTGCGTTAAAGTCACTTAATTTAGCGCTATAGGGCTGATTTTTATTCCCAGTCCGGCCCTGCGTATGTAAGGAATATTCATAAGGGTCAGGGAACAGGGAGTGTTAGTGAAGGAGACTCCGCTCCGAGTCAGGAAAGCAGCTCATATCTCTTGTCCTATAATAATATACAAGTTGTTGTAAACAGAACCTTGTGGATCCTATTCAGTAAGATTAAAAAGCTGAACAGCACATGGTACCAGTGACCACAAGTGGACGTTTCTTCAAGTTCTACCAGTTACCAGCAAATAAAGCAACATGGATCTGCAACAAGGTGCATCACATGGCCAGCAAACCCCCCAGAGCTTCCCTATGAGATCTGATAGCCTGAAGCCACCTCCTGAAATCAGGTCTGAGGGTAATCTGGAGGACGCGTGGAGAACATTCAAGCAGAGATTTATCCTCTATATGAAAGCAACAAACACCTGCACTTTGCCAAGTGATCAGAAACTGTCGCTGGAGCAGAAGCCGCGGACATTTATAACAGCTTTCAATGACCTGAATCTGATGGTGAGGATTAGGAGATGGTCATGGAAAGATTTGCTGCATATTGTACACCAAAGAAAATGAAACATATCAGCGTTTTGTATTTAACTCCCGGGTGCAGCTGCCACATGAGACGTGGAGGAGTTTGTCACTGATTGAAGATTAAAAAGCAGGTCTTGTAACTTTGTCCCTCTGCAAGAATCTTTAATCAGGGATCGGCTTGTGATCGGCTGTGACAGTAATAAAATACATAAGATATTACTAAGGGATTGTGATTTGACTCTCCAGAAGGAAAGGTCCATTTGACAGACAAAAAATATATTGCTGAATGGCGCTCAGAAAAAAGGGGATTCGCTACAAATTCCTTCAGTTCTGGTGCTTCCCTTCACCAGTAAAAAATAGACTATAAATAGAAAAAGAAGGTACAGCGCTTCCTAAATATCCACACCTAAGGTGTTCATACCAAGGGAAAGAATCTTACGTTCCTATTTCTCGTAGGGGTGCTATCCCAGGTAGACTTCCTTCATGGAGATACAAATCTTTACATATATCTCATCAGCCTAAAAAAAGATAGAAAGCGTACACATACACAACAATAGTGCAGATCAGTAACTCATTTAACTCACTCAAAGTGTCAGTTAAATATAACTCCATTTTTAACCTACAATTCTCGTATTTACTGATCTGCACTATTGTTGTGTATGCTTTCTATTAGGGATGTGCAATTTGTTTCGTACCGAATCAATTTTCAGACGAAATTTACCATTTTCGTGCTTCCGAGGAGATCCTGAATCCAGACTGTCGACCACATGAAATTTCGGATCGATTCAAAATTTCGAGTCATTTCATTTGATGCTTCGGATCGATTCAATAAATCTGGTCGATTCGGTGATTAGGGTCATTTCGGCGTTTGGATCATTTCGGTGATTCAGATCATTTCGGGTCATTAGGTTCAGTTGTAGGTCGTATAGAGTCCTCGCACTTGGAAAAACCGTCCAACAGGTGAGTTGAAATCCAACAGGGTTATCCAAAGAGATTCGAAAAGTCACCGCACATTCGGTGACTTTTCGTTCTCTTCAATTCGGTTCCTTTTGCCGATTGCATTTCGGTGACCCTGCGGTGTATTCAGCAAAGAGCACAGGGTCCCCGAATTGCAGGGAAAAGCTGCCGCAAACCTGACGAAAACTAACCGAATGCACGCTGAAAACAAGCAAAAACATCTGGATTAACCTTCGAAAAAGCCGAGCAGGAGCCGAACAGGAGCGAACAGGAGCGAACAGGAGCCGAACAGGAGCCGAATCACACAGAGCCGAAGCAGCTGTGACGTAGAGGAGGCAGTGAATTAAATTAGAAAAACCATTTGTATGAATCTGGGAAAAAGAAACGCTGTTTGCAAAGAAACTACTGAGCGAAAATGTCTGAAATTTTCACAGGAGGTCCAGGGAATGATAATAAAGAGGGCTGTTACAAAAAAAATAAGTAAACTGAAAAAAAAAAAAAAAAAAAAAAATCGGACTTTTTAAAAAAAAAAAAAAAATCTGAAAAATGCTTAAAGTATCCGAAAAAATCTATAAATAAAGAGACTTTTTGCTGCAGAATTTTATAATGAACGGTTTATTAGATATTGAATTAAAATGGGAATATTTTTAACATTGAAGCCTATGGGATTCTCCTGAATAAATTTGCCGAATTAAACCACCGAATGGCAGGGCATTAGGGGAACCTTTCACTGCTGGTTTGTGTTCTCTGAATAGCCGAAGCAATGCTTTTTCATGGGGATTTCACTGCCCTCGAACAGGGACCGAACAGGCACCGTATGTGCAGGCAATTCGCCAGTATTTGGCGAATTGCCTGCTCTCTGGATAGCCGAATGGCCAGGAAAGGTAACCGAACGCTGATTTTCAGCGTTCGGTTACCTTTCTCAAGCAATTCGGATCTCTTTGGATAACCCTGCAAGCAATCTAGAAGATAAAATATAGGACACACATTGCGCAGTATATCCTTCTAGAAATCTCCTCTACAAATGGTTCGGTTATCAAACTCACTTTTTATAGAGCCACGTAAAGCCGGCTCTAAACTGTAAAGGCATATATTTTTTGGGTGATATTCTCACCAGTACATCTCAAGCACGTCAGTTCCCAATGGTACACCGGTCTGCATATCTCGATATCCCAGAACACGGCACGGATCAGACGTCAAGTATATTTAAAAAGTATTTATTAGTAAAAACACTAACGCGTTTTGACCAAATTGGTCTTTATCAAAGTGCATATCGGTTCAGTTGGTTTTTTCATTTTATGTTGCATTAATTATACTGCAGAGAGGTGCTTCCCAGCAGTGTGTGGATTCATATGCTGCATTAATTATACTGCAGAGAGGCGCTTCCCAGCAGTGTGTGGATTCATATGCTGCATTAATTATACTGTAGAGAGGTGCTTCCCAGCAGTGCGTGGATTCATATGCTGCATTAATTATACCGCAGAGAGGTGCTTCCCAGCAGTGTGTGGAATCATATGCTGCATTAATTATACTGCAGAGAGGCGCTTCCCAGCAGTGTGTGGATTCATATGCTGCATTAATTATACTGCAGAGAGGCGCTTCCCAGCAGTGTGTGGATTCATATGCTGCATTAATTATACTGCAGAGGCGCTTCCCAGCAGTGTGTGGATTCATATGCTGCATTAATTATACCGCAGAGAGGTGCTTCCCAGCAGTGTGCGGATTCATATGCTGCATTAATTATACCGCAGAGAGGTGCTTCCCAGCAGTGTGCGGATTCATATGCTGCATTAATTATACTGCAGAGAGGTGCTTCCCAGCAGTGTGTGGATTCATATGCTGCATTAATTATACTGCAGAGAGGTGCTTCCCAGCAGTGCGTGGATTCATATGCTGCATTAATTATACCGCAGAGAGGTGCTTCCCAGCAGTGTGCGGATTCATATGCTGCATTAATTATACCGCAGAGAGGTGCTTCCCAGCAGTGTGCGGATTCATATGCTGCATTAATTATACTGCAGAGAGGTGCTTCCCAGCAGTGTGTGGATTCATATTGCTGCATTAATATATACTGTAGAGAGGTGCTTCCCAGCAGTGTGTGGATTCATATGCTGCATTAATTATACTGTAGAGAGGTGCTTCCCAGCAGTGCGGGATTCATATGCTGCATTAATTATACCGCAGAGAGTGCTTCCCAGCAGTGTGTGGAATCATATGCTGCATTATTATACTGCAGAGAGCGCTTCCCAGCAGTGTGTGGATTCATATGCTGCATTAATTATACTGCAAGAGAGGCGCTTCCCAGCAGTGTGTGGATTCATATGCTGCATTAATATACTGCAGAGAGGTGCTTCCAGCAGTGCGTGGATTCATATGCTGCATTAATTATACCGCAGAGAGGCGCTTCCCAGCAGTGTGTGGATTCATATGCTGCATTAATTATACTGTAGAGAGGTGCTTCCAGCAGTGCGTGGATTCATATGCTGCATTAATTATTACCGCAGAGAGTGCTTCCCAGCAGTGTGCGGATTCATATGCTGCATTAATTATACCGCAGAGAGGTGCTTCCCAGCAGTGTGCGGATCATATGCTGCATTAATTATACTGCAGAGAGGTGCTTCCAGCAGTGTGTGGATTCATATGCTGCATTAATATACTGCAGAGAGGTGCTTCCCAGCAGTGTGTGGATTCATATGTTGCATTAATTATACTGCAGAGAGGTGCTTCCCAGCAGTGTGTGGATTCATATGCTGCATTAATTATACTGCAGAGAGGTGCTTCCCAGCAGTGTGTGGATTCATATCTGCATTAATTATACCGCAGAGAGGTGCTTCCCAGCAGTGTGCGGATTCATATGCTGCATTAATTATACTGCAGAGAGGCGCTTCCCAGCAGTGTGTGGATTCATATGCTGCATTATTATACTGCAGAGAGGCGCTTCCCAGCAGTGTGTGGATTCATATGCTGCATTAATTATACTGCAGAGAGGCGCTTCCCAGCAGTGTGTGGATTCATATGCTGCATTAATTATACTGTAGAGGCGCTTCCCAGCAGTGTGTGGATTCATATGCTGCATTATTATAGTGCAGAGAGGCGCTTCCCAGCAGTGTGTGGATTCATATGCTGCATTATTATACTGCAGAGAGGCGCTTCCCAGCAGTGTGTGGATTCATATGCTGCATTAATTATACTGTAGAGAGGTGCTTCCAGCAGTGTGTGGATTCTCATGCTGCATTAATTATACTGCAGAGAGGTGCTTCCCAGCAGTGTGTGGATTCATATGCTGCATTAATTATACTGCAGAGAGGCGCTTCCCAGCAGTGTGTGGATTCAGATGCTGCATTAATTATACTGCAGAGAGGTGCTTCCCAGCAGTGTGTGGATTCATATGCTGCATTAATTATACTGCAGAGAGGTGCTTCCCAGCAGTGTGTGGATTCATATGCTGCATTAATTATACTGCAGAGAGGCGCTTCCCAGCAGTGTGTGGATTCATATACTGCATTAATTATACAGCAGAGAGGCGCTTCCCAGCAGTGTGTGGATTCATATGTTGCATTAATTATACTGCAGAGAGGCACTTCCCAGCAGTGTGCGGATTCATATGCTGCATTAATTATACTGCAGAGAGGTGCTTCCCAGCAGTGTGTGGATTCATATGCTGCATTAATTATACTGCAGAGAGGCGCTTCCCAGCAGTGTGTGGATTCATATGCTGCATTAATTATATTGCAGAGAGGCGCTTCCCAGCAGTGTGTGGATTCATATGCTGCATTAATTATACTGCAGAGAGGCGCTTCCCAGCAGTGTGTGGATTCATATGCTGCATTAATTATACTGCAGAGAGGCGCTTCCCAGCAGTGTGTGGATTCATATGCTGCATTAATTATACTGCAGAGAGGTGCTTCCCAGCAGTGTGTGGATTCATATGCTGCATTAATTATACCGCAGAGAGGCACTTCCCAGCAGTGTGTGGAATCATATGCTGCATTAATTATACTGCAGAGAGGTGCTTCCCAGCAGTGTGTGGATTCATATGCTGCATTAATTATATTGCAGAGAGGCGCTTCCCAGCAGTGTGTGGATTCTCATGCTGCATTAATTATACTGCAGAGAGGTGCTTCCCAGCAGTGTGTGGATTCATATGCTGCATTAATTATACTGCAGAGAGGCGCTTCCCAGCAGTGTGTGGATTCATATGCTGCATTAATATACTGCAGAGAGGTGCTCCCAGCAGTGTGTGGATTCATATGCTGCATTAATTATATTGCAGAGAGGTGCTTCCCAGCAGTGTGCGGATTCATATGCTGCATTAATTATACTGCAGAGAGGTGCTTCCCAGCAGTGTGTGGATTCATATGCTGCATTAATTATACCGCAGAGAGGTGCTTCCCAGCAGTGTGTGGATTCATATGCTGCATTAATTATACCGCAGAGAGGTGCTTCCCAGCAGTGCGTGGATTCATATGCTGCATTAATTATACTGCAGAGAGGTGCTTCCCAGCAGTGCGTGGATTCATATGCTGCAGTAATTATACAGTAGAGAGGAGCTGCCCGGCCGTGTGCGGAATCATATGCTGCATTAATTATACCGCAGAGAGGCACTTCCTAGCAGTGTGTGGATTCATATGCTGCATTAATTATACCGCAGAGAGGTGCTTCCCAGCAGTGTGTGGATTCATATGCTGCATTAATTATACCGCAGAGAGGTGCTTCCCAGCAGTGCGTGGATTCATATGCTGCATTAATTATACTGCAGAGAGGCGCTTCCCAGCAGTGTGTGGATTCATATGCTGCATTAATTATACTGCAGAGAGGTGCTTCCCAGCAGTGTGTGGATTCATATGCTGCATTAATTATACAGCAGAGAGGTGCTTCCCAGCAGTGTGTGGATTCATATGCTGCATTAATTATACTGCAGAGAGGCGCTTCCCAGCAGTGTGTGGTTTCATATGCTGCATTAATTATACTGCAGAGAGGCGCTTCCCAGCAGTGTGTGGATTCATATGCTGCATTAATTATACTGCAGAGAGGTGCTTCCCAGCAGTGTGTGGATTCATATGCTGCATTAATTATATTGCAGAGAGGTGCTTCCCAGCAGTGTGCGGATTCATATGCTGCATTAATTATACTGCAGAGAGGCGCTTCCCAGCAGTGTGTGGATTCTCATGCTGCATTAATTATACTGCAGAGAGGTGCTTCCCAGCAGTGCGTGGATTCATATGCTGCAGTAATTATACAGTAGAGAGGAGCTGCCCGGCCGTGTGCGGAATCATATGCTGCATTAATTATACCGCAGAGAGGCACTTCCTAGCAGTGTGTGGATTCATATGCTGCATTAATTATACCGCAGAGAGGTGCTTCCCAGCAGTGTGTGGATTCATATGCTGCATTAATTATACCGCAGAGAGGTGCTTCCCAGCAGTGCGTGGATTCATATGCTGCATTAATTATACTGCAGAGAGTGCTTCCCAGCAGTGTGTGGATTCATATGCTGCATTAATTATACTGCAGAGAGGCGCTTCCCAGCAGTGTGTGGATTCATATGCTGCATTAATTATACTGCAGAGAGGTGCTTCCCAGCAGTGTGTGGATTCATATGCTGCATTAATTATACTGCAGAGAGGTGCTTCCCAGCAGTGTGTGGATTCATATGCTGCATTAATTATACTGCAGAGAGGCGCTTCCCAGCAGTGTGTGGTTTCATATGCTGCATTAATTATACTGCAGAGAGGCGCTTCCCAGCAGTGTGTGGATTCATATGCTGCATTAATTATACTGCAGAGAGGTGCTTCCCAGCAGTGTGTGGATTCATATGCTGCATTAATTATACAGCAGAGAGGTGCTTCCCAGCAGTGTGTGGATTCATATGCTGCATTAATTATACTGCAGAGAGGCGCTTCCCAGCAGTGTGTGGTTTCATATGCTGCATTAATTATACTGCAGAGAGGCGCTTCCCAGCAGTGTGTGGATTCATATGCTGCATTAATTATACTGCAGAGAGGTGCTTCACAGCAGTGTGTGGATTCATATGCTGCATTAATTATACTGCAGAGAGGCGCTTCCCAGCAGTGTGTGGATTCATATGCTGCATTAATTATACTGCAGAGAGGTGCTTCCCAGCAGTGTGTGGATTCATATGCTGCATTAATTATACTGCAGAGAGGTGCTTCCCAGCAGTGTGTGATTCATATGCTGCATTAATTATACAGCAGAGAGGCGCTTCCAGCAGTGTGTGGATTCATATGCTGCATTAATTATACTGCAGAGAGGCGCTTCCCAGCAGTGTGTGGATTCATATGCTGCATTAATTATACTGCAGAGAGGCGCTTCCCAGCAGTGTGTGGTTTCATATGCTGCATTAATTATACTGCAGAGAGGTGCTTCCCAGCAGTGTGTGGATTCATATGCTGCATTAATTATACTGCAGAGAGGTGCTTCCCAGCAGTGTGTGGATTCATATGCTGCATTAATTATACACAGAGAGGTACTTCCCAGCAGTGTGTGGATTCATATGCTGCATTAATTATACTGCAGAGAGGTGCTTCCCAGCAGTGTGTGGATTCATATGCTGCATTAATTATACACAGAGAGGCGCTTCCCAGCAGTGTGTGGTTCATATGCTGCATTAATTATACTGCAGAGAGGTGCTTCCCAGCAGTGTGTGGATTCATATGCTGCATTAATTATACTGCAGAGAGGTGCTTCCCAGCAGTGTGTGGATTCATATGCTGCATTAATTATACCACAGAGAGGTACTTCCCAGCAGTGTGTGGATTCATATGCTGCATTAATTATACTGCAGAGAGGTGCTTCCCAGCAGTGTGTGGATTCATATGCTGCATTAATTATACCACAGAGAGGCGCTTCCCAGCAGTGTGTGGATTCATATGCTGCATTAATTATACTGCAGAGAGGTGCTTCCCAGCAGTGTGTGGATTCATATGCTGCATTAATTATACTGCAGAGAGGTGCTTCCCAGCAGTGTGTGGATTCATATGCTGCATTAATTATACCACAGAGAGGTACTTCCCAGCAGTGTGTGGATTCATATGCTGCATTAATTATACTGCAGAGAGGTGCTTCCCAGCAGTGTGTGGATTCATATGCTGCATTAATTATACCGCAGAGAGGTGCTTCCCAGCAGTGTGTGGATTCATATGCTGCATTAATTATACCGCAGAGAGGCGCTTCCCAGCAGTGTGTGGATTATTATGCTGCATTAATTATACCTCAGAGAGGTGCTTCCCAGCAGTGTGTGGATTCATATGCTGCATTAATTATACTGCAGTGAGGCGCTTCCCAGCAGTGTGTGGATTCATATGCTGCATTAATTATACTGCAGAGAGGCGCTTCCCAGCAGTGTGTGGATTCATATGCTGCATTAATTATACTGCAGAGAGGTGCTTCCCAGCAGTGTGTGGATTCATATGCTGCATTAATTATACTGCAGAGAGGCGCTTCCCAGCAGTGTGTGGATTCATATGCTGCATTAATTATACCGCAGAGAGGTGCTTCCCAGCAGTGTGTGGATTCATATGCTGCATTAATTATACTGCAGAGAGGTGCTTCCCAGCAGTGCGTGGATTCATATGCTGCAGTATTTATACAGTAGAGGTGCTGCCCGGCCGTGTGCGGAATCATATGCTGTATTATTCTCTAGAGGTAAATTGTTTTGTTCTTTTTTTTTCCTTTCATTTCATTTTTAATATGAATAAAGTTGTGCAATACATATTCATAAAAAAAAAGGATACATCCGAAGGAACGAATCGGCAGAATTATTTTTATTTATTTATTTATAAGGCTAGGGTCAGACTGAGGCAGTGCGAACGCGCGTGCAGGCGCACTTAATCACGGCCGTAGTAGCAGCAAATGCCGGGCAATGACGGCCAATATACGAAGTACGGTCGCACAAAAGTCCGGCTGCGCAACGCAAGTGGCAAACAAACGCAATTTGCCGAACGTAAAACCGCTAGTACGGTTGTACAGAGTGCGCTGCGTCCGCATAGCGGCGTGTGTGCGTGAATTGGAGATGTCAGACACTGCTAATGTCCGGCCAACATAACGTCCAGATGCAAAAAGAGTTTTATTGATGATCCGTACAAAATCACGGACGCAAATGCGCATCGTATGACCGCTATCGCGTACTCCGTGAAAAAATGCGTCCATTCGTTCGAACGCACTTTTTCACAGACAACGTGAAAATGCGTTCGTCTGACCCTAGCCTAAAGGATTTTACCAGGAAGGATACATTGAGATTTCTCTCGTTTTCAAGTTTGTCCTGGGTTCGAGAACATTGAAGTGTTACAGTTACAGAAATACAAAGTAATACAATGCATGATATTAACGCAAGACCAAATATACAGATTAACAGAAAATAAATATGGAGGAAATAAAGTCATTATGTTACATGTTTACAGGTGCATTCTGTATATAGTCACTGTGTTACATGTTTACAGGTGCATTCTGTATATAGTCACTGTTACATGTTTACAGGTGCATTCTGTATATAGTCACTGTGTTACATGTTTACAGGTGCATTCTGTATATAGTCACTGTGTTACATGTTTACAGGTGCATTCTGTATATAGTCACTGTGTTACATGTTTACAGGCGCATTCTCTATATAGTCACTGTGTTACATGTTTACAGGTGCATTCTGTATATAGTCACTGTGTTACATGTTTACAGGTGCATTCTGTATATAGTCACTGTGTTACATGTTTACAGGTGCATTCTGTATATAGTCACTGTGTTACATGTTTACAGGCGCATTCTGTATATAGTCACTGTGTTACATGTTTACAGGCGCATTCTGTATATAGTCACTGTGTTACATGTTTACAGGTGCATTTCGTATTGAGGTATGTTAATATGGAGCTCTTAAGGGACTTTAGACTGGGGGAAGATTTGATGGTGTCTGGGAGGTTATTCCATTAGGCTAGGGTCAGACGAGCGTGATTTCTACGGACTGTACGTCCGTGCAGTACGGACATCGTCAGTACGGATGACGCAGTAGTGGTCACACAGTCCGTTTTTTCACTGAAGTTATTTTTTGACGGATGTAGGAGGGAAAAATAAATTACAATGAAAAAACATTCTGTCCGTCAAAAATGCTGGACGTATAAATGCAGTCCGTCTGACCATGCTCCATCACTCACACACAAAGCTATGCAGACGTTGTGGACGTGGCGCACTCCGCACGTCCGTTCTAGCAGTATTACGTTCTTGCCTAACCTGCGTCCGTTTGCCGCTGCCGTTGTGCGTCCGCAGTTCAGTGCGGACGTACTTCATGTGTCAGGCTCCAATGGACTTTCTTTCACGCTATCACGGACGTACTTTTAGGCGCAATCACGGACGTGAACACTACGCTCGTCTGACCCCAGCCTAATTGTGGTGCTCTGTAGGAAAATGAGGATGGAGCCACTGTCTTTTTGTATTGTGGTATTGCAAGTAAGGTGCTGGTCCTGGATCGGAGGTTATAGGATGAGGGAACTGCCGGGGGAAGCAGCATATTCAGGTAGGGTGGTAGCTTCCCAGAAAAGCTCTTAAACACCAGGTTATAAAGGTGAAGGGTGCGTCTAGATTCCAGTGATGGCCAGTTTAGCTCTTTTAACATGTCACAATGGTGGGTCATGTAGTTACATTGTAGCACAAAGCAGCAGAATGAGTTATACAATGTAGTAAGTTTCTGGAGGTGTGTTTGCGGGGCGGCTGCATACACTACATCTCCGTATTCAATGGCTGGCATAAGCATTTGTTGTACAATCTGCTTTCTTACCGCGGGGCTCAGGCAGGATTTGATTCTGTACAGGGCACCTAGTTTGGGGTAAAGTTTAGATGAGAGTTTTTCGATGTGGGGGCCAAAGGATAGATTTGGGTCTAACCACATACCTAGGTATTTGAGAGAAGTGACTGTGGTCAGCGTGCCGTTTGATTTTGTCCCAACACATAGATGGGGATTTTGCAATTTGTGTAGTTTAGGTTTTGTTCCAAAGAGCATCGTTACAGTTTTGTCAGTATTTAGAAAAAGTTTGTTGTGTTTGATCCACTTTTCTACCTCTGTGAATTGTTCTTGCAGCACGGCCTCCAGCTGCGGGAGATTTGGTTTGCTGGTATAGATTACAGTGTCGTCTGCGTACATGTGTACAGTTGAAGCTTTGCAGACATTGGGCAGATCATTTATGAATATTGTGAATAGCAGGGGGCCGAGTATTGAGCCTTGGGGTACACTGCACGTGACTGGGAGGGGGAGGGAGGAGCTGTCAGAAATGGACACAAATTGAGACCTATCAGACACATATGATTGGAACCAGGTTAACGTACTATCACCAATACCAGAGTTCTTAAGTTTTTGTAATAAGATGCCATGGTCTACTGTGTCAAAAGCCTTGGCAAAATCAAGGAAGATGGCTCCAGTTAGATTTCCTTGTTCCATGCCCGCTTGGATATCATTACAAACTTTTAAAAGGGCAGTTGTAGTTGAATGGTTTGGACGAAAGCCTGATTGATCTGGCGTTAAATAGTTCTGATACTGATAATAATCACGTAATTGAGTATAGACACATTTTTCCAGAATTTTTGACATTACAGGGAGCAGTGATATTACCATATACGATGTACGGCTGCTCAAAAGTCCAGCCGTGCAACGCAAGTGGAATTTGAACGCATTTTTCTGAGAACGCAGAACCGCTAGTACTGACGTACTGAGTGCGCAGCTGCGGCATAGCGACGTGTTTGTGTGATTAGGAGATGTCAGACGCTGCTAATGTCCAGCCTACATAACGTCCAGACGCAAAAAGAGTTTTATTGACGATCTGTACAAAATCACGCCCGAAAATGCGCGTCATTTGACTGTTTTTGCGCATTCCGTGAAAAAATACATCAATGCGTTCGGACGCACTTTTTCACGTTCACGGGGAAAAATGCTTTCGTCTATTTCAAAACGAAATAGACCCTTTAAAATGAAGAGAACAGACGATCCGAAAGACCGAAAATTTCTGATATCACAAAATGAAAGTCGATACGAAACAACGAAATGAGCCGAATTGAAAATTTAAAAAAAACTGAACGAGCTGAAATGAAATGAAACGAAAAAAAAATGCGTGCTCATCTTTACTTTCTATCTTTTTGATGCTGATGATAAGTACAAAGATGGTTCATGTGGAAAATATCATGAGTTCTGCAAATGTCCAGCCTATGGACAGAAATGTAGTATCTCCAAAAAATATAATCACTTTGGCAAACAGTATCAGCAAGATGCACAACTACATGCTGTTACAACATATACTTCCAGCTCCAGTGACGATGATCTTTTTTGTGGATGTGGTCAATCAAGTACCTACAACAGATAGGGAATGGATTGTAGAGGTAGAAGCTCATGGTGCACTGATACCATTTAAAGTAGATACTGGAGCAGAACCCAATGTTATTCCAGAGGCTCTATGGAAACAACTGCAACCTAGACCTAAACTTCAGAAACAAACTAAAGTACTGAAAGCATATAATGGACTTGACATTCCAACTGTGGGTCAATGCATCCTCACCCTAAAGCATAACTCCACAGTAACAAAACACACGTTTATTGTGGTTCCTGGAGAAAAGGTTCCTTTAATTGGATTACAATCTATACAACATCTGGACGGGTCACCAAACTCTATGAGATTACAGAATTGAAGCACGAGAGTCTCAATACCTTACTTGAAAAGTATAAGGATGTTTTCAGTGGACTTGGTAAACTTCCCATTAAATATAAAATTGCTTTAAAGCCGGTAGCACTGCCTGCGATTCATGCTCCTCGTAAAGTACCAGTAGCCCTACGAAATCCACTGAAAAAAGTTACAGCGCTCGATAAAAATGGATGTAAGGTTGTGTCTGGACCCTAAAGAGTTAAATGCCAGTATTAAAAGGGAACACTACCAAATACCAACACGAAAATATATTGAAAATATAACCGCAAATGTTCATGTGATAAAAGGTGAAAAAAAACACTTTACACGCTGCAGATGGTTAAAAATTCAAGTTTTATTGCATTTTTTGTTATAATATACAGGCAGAACATGACATATACATATAAAAATGATATATTATGAGTCTGCCGGAAAGAACGATCTATAATATGTCTGGGTCGTATAATAGATTGTGGCTTCAAATCGCGTTTAACCACTTGAATGCTAAGGACGCGCTCAGTGCGTCCTCAGCATTCCCGCTGGTATGCGGAGGACGCGCTGAGCGCGTCCTCGCATCGGGGTCAGCGTTCGGCCGGGTTCCGGCCGATCGCTGGCCCCTCCGGTGCGGGCTGACATCCTGGATTTCAGCCCGGCATCCGGACCAGCAGCCGCCAACATTAGGTGTCATCGCGGGGGCGTGATGACACCTAATTCAGGCGCCCCCCCCGCATGTGCGGAGGAGGCGCCTGAAAGGGAGGGGGGGGAGGTCCTTCGGACCTCTCTCCCTCCCGATCGGCGGCGCACAGGGGCTTAACCCAGGCATCATTTGGAAGGGCACAGCCTGCCCTTCCAAATGATGCCTGGCATTAACCCCTGGGGAGCTGGATCGCGAATCGGCGCTGAAAAGCGCCGATTCGCGATCCTTCCCGGGAGCTGGCCGACATCTTGGATGTCGGCCAAGCTTCCGGGAACTCCCCCAGAGGACTGGCGTCATCGTGCGTAGCACGATGACGCCAGTCCTAGCATTAACCCCTAACTGCCACCAAGTGTGGAGATAGGGAGTTCCAATGAACTCCCTATCTCCCGATCCGTGGCAGTTAGGGGTTAAATTTTGGTATCGTTGGATCGGCCAGAGCATGGCCGTTCCAACGATACAAACATGAAAGTTAAAAAAATTTTAAAAAAAAAATAAATAAAAAAAAATTTAAAAAAAAAAAAAACACTTTTTTTTTATTTTTTTTGGTTTGTTAGTGTAGCAATATTGTTCCCATTTCAATTATAATGTGAACAATGATGCTGCACTAACGATTTTTGTATGCGGTGCGTTTGTTAAAAATAGTGTCATTTTCCCCAAAAAAAAATGTAACGAGACCCCATCTCTAATTTTTTTAACAAGCGCACCCCATACAAAATATAACCGCAATTGCTCGCATGTTAAAATGTGGAAAAAAACACTTTACACATTCAGGGTTATCCAAAGAGATTCGAATTGCTTGAGAAAGGTAACCGAACGCTAGACATGTGCACAGCACAAAATTTCGTTTTGAACTAATGGATTAGTCCTAAAATGCAATTTATTTAGTTACTAAAGAAATTCGTTTTCAGTTCTTTAGTATGAAAACTAATTTCATTCATCCGAAAACCAATGGATACAATTACTATTGTAGCGGCTCCTCAGAGGGCTGAAATCGCTGCTTGTTACAGTATCTCTCACTCTCAGCACAATGTGGGCCATATTACATAGTTGGTGCTAACATAACCAGAGCTGTTGTAAACTTCCCAGAGCCATTATAGCCTATGGAGGTTTTCAGTTTACAACAGCTCTGGTTAAGTTATTACCAACATTGTAATACTGCCCCTTGTGAGGCAAAGCTTTTACAGTAACTGACTGCTGCTCATCACAGCGCTCAGAGTTTCAGTAAAACTAGTAAATAATATTTTTATATATAAGAGGTTAGAACAATATTATTTCCTTGTTTTACTGAAACTCTTGAGCGCTGTTACAGTCAGTTACTGTAACAACTGAGCCTGATACATTGTACTGAGAGATAATGTAACAAGCAGCCGATCTCAGTGCTCACAGCCACTGGATTTAAAGGGCTGAAGAAAAGGATCCTCTCTGTATAATGTTTAGAACATCCTCCTGCATTAATTAATACCCCCTCTGTATAATGTATACAACATCCACCTGCATTAATACCCCTCTCTGTATAATATATAGAACATCCTCCTGAATTAATTAATGTCCCTCTCTGTATAGAACATCCTCCTCAATTTATACCTTTCTCTGTATAATGTATATAACATCCTCCTGCATTAATACCCCTCTCTGTATAATGTATAGAACATCCTCCTGCATTAATTAGTGCCCATCTCTGTATAGAACATCCTACTGCATTGGGATGTGGAGGGTGCAGAACTTCGGATGTTGTGATGTTGTACTCTTCATTGCTGGTCTCCTTCACTCATCAATGTAATATCACAAAAAGGACTGAAACTAAAATGTAGTGCTTTTTATTTTAGTTTCTTTCGTTTTTTGTACTGAGCAGTTTCGTTTCTCTTGAGTCATACTAAAACTAAATTATCCCAAAATTCTGACTAAATCGTTTTAGTACTAAAACGAATGCACATGTCTACCGAACGCTGAAAATCAGGGTTCGGTTACCTTTCCTGGCCATTCGGCTATCCAGAGAGCAGGCAATTCGCCAAATCCTGTCGAATTGCCTGCACATACGGTGCCTGTTCGGTCCCTGTTCGAGGGCAGTGAAATCCCCATCAAAAAGCACTGCTTCGGCTATTCAGAGAACACAAACCAGCAGTGAAAGGTTCCCCTAATGCCCTGCCATTCGGTGGTTTAATTCGGCAAATTTATTCAGGAGAATCCCATAGGCTTCAATGTTAAAAATATTCCCGTTTTAATTCAATATCTAATAAACCGTTCATTATAAAATTCTGCAGCAAAAAAGTCTCTTTATTTATAGATTTTTTAGGATACTTTAAGCATTTTTCTGAATTTTTTAAAAAAAAATTAAAAGTCCGATTTTTTTTTTTTTTTTTTTTCAGTTTGCTTATTTTTTCTGTAACAGCCCTCTTTATTATCATTCCCTGGACCTCCTGTGAAAATTTCAGACATTTTCGCTCAGTAGTTTCTTTGCAAACAGCGTTTCTTTTTCCCAGATTCATACAAATGGTTTTTCTAATTTATTCACTGCCTCCTCTACGTCACAGCTGCTTCGGCTCTGTGTGATTCGGCTCCTTTTCGGCTCATGTTCGGCTTTTTCGAAGGTTAATCCAGATGTTTTTGCTTGTTTTCATAGTGCATTCGGTTACTTTTCGTCAGGTCTTCGGCAGCTTTTCCCTGCAATTCGGGGGCCCTGTGGTGTTTGCTGAATACACCGCAGGGTCACCGAAATGCAATCGGCAAAAGGAACCGAATTGAAGAGAACGAAAAGTCACCGAACGTGCGGTGACTTTTCGAATCTCTTTGGATAACCCTGATTGTAAATTATTGAAAATACATATTTTATTGCATTTTTTGTTATAATATACAGACATGACATAACGTATACATATAATAATGACATATTATGAATCTACCGAGTCTGACGGAAAGAACGATATATAATATGTCGGTGTCATATACTAAAATAAGCCTTAAAAACACGTTTAAACATGATGCGCAAAACAGGTAAAAAATGACCTCAGCACAGGGGCGGGAAAAGCCTCAGCAGCGAAAGGGTTAAACATGATGAGCGAAAGCGGTAAAAATTAGTTCAGCACACAGCGGTAAAATGCCTCAGCAGTGAAAGGGTTAAAGGAACAGTGAGTTTTCCATAAAATAAGGGTTAAAAATAAAAACGAAAAATTCCTTCAAATATCGTGCCTAGGAGGTCCCCATAACCTGCCCGTGAAGTGGCGGATTTGTAGGATGTATGGAAACATCACCATCACAGACCCACACACGACACCTAGCACTAGACATGTGCATTCGTTTTAGTACTAAAACGATTTAGTCAGAATTTTGGGATAATTTAGTTTTAGTATGACTCAAGAGAAACGAAACTGCTCAGTACAAAAAACGAAAGAAACTAAAATAAAATGCACTATATTTTAGTTTCAGTCCTTTTTGTGATATTACATTGATGAGTGAAGGAGACCAGCAATGAAGAGCGCAACATCGCAACATCCGAAGTTCTGCACCCTCCACATGCCAATGCAGTAGGATGTTCTATACAGAGAGGGGCATTCATTAATGCAGGAGGATGTTCTATACATTATACAGAGAGGGGTATTAATGCAGGAGGATGTTATATACATTATACAGAGAAAGGTATAAATTGAGGAGGATGTTCTATACAGAGAGGGACATTAATTAATTCAGGAGGATGTTCTATATATTATACAGAGAGGGGTATTAATTAATGCAGGTGGATGTTGTATACATTATACAGAGAGGGGTATTAATTAATGCAGGAGGATGTTCTAAACATTATACAGAGAGGATCCTTTTTTTTCAGCCCTTTAAATCCAGTGGCTGTGAGCGCTGAGATCGGCTGCTTGTTAGATTATCTCTCATTATTATTATTATTCTTCTTTATTTATAAAGCGCCAGCATATTCCGCAGTGCTGTACAATAAGCACAGTATAGACAGGGTTACAATACATTGAACAACATTTGACAAACAGTACAGGAGGAGATGAGGGCCCTATTCCCGTAGGAACTCACAATCTAGGAGGGTTGGGGTTGGAAACAGGAGGAGAGGACTGTAAGGTGAGAGTGATTGATGGTTGTGTCAGTGAGTTGGGTGGTAGGCTTCCCTAAATAGGAATGTTTTAATGGAGTGTTTGAAGGAAGAGAAGTTAGGGGAAAGTCTGACAGTACGAGGGAGAGCGTTCCAGAGAGTGGGGGCTGCGCGTGAGAAATCCTGCAGTCTATCATGGGAAGAGGTGATGCGGGGAGAAGCTAGGCGCAGGTCACTGTTTGACCTTAGGGAGCGAGCTGGGGTGTATTTGGTGATTAGTGAGGACAGGTAGTGGGGCGCTGAGTTAGTGAGGGTTTTGTAGGTAAGGATAAGGATTTTGAACTTAATTCTGCAGTGGATGGGGAGCCAGTGAAGGGACTCGCAGAGGGGAGCGGCAGAGACAGCGGCGGGTGAGGTGAATTAGCCTGGCGGAGGCGTTCAGGATGGATTGTAGGGGGGAGAGGCGGGACAGAGGGAGGCCAGATAAGAGATTATTGCAATAGTCGAGTCGGGAGATTACAATGTATCAGGCTCAGTTGTTACAGTAACTGACTGTAACAGCGCTCAGAGTTTCAATAAAACAAGGAAATAATATTGTTCCAAACTCTTATATATAAAAATATTATTTACTAGTTTTACTGAAACTCTGAGCGCTGGGATGAGCAGCAGTCAGTTACTGTAACAGCTTTGCCTGACACATTGTGCTGAGAGTGAGAGATACTGTAACAAGCAGCGTTCTCAGCCCTCTGAGGAGCCACTACAATAGTAATTGTATCCACTGGTTTTCGGATGAATGAATTTAGTTTTCATACTAAAGAACTGAAAACGAATTTCTTTAGCAACTAAATAAATTGCATTTTAAGACTAATCCATTAGTTCAAAATGAAATTTTGTGCTGTGCACATGTCTACCTAGCACTCCCAGTCTGCATACAATGTATCAAATTCATGAGACTGGACGAATTAGAAGCACATGTTATTTCCAAACACTAATTAAACACCTGTTGTTTATGCCGTTTGAGAGCACAGGTCATTTAGAGGTGAGAATCTTTGCACCTAGACATTAGTTTTTAATTCAATATCTAATAAACCATTGCTTATAATATTCTGCAGTAAAGAGTCTCTTTATTTCTAGTTTTTTAGTATTTTTTTAAGCATTTTTTTATACTTTTATAATTTTGCCCAATCGTGGGCTCACAGAGCTAAATCCCGCAGCACACTATATAAGGCTTGAGCCCAGCCAGCATGTGTTTTTCTGCAGGAGTGAGAGGAGATTGTTCTGTCAGTGTGTCTTCTCACTGCCAGTGAGAGCTATTGGGAGGTCTCACTTGTTTCAGATATCTGGGAATTGTGGAAAGTGTGTCTTCTCAGTCAGTGACAGGAGCAATTTGGGGGGCTTACTTGTTGCAGATATCTGGGAATTGGTGTTGGAAAGTGTGTCTTCTCAGTCACTGACAGTCAGCTATCAGGGGGGTGTCACATACTTCCATAAAATTTCTGTGAATTGTAATCCGTGTCTTCTCAGTCACTGACAGTCAGCTATCAGAGGGGTGTCACATACTTCTAGTAGATTTCTGTGAATTGTAATCTGTGTCTTGTCACACTGCCACTCATCAGGGGGTCTCACTGATTTATAGGAGGTTCCTGGGAATTGTAATTTGTGTCTTGTCACTGCCACCCATCGGGGGGGTCTCACTCTGAAAGGACGTTCAGTGCCGCTGGAGGTTTTGTCACAGACAAAAGAGTGCGCCTGTCCACCGACTCTGTAGACCGGCTGACATTTATAAAAATGAATCAGTCCTGGATCAGCAGCTATCAATCCCCTGATGCTGGCGTAACGGAATAGATTGGAGATTTCTTCTGCATTACCAAAACCTCCACCCCTGCACTCTTCCACAATACCACAAAGAGGTTAGGGTGTGAAGGCACTTGCTGCCACCAAAGGCACAATATTTGGGTGCACTGCCACTGACTCCTATATTACCAGATTCATATCATTTTAATATTGGACCACAAGGTCCAACCCTGCACTCTAACATAATACCACAGAGGGGTTACGGTGTGACGGCACTGTTGCCGACACTAAAGGCCCAATTTTAAAGCACCTATTGTTACTTTCATCCAAAGTCTGCATAAGTTTCACCATAATTTAGCCCAAAAATCACTAAACTTGTTCTGCGTGTCCTAAAATGTCTCCTCTTTTCACACAGGCTGTTGCCCCAAGCAGTTGTTTATGAATAGATTAAAGGAAAACCGTTTACTGTCATTTGAAATGTCATTTTTTTATTTTTAAATGTTTCTATACATCCTAGAAATCCGCCACTTCACAGGCAGGTTATGGGGACCTCCTAGGCACGATATTTGAAGGAATTTTTCGTTTTTATCTTTAACCCTTATTTCATAGAAAACTCACTGTTCCTTTAAAAACTTTTTTTTTAAAACTTTTTGTCCTTGTTTCCTGTCCCCCAGGGCACTACCCGGACCCCCATACACCTTTTATGGCAAATATCTTGCATATATGCCCTCTTGCAGGGCACTCTAAAAATCGACCTTTCGAGTCCCATTGAGTTTGGTTCGTGTTCGAACTCGAACTTTTGAAATTGTTCGAGATCGAATGCGAACCGAACACGGGGGTGTTTGGCTCATCCCTACTACCCACCTACATGGGGAAGAAAACGAAGACCAGTGATGCGACAGCGGGCCCTCATCTCCCTAATATCCACTTGTCACTTGGTGTGGGGAGTGATGGGGGAGCGAGGATCCATCGCGGCACTGCTACTACCCCTTCAGAAGTACCACACGAGAGAGACCTGCCACCGCTCTCCACCCCGAATGAGTGGACTCTGGAACTGTAGCAGCCTGTCCCTCCTCTTACTGCTGTGGACCTCTATAAGGTGATGGATGAATTTCGTACCCTCTGGCGTCAAGACCTACAGGAGGTACGCTCTGCTACGGAGAGCCTACAGTCACGGATCGACAAAGTCCATCGCTGCACGCTAGAGACGAAGTCGGCACAAGCGACTGCAGACACCCGAATTGCGGAGCTGCAGAAACAGGTCACCTGCTTGGGCTCGATTGTGATGGTGTCGAGGCTCGACACCGACGTCGTAATTTGCGTCTGCGGGGATCCCTGAGTCTGTGTCCAATGATGGGCTTCTTGGCTATGTTACGGGACTGGTGGCGCATCTTCTCCCGGATTGCGGGGACTCTGTGGGTTTGTTGGTCCTGTCTGCGGTGCATATTAGGAAGGCTGCCACCGCCCTGGTATTAGCCCCCCGAGATGTAATCCTCGTGACCAGAGATGTGACTACTCACTCTCATCTTCTCGCAGCTGCCGGCCCCCCTTACGCAGTTACTTATGCCTCCACCCGCCTCACCATCTTTAGGGACTTGCCATTCCTGACACTCGCAGCCAGACGATGCTACAGGGAGGTCACCACTGTGCTCCACCAATATGGAGTTCGCTACAGATGGGGATCCGCTGGTTCTCTTAACATGTCCTCCGCTGGCAAAATCCATTCAGCATCGACCCTAGAAGAGGCACATGCTATTCTGCTTGTGGCCATGTCGGGAGCCCCGTGCCTTATTGTTGGAACCCGGTTGACATTCTGTGTCCCCCCACTCTACTCCCCATTTATTACTGTGCATATCTCGCTCCCCCCATCCTGCCATATTTACCTTGCGCCTCGACCTCGTGATTTAAACAGGGACCCCTCCCCCCAACACCCCATTAAAGCTGGTACTTGAGACACTTGGTCCCTTCACCGTCACTGACTCTACCGGCGATGGTGTACCCTTCTTCCCCTCCCCCCTTTTTTTTGTTGTTGCATTTTTTTGGGTGGCTCCGAGGTGCGCCATGATGGCAAATACCATGGCACTGATTGCCATTCTTGGCCCTTGGGCCCCTGGGCTTGTGACATTATCTTTCCATGGCCTCCTCTGGGAGCAAGCCGGGAATGTCACGATATTGGCCTCTGCCGTTCCTTCTTTAACCCCTCCTTTTTATTTTTTCTTTCCTCCCCTCGTTTTATCCTCCTCTCGCATCGTTGCCTGTATGAGGTCGGTGTCACCTGCTTCACCCCTCCCATGTTTTGTTATTTTACTGTTATCAGATGTTCTTTTTTGACGTGGACTTATTTTTATTGCTATTATTGCTCTGCTGATGTAATGTCTCCTGCTTCCTTGCGTCATTTTTTTTTGGTTGAGACCCCCTATTTGGGGATGTTTGTTTCTTTTCTGATATACAATCAGGTCCAGAAATATTGGGACATGGACACAATTCTAACATCTTTGGCTCTATACACCACCACAATGGAGTTGGAAAGAAACAAACACAATGTGCTTTAACTGCAGACTGTCAGCTTTAATTTGAGGGTATGTACATCCAACTCAGGTGAACGGTGTAGGACTTACAGCAGTTTGCAGATGTGCCTCCCACTTGTTAAGGGACTTAAGGTAATGGGACAGAATAATAACCATAAACCAAACTTTCCCTTCTTAATACTTGGTTGCAAATCCTTTGCAGTCAATCACAGCCTGAAGTCTGGAACGCATAGTGATAAGTTCTAATTTCCATTATAATTACCATAAACCTTTTTCAAGTTTCTTCTTATATATCAAAAATGAAGTAAGGCGCTGCGCGACTCTGATCAGAGGAGACGACAGACCCAACCACACCGAGATATGGCAGATTAGCATCTGATCAGTCGTGGTCGGTCAGATTGGTTTATTGTTTCAACATCCAATAGAAATGTTCGTTATACATACATAAAAACTTCCTGCAGTTTTCACTCCCAACATAGGAATGTGATACAACAACCAATCAGAGCAGATACATTTCTACGTCAGAGTTTAACCAACAGTGAGACAAATTTACTACATTTGATTCGGAGATGACTTTTTTTCTAGCTTATGGTCTGTTCACACACCCCTTTCCTGCACACAAAGGAAATGGCTAAATTCTACAGGCTTACATCCTATGCAAGTAAAAGACTTTCAGGATTTGACACTTATAATGGTGGGGGGGGGGTGGATTTCACCCTAATACAAAAATACAAAAACTACCTATCATATTAAAATACCTTTCAATCGTCTCATTGATCACATATACAATCGTGATCACAAAAATGGATGAAACAAACTAGACAATTAAACTAATAATGAGCAAAAAAAAAAAAATAGGGTTAACTAGTGGCGCAGTGATTTCAATTACTCCTTAAACAGTGCCTGGAAGGCTAATTGCATGTACCACACAAGTCATCAGTATGCAATACAAAGTGCAAATGCAAATCACGAAGGGTATAGAAAATCACAATATTCGGTATATGCAATAAATTAAAGTGCAGTAGCAGTAATTATAGTAAAGTGCGAGTGCACCAGTGAATAAAGTGCAGGTGCAACGATAAGGACAATGAAGCGGTGGAAGTAAAATCCAATTAAAATATTCAGTCTAGTCCATGAAAAAAGGGGGGGGGGAGAACTTTCGGCGAATGGTCAAGAAAAGTCTATGATGTTAGTATTCCAGTTCCTAGGTGGGCGGGTAGTGCATCAAAAGTGCTTGAGATTATTTCAATATTACCCCTTCCACATTTGTTGCAAACTTGCTTGGGCGTGTCAGCTCCTCTGGTGGTCTCGATGAGTTCCACAGCAAAAATATAAATAAAGAGGGGGAGAGAGGAAATGATAGTGTAGAAATCCTCTATATGGGTGTGTTATAGTAGGTAAAATTGCACACTTACAAATTCCAGAGCCTAATTGGATCCAGGCTCTGGAGTGAAACGCCTTGTGCCTTAATCTAGGGTGGTCACTGCCCTTCTTTAAAAGGTCTTCTTACTCCACCTCAGCCGGGGGACACAAAAATAAAAGAGAGACAGCGCTCTCATAGCATGATACCAGTTATACAGAATGCTTTAGGAGAGGAGACAATTTTGCACTCACCTATACAGGAGCCTTATGGGTCCAGGCTCAACTGTTATGCTTGTGGAGTTCCTTATCGGTGAACTCCTAGACCTCTTTCGCTGCTCACTTTGCGTCACTCTGCACCTGGTCGTAGTTCGCTGGATGTCTCCAGTACATTCAATGACTGGTGTAATGAGTGTAAAAAAAACTGAAAGGGTCTTGGGAGTGAATAAAAACAGTAGGTTTATTGTGCAAATTTAACAAGAATAACTAAAGTGCATAAATAACATATGGATATACAATTAGGTATAAAGGAGTACAGGGGGAAGAATGGGGAACGAGACGCGTTTCGGTGCAGCCTGCACCTTCTTCAGTCGGTAAAGAGTGTGAATGGGGGGGGATCTGAGGCCTCTTGGGGGTCCTCTTTTTATTTGAAAACCGGAGGCAGTGTCTCTGCAAGTGCCGGGAGCGGACTTCCGGGTTCGTGTGGTGCCGTAACCATGTGACGTCTATTGCGTCATCAGTCAGCGTCGCGGCCATCTTGGATATGCGTTTCACCGCGTTATTTGCGTTCCACTTCATACTACGTGCCGTTGAGTGTGTGTGTGAAGTTGTCGGGGGTCCACAACGGTCTATATGGTGCACCACTGCCACATATATTAAATCAGGGGAGGGAGAACATTAAAACAGGGGGTAATTGCCGATGTGTGGGTCTGGTTGATGGGACCTATGGGGGTTTATGTATATATAACGCGGTACATAAGCCACATAACGGGGGTGAAATCCACTCCAGTCTCTATGGAGTCATAGAAATAAGCTCAAATGGGGAGATGGAAAGGGGAGTAATTCCTTATGTACAGGGCATATAAGGTATGATAATACCTAGTGTATCAGCCACATGAAGATGGGTGTGGATGGTCCATACAGTGTTTAATTGGTTGTATATATGCGGGGCCCTGGATTCCATTTAACAAGGATAATTATACATAAGTGGCACTCAAAAAGCCATTCACGTGATAAAAACATTACAATGAATTGTATATGGAGGAGGACCAAACCTATCACTGGTCAACTTATAAAATGGTCATAAAAACATTGAATATCAGTTAAAAATAAACCCAAAAAACTTTAAGTAAAAGGATTAAAAGGTGGTTAATACGGTGTATTTATAAAAGAAATAAAATAGGGAGAGATTGAACTTGATAAAAAACTGCAACGGGGGTAAAACATAAAATCAGAAAAGAGGGTGTTAATTAAAAAAATGGCAGAGCTCGAAGTCGGCGTTGAGACCTTGGGGCTGCAACGTGTCCAGTTTGAAAATCATGCTCATTTCGGTTTGTCCGATAATTTTCTCGAAATTACCGCCTCTTCATGGTGTTTCTACTTTCTTTATTCCTATAAATTTCAGGCCTTCTGGGTTCTGTGCATGTTTCAGTTTAAAATGCAATGGGACACTGTGATTTTCTAGTCCGTTTCTAATGTTCCTAATGTGTTCTTGTATGCGCACATTAAGTGGTCTAGTTGTCCTTCCAACATATTTCAGGCCACATGGGCAGATCAGTAGATATATCACATTCTTTGTGAAGCAGGTGATCACGTCTTTGATTGTTATTGGTCCTGTGATGCCGTCTAGTGTTGTGATGACTTGTTTCTTACTGCGCGTGTTTCTGCAGTTTAGACAGTTCCCACATTGGTGAAAGCCTTTTTGGATGTTAAAGTGGTTGGAACGCGTAGTATTCTTCTGTGCATGTTTATGCGTGAGTTTCATTTTTAAATTATTCACACCACGGCAGATGATCCTTGGATTTTCTGGTAGGCAGTCTTTCAATATTGGGTCTTTCCTCAAGATTGGCCAATATTTTCTTATGGTTCGTCTAACTATTTTATTTTGGGCATTGTAGGTAAAGATGAATGGTACGTTCGAGTTGGGCCCTGCAGGTTCACTTTTTTTTCTTATTTTTCAATAGATCATGTTGTTGTAGATTCCTTACTTCAGATCTGGATTTTTCTAATATGTGTGTGTCATATCCTTTTTCGATAAAATCGTCTTTCAGTTGGTTTTGACTGTGTGTCGTATGTGCTGAGATCTGTGCAATTTCTTCTAATGCGTAGAAACCGGCCTTTTGGCACTCCGTCTAGCCATTGTGGCAAGTGGCAACTGGTTTTCTCTCATAAAACTGTTTACATCAACTGGCTTAAAAAATGTTTTGGTCCTTATCGTGTTATCTTGAATATAAATATTCAGATCTAAAAAGTTAATATTTACGTTGCTCCATGTTGTTGTAAGTTTAATTCCCCTGTTGTTCTGATCTAGTTTAGTTAAAAATTCTCGCAAAACGTTTTCTCCTCCTTTCCAGATTAAAAAGATATCGTCGATGTATCTCTTGTAACAGACTAAATTTTCCTGGTACAAAGACAAAAAGGATTCCTCCCAGTGGGCCATAAAAAGATTAGCATATGACGGGGCAAAACGAGTTCCCATTGCTGTACCGTTGAGCTGCAAATAAAAATCTTCATTAAAATAGAAATAATTATTTTCTAAAATCAGACGAATACCTTCTAAAATAAACACGATTTGTTCTGGTTGCAATTTGTCAGCTTTCTTTAGAAAGTGGTCAATGGCTTCCAGCCCTTTGTGGTGTGGGATAATAGTGTATAATGATTGTACATCACTGGTTACTAATAGGAGATCATCCTGCCATATCACTTCTTTCAGTATGTTCAAAATATCAGTTGTATCTTTCAAGTGCGCTGTTGTGTTAACAACATAGGGTTGGAGTTGGTGGTCCAGATATTCTGATACACGGCTCGAAATTGAGCCGATTCCAGAAATGATTGGCCTTCCTGGTGGTTTCGTTTGGTCTTTATGGATTTTGGGTAAGAAGTAGAACACCGGAATTCTCGGATGCTCAACCTTTAGGTATTTAAATTCATGATTGTTAAGTATACCTAGAGTGTGTCCTTGTTCCAGGTATTCGTTGAATTTACATTGAATATCCTTCGTGGGATTTTTATTAAGACATTTATATGTTCCTAGGTCTTTGAGGATCCTGTCTGCTTCTTCTTTATAATAGGACGCGGTCATTATGACTACTCCTCCACCCTTATCTGCTGGTTTAATTTCGATTGATTCGTTTGAAACCAGTTCTTTGAGGGCTCCTTTTTCCCTTTTTGTGAGATTATCTCTTTTAGTGGATGTTTTGAGCTTTCCTAGATCTGCCATTACCATTTGCTCGAATGTGTTGATCTCTTGTGAAATAAGAGATTTAGGAAAAAATGTTGATTTCTCCTTTAGGTGTGTGTGTTGGTAAAACTGCATTGTGTTTGCTCTTTCTATTGGGTTTTTGGCAAAATATTTTTTCAGGCAGAGATTCTTTTTAAATTTCTGGAGATCTATATAGACATCAAAGATATCCATATGGGCTGTAGGTGCATATTTCAGGCCTTTCCTTAGAAGTTTGGTTTGTACATCAGTGAGAGGTGTATCGGTTAGATTATAGATCCCTCCAGTCTGCTTTGTTTCTCTTTTCTTCTCGGTTGTCTTCTGAGTCTTCCTGATCTGCATCCCCTTCTTGGAGGGGTCTTTTTCCCGGGGACCCCTCGTCTGAGGGTGCTCAAATTCCTGATTGGGGATTTGTAGGCTTGGTGAAAATCCACATGATTTTCTAGGGATTCATACCTATTGCTTGTAGGGATATTTGAGTAGTTTTGATAGTTGTAGTTATTCCTGCCTCTTGGATTATTCTGCCAAGATCTTCTTTGGGGAGGCTGGTAGGTGTAGTTGTATCCCTGATGGTCGTTCATTGTTGGTGGGTAATTCTGGGTTGGTCCATTGTTTTGGTATGGATGTCTCCCTGCATATGGGCCATAAGACGGGTTTCCGCTAAAGGTTGAGCATCCGAGAATTCCGGTGTTCTACTTCTTACCCAAAATCCATAAAGAACAAACGAAACCACCAGGAAGGCCAATCATTTCTGGAATCGGCTCAATTTCGAGCCGTGTATCAGAATATCTGGACCACCAACTCCAACCCTATGTTGTTAACACAACAGCGCACTTGAAAGATACAACTGATATTTTGAACATACTGAAAGAAGTGATATGGCAGGATGATCTCCTATTAGTAACCAGTGATGTACAATCATTATACACTATTATCCCACACCACAAAGGGCTGGAAGCCATTGACCACTTTCTAAAGAAAGCTGACAAATTGCAACCAGAACAAATCGTGTTTATTTTAGAAGGTATTCGTCTGATTTTAGAAAATAATTATTTCTATTTTAATGAAGATTTTTATTTGCAGCTCAACGGTACAGCAATGGGAACTCGTTTTGCCCCGTCATATGCTAATCTTTTTATGGCCCACTGGGAGGAATCCTTTTTGTCTTTGTACCAGGAAAATTTAGTCTGTTACAAGAGATACATCGACGATATCTTTTTAATCTGGAAAGGAGGAGAAAACGTTTTGCGAGAATTTTTAACTAAACTAGATCAGAACAACAGGGGAATTAAACTTACAACAACATGGAGCAACGTAAATATTAACTTTTTAGATCTGAATATTTATATTCAAGATAACACGATAAGGACCAAAACATTTTTTAAGCCAGTTGATGTAAACAGTTTTATTGAGAAAACCAGTTGCCACTTGCCACAATGGCTAGACGGAGTGCCAAAAGGCCAGTTTCTACGCATTAGAAGAAATTGCACAGATCTCAGCACATACGACACACAGTCAAACCAACTGAAAGACGATTTTATCGAAAAAGGATATGACACACACATATTAGAAAAATCCAGATCTGAAGTAAGGAATCTACAACAACATGATCTATTGAAAAATAAGAAAAAAAGTGAACCTGCAGGGCCCAACTCGAACGTACCATTCATCTTTACCTACAATGCCCAAAATAAAATAGTTAGACGAACCATAAGAAAATATTGGCCAATCTTGAGGAAAGACCCAATATTGAAAGACTGCCTACCAGAAAATCCAAGGATCATCTGCCGTGGTGTGAATAATTTAAAAATGAAACTCACGCATAAACATGCACAGAAGAATACTACGCGTTCCAACCACTTTAACATCCAAAAAGGCTTTCACCAATGTGGGAACTGTCTAAACTGCAGAAACACGCGCAGTAAGAAACAAGTCATCACAACACTAGACGGCATCACAGGACCAATAACAATCAAAGACGTGATCACCTGCTTCACAAAGAATGTGATATATCTACTGATCTGCCCATGTGGCCTGAAATATGTTGGAAGGACAACTAGACCACTTAATGTGCGCATACAAGAACACATCAGGAACATTAGAAACGGACTAGAAAATCACAGTGTCCCATTGCATTTTAAACTGAAACATGCACAGAACCCAGAAGGCCTGAAATTTATAGGAATAAAGAAAGTAGAAACACCATGGAGAGGCGGTAATTTCGAGAAAATTATCGGACAAACCGAAATGAGCATGATTTTCAAACTGGACACGTTGCAGCCCCAAGGTCTCAATGCCGATTTCGAGCTCTGCCATTTTTTTAATTAACACCCTTTTTCTGATTTTATGTTTTACCCCGTTGCAGTTTTTATCAAGTTCAATCTCTCCCTATTTTATTTCTTTTATAAATACACCGTATTAACCACCTTTTAATCCTTTTACTTAAAGTTTTTTGGGTTTATTTTTAACTGATATTCAATGTTTTTATGACCATTTTATAAGTTGACCAGTGATAGGTTTGGTCCTCCTCCATATATAATTCATTGTAATGTTTTTATCACGTGAATGGCTTTTTGAGTGCCACTTATGTATAATTATCCTTGTTAAATGGAATCCAGGGCCCCGCATATATATAACCAATTAAACACTGTATGGACCATCCACACCCATCTTCATGTGGCTGATACACTAGGTATTATCATACCTTATATGCCCTGTACATAAGGAATTACTCCCCTTTCCATCTCCCCATTTGAGCTTATTTCTATGACACCATAGAGACTGGTGTGGATTTCACCCCCATTATGTGGCTTATGTACCGCGTTATATATACATAAACCCCCATAGGTCCCATCAACCAGACCCACACATCGGCAATTACCCCCTGTTTTAATGTTCTCCCTCCCCTGATTTAATATATGTGGCAGTGGTGCACCATATAGACCGTTGTGGACCCCCGACAACTTCACACACACACTCAACGGCACGTAGTATGAAGTGGAACGCAAATAACGCGGTGAAACGCATATCCAAGATGGCCGCGACGCTGACTGATGACGCAATAGACGTCACATGGTTACGGCACCACACGAACCCGGAAGTCCGCTCCCGGCACTTGCAGAGACACTGCCTCCGGTTTTCAAATAAAAAGAGGACCCCCAAGAGGCCTCAGATCCCCCCCCATTCACACTCTTTACCGACTGAAGAAGGTGCAGGCTGCACCGAAACGCGTCTCGTTCCCCATTCTTCCCCCTGTACTCCTTTATACCTAATTGTATATCCATATGTTATTTATGCACTTTAGTTATTCTTGTTAAATTTGCACAATAAACCTACTGTTTTTATTCACTCCCAAGACCCTTTCAGTTTTTTTACACTCATTACACCAGTCATTGAATGTACTGGAGACATCCAGCGAACTACGACCAGGTGCAGAGTGACGCAAAGTGAGCAGCGAAAGAGGTCTAGGAGTTCACCGATAAGGAACTCCACAAGCATAACAGTTGAGCCTGGACCCATAAGGCTCCTGTATAGGTGAGTGCAAAATTGTCTCCTCTCCTAAAGCATTCTGTATAACTGGTATCATGCTATGAGAGCGCTGTCTCTCTTTTATTTTTGTGTCCCCCGGCTGAGGTGGAGTAAGAAGACCTTTTAAAGAAGGGCAGTGACCACCCTAGATTAAGGCACAAGGCGTTTCACTCCAGAGCCTGGATCCAATTAGGCTCTGGAATTTGTAAGTGTGCAATTTTACCTACTATAACACATATAGAGGATTTCTACACTATCATTTCCTCTCTCCCCCTCTTTATTTATATTTTTGCTGTGGAACTCATCGAGACCACCAGAGGAGCTGACACGCCCAAGCAAGTTTGCAACAAATGTGGAAGGGGTAATATTGAAATAATCTCAAGCACTTTTGATGCACTACCCGCCCACCTAGGAACTGGAATACTAACATCATAGACTTTTCTTGACCATTCGCCGAAAGTTCTCCCCCCCCTTTTTTCATGGACTAGACTGAATATTTTAATTGGATTTTACTTCCACCGCTTCATTGTCCTTATCGTTGCACCTGCACTTTATTCACTGGTGCACTCGCACTTTACTATAATTACTGCTACTGCACTTTAATTTATTGCATATACCGAATATTGTGATTTTCTATACCCTTCGTGATTTGCATTTGCACTTTGTATTGCATACTGATGACTTGTGTGGTACATGCAATTAGCCTTCCAGGCACTGTTTAAGGAGTAATTGAAATCACTGCGCCACTAGTTAACCCTATTTTTTTTTTTTTTTTGCTGACTCTACCTGCACATTCGTCGAGAGCCTGTGCCCCCTTCTAGTTGGCAGCATTTCCATATATTTCCACTTTATCCTTACTTACGAGCGCCTCCACCGAACCCTCTCTTACCAATTAAACTAATAATACCTGGGGCCATAGTATCCTCGCCTAATACCTGCATGATATACGAAAAGGATTCCCCAAGGATGCCCTTTATGAGCATAAAATACACTTATCTATCTAGATTCACTCTTCCAGCGAACCACATTTAGAGCGTAGGCAAAAATACCTAATCTAGACCTTAAATAACTATTTATTCCCATTTCCCAAAATATAATTCACCGAACAAGAAAGTATAATAACTTGAATGCAAAAGTTCATTTATTTAATAAATCAACATGAGTCAGATCTATATCTGTGTGTTTTCCTATGTTCAGCTTAACTCAACAAAACGCATACACACCTGCATTCACACACACACACTCAAGAAATACATTCTCATTTTCACAAATCAAATCCTTTCTCACACTTATCTAGGGGATGAAATAAAAAAAATAATATTCCATAATCTAATACCGTAGTCCAAAGTGCGAGATCAAGGTTTGGTCTTTTTCAACATCCCAGCTTGAGACGCATAATCATTGAATTTATTTATTTATTTATTTATTTATAAAAGGATTTTACCAGGAAGGATACATTGAGATTTCTCTCGTTTTCAAGTATGTCCTGGGTTCGAGAACATTGAGTGGTTACAGAAATACAAAATAGTAAAATGCAAGAAATTAACACAAGACCAAATATACAGATTAACAGAAAAATAAATATGGAGGAAATAAAGTCATTATGTTACATGTTTACAGGTGCATTTTGTATTGAGGTATGTTAATATGGAAGTCTTAAGGGACTTTAAACTGGGGGAAGATTTGACGGCGTCTGGGAGGTTATTCCATATTTGCGGTGCTCTGTAGGAAAATGAGGATCGAGCCATTTTCTTTTTGTATTGCGGTATTGCAAGTAAGGTGCTGGTCCTGGATCTGAGGTTATAGGATGAGGGAACTGCCGGGGGAAGCAGCATATTCAGGTAGGGTGGTAGCTTCCCAGAAAAGCTCTTAAACACCAGGTTGGAAAGGTGAAGGGTGCGTCTAGAGTCCAGTGATGGCCAGTTTAGTTCTTTTAACATGTCACAATGGTGTGTCATGTAGTTACATTGTAGCACAAAGCGACAGAATGAGTTATACAATGTAGTAAGTTTCTGGAGGTGTGTTTGTGGGGCGGCTGCATACACTACATCTCCGTATTCAATGGCTGGCATAAGCATTTGTTGTACAATCTGCTTTCTTACCGCGGGGCTCAGGCAGGATTTGTTTCTGTACAGGGCACCTAGTTTGGGGTAGAGTTTAGATGAGAGTTTTTCGATGTGGGGGCCAAAAGATAGATTTGGGTCTAACCACATACCTAGGTATTTGAGAGAAGTGACTGTGGTCAGAGTGCCATTTGATTTTGTCCCAACACATAGATGGGGTGTTTGCAATTTGTGTAGTTTAGGTGCGGTTCCAAAGAGCATTGTAACAGTTTTGTCAGTATTTAGAAAAGGTTTGTTATTTGCGATCCACTTTTCTACCCCTGTGAATTGTTCTTGCAGCACAGCCTCCAGCTGTGGGAGATTTGGTTTGCTGGTATAGATTACAGTGTCGTCTGCATACATGTGTACAGTTGAAGTTTTGCAGACATTGGGCAGATCGTTTATGAATATTGTGAATAGGAGGGGGCCAAGTATCGAGCCTTGTGGTACACCGCACGTGACTGGGAGGGGGAGGGAAGTGCTATCAGACACATATGATTGGAACCAGGTTAACGTACTATCACCAATACCAGAGTTCTTAAGTTTTTGTAATAGGATGCCATGGTCTACTGTGTCAAAAGCCTTGGCAAAATCAAGGAAGATGGCTCCAGTTAGATTTCCTTGTTCCATGCCAGCTTGGATATCATTACAAACTTTTAAAAGGGCATTACTAACAGGAGTAAAACTACTAAAAACAACAGTAACATTACTAAAAACAACAGGAGTAACATTACTAAAAACAACAGGAGTATGAATGTCATCAGAGCTCCCACCATAGGGACTCCTGAACAAGCTGTCTCTTTGCGCTGGTTGCTTATTACCTGTGACCTTTGACCTTGACACAAAATGTCCATGATTCGTTCCATATGCAGTCATTGTGACTGTCAGGTTTCTTGATGATGTGATACAGTTTTAGCAACAATAAAGAAAATTAAAAAGAAAATAAAATATGTATACCCCGGTAATCATATACATCCATTCATCCATTGTCACTCACAAGTGCACGAAAACAATAAAAATGTTAATTTACACAAGAAAAGACACAGATAATAAATTTCAAAATGTCCCCGCGAAGCCTGTCGGCCTCACGCAATAAAAAAATTATACTACTTCTGACTCATTGTTAGAGAAAAATATATATACGCAACTTTGGCTCAAAAGGGAAATAGCCGAAGTGCATACTCCACCCTTTATTAAATATAAAAATTATTATTATTTTTTTTTTTTTAATTACTATCCTATTCAGTCTTGTTCAGTGTTTTGAAACAAACCTGGCATTTATAAAACACACCAATCCTCAAATGAAATCAAAAAAATAAAAACAGCATTAATTTTATCGAATTAAAACTTTCCATTTACCACTATATATGTCATGAAACGTATTTATGCAAATGCATTAAATTATATGTTCCTAAATACATTAATTAACTCTAATTTTAATTGGATGTGATCTCCAGTAATCCTAAATGTGTCAGGGAATTTGAACAATATTGATTGTAACTAAACAACAAAAATAATAAAATATAAAATAATAAAAGACACATAATAATTATCATTTAGACGACATCAGAATATAAAAATACATTATCTTCTTTCTTTGTCTTCTGTCTTACTGGTTGAAAATAACAGTTTTGTAAAACTGACATGTCTTAAGTTTTATTTCCAAATCAATGATCTTCTTTAATCGCATGATTTATTGATGAGTTGTCGATAAACTAGAATGTTTTATTGCCTGGTGTCTGATAATTCCTTATTATCCGGTTGATGTAACATTGCAATGTGAAATGATAATGTGTTTGAGTAAATTTCCTTCAATTCCAACATCTTTATCAATATTGGTATCACATAATCTTCCATCTAGCTTGAGCAAAGTTGGCATGCATGGGTAATTTTCACCTAAAGTAAAAACTTGGGAAAAAAATGTATTATTAACCTGTCAAAAACTTTAAAATTCATATGGTTAAAATACTTTTAAAATGGAGAAAAAAAAATGCAACACATTTTTGGACACAAAGAAAAGGAGTGGTCATGAGAGAGAAAAAAAATGGAGGAGAGGAGGGGTCATGAGAGAGACAACACGGAGGAGAGGAGGGGTCATGAGTGAGACAAAATGGAGGAGACTAGGAAAAGAATGTGAACTTCAATTCAAATAAAAAACACAACAAAAATATCATGAACTGGGAAAGAAAGTATAGAACTGCATGTTTAAAACTTGACGCGTTAATTAGCACAAAGTTCTCAGAGGAAACTCAGAGAAAAAGATTCTTAATAAACATCAATAATCTTTTTTAAGAATATTGGTTAAAAACAAACATTCAAATGTGAGGTGTTTGTGCAGCTATTTTACAACCTGTTTTATTCCCTCCAACAATATTCAATGGGGGCACAGTTATACGCTATTGCACTTCACACCAAAAGACAAAAACAGACAGCAAAAAAAATAAAACTAGACATCTGGCTACCACTGCAGAAAAAGAAAACAATCAAACAATACTCAGATACCAAACTACAACCTTCCATCTCCCTTAGTCAACTAAAATAAAACCAAAAAACCACCTTCTCTCATTTGAAATCTGCCTAAATTCCTTTGTACAGCGCTACTAAACCTGTAGGCGCTTTCCTTTAAACTTTCACTCAAATCCTTCAGCTTTATATCACTTCATCCTCTTAGATTCCAAACAACCAAACATGAACCTACATATATATTCCATTATACAAGTTACAAAACTGTAAATGATCTCAGTCAGCCATTTTGGCAAAACATATAACCTATATTAAGGTGTGGTCAATCCCTTAGTGCTGGACTCAAACAAAGACCAGAGGAAAATAACCGACCACGCCTCTCTTGGGAAAATGTACAACTTTGAGCCCATCACCTTGATACACTAATTTTTTTATATATATATCATACATCAATTTATAATCCATTTACAGTAAGTCCAGCTCCCATAATTACTTTCTTTTGTTCCACTACTGTACGCACGCCGAAGCACTCAAACCGGGCCCAATTCCACAACAGTTACAGATACAGTTTTATAAAGCACTAACAGCTCCAAAATTCAACTGCTACTACAGTCTTTCAAGGCATTAGACACATGTCATTTGTATATACTGTTCAATTATCCCAAATAGATACTCACAGAACAACAAAAATAACTACATATTCCATTATCCAACTTGCACTGCTAAAAGACTACTAGCATTCAAAGAAAAAAATCCTTATACAAACACATAATAACATTATACATTACAAATAAAGAGTTTTTTAATTAAATAAAAAAAGAACAAAGAGAAAAAATGAATGTATGAGAAAGAGAAAAAAAGTTAGCAGGCGCTTTTGATAATCACTGTAAAAGTAAAGCCCTATTGTCTCCATTTCCTGTTCCTTTTTTTTTTCACACAAGGCAAGGCAGTAAAGACTGAAACAAAGCAACCTGTTTTAAGAGAAGCAGTCCCTATACATAAATTACATATAAAAAACATAATATCAAAACTACGAAATACAAAACATCAAAGATAAACACATATATTAATAGTTAGTAAAGACAAACATTTAAATAAACAGACGCAATCAATGGCAAGAAACAAAATAAAATATAAAACAAAAACAAACATGCAATCTGAAAAAAAACAGTTAGCAAATACTTTAGAATCAGCGAGCAACCACATGCCGCAAAAAAAATAAAGAAAAAATGGCAGCAGCGCGCAAAAAAATAAAAAATAAAAATGTAAGAGGAAAAAGAAAAAACTGTCTCTCAATGGGAGATAAAATTATTCGATATAAAAGAAGAAATCAGATATTATGTATAAAAGTAACATCAGAAAGCATTATTTTGCTGAGAGGGTGGTGGATACATGGAACAGCCTTCCAGTTGAAGTGGTAGAGGCCAAAACAGTAATTGAATTTAAGCAGGCATGGGATAGGCATAAGGCTATCCTAAACAAAAGATAAATCCAGGTAAAGTATCCATGTAATTGGGCAGACTAGATGGGCCAAAAGGTTTTTATCTGCCGACATTTTTCTATGTTTCTAAATCAAAATCTAATCAATTAAAATAAAATGCTACGAGCCAGAACTCCAGAACACAATAGAGCTACACTATGGACACAGAGACACACACATTTACTCAACGCTAGAAACATCTTTCAGTTTCCCGGGTGAGTGACATAACGAATACTCAGCACCAGAACTTCATCAGGGTACATCAACATAACGAGTGAGTCACCGCTCATTAACAGTTCTCTATCAGGCGAGTTAAGATAAACAAACAACAAAGAAAAACAAACAGAGAGTCCTACAACAACACAGTGGCTCTCACAGACAGCCTCCCCATTGAAGCAAAGATTCTTTTATCTATATAGGCAATTGTGTAACATGAAATAAAGCATATTAGACAATTGAATTATTAAATCCCACGTCTGACACCAACTGATAAGTTCTAATTTCCATTATAATTACCATAAACCTTTTTCAAGTTTCTTCTTATATATCAAAAATGAAGTAAGGCGCTGCGCGACTCTGATCAGAGGAGACGACAGACCCAACCACACCGAGATATGGCAGATTAGCATCTGATCAGTCGTGGTCGGTCAGATTGGTTTATTGTTTCAACATCCAATAGAAATGTTCGTTATACATACATAAAAACTTCCTGCAGTTTTCACTCCCAACATAGGAATGTGATACAACAACCAATCAGAGCAGATACATTTCTACGTCAGAGTTTAACCAACAGTGAGACAAATTTACTACATTTGATTCGGAGATGACTTTTTTCTAGCTTATGGTCTGTTCACACACCCCTTTCCTGCACACAAAGGAAATGGCTAAATTCCACAGGCTTACATCCTATGCAAGTAAAAGACTTTCAGGGTTTGACACTTATAATGGTGGGGGGGGTGGATTTCACACTAATACAAAAATACAAAACTACCTATCATATTAAAATACCTTTCACATAGACATCACCAGACGCTGGGCTTCATCCCTGGTGATGCTCTGCCAGGCCTCTACTGCAACTGTCTTCAGTTCCTGCTTGTTCTTGGGGCATTTTCCCCCTCAGTTTTGTCTTCAGCAAGTGAAATGCATGCTCAATGAGATTCAGGTCAGGTGATTGACTTGGCCATTGCATAACATTCCACTTCTGTCCCTTCAAAAACTCTTTGGTTGCTTTTGCAGTATGCTTTGGGTCATTGTCAATCTGCACTGTGAAGCGCCGTCCAATGAGTTCTGCAGCATTTGGCTGAATGTGAGCAGATAATATTGCCCGAAACACTTCAGAATTCATCCTGCTGCTTTTGTCAGCAGTCACATCAATAAATACAAGAGAACCAGTTCCATTGGCAGCCGTACATGGCCACGCCATGACACTACCACCACCATGCTTCACTGATGAGGTGGTGTGCTTAGGATCATGAGCAGTTCCTTTCCTTCTCCATACTCTTCTCTTCCCAACACTCTGGTACAAGTTGATCTTGGTCTCATCTGTCCATAGGATCTTGTTCCAGAACTGTGAAGGCTTTGTTAGGTGTTGTTTGGCAAACTCTAATCTGACCTTCCTGTTTTTGAGCCTCACCAATGGTTTACATCTTGTGGTGAACCCTCTGTATTCACTCTGGTGAAGTCTTCTCTTGATTGTTGACTTTGACACACATACACCTACCTCCTGGAGAGTGTTCTTGATCTGGCCAACTGTTGTGAAGGATGTTTTCTTCACCAGGGAAAGGATTCTTCAGTCATCCACCACAGTTGTTTTCCGTGGTCTCCCGGGTCTTTTGGTGTTGCTGAGCTCACCGGTGCATTCCTTCTTTTTGAGAATGTTCCAAACAGTTGTTTTGGCCACGCCTAATGTTCTTGCTATCTCTCTGATGGGTTTGTTTTGTTTCTTCAGCCTAATGATGACTTGCGTCACTGATAGTGACAACTCTTTGGATCTCATCTTGAGAGTTGACAGCAACAGATTCCAAATGCAAATAGCACACTTGAAATGAACTCTGGGCCTTTTATCTGCACATTGTAATTGGGGTAATGAGGGAATATCACACACCTGGCCATGGAACTGCTGAGAAGCTAATTGTCCCATTACCTTTGGTCCCTTAACAAGAGGAGGCACATCTGCAAACTGCTGTAAGTCCTACACCGTTCACCTGAGTTGGATGTACATACCCTCAAATTAAAGCTGACAGTCTGCAGTTAAAGCACATTGTGTTTGTTTCATTCCAACTCCACTGTGGTGGTTTATGGAGCCAAAGATGTTAGAATTGTGTCGATGTCCCAATATTTCTGATCCTGACTTTACTTCTGCTGAATGTTTATACATACTGGCTGTTTTTGTTACTGATGCTTTCTTGAAATAAAATTTTTGAATATTAAAGTTTAATCAAGCAAAGTGTAGATTTCTTCAATCAGAAATTCTGTACCTGGGAGAGATCATCTTAAATTCTGGAGTGAAGCCTGACCCTGCCAAAGTCAAGGCTATTAGGGACATGCCAAGCCCAGCAAACAAAGATTTGCAAAGATTTCTGGGAATGGTAACCTACTTGGGCAAGTTCATTGCGAATCTGTCAGACAAAACTAAACACACGAGAGGTTTACTAGTTAAGACTGCTGAGTGGCGTTGGGGAAAGACGCAAGAGGCTGAATTTGTCTTACTAAAGGAATTGCTAATGACCGCACCTACTCTACAGGTTTATGATGCTTCACGTATAACAAACATTTCCACAGATGCATCGAAGGATGGACTTCGTGCAGTCCTGTTACAACATGATGGCACAGGGTGGAGGCCTATTGCTTACGCGACCAGGGCATTTACAGAAACGGATATAAGTATGCCCAGATAGAAAAGGAGACACTTGGCATAGCATTTGGCTGTGAAGCATTTCACAATTTTGTCTATGGGACTTAATTCATCATCAACCATTAATAACTATATATCAGAAAGAGTTGTGGAAAGCTCCACCTAGAATTCAGAGACTGCTTCTCAAGCTGCAACAATATGTCTATGTGTTGGAGTTTTCCCCTGACAGACAGCTTTTAATCACAGATACATTGTCACGAATTTGGCCTGAAAGGACCAGGTCTCTGGGTGATGGAATCGATTCTGATGTGGATGTGCATATTAATAGCATTGTGATGTCGGGCGTGATTTCATTCAGTCATGTGGAAAAAACTGCATCGAGCTATTCTTATTTATTATTATTCTGTATTTATAAAGTGCCAGCATATTGCGCAGCCCTGTACAATGGGGAAGTGCAGACATGAGACCTACTAAAACACATAAGGAACAGAGGGCCCTGCCCTTAGGATAGTTGCCTTACTGATACAGCACTTTACACCAGTGCTCAGCCAGACATCCCTTGAGTTTACAATCTAAAGGACAGGGGTAAATGAAACAGAAGGGGAGCTGGGGAGTGTGGATCTGGTGCAAAAGATGAAACTCTTCAAAATGTGATACAAGCCATACTTTCAACAAATAAGAGAATTTACACGCCGAAGCAATATCTTGCACACAGGGATGAACTATCAGTGCTTGACAATATACTCTTGAAAGGCAGGAGATTGGAAATTCAAGTTTCTCGCAGACCAGAAATGCTTCAAAAAAATACATGAAGGACATTTAAGAATAGAAAAATGCAAGAGGAGAGCAAGGGAAATTCTTTTCTGGCCTTCCATGATGAGTGACAGAGCAGCTTTAGTCACTTTGTGCCCTACTTGTCAGGTGTTTCAGCCGGCCAGGCCAAAAGAACTTTTACTGCAGGACGATATGGTGACGATTATTTTTTACCAATATCGATACAGCTATTGGAATTGAAGGAAATTTACTCAAACACATTATCATTTCACATTGCAATATTACATCTACCGGATAACAAGGAATTCTCAGACACCAGGCAATAAAACATTCTAATAAAAGGAGTTGTATTTCATTTTACATTAATGAAGGAAGACATTTTATTAACAATCCATCAGTTACTTAATGCGATTAAAGAAGATCATTGATTTGGAAATAAAACTTAAGACATGTCAGTTTCACAAAACAGTTATTTTCAACCAGTAATACAGAAGATAAAGAAAGAAGAAAATAATGTATTTTTTATATGTTGATGGATTATCATTGTGTTGTCTAAGTTTTAATTATTCGGTATCTTTTATTATTTTATATTTTATTATTTTTTTTGTTTGGTTACAATCAATATTGTTCAAATTCCCTGACACATTTAGGATTATTGGAGATTAATTAACTCTAATTTTAATTGGATGTAATGTATTTAGGAACATATAATTTAATGCATTTGCATAAATACGTTTCATGACATATAGTGGTGTATATAGAACATAGTTTAATTTAGGTTTAAATGATTGTAGGAAAGATTTAATTTGGTAAAATTAAAGTTGTTTTTATTTTTTTGATTTTATTTGAGGATTGGTGTGTTTTTATAAACACCAGGTTTGTTTCAAAGCACCGAACAAGACTGGATAGGATAGTAATTAATAATTTTTTGATATATTTTTTTCTTTAATGCAATGAGTCAGAAGTAGTATGATTGTTTCTTTTTTTGTTGCGTGAGGCCCATAGGCTTTGCGGGGACATTTTAAAATTTATTGTCTGTGTCTTTTCTTGTGTAATTAACAACATTTTTATTGTTTTCGTGCACTTGAGAGTGACAATGAATGAATGGATGTATATGATTAGCGGGGTATACCATATTTTCTTTTCTTTTTTTATTTCTTTATTGCTGCTAAACCCGTATCACATCATCAAGAAATCTGACAGTTACAATGACTGCATATGGAACGAATCATGGACATTTTGTGTCAAGGTCAAAGGTCACAGGTAATAAGCAACCAGCGCAAAGAGACAGCTTGTTCAGGAGTCCCTATGGTGGGAGCTCTGATGACATGCAATGATTATGCGTCTCAAGCTGGGATGTTGAAAAAGACCAAACCTTGATCTCGTACTTTGGACTACGGTATTAGATTATGGAATATAATTGTTTTTATTTGATCCCCTAGATAAGTGTGAGAAAGGATTGGATTTGTGAAAATGAGAATGTATTTCTTGAGTGTGTGTGTGAATGCAGGTGTGTATGCGTTTTGTGGAGTGAAGCTGAACATAGGAAAACACACAGATCTATATCTGACTCATGTTGATTATTAGATAAATGAACTTTTACATTCAAGTTATTATATTTTTTCGGTGAATCATATTTTGGGAAATGGGAATAAATAGTTATTTAATGTCTAGATTAGGTATTTTGGCCTAGGTTCCAAGTGTGGTTCACTGGAAGAGTGAATCTAGATAGATAAGTTGATTTTATGCTCATAAATGGCATCCTTGGGGAATCCCTTTCGTAGATCGTAAAGATATTATTATTATTATTATTATTATTTATTTATAAAGCGCCAGCATATTCCGCAGCGCTGTACAATAAGCACAGTATAGACAGGGTTACAATACATTGAACAACATTTGACAAACAGTACAGGAGGAGATGAGGGCCCTATTCCCGTAGGAACTCACAATCTGGGAGGGTTGGGGTTGGAAACAGGAGGAGAGGACTGTAAGGTGAGAGTGATTGATGGTTGCGTCAGTGAGTTGGGTGGTAGGCTTCCCTAAATAGGAATGTTTTCAGGGAGCGTTTGAAGGAAGAGAAGTTAGGGGAAAGTCTGACAGTACGAGGGAGAGCGTTCCAGAGAGTGGGGGCTGCGCGTGAGAAATCCTGCAGTCTATCATGGGAAGAGGTGATGCGGGGAGAAGCTAGGCGCAGGTCACTGTTTGACCTTAGGGAGCGGGCTGGGGTGTATTTGGTGATTAGTGAGGACAGGTAGTGGGGAGCTGAGTTAGTGAGGGTTTTGTAGGTAAGGATAAGGATTTTGAACTTAATTCTGCAGTGGATGGGGAGCCAGTGAAGGGACTCGCAGAGGGGAGCGGCAGAGACAGAGTGGCGGGTGAGGTGAATTAGCCTGGCGGAGGCGTTCAGGATGGATTGTAGGGGGGCGAGGTGGGACAGAGGGAGGCCAGATAAGAGATTATTGCAATAGTCGAGTCGGGAGATTACCAGGGCGTGTATGAGTTGTTTTGTGGCGACAGCGGTAAGAAATGGCCGAATTCTGTAAATATTACGCAGTTGGTATCGGCAGGATATTAGGCGAGGACACTGTAGCCCAGTAGAATGTGTGTGAATGCAGGTGTGTATGCGTTTTGTGGAGTGAAGCTGAACATAGGAAAACACACAGATATAGATCTGACTCAGGTTGATTATTAGATAAATGAACTTTTACATTCAAATTATTATATTTTTTCTTGTTCGGTGAATTATATTTTGGGAAATGGGAATAAATAATTATTTAATGTCTAGATTAGGTATTTTGGCCTAGGCTCCAAGTGTGGTTAGCTGGAAGAGTGAATCTTGATAAATAAGTGTATTTTATGCTCATAAAGGGCCTCCTTGGGGAATCCCTTTCATACATTATAAAGGTATTGAGGTATTTTAGGAGTAATTATTACCAGATTTTTTTTCTTTTTCCTCTGAGTATCTAGAATGATCTAAAGGTTTTAGGTGATGACACTGTAGCCTCAGGTATAATTAGTTTAATTGCCTAAGTTTGTTTTATCATTTTAGTGATCACGATTGTATATGTGATCAAAGAGACGATTGAAAGATAATTGATAGATATTTTAATTTTCTGTATGATTATAAATGCCCTGTGAAAAGACTGTTCTGATAAAATTGGCTGTGATTCCCCCCTCTATTTCCTGTATTAAATTCTGTATGTGCACAGTTTTTCTTACATAGGATGTTGGCCAGCAGGAATTTAGCTACATTTCTACATCATGTAACAAAGAAAAAGGAAATGTATCTGCTCTGATTGGCTGTTATATCACATTCCTATGTTGGGAGCGGACAGGAATCTCTTTTCTATAACGAACATTTCTATTGGATGTTGAAATAATAAACTGTTCTGACTGACCACGAGCTAGTCAGATGTTGAACTGCCATATCTCAGTGTGGTTGTTTCTATCATCTCGTCTGATCAGAGCACGCAGCTCGCGCAGCGCCTTACTTCATCTTTGATATATGAGAAAGAAAACGGTCTATTGAAATTTCATATATGGTAATTATCATACGGAATTTGTGTTTGTTTGTCAGTGTTAAATTTCAATTTTAGATAATGGTCCCCAGTTTTCTTGCAGGTACTTTAAGGCATTTTCTGAAGAGTTTGGATTTCTCCACAGAACCTCGAGTCCAAAATATCCTCAAAGCAATGGATTAGCTGAGTGTGGAGTTAAAATCATTAAGAGAGTCATTACAAGGCAAGTCACTCAGGAGAGGCCCCACAGGTAGCTTTGCTTAATTATAGAGCCACACCTTTGGAGGGGGGCAAATCTCCTGCGGAATTGTTCTTTGGGCATCAAATCAAGACAAATTTATCACAATTGAATTTGACACAGTATCACAATGACAGAAAGTTGCATACTTCCTACACGCAAAGAAAGATGGAATTAGGGAATGTCAGAAAAGGAACTATGACAAAAGTGCAAAGAATGTAAAAATGCTGCAGGTTGGGGAAACTGTAAAGATATGGACAGGTCAACGCTGGATGAACGAAGCTGAAGCGCTACGTCAAGTCTCTCAAATAGGTCCTATGAAGTGTAACCGAAGCATGGAGTTGTATTGAGACGCAATCAGAAACCTCTTTTGAAGATACCATGTCACGCTCTAGACCTAACACAGTCACTGGACATGGACATTTAAGCAATGCTGAGGATTCTAAAAGGCTTGTCCTGACATGCAACATGACCAAGCTGTAATGTATCAGGAACCAATTCTGATAAATACCCTGAGGAGCCCTCTTTTGAGGATACTGACAATGCAGAGGACATTCCTGACCAGTAGAGCATCCAGGAAGAACAGTACAACAGCCATCACAAGGAACCAACATACACTATATTGCCAAAAGTATTCGCTCACCCATCCAAATAATCAGAATCAGGTGTACCAATCACTTCCATGGCCACAGGTATATACAATCAAGCACCTAGGCATGCAGACTGTTTTTACAAACATTTGTGAAAGAATGGGTCGCTCTCAGGAGCTCAGTTAATTCCAGCGTGGAACTGTGATAGGATGCCACCTGTGCAACAAATCCAGTCGTGAAATTTCCTCTCTCCTAAATATTCCAGTCAACTGTCAGCTGTATTATAAGAACGTGGAAGTATTTGGGAACGACAGCAACTCAGCCACGAAGTGGTAGGCCACATAAACTGACGGAGCGGGGTCAGCGGAAGTTGAGGCGCATAGTGCGAATAGGTCGCCAACTTTCTGCAGAGTCAATCGCTACAGACCTCCAAACTTCATGTGGCCTTCAGATTAGCTCAAGCACAGTGCGCAGAGAGCTTCAAGGAATGGGTTTCCATGGCCGAGCAACTGCATCCAAGCCATACATCACCAAGTGCAATGCAAAGCGTCGGACGCAGTGGTGTAAAGCTCGCCGCCACTGGACTCTAGAGCAGTAGAGACGCGTTCTCTGGAGTGACGAATCGTGCGTCTCCTGGCAATCTGGCAATCTGGTGGACGAGTCTGGGTTTGGCGGTTGCCAGGAGAACAGTTATTGTCTGACTGCATTGTGGCAAGTGTAAAGTTTGGTGGAGGGGGGATTATGGTGTGGGGTTGTTTTTCAGGAGCTGGGCTTGGCCCCTTAGTTCCAGTGAAAGGAACTCTGAATGCTTCAGCATACCAAGACATTTTGGACAATTCCATGCTCCCAACTTTGTGGGAACAGTTTGGAGCTGGCCCCTTCCTCTTCCAACATGACTGTGCACCAGTGCACAAAGCAAGGTCCATAAAGATGTGGATGACAGAGTCTGGTGTGGATGAACTTGACTGGCCTGCACAGAGTCCTGACCTTAACCTGACCTTAACCAGTGTGCAGTACTGGAGACCGTATCTCCAGAAGGATATAGACATCTTAGAGAGAGTTCAGAGAAGGGCTACTAAAATGGTGTACGGCTTGAAGGAGAAAAGTTACCAGGAAAGGCTTAATGATCTTAACATGTACAGCTTGGAAAAAAAGACGAGACAGAGGAGATATGATAGAAACATTTAAATACGTAAAGGGAATCCACAAGGTAGAGGAAGGGAGTATATTTAAAAGGAAACAAAGTAGCAAAACAAGAGGACATAGTCTTAGATTAGAGGGGCAAAGGTTTAAAAGTAACATCAGGAAGCATTATTTTACTGAGAGGGTGGTGGATACATGGAACACTCTTCCAGTAGAAGTGGTAGAGGCCAAAACAGTAATTGAATTTAAGCAAGCATGGGATAGGCATAAGTCTATCCTAAACAAAAGATAAATCCAGGTTAAGTATCCATGTAATTGGGCAGACTAGATGAGCCGAAAGGTTCTTATCTGCCGACATTTTTCTATGTTTCTATGTTTCTATGTTAACCCAATAGAACACCTTTGGGATGAATTAGAGCGGAGACTGAGAGCCAGGCCTTCTCGTCCAACATCAGTGTGTGACCTCACAAATGCGCTTCTGGAAGAATGGTCAAAAATTCCCATAAACACACTCCTTAACCTTGTGGACAGCCTTCCCAGAAGAGTTGAAGCTTTATAGCTGCAAAGGGTGGACCAACGTCATATTGAACCCAATGGATTAGGAATGGGATGTCACTTAAGTTCATATGCGAGTCAAGGCTAGGGATGTGCGTTTCGGGTTTCAGAATTTCGGAATTTTCACGAAATTTCCCGATTCGTGTTTTTGGATGCGGCCGAATTTCCAAAAATTTTAAGATCCGAAAATGGCAGATCCGAAAAGTTTTCCGAGCCGAAACAAAATATTTTCGGAATTTTCGAATGGACTTGAAATGTGTCAAATCGAAATTTATTGCTTTGAAACGAGGAGAACAGACTTTCCGAAAAACGAAAATTTCCGAACTTACGAAAAGTCCATACAAAAAACGAGCTAAGTGACACGAAAATACGAAAAATGGTCGAAATTCCGAAAACATGTACAATTCCGAAAAACGAAAATTTCCGAAATCACGAAAAGTCGATACAAAAAACGAGCTAAGTGACACGAAAATAAAATGGTCGATATTCCGAAAAAAAAAAGTACACGAAAAACGAATCGAGCCGAACCGAATCGAAACAGAAATCGGTCGAAACGAGCCGAATCGAAAAGTTTAAAAATCCAAAAAATCAAACCGAATCGAACCGAAAAAAAAATCAGTGCACAAGCCTAGTCAAGGCAGGCGAGCCAATACTTTTGGCAATATACTGTAGTGTACATCAAGTGGCAGAGCTGTCAGAAGGCCACAAACACTCATTGAAATATGTTAAATGCTGTTATTATTATTATTATTCTTTATTTATAAAGCGCCAGCATATTCCGCAGCGCTGTACAATAAGCACAGTATAGACAGGGTTACAATACATTGAACAACATTTGACAAACAGTACAGGAGGAGATGAGGGCCCTATTCCCGTAGGAACTCACAATCTGGGAGGGTTGGGGTTGGAAACAGGAGGAGAGGACTGCAAGGTGAGAGTGATTGATGGTTGCGTCAGTGAGTTGGGTGGTAGGCTTCCCTAAATAGGAATGTTTTAAGGGAGCGTTTGAAGGAAGAGAAATTAGGGGAAAGTCTGACCGTACGAGGGATAGCGTTCCAGTGAATGGGGGCTGCGCGTGAGAAATCCTGCAGTCTATCATGGGAAGAGGTGATGCGGGGAGAAGCTAGGCGCAGGTCACTGTTTGACCTTAGGGAGCGGGCTGGGGTGTATTTGGTGATTAGTGAGGACAGGTAGTGGGGCGCTGAGTTAGTGAGGGTTTTGTAGGTAAGGATAAGGATTTTGAACTTAATTCTACAGTGGATGGGGAGCCAGTGAAGGGACTCGCAGAGGGGAGCGGCAGAGACAGAGCGGCAGGTGAGGTGAATTAGCCTGGCGGAGGCGTTCAGGATGGATTGTAGGGGGGAGAGGCGGGACAGAGGGAGGCCAGATAAGAGATTATTGCAATAGTCGAGTCGGGAGATTACCAGGGCGTGTATGAGTTGTTTTGTGGTGACAGCGGTAAGAAATGGCCGAATTCTCGAAATATTATGCAATTGGTAGCGGCAGGAGGAGGAAAGAGACTTGATGTGGGGGATGAAGGAAAGAGCAGAGTCAAGTGTAACTCCAAGACAGCGAACTTGGTTTGATGGGGAGATGGTGATACCCTTGTAGCGCTGTGGTAAAATCTTGCTGTGGCAGTACCTATTTTTGGCCACAAGATGGAGACTATCGCGATCAGAGATACTGGACATTGGGACTACAATGCCCGGCATGCTTGGCGAGAAGACAGGAAGTGGGTGGAGACTGGAGCCTTACATCCTCTGCCTCGTGGAGAACGCGGCAGAGCGCGCCAGGGAAGGAAAGAGAGCAGACGCATCGAAGAGATCACGAGAGGGCCTAGGCCAGAGAACAACAGAGACCAAGAGAGACCAAGAGAGACCTGTAGATAAGATCCGAATAAAACAGATCCTGAGGGGCTCTCAACCTCTAGATCCAGTGATGATGCAGCTGAGAAGCAGAGCAGGTAACCAAGAGTTAAAGTACCTGGAACTGATCCGAGTTGTACGAAAAGAAGAGGCTTTACTAGAAGAGAAATCTTTCAGGCTGGGGGAAAGGGCTTATGCACAACCTGTGAGACATAGCGACGGCCTGCAGCCTGAAAGCGACTCTCTAGATGCCTATGGATCTGACGAGGACGAACAAGAACACCTAGTTGTTTTTAAATCTACAGAGAGGGCTGCTAAAGAATCGAATCTCCCTGAACGGGGTGAATTGTCCAAAACCGTCAAGAAAGTTCAGGAAGCTCAAGTTGAATTGCAACAAGCGCACGCGGAACTGTGCCGGGTATTGATGAAGGTGACAGAAATGCAGGCAGAAATGCAGAAATTCCTCACAGGTATGCAGACGACGGGAGTTGCTGTGGCGTCTGGTCCAAATCCTTTAACCAAATCTCAACAAGCAACTACGTCTCCGCTCTCTAAGACGTCTCCGCTCTCTAAGAAGAGATGTTTCGGGTGTGGAGAAATGGGCCATTTCCGCGCACAGTGCAAAGGCCGGAAGCCTGAGAAGGATAGAGTCAAGGGACTGTTGGAAGCCCTGGAAGGACTGTTATCTACCTCACCGGCGGGAAACGCCAGAGGGCACCAGTAAAGGAGCAACCTGAGTGCCCGAGGGTTGAACCCCGCTCCAGAAACCAAGCAAGGACTAAGAGGGCGAGAAGGCCCAAAGCCGAGCTAACTGTAGAGCCTGCCAGGACTGAAAGAGTCACTCCCTTAGCATCCGGGTCTACGTCATGGGGAAGCAATGCACGCCAAAAACCGGCACGGGCCAAGAAAAAGGCCAGGGTACAGCAAACTGGGTCTAAGTGTCCGGATACCGCCACAAAATTTCCCGATCAATTGATAGGTCCTTCTCCTATTGGGCCAATCCAAGTGGAAGGGGTCTACACCAAAGCCCTGTTGGATTCAGGGGCTCAAGTGACATTGATCTACAGAGACTTCTACGAGAAACACTTAAAGCACATTCCTTTGCAAGAATTGAAGGATTTGGAAATATGGGGTATCGGCACTGAGAAACTCCCTTATGACGGGTACCTGCAAGTGAAGTTGGAGATCGGATCTGAAGTCATCGGGCAGTCTGGGGGTTGTGATGCATTGGCTATTGTGTGTCCTCGACCCTCGGGTGCGAACAGAAGCTCCCTGATAGTGGGGACGAATACTGACCTAGTGCGGCGTCTCCTGACGCCTATCGTGTTGGAAGAAGGTTCAACTCAAGGAGTACACCCAATGTTACGTCCGGTCTATCAGAGGATGGTCGAAGAACGAAAGGCACCTGCCGAGGTGGGAAGATTGTGGAGATTGGGTGGAACAGAGAAGGTTCTGCAAGCAGGAGAAGTAGCGAGTTTCCGGGCTTCAGTCAAGTTGAACGGGTCGCAACCAGGCCCCTATGTGGTGCTGGGAACCGATTTTGATCATGGGAGTGAAACCGGAGTCAAAGTAATTCCTGAAATAATCTCCACCAAAGCTCTGAAGAGAACACGAGGAAGAGTCTCGGTCAGTGTGTGCAACGTGACGGATTTCCCAGTAGTCTTTAAAGCACGAATGCCTATTGGGCAAGTAGAGTCTGCTACACCCCTCTCTACCGATTCAGGAGGGGGAGAGGGTAAAGAGATTCCAGATGAAAGATTCTACCCCAAGGACGCTCCCATTTCACCTGAATGGAAGAAACGTCTTCAGTCTCAAGTTCTAAAGTGGAAGGAATTGTTTTCAAAAGATGAGTTCGATGTGGGCCTAGCTAAGAGTACTGAACACCGCATTCGATTACAAGAAGACAAGCCGTTTCGCGAAAGATCAAGGCGAGTTCCGCTAGGAGACTTAGATGATCTGCGAGAGTCCAGGAGCCCGTATGCATCTCCTATAGTGTTGGTCCGGAAGAAAAATGGTTCTGTCCGCTTATGCATAGACTATCGCACATTGAACCGGAGAACCATCCCCGATCAATATGCCACTCCTCGGATTGAAGATGCCCTACAGTGTTTGTCTGGAGCAAAGTGGTTTAGTGTACTAGACCTGCGAAGTGGGTATCACCAGATACCAATGCATCCTGAAGACAAGGAGAAAACTGCGTTCATCTGTCCACTGGGGTTCTTTGAATTCAACAGGATGCCTCAAGGCCTTACGGGGGCTCCAGCCACGTTCCAACGGTTGATGGAGAAGACAGTCGGGGATATGAATCTAATCGAAGTATTAGTGTACCTGGATGACATAATTGTGTTTGGGAAGACTCTGGAAGAACATGAGCAACGTTTGGAGAAGGTCTTGAAGAGGCTCCATGAAGAGGGGCTGAAACTATCTCTGGAAAATGCCAATTCTGCCTACCATCTGTTACGTATCTGGGACATGTGGTCTCAGCGGAAGGTGTTTCAACAGACCCTCGGAAGTTGGAGGCCGTAGCTTCTTGGCCTAGACCCCGAAACGTCACTGAGCTTAGATCTTTCTTGGGATTCTGTTCATACTATCGAAGATTTGTGGGAGGATTCGCGAAAATAGCTCAACCACTGAACAAACTCCTGCAGAAGGAAACCACAGAAGAAGGCTGCAAGGCCTCTGATAAAAACCCGTCAGCTCCAGGACCAAGGAAAGCTCGAGAGTCTATACAAGGTGAATGGACCAGTCAATGTGAAGGAGCTTTCGTGAAATTGAAAGAGAGTCTAACCCGAGCTCCTGTTTTGGCCTATGCGGACCCTCACAAGCCGTATGAGTTACATGTGGATGCCAGCCGAGAAGGTCTGGGAGGAGTCCTGTATTAGGAGTATGGTGGATTGCTGAGGCCTGTAGCGTATGTGAGTCGGAGCCTTACGCCTTCGGAGAAGAACTACCCTACTCACAAGTTGGAGTTCCTAGCCTTAAAGTGGGCAGTGGTAGACAAGTTAAAAGACTATCTGTATGGAGCCGAGTTTGTGATCAAGACGGATAACAATCCTCTTACCTACATCCTTACTACCGCAAAACTGGACGCAACAGGACATCGGTGGTTGGCCGCTCTGTCAGGGTTTCGTTTCAGCTTGAAGTACCGCCCTGGGGTGAATAATCGAGATGCTGATGCGTTATCGAGAAGACCTTACACTACAGACTGGACTCAGTTGACTCCAGATGGGGTACAAGCTTTGTGTCAAGGGACAGAGCGCCGGGTCAAAGGAGGGATTGAAGCGGAGGCCATAGGAGTAATGGCTGCAGCTGTTCCTGAGTTTTACTGTAACCCTACACAGTTAAGGGATGAAAATTTACCTACCTTTTCGAAACAGGACCTGAAAGCGGATCAGGCTAGAGACCCTTTAATTGCTTTGACCATAAAGGCCCTGACTGCAAACCAGCGAGAGATGTTGTTAACTAACTCCCCGAAAGGAGCCAGATTGGTCTACAAAGAGTGGGAGCGGTTAAAGATGCTGGATGGGGTGGTCTACCGAAGGTGCCCCTCAGCCAGCGCTGAAGAGATTCAACAGTTATTCCTCCCCACTAAACATAGGGAGAGTGTGCTGCGATCACTACATGATGAGCATGGACATTTGGGTGCAGAGAGAACTTTTAAGCTGGTGCGAGATAGGTTCTATTGGCCTTGCATGAGGGCTGAAGTGGAAAGTTATTGTCATTCCGGTCTGAGGTGTATTCAGAGAAAGACTCTACCGACCCGAACCGCTCCAATGAGCCATCTGCAGAGTCAGGGACCCATGGATTTGGTGTGCATTGACTTCCTGTGCTTAGAGCCAGATGCTAGTGGGCAAGGGAACATTCTAACAGTGACTGACCATTTCACTCGTTACGCCCAAGCATTCTCCACGAAGGATCAACGCGCTCCGACAGTGGCCAAGGTGTTGATGGAAAAATTCTTTGTTCATTACGGACTGCCAAGGAGGATACACTCTGATCAGGGTAGAGACTTTGAAAGCAGACTGGTGGGGCAATTGTTAGAGTTGTTGGGAATTCAAAAGACCCGAACTACACCATATCACCCTCAAGGTGATGCCCAGCCTGAAAGGTTTAATCGTACACTGCTAAACATGCTGGGGACCTTGTCGGATGTGGAGAAGCAAAGTTGGAGTCGGCACATAGCTACTCTGGTGCATGCATATAACAGTACGGAGAGTGATGCAACTGGATACTCACCATACCGTCTTATGTTCGGAAGAGAGGCTCGACTGCCGGTTGATTTGGCATTTGGGTTATCTCTAGACCAGACGTCAGTAGCTTCCCATAGAAACTACGTGGATAGACTTCGAAAGAATTTGGCTTCTGCATTTGAACAGGCCCGGTTGACCTCGGGAAACAGGGAGCAAAGAAACAAAAGGAACTATGACTTGAAGGTCCGGATACAAGATCTACAACCCGGTGATGGGGTCCTATTGAAGAACTTGGGTGTTGCTGCAAGACACAAGTTGGCGGATAGGTGGAGTTCCCAGGTTTACATTGTCTGCAAACAGCTACCAGGTCTACCAGTGTATCAGATTCGCCCGGATGGAAAGGCTGGGCCTCTCAAGAACTGGCACCGGAATCATTTGTTACCTTTGAGGGAGGCTGTGAGAATGCCAGTTGGGGACGAACCGCCTCTGTCAAATCCGCCTGTTCCATGTTTGCCTCCTGTTACCCGGTCTCAACAGACCTGGGTTGTCGAAGAGAGCGAAAGGGACAGTGAGGAAGAAAGTTTCTGTCTGGACTGGATACGTTCACCGGAGCCTGAAGAGATTACCTCAGTTCCTGAACGATGGGAGACTAATTTGAGGCCTGAAGCTTCTGAATTCTTGTTGGAAGTCCCTGAGACTGTTGATATCCCTGAGCCTCTTGAATTTCAGTTGGAAGTCCCTGAGGATGTGGGGATCTCGGTAGTTCCGGAAGCTTACTCAGGTGATTATAGTTCTATGCCTTCGCTGGAGGGATCATACTCTGAAGAAACGTCTGCTCCAGTGATAGAGAGAAGGACTGAGCCAACGCCTATAGTACTTCCACCTGAAGAGGAACTGATTGAGCCAGAACCAAAATGCTCTGTTCGACCGCCCCAACGACTCACCTATGACTCACCAGGACATAGCACTGAAGAGGCCATCACCACGGTGCAGAGGTTGCCCGAAGTGTCTGCTATGCTAGCTGAGGTAGCCCAAAATATGAGTCAACTTGAGGAAGTGTTCCTAACCCACTGTATGTATGCTGCTGAACCTGTACATGTTATGTAAATTGTATTTAAATATTGTGGAAATGTAATGTAACTGTTGTACCTCCTTGGAGAGACCCAAGAGTTTTAGGAGGGGGAGAGTGTAGCGCTGTGGTAAAATCTTGCTGTGGCAGTACCTATTTTTGGCCACAAGATGGAGACTATCGCGATCAGAGATACTGGACATTGGGACTACAATGCCCGGCATGCTTGGCGAGAAGACAGGAAGTGGGTGGAGACTGGAGCCTTACATCCTCTGCCTCGTGGAGAACGTGGCAGAGCGCGCCAGGGAAGGAAAGAGAGCAGACGCATCGAAGAGATCACGAGAGGGCCTAGGCCAGAGACCAAGAGAGACCAAGAGAGACCTGTTAGTCCAGAGAGGATCACCCAAGCTGAGGAGAAGAAGACCCGCCGGAATCCAGGCATTGCTGCAGACCGGAGGAATCGAACGGAGAGCAGGCGGTGAGCTGGAAAAGCTGTGTGGAGTCAGACAACGGATCGGGCCGCTAGTATCCCCAGTCCAAATCGGGTGGAGAGACGTCCTGGGTCAGCGGAGCCTAAAGCAATCGTCGGATGGGTGAGAGGCCTCCAAGGCTGTTTTATGATTAAAGGACGCTCTGCTGTTTTCTCTTTAAAGTCCACGGGCCCCAACTGACTAGTCGAAGACCTTCCTTTAATAAACTCACTGGCCAGTTGAACAGTACCCGGGTACCACACACACATATACACTTTTCACGTTCTGGGACTTAACCTGTGCAGGACTCATTTCCTTTTACGAATCGGAACGGGGGTTAAAGACAAGGATACGTTCCGAATACATTTTTCTCTTTTTCCGCTGCGCGTTTGCCGTAATACGAAGGGATTGTATGTTTGGGGTTTTGCTACGTGTCCCTTTCTTTTCTGAACTATCGGGAAATTGTATTGTTTTTATGTTCGGTTGCGAATATTTTATTTTCCGAAAAACGAAGCCTCGTGTTTCGTTTCTTTTCCGCTACGCGTTTTACCGGGATACGAAAATACTGTAATAATACTTGTGAATACAGTGTCTCAACATCTGCTCAAATATTTTAGTAAACTATATAAATATAAAAACTCACAACTGTGTTGGAGTATATTTATTCCCTAGTGCGGGGAGACTGACCCGTGGTTCATTTTCAGCGGCTCCTCTGGGAGTGAGCACTACACCCTCCACCGTGATAGAGAAGTCAGGAGGTGGGGAGGCATTAGAGGGAGGAATAAGTAGGAGCTCAGTCTTGGACATGTTGATCTTTAGGTGGTGCGAGGCCATCCAGGAGGAGATGCCAGATAAACAGTCACTGACTTTTGAAAGGACAGGATGAGAGAGATCAGGGGTAGAGAGGTAGATCTGAGTGTCATCAGCATAGAGGTGGTAATTAAAGCCAAAGCTGTTGATGTTTTTGCCCAGGGAGGAGGTGTGGATGGAAAAGAGCAGAGGACCAAGGACAGAGCCTTGAGATACACCAACAGATAAAGGCAATGAAGAGGAAGAGTTACCAGCAAAGGACACAGAGAAGGACCTGTTGGATAAATAGGAGTCAACCCAAGCAAGTGCAGTGTCACAGAGACCAAGAGAGCTGAGGGTCTGCAGAAGGAGGGGGTGGTAAACAGTGTCAAAAGCAGCCGAGAGGTCAAGCAGGATGAGAATAGAATAGTGGCCGTGTTTTTAAGCAGTTAGGAGGTTGTTGGTGACTTTGGTGAGGGCAGTTTCAGTTGAGTGTAGGGGACGGAAGCCAGAATGCAGGGGGTCAAGTAGGGAATTGGAGGACAGGAAGAGGGAGAGGCGGTTGAAGACTAGTTTTTCTAAGAGCTTAGAGGTAAAGGGAAGCAGGGATAGAGGGTGGTAGATGGATGGAGAGTTGGGATCGAGGGATGGTTTCTTTAGTAAACGGGTAACTAGCGCATGTTTGAAGGCGGATGGGAAGGAGCCGGTGGAGAGAGATAGGTTGAAGATGTGTGTGAGAGCAGGGGTGAGGGAGGAGGAGAGGGGAGGAATTAGATGTTACATAGTTATATAGGCTGAAAAAAGACATGCGTCCATCGGGTTCAGCCTCTCCTACATAACCTACTGCTGTTGATCCAAAAGAAGGCAAAAAACCCAGTCTGAAATATGCAACATACCGGGAAAAAATTCCTTCTTGACCCCAGAATGGCAGTCAGATTTCTCCTTGGATCAAGAAGCTTTTACCCACATATTAAATATTATAACCCTTAATATTCTGTGTCTGCAGGAAGTCATCTAGTCGTTTTTTAAAAGTCTGTACAGACTCTGACCCAACCACCTCAACAGGCAGAGAATTCCACAGCTTTATTGTTCTCAACGTAAAATAACCCTTCCTATGCTTAAAAGCTAAATTTTCTTTCTTCCAGTCTAAATGGATGACCCCTTGTCCTGTGTATAGACCTGTTAATGAATAGGTTATCAGACAATGGTTGATAATGGTCCGTATATATTTATATAAGGTTATCAGATCCCCTCTAAGGCGCCGTTTCTCTAAACTAAACAGGTTTAAGCTTGTTAGTCTTTCCTCATAACTTAACCCTTCCATTCCCCTTATTAATTTAGTTGCCCGTCTCTGCACTTTTTCTAGCGCTATAATATCTTTTTTTAAGACAGGTGCCCAAAATCGCACGGCATATTCAAGGTGCGGCCTGACCATTGATTTATACAGAGGCAAAATTATGTTTTCATCCCGTGAGTGAACTCCCCTTTTAATGCATGCCAATACTTTGCTGGCCTTGGCGGCTGCTGTTTGACATTGCACATTGTTACTTAGTTTGAAGTCTATGATTATTCCCAAATCCTTCTTCTGCTTGGATTTCCCTAACTCCGTACCATTTAGGGTATAAATTACTTGTGTGTTCTTCACTCCAAAGTGCATAACTTTGCATTTATCTAGATTAAATCTCATCTGCCATTTAAGTGCCCAGTCCCCCAATTTATCTAAATCCCTCTGCAGCGAAGTAACATCCTGCTCACATTGTATTACTTTTCCTAGTTTTGTGTCATCTGCAAACACTGATACATGACTTTCAATGCCTATCTCAAGGTCATTTATAAATAAATTGAATAGTATTGGTCCTATAACAGACCCCTGAGGGACACCGCTTACCACTGGTGTCCATCTTGAAAATGTACCATTTATGACCACTCTCTGTACCCTATCTTTTTAGCCAGTTTTCTATCCACGAACAAGTATTTTCATCTAGACCATTTTTTCTCAATTTAAATAGTAACCTTTTGTGTGGAACTGTGTCGAAAGCTTTGGCAAAATCTAAGTAAATCACATCCACTGCGACCCCCTGATCTATACTTCTACTTACTTCCTCATAGAACGTAATTAGGTTAGGGAGGGAATAGGGTCGAGCGGGCACGTGGTGAGATGTGAGGAGGACAATAAGGAATGGACTTCCTCCTCAGTGGCTGGGAGGAAGCGGCAGAGGGTGGCAGAGGGGACCTCTGGGAGTGGAGGTGGCAGATAACTATCTTATGTTGGGATGTCGCTTCTGATAGTTAGAGTTTTACTAAGGAAGAAATCTGCCATGTCTTGAGCGCTGAAGGCAGCTGAGGGGGGAGGTGCGGGTGGGTGGAGGAGGGTGTTGAAGGTGGACCAGAGCCGTTTAGGGTTGGAGGACAGCGTAGATATAAGAGATGAGAAGAAGGATTGTTTGGCCAAGTGGAGGGCAGAGGTGTATGACCGGAGAATAAACTTGAAGTGAACAAAATCAGCTTCAGAGCGGGATTTCCTCCAGGCACGCTCTGCGGTGCGGGAGCATCTTTGCAGGTAGCGTGTCTGGAGGGTGTGCCAGGGCTGAAGCTGGCGGCGTGGGGCCTTACAGAGTCGAAGAGGAGCAAGAGTGTCTAGAGCAGAGATAAGCGTAGTGTTGTAGTGATTAGTGGCAGCATCAGGGCAGGTGAAGGATGAGGTGTGAGGGAGGTGGTGAAGTAGATTGGAGAATTGATGGGGATCCACAGCATGTAGATTTCTGCGAGTGTGTGTGCGGGGTGGGGGAGCAGGGTGTTTAGGAAGTCCAGATAGGTTGAAAGAGAGAAGGTGGTGGTCAGAGATGGGGAAAGGGCGACAGGTGAACTCAGAAATGGAGCAGAGGTTGAAAAAGACAAGGTCAATAGCGTGACCATCGCTGTGGGTAGGGAGGAGAGAGGATTGCGTGAGTCCAAGGGAGGACGTGAGTGAAAGAAGTTTGGAGGCAGCAGGGGCAGAACGATCATCAATGGGAATGTTGAAGTCCCCGAGAATTAGGCATGGAAGATTAGAAGACAGGAAGTGAGAAAGCCAGGTGGCAAAGTGGTCAAAGAACTGGGAGGTTGGTCCTGGTGGGCGGTAGATGATTGCCACCCTGAGAGCCAGGGGAGAGAACAGGCGGATGCAGTGTGTTTCAAAGGAGGAGGAGAGGGAGAGGGATAGGGGTGGAGGGAGATGCTGGTAGGTGCAGGTGGGAGAGAGCAGGATTCCGACCCCGCCACCATTTCTCTCACCCGGTCTGGGGGTATGGCTCAGGTGTAGACCGCCATGTGAGAGAGCAGCAACAGAGGCCGTGTCAGAGGAAGTTAGCCAGGTTTCAGTTAAAGCTAGGAAGTTGAAGGAGTTTGAAAGGAAGAGGTCATGGACGGCTGTGAGTTTGTTGCACACAGAGCGAGCGTTCCAGAGGGCGCAGGAGAAAGAGGACAGGCGCTGAGGGATTATGGAATGAGGTTGCTGGGCTTGCAGGGAGTGATTTATGTGCGATGGAGATAGGATGAGAGGGAAGTATTGGATGTGTTGTGGGGCCAGGGTTAGGGGATATGTCACCTGAATAGAGTAACAGCAGGAGGGTGAGAAAGAGAAGGTGGGAATGGGATTTGTGGGAGTGATTGGCAGCACGAGAGTTAGAGGGAGACCATGTTCTGAGGAAACAAAGGAGCTCATGCGAGGCCATCATGTGGGACGAGAGGAGGGAGGGAGAGATGCAGATTGTGTAGGGGTCGGTGGTAGAGGGGCAAGAGTTCCATTTAAGGAGAATGGTAGAAGTAAAGAGCAGAAGCGTGAGAGAAAGCATAATAATATAGTCGTGTGTTTACCCGATGGAAAATATGGGCCTTGCAGTTCCTTCCTCCAGTAACTCCAGAAAATCAACTCCAAGCTGCCACTTAAGATGGTCACTTGGGATGGGCACAGGAGCCAAGGCCAAGCAGCCACTCCTTGCTGATATATAGAGCAGACTGATTGCAGACAGCCAAAGTAAAAATGTAAACACCTGATGCTGGGCAGGGAATTCACATGCTTATTAGCAAAACAATTGGTGGGGGAAAATGGAAAAAAAATTAAAAAAGACAGAAAAATACCAAGGGAACGTTTACAATGTGGGTGCCTGCGAATACTGGGTGTTGGGGGTCGTACCAGAAAAATATACAGGGGATCAGTTGCAATGTGGGTGCCTGAAGTTACTGGGTGATGGGGGGGTCGTACCAGAAAAATATACAGGGGATCAGTTGCAATGTGGGTGCCTGAAGTTACTGGGTGATGGGGGGGTCGTACCAGAAAAATATACAGGGGATCAGTTGCAATGTGGGTGCCTGAAGTTACTGGGTGATGGGGGGGGGGTCGTACCAGAAAAATATACAGGGGATCATTTGCAATGTGGGTGCCTGAAGTTACTGGGTGATGGGGGGGTCGTACCAGAAAAATATACAGGGGATCAGATGCAATGTGGGTGCCTGAAGTTACTGGGTGATGTTGACACTAAACTCATTGACATTTGTGTTATACTTAGTTTATGTGTTCTAAGTTGCCATGCTAAAAAAGCGCAGACATCTTGTTTCTTAGGAAATTGTTCTATTGTTTATTAATGTTTGTGTTTGTTTTTGTAGAAAAGAAAGGATGTGCTGAGCTGAGTAATTAATGTATATTCATAAGGGTCAAGGAACAGGAAGTGAGCTGGTACCTCAGGAAGTCCTAGTGTGCAGGAGAGCCAGCTCAGAGTCAGGAAAGCAGCTCACATCTCATGTTCTAACAATAATAAAGACGTTGCAAAACAGAACCTCGTGGATCATTTCAGTACATTAAAAAGCTGAACAACACAACTACCTCCTGGTGGGACATTATGAGTATGACGGAGCGACTGTACCCTAACTTGGTACCTCCGTTCGTGGGCTCTCTTCCATGTAATACTCTCCGGAGCAATCTTTCCTAACAGCTCCCCAAAACTTTAACCGCAGCTTAAAGAATGAGGCTCACCGTTGGAAATCAAACATCTGAATGCTAGTTTATTCACCCAGACACAGAAACACAGTCAAGGACCAACCCTCTTCATGAATACAACCAAACAGATAACAGAGACAAAATAACTGCACAGGACCTTCAGACAATGGACAATGGGACCTCCTGGGAGGGAGAAAGCAGGTAAAACAAAATAAATTTCTTATAGAGAGAGCAGGTACTAATATAGAGATATGAAAACTTAGGAGACTCTACAATAAATACACAAGGGGATAACACACAGACATCAGTAAACTTTACTTTGCTGGCGGATGTTTAAAACAGTGAAAAGACAAATATTTTTAAAAGGTCCACCAAACCCCAATAGTCTCTTTCACGGGCCATAGTCGCTGGGCAGGAGGCTAGCCCACAGCCCCCTCCAGATGCCGCAGTGACGGTAGGTTCCGTCACAATAAGGTTTCATTTTCACGCCCTGAAATGAAAATTGACATTGTACAGGAACGTGTCTGTGTTTCGTTGTCTCCGGAAGCCTTGCTGTGTCCTGACATGACAATGAGACGGAGGGATGAGGAAACTCATCAAGAATTCCACAGTTTGGTGCAGGAGGGTATGGAGTGCGGGACCACTCTCTGGACATAATGTGTCCAGGGGAATGAGAAGGACATCTTTGGAAAGGCAACGTGAGTATTTATGGCGTCTGCAAACACGCCTGCTATGCAGGAACAAAAGAAACAGAAGGATGATCCAAGGACACCTCACTAATTGTTATTTAAGTGCTATCCCTGCATCACACAACGTCTGCTCGAGATATTAATAGTCTCCTCACTGTGTATACACACAATATTCACACAGCTGGAATCCACACAATACAACCCATAGATTTACCAACAGAGTAACGTTACACACAATACAATCCATAGAGTTATCAAAAGAGTAACATTACACATTCACTAACGCTGCCCCTCACTACCTGTCCTTACTAACACCGCTCCTCCCTACCTGTCCTCACTAACGCCACCCCTCACTACTAGTGATGAGCCGAACACCCCTGTTTTTTGTTCGCATTCGAACTCTAACAATTTCAAAAGTTCGAATTCGAACACGAACACGATTCGAACTCAATGCAAGTCAATGGGACTCGAACATTCTATTTTTAGAGTGCCCTCCAAGAGGGCATATATGCAAGATATTTGCCATAAAAGGTATATGGGGGTCCGGGTAGTGCCCTGGGGGACAAGAAACATGGAATAAAAGTAAAAAAAAAAAGGTTTTTAAAGGAACAGTGAGTTTTCCATGAAATAAAGGTTAAGAATAAAACAAAAAATTACTTCAAATATCGTGCCTAGGAGGTCCCCATAACCTGCCCGTGAAGTGGCGGATTTCTAGGATGTATAGAAACCTTTAAAAACAAAAAAATGACGTTTCAGATGACGGTAAATGTTTTTCCTTTAATCTATTCATAAACAACTGCTTGGGGCGGCAGCCTGTATGAAAAGAGGAGACGTTTTAGGACACAATGAACAAGTTTAGTGATTTTTTTGGCTAAATTATGGTGAAACTTATGCAGGCTTTGGATGAAAGTAACAATAGGTGCTTTAAAATTGGGCCTTTAGTGTTGGCAACAAAGCCGTCACACCATAACCCTTCTGTGGTATTGTGGAAGAGTGCAGGGTTGGACCCTGCAGTCAAATATAAAAATTATATGAATCTGGTACAGGCATCAGTGCTCCCAAATATTTTGCCTTTGGTGGCAGCAAGTGCCGTCACACTGTAAGTAACCCCTCTATGCTATTGTGGAAGAGTGCAGGGTTGGACCCTGCGGTCCAATATTAAAATCATATGAATCTGGTACAGGCATCAGTGCACCCAAATATTGTGCCTTTGGTGGCAGCAAGTGCCTTCACACCATAACCCCTTTGTGGTATTGTGGAAGAGTGCAGTGGTGGAGGTTTTGGGAATGCAGAAGACATCCCCGATCTATTCAGTTACGTCAGCATCAGGGGATTGATAGCTGCTGATCCGGGACTGATTCATTTTTATAAATGTCAGCAGGTCTACAGAGTCGGTGGACAGACGCACTCTTTTGTCTGTGACAAAACCTCCAGCAGAAGTGAACGTCCTTTCAGAAAGCACGCTGGATGAAGGGCAACCTAGTAGCTGCATAGCATATTGGCTAAGTTCTGGCCAGTGATCCAATCTCAACACCCAGTAAGCCAGTGGATCATCTGCTGGAAAGATATCCAGGTCTGCCCTTGCCCCTAGGTAGTCCTGCACCATACAGTGAAGACGCTGGCAATGGGTGTCTACATTTGACAACCCTGGGCATCGTGGACTAAAAAAATTTAAGAAGGCATCAGTCAAGCGGCCCCAGCCTTCACCGCTCTTCCTCTGATCATCCGCAGCCTCAGAAGCACCTGTATCATCACTTGGTAACCTACCAGTGCCTGGAAAGGTGTTACACAAGTGTCGCTTTAGAGCGTACTCAAGTTGTTTCATCCTGTGCTCCCTCTGTGCGGGCAGGATGAGCTCTGCATCTTTACCCTTGTATCGTGGATCAAGAAGGCTTGCCAACCAGTAATGATCCCTCTCCTTGATAGCACGAATCCTGGGGTCCTTTAGCAGGCTTTGCAGGATAAGGGAGCCCATGCAGCGTAGGTTGGAGGTGGCATTAGCTTCTGAGTCTTCCTGGTTGTCATGGAGCTGATGTAACGCTCCATGCTTCAAACCCCAAGAGACTTTATGTTCATTTATATCGTGTGGTTTTAAATATATTTTACATTGTTTGGTTTTAGTTTAATTTAGTTTAGTGTAAAATGGCGTAACTTTGGTTTTAAAAATACTTATATTCCTGTAGGTAAATGTGTTTTTGTGTATACAGTAAACAAGCTTTACTGCTGTGTAATTTATGCACCAGGGCTTTTCCCATTATCTAGCTGCATGTTTAATTCAAGGGATCTCTGATAGTGTGTGTTTAATCTGATGTTTTAGAACAATGGATATACAAATGTTGTGTGAGCTGAAAGGCTAAAGAATGTAAAGAATGTTTATTGTAAATAACTGACTTAATGTAATTAGTATGGGTATGCAAATTATGACTGTTGGACTTCAGCATAAATGGTGGTTGTTCATTAAAAAGTCAGAGAACTCTCAGAGCTCAGAGAGAGAGGATCCTGTTTTAAAGCATACAGCCGCGCCTGGTGTCTTTATTACAAACTACGCTACACTCCACACTCACCCTCAGAAGGCAGAGAGCGGCCTTCTGGAGATTCCTAACGGCTCCAGGGCAGAGGAACAGAAGCAGGCAGGTCAAGGCGCTGAGGACAGCGCTCCCAGTAGCCGGGCTGACCACAACGAAGGGGTGTCTGGAGAGCCAGGACAGACGGAAGGGAACAGTACCTTCACACTGGTCAATGAGGATGACCCCCATCGTGCACTTCCTCCTCCCAGCCACGTACTAGTCCTTGGGATTCTGGGCACACAAAACCCTCCCTTGAGGAAACCCCACCTTCAATGCACCCACTACTTCACCTCCTCCTCCTCCTGTCTGATCTGAGGACCCACAGGAATGCTGTCTGCGGAAAGACTGGGGCCTTGAGAGCTAAGGAAGACCTCCTCTTCCTCCCGATGCTCTGCCTCTAGTGCCACATCTATAATTCCCTAGACATGTGCATTCGTTTTAGTACTAAAATGATTTAGTCTGAATTTTGGGATTATTTAGTTTTAGTATGACTCAAGAGATACGAAATTGCTCAGTACAAAAAACGAAAGAAACTAAAATAAAATGCACTACATTTTAGTTTCAGTCCTTTTTGTGATATTACATTGATGAGTGAAGGAGACCAGCAATGAAGAGCGCAACATCGCAAAGCTACAGAAAAGGTTTGTATGCGTAATCCTTCCCGACTCCTACCCAAAAATCTGACAGTGATAAAGCTCCAGAATACTCACTTGCAGCACAGACAGCCAGCACAGGAGAGGAAACCTTTACTTAACCCTTGCATGTCTATGAGGCAGACAAGATGATAAAAGCAGCTGGAGAAGGAAAACATTCAAATAAATCACACTGAAAGCTAATGACAGAGGAGGGCTGGATAGTAAAAATCCCTTTTATAACAAGCAGTGCTGGGAGAAGAGAGGGACTTTATAAAGCGTGTGTTATCTCCACTCCCGCTCTGCATAATAGGGGCTTAGGTCTGATACATTTTATATTATCCAGGAGCACTATCCCCATTTCCTCATCTATAATACACGTTTTATATAAAGTCCCTCTCCTCTTCCAGTGCTGCTTGTTATAAAGGTTTTTTTTTTTACGTCTGATGCATTTAGTATCCAGCTCTCACAGTTACTCTGTCATTATGAGCCTTCAGTGTGATTTATTTGAATGTTTTCCCTGGATTTAAAGTGCTTTATTTTATAAAAAAATAATTTGCGCCAGTCATCTCTTCTCTTGGCTCTCAGACTGATTTACGTTAATGTTTTCCCTCTCCCCTGCTTTTATATTCCTGTCTATCTCCCCCACAGAGTAAAAGTTCCCTCTCCTGTGCTGGAGGTTCTGCACCCTCCACATGCCAATGCAGTAGGATGTTCTATACAGAGAGGGGCATTAATTAATGCAGGAGGATGTTCTATACATTCTACAGAGACGGGTATTAATGCAGGAGGATGTTATATACATTATACAGAGAAAGGTATGAATTGAGGAGGATGTTCTATACAGAGAGGGACATTAATTCAGGAGGATATTCTATACATTATACAGAGACGGGTATTAATTAATGCAGGTGGATGTTGTATACATTATACAGAGAGGGGTATTAATTAATGCAGGAGGAGGTTATCTACATTATACAGAGGGGTTATAAATTAATGCAAGAGGATGTTCTATACATTATACAGAGAGAAGCCTTTTTTTTAGCCCTTTAGTGTCTGTGAGCGCTGAGATCGGCTGCTTGTTATATTATCTCTCAGTACAATGTATCAGGCTCAGCTGTTACAGTAACTGACTGTAACAGCGCTCAGAGTTTCAGTAAAACAAGGAAATAATATTGTTCTAACCTCTTATATTTAAAAATATTATTTACTAGGTTTACAGAAAATCTGAGCGCTGTGATGAGCAGCAGTCAATTACTGTAACAGCTTTGCCTGACACATTGTGCTGAGAGTGAGTGATACTGTAACAAGCAGCGATCTCAGCCCTGTGAGGAGCCACCACTACAATAGTAATTGTATCCACTGGTTTTCGGATGAATGAAATTCGATTTCATACTAAAGAACTGAAAACGAATTTCTTTAGCAACTAAATAAATTGCATTTTAGGACTAATCCATTAGTTCAAAATGAAATTTTGTGCTGTGCACATGTCTATAATTACCCGCAGAGTGCGCTCCAGCAGGAACTCTAAAGGAATTGTGTCACTGATGCATGCACTGTCACTGCTCACCATCCTTGTTGCCTCCTCAAATGGTGACAGTACAGTGCATGCATCCTTGATCATCAGCCACTGTGGGGGGGGACAAGTTGACCTGAACCTGTCCTTGTGCCATACTCACACAGGTACTCATTGATGGCCCTCTGCTGCTTGTGCAGACGCTGCAGCATTGCTAATGTCGAGTTCCACCTGGTGGGCATGTCACAGATCAGACGGTTTGTGGGAAGGTGGAATTCTCTTTGAATTTCTGCCAGACAAACGCTTGCTTGGAATGACCGTCTGAAGTGGCTGAAGACTTTTCTGGCCTGGCTGAGAAGCTGTGCTAGACCTGGGGTACCTGGTTAGGAAATGCTGTACCACCAGATTTAGGATGTGTGCTAGGCAAGGTACATGCGTCAATTTACCCAGGCGTAGTGCGGAGAGAAGGTTGCTGCCATTATCACAGAAGACCATTCCCAGCTGAAGCTGGCATGGTGTTAACCATCTCTGCACCTGCCCCTGCAGAGCTGACAGAATTTCTGGCCCGGTGTGGCTCTTGTCCCTTAAACAAACCAGCTCAAGTACAGTATGGCATCTTTTTGCTTGAGCCATTGCGTAGCCCCTGCCACGCGTCGGTTTAACTGCCATTTTGCCAGAGACAGAGAAGGAGGAGGAGGAAGAGGTGGTGGAGCAGCTTTCTGGAGGTGTGGTGGATGAACAAGCTCCAGCACAGAGCCCCGTCCTGGATCCCTCCCAGCTGCAAGCAGAGTTACCCAGTGTGCCGTGAAGGAGATGTAACAGCCCTGTCCATGCTTGCTGGACCACGTGTCTAAAGTCATGTGCACCTTGCTGCTGACTGCCTTTCCCAATGACTCCATAACATTGTGTTCCACGTGCTGGTATAGTGCTGGAATGGCCTTCTGTGAAAAGAAATGGCGTTTTGGAACTTGCCACTGTGGTACAGCACATTCGGAAAATTCACGGAAGGAAGCAGAGTCCACCAGATGGAAAGGCAGCAGCTGTAATGCGAGTAATTTTGCTAAGCTGGCATTTAGACGCTGTGCTTGGGGATGGTTGGGACTATATTTTTTCTTACGCTGCAGCAGCTGGGGCAACGTAATCTGACTGTGTAAATCTTCAGCTGATGGGATGCGGTCACATTCTGAGGAAGGACCTGGTATACCCATTACTGTAGCATCATCCCTGTCAGTGGAGGTTGTAGACAATGACATGGCAGTACATATTTATTTATTTATTTATAAAGGATTTTACCAGGAAGGATACATTGAGATTTCTCTCGTTTTCAAGCATGTCCTGGGTTCAAGAACATTGAAGTGTTACAGTTACAGAAATACAAAGTAATACAATGCAAGATATTAAGAACACAAATATACAGATTAAAAGAAAAAATATGTAGGAAATATAGTCACTAGGTTACATGTTTACAGGTGCATTCTGTATTGAGGTATGTTAGTAAGGAGCTTTTGAGTGACTTAAGACTGGGGGAAGATTTGATGATGTCTGGGAGGTTATTCCATAATTGTGGTGCTCTGTAGGAAAATGAGGACCGAGCCACTGTCTTTTTGTATTGTGGTATAGCAAGTAAGGTGCTGGTCCTGGATCGGAGGTTATAGGATGAGGGAGCTGCTGGGGGAAGCCGTCTATTCAGGTAGGGTGGCAGCTTCCCAGAGATGCTCTTAAACACCAGGCTGGAAAGGTGAAGGGTGCGTCTGGATTCCAGCGACGGCCAGTTTAGCTCTTTTAACATGTCACAATGGTGGGTCATGTAGTTACATTGTAGCGCAAAGCGGCAGAATGAGTTATACAATGTAGTAAGTTTATGAAGGTGTGTTTGCGGGGCGGCTGCATACACTACATCTCCGTAATCAATAGCCGGCATAAGCATTTGCTGTACAATCTGCTTTCTTACCGCGGGACTCAGGCAGGATTTGTTTCTGTACAGGGCACCTAGTTTGGGGTATAGTTTAGATGAGAGTTTTTCGATGTGGGGGCCAAAGGATAGATTAGGATCCAACCACATACCTAGATATTTGAGAGATGTGACTGTGGTCAGCGTGCCATTTGATTTTGTCCCAACACATAGATGGGGATTTTGCAATTTGTGTATTTTAGGTGGTGTTCCAAAGAGCATCGTTACAGTTTTGTCAGTATTTAAAAAAAGTTTGTTGTTTTTGATCCACTTTTCTACCTCTGTGAATTGTTCTTGCAGCACGGCCTCCAGCTGCGGGAGATTTGATTTGCTGGTATAGATCACAGTGTCGTCTGCGTACATATGTACAGTTGAGGCTTTGCAGACGTTGGGCAGATCATTTATGAATATTGTGAATAGCAGGGGGCCTAGTATTGAGCATTGGGGTACACCGCAAGTGACTGGGAGTGGGAGGGAGGAGCTGCCAGAAATTGACACATATTGTGATCGGTCGGATACATATGATTGAAACCAGGTTAGCGTGCGATCACCAATGCCAGAGTTTTTAAGTTTTTCTAACAAGATGCCATGGTCTACCGTGTCAAAGGCCTTGGCAAAATCAAGGAAGATGGCTCCAGTTAGGTTTCCTTGTTCCATCCCAGCCTGGATATCATTGCAGACTTTTAGAAGGGCGGTTGTAGTTCAGTGATTTGGACGAAAGCCTGATTGATCCGGGGTTAAGTAGTTCCAATATTGATAATAATCACGTAATTGTGTGTAGACACATTTTTCCAAGACTTTTGACATTACAGGGAGCAACGATATCGGACGGTAGTTGGATACCAAAGTAATGTCACCACTTTTATGGATAGGTACCACTCTCGCAGTCTTCCAGAGCTTGGGTATGTATCCAGTCGCCAGTGACTCATTTATTAGGGTTGCAACAGGATTTGCAATTGCAGGTGCACTGATTTTCAGCAGCATTGCTGGTATTTGATCAGGTCCAGACTGGTATTTCATTTTTTGCTTACGGAGAAGTTTAGTAATGACACTGACAGGCACTGGTCTAAAACTGAATTCCTGTCTGATACAGGGACTTTGCACAGTTGGGGGGGGCCTGACCTGCTTGAGGCCTCTCTTATTGCATGTCATTTCCTAGCTTGGCAATCAAAGTGGTGGCACATCCAACAACATAATCATTAAAGGCATTTGCTACATCTAGGGGGTGTTGCAGGGTTTGGTTGTTTACTTTGACAGCAGCTGGCTGGGAGGGGACTGGGGGTGCTTGTATGTTACTTATGGTTCTCCAAAAGTTTCTAGGGTTTGATATGTTATTGTTTAGATTTTCATTGAAGTAATGGGCTTTGGCCATTTTTGTTTGTTTTGTGCATTCATTCTGGCATTTTCGGTATTCGTAGTGATCGTTCATGGAACCAGTACTCTTGAAATTTGACCACCGTGAATCTCTAAGCTGGTACATTAGTGTAAGATCAGCTGTAACCCAGGGGAGATGAGTCCCTTTTACTCGCACTTTACGCAGCGGGGCATGGGAATTCCAGACTTGCAGGAGCTCAGACTGAAAGTATTCAACTGCACAGTCTAGGTCTGGGATTAGGTTTAGCCTGTACCAGGGGAGCTGTTTGAGATCACTTAGGAAGGATTCAAGAATAAATTTCTTGAAAGACCTGGTGGTTATTACCTTTGGGGGAGATTTCAAGGCCTTAATTTAGTATAGTGGGGTTAGAGACAGATGAGGAGGAGGATGACCTATGCAAAGTGTTGTGCCAACGGGATTTGTGGCAGGTGGTCATATGTCGCCTCAAGCACGTGGTACCCAAGCGTGGGATGTCTTTCCCACGCTTGATCCTCATCTGACATAGATTACAAATAGCAACGGTGCGGTCTGCTGCACATTTCTTAAAGAACTCCCAGACATCAGACTTCCTGTACATGTGCTTTGAGACAACAGCGCTCTGCACCTGAGCAGCTGTGACTTCTGATGCCTTGGACTGGCTATGGTTGCTCATAGAGGACATTGTGCCTTGTGTTTGTTGTGCCTCCTCCTCACTTGACTCCTCTGTTCGATCAGGCACCCAGGTGGAGTCAGTGACCTCATCATCGTCATCACCCCCTTTCTCCTCGTCACTGCCTCACTTGTGCTAACTTGGCAGTATGCTGCAGCTGCTGGGGTAACATGAGTGCCAGTTATTTGTGTGTCATCACTGGCACCCCCTTCCTCTAGGTTGATTATACTCCCTTCCTCAACCTCAGAGATTGAACCAGAGCACTGTACTTGCTGCACATCCTCAAGCAGCATGTCACTGTCACTGTAGTCAAACAATTCAGCTGACTCCTCCGTGTATGTTGGTGAGGCTACGGCAGGAGTAGTTGTGGACATGGAGGCTGCATTAGATGCTTTGGCAGCTGAGGTGGACTGTAAAGCACTACAAACCTGGCTGGCAGAGGACTGGGAGGATGAGGATGGGATGGTTAGCCAATCCACCAAATCCTCTGTATGTTGCTGCTGCTTAAGACGGCCAGCACCAGTTAGAATTGGACAAGCGTGCCCCTGCAGAGGATGCACCACGTCCACGACGACCAGAGGCACAGCCTCCCGACACAGAGGCTGCTTGCCCTCTTATCTGTGTCTGGGAGCTTCTGCCTGTCCTTTTTTGGTCTTTCTGACATGGTGAGTGATATATAGATTCAAGATGTACAGAACTCTGATTCAACTCCGTTATGAAAATTGGAGATATGCTGCAGAACTCTGATTCAACTCTGGTATAAAGATTAAAGATTTTCAGAACTCTGGTATAACTCAGTGAGACACCCTGATAGCTGGCAGCCAGTGACAAGACACAGATTAAAATTCGCAGAAATCTGCTACCAGTCTGTGAGACCCCCTGATAGGATCCCCTGATAGCTGGCAACAGTGACAAGACACAGATTACAATTCCCAGAAACCTCCGCTAAATCAGTGAGACCCCCTGATGGGTGGCAGTGACAAGACACAGATTACAATTCCCAGATATCTGCTAGAAGTATGTGGGACCCCCCATTTCCATCTCGCTCCTGGTTGTGCCACACTTGTGCCTTCGACCCTTACTTCAGTATTCGTTCCATCCACGGCTCTCCAGCAGGTCCTTCAGGGTGTCCTGCTTACAGGCTGCATAGTTGGCAATCTCTGGGTGTCTTGGTGTTGGAGAGCCTCTATCCACACCGCTGCCAGCCAATGTGATGGAACCGTTCCCTTCCACTTGTCCTGACTCTCCAGACACCCCCTTGCCAAGATCAGCCCGGCCTCTGAGTTGCTTGGAGCTCAGTGCCTCGAGCAGCCTGATCTGCAGCTCCAGATCTGCTTGATCTGAACCTCTGCCTTGGAGCCTCTTTGCATTTCCAGAAGGCCGCTCTGTGCCTTCTGAGGTTGAGTGTAGTGTAGCACAGTTGAAGGAGACACCAGGCGAGCTGTATGTTCCAACAGGATTCTCTCTTTATGGAAGATTTCACCGGATATTTATACAAAATACAGCGATGCACATTCAAACTTCCCACCCATCCCAACAGTTCTGATTGGTTTGTTCCAAGACCACTGCAGGTTTCCTTCAGGTCCTCTTCAGTTATAATTTGCATACCAAATGGTGAACATGTACCTAAAGTCTCTAATTACATTATGTCAGTTAGATATATACAATAAACATTCTTTAGCCTTTAGGCTCACACAACATTTACATAATCTATTGTTCTAACACATCAGATTAAAGACAAACACTATCCCAGACTTCTTGAATGAAACATGCAGCCAGATAAGGGGAAAAGCCCTGTTGCATAAATTACACAGTAGTAAAGCTTGTTTACTGGCTACACAGAAACACATTTACCTACAGGAATATAAGTATATTTAAAACTAAAACTACGCAATTTACACTAAACTAATTTAAACTAAAACCAAACAATGTAAAATATATTTAAAATCATACGATATAAATGAACATAATGTCTCTTGGGGTTTGAAGCGTGGAGCGCTACCTCAGTTCCATGACATATGTCCCCCCTTCCAGAACGGCAGGGCAAGCTTAGATCCCAAACAGATCGCTTGCCACTGACGAGACCACTCACTTTGTCGCTTTTCTGTGCTATCTTCAAAGTTCCAGGTTGCGGGCACATAAGCAAAGTCAGCGGAGTCTGACGGTTGCCACAGGGTATGCCTGGGTAGGTCCATAGTCCTGGGGTAAGAGGGAAGCCAACCCTCTTGTCCAGTGCTCCCAAGGACTCACCGCAGTAGTGTCTGCCAGGCAACAGGCCACCACAGTCCACAGACACAAAACGTTTGCTAGCGGCCACACTGGAATTCCCCCCCAACATCTTTCTGTCTCCAGGGCCCACCTGCGGACCCAGGACCAGAACACAGTCAGCAATCCAAGTCCCCAGTCTCTCCTTCTGCTGCTGCCCCCCGTCCGGAACATTTAAAAAGGGCCCAGCCCACGGCAATCCCCACAATCCCAAAAGGGTGCAATTCTTCCTGGGGCCAGGAACTTGGTAGTCTCTCAGGGTAGTCACTCACTGATTCTGCTGGTCTTCTGGGCAGGTAAGAAGAGGTTCCCTCTCTGGTAGCACCTTGGGTCATAGGGGTGGAGTGCTGGGGGGGTCTCCATCTTCGTTGGGGACAAGGCACACTCTGATGCCAGCACAGCATCCACCTCCAGCAACACTGGGTACAATCGCTCCTCTGTGCAAAATATAACAGGGGCAATGACTTGACTCCCTGTTGTACTGCTCTCCTCCATGGTGGGCACATGGGTGCTGGCAGTTTGTGCAAGGGACAACTCATGTTGGAGCTGTTGGCACTGTGCTCGAGTCCCTTCGAGCTCAGCCTGCAGGTGGCTGACAGTTCCCTGGTGCTCCTGCTCCAATACACCTAGTCGATATGTCAGATGGCTCACCTCCATCTCGTTTGCCTTGGTTTGAGCGAGACTCTCCTTCCGAGCTGTGTCTGCTTCTAGTAGCTGGTGTTGGCACAGCTGGAGTTGGTTCTGGAGCAGCTGTATTTCCTCCTCCTGCTCACAGGCCTATGCCTGAATAGTGTCCCGGAAATCCTGTCCTGGTTGCGCCACACTTGTGCCTTTGACCCTTACTTTAGTATCCGTTCCATCCACGGCTCTCCAGCAGGTCCTTCAGGGTGTCCTGCTTGCAGGCTGTATTGTTGGCCATCTCGGGGTGTATTGGTGTTGGAGAGCCTCTATCTACACCGCTGCCAGCCAATGTGACAGGACCGTTCTCTTCTGCCTGTCCTGACTCTCCAGATACCCCCTTTGCCAAGATCAGCCCAGCCTCTGAGTTGCTTGGAGCTCAGTGCCTCGAGCAGCCTGATCTGCAACTCCAGATCTGGCTGATCTGCTTGATCTGAACCTCTGCCTTGGAGCCTCTTTGCATTTCCAGAAGGCCGCTCTGTGCCTTCTGAGGTTGAGTGTAGTGTAGTGTAGCGTAGTTGAAGGAGACACCAGGCGAGCTGTATGTTCCAACAGGATCCTCTCTTTATGGAAGATTTCACTGGATATTTATACAAAATACAGCAATGCACATTCAAACTTCCCACCCATCCCAACAGTTCTGATTGGTTGGTTCCAAGACCACTGCAGGTCCTCTTCAGTTATAATTTGCATACCAAATGGTGAACATGTACCTAAAGTCTCTAATTACATTATGTCAGTTAGATATATACAATAAACATTCTTTAGCCTTTAGGCTCACACAACATTTACATAATCTATTGTTCTAACACATCAGATTAAAGACAGACACTATCCCAGACTTCTTGAATGACACATGTAGCCAGATAAGGGGAAAAGCCCTGTTGCCTAAATTACACAGTAGTAAAGCTTGTTTACTGGCTACACAAAAACACATTTACCTACAGGAATATAAGTATATTTAAAACTAAAGCTATGCAACTTACACTAAACTAATTTAAACTAAAACCAAACAATGTAAAATATATTTAAAATCACACAATATAAATGAACATAAAGTCTCTTGGGGTTTGAAGCGTGGAGCGCTATGTCAGTTCCATGACAGCCATGTGCACCTTGCCTTACACTGCGTTCTGAGTGGTCCACCAAGGTCCAGGCTTGGAGCATCGAGGTTTGTCGGGGTGTAACCTGCACCCTGGTATGGTCACTGCCATGGCAATCCTAGCTGTAGGATGTTTTCAGCAAAGACTCCCAGAAGTCCAGACATGATCCAGGGTAGGGTGAAGCTCCCGTTCCACGTGGTTACAGAATGCAGATAAGGGGTACCTGCATGGGGTGGATGTTAACAGAGCGAGTGTCCCACCATTCGCAGTATCCCAGGCAGAAATAACAGCCGTGGGAGACTGAACAGCATCTTCTCACTTTCTGCCGGCCATCCCAGATCTATCCCTGACACATGATCCGTGGTGATTCCAGCGAAGACATTCCTCTGCATGAACCTAGCCACAAGCTTTCACATATTTAACCCATCATCAGACATGAATCGACCGACCTCATGCAAAGCCCAAAGCGAATAATTATTCTCCTAAATCGCGTCCATAGCGTCGTCCAATAAAATATCTGGATTTCGCCAACAAAATGTCAAACACAGGAGCCAGCACAGTTACAAAAAGGCGGCACTGGCTCTGCATAGAAAAGGTCCAGCGGGTGACCTTCCTGGGGAGACAATGATACAAAAGTTTCGGGGTGAAACCCCTCCTAGTGTACACAGCAGCTATATGTTCTTAAACAAGACCCTGAGGCGAGAAGAATTGGGCTTGTTCAGATGAGCTTTTAATGCCTTTTGTGGGTCTATCTCCGCAGAGTCTGTGGGGTGGATGCCCAAGGGTCCCCTTCTCTCTGCAATGATTGGGGTGTCTGATGCAGAGGGTCGGCCATGACATTACAAGAAATGACAGTGAACAATATGCCCTTACACCAAGGTACGTAATATTCATCAATACAATACCGAAACCAGAAAATGCCCCCAAATAATGATGTCTCCTCCAGTCACATTCTCCTCACCTCTATCTTCACTCTGTACGGGGAGTCAGCACCCACGCTCTTAAACTCTGGGGTAACTACAATCACCCTCAACAAAGAGCAACTCAAAAAAAAAGCACATTCTCCATCCAGACATGGTCGCAGGTAGCACTTCACGCCCGGACACTAATCAGGGGCCCTACTTTACATGGAGCAATAACCTGATGGCCATCACATGGAAAAATAAGTCGCCGCCCGTCACTGGAAGAAGCCAAGGAAACATTCTGGCGATCCCTGGATTTCTGGGTCCGCACTGACCTGGGGTGAAAGTAACCACGGACTGTGAATGTTTTCTGGACATAAAGTCAAACCCAAAGAGTATAATGTACAAGAAACACGTGCGTCGCCACCAGTGGAAGACACAGAGCCATTTCCATGTTTTTCTGTATTTGGAGTCATCGTGGGAAACCAGGATCACACGAAGCGAAAGTCGTCACGGTTTCTCACGTTACCCTCAGCCGTGCTCATTCGGTGAAGGTAGCATTATTACAGGCAGTATTGCACGAAGAGGCCGGCGCTGCTTGTGGAATGTCACTTGTGGTAATAATTTGTAGCTTGACCTGGACTGAGTCGTCTCTCGTCGTACTTACCACACCTCCTCCTAGAAGTAACACTTAGCTTGCAGTCAGGGCTGGATTTACAGATCTGCAAAGTAAGAATATGTCTACAGGTGCCACCAGAATGTGGCTCCTCCCTCACCTGTAATATTTTCCTTTAAGATGCCAAAGCACCTTCTCTCTCCCCCATCTCTGAAATCAGTGCATTAGAGCGAGTGTTAGATCAGTGCAATAGGTGAGTATTAGATCAGTGCAAGAGTGCTAGCGATAGACCGGTGCGAGCGTTAGACCAGTGCAAGGGTGCGAGCATTAGATCAGTGTGAGGGTGCGAGCGTTAAATCAGTGCAGACGTTAGATCAGTGCGAGGGAGCGAGCGTTAGATCAGTGCGAGAGTACGAGCGATAGACCGGTGCGAGCGTTAGACCAGTGCAAGGGTGCGAGCATTAGATCAGTGTGAGAGTGCGAGCGTTAGATCAGTGCGAGAGTGCGAGCGATAGACCAGTGCGAGGGGGACGAGCATTAGATCAGTGCGAGGGTGCGAGCGTTAAATCAGTGCAGACGTTAGATCAGTGCAAGGGAGCGAGCATTAGATCAGTGCAGATGTTAGATCAGTGTGAGGGTGCGAGCGTTAGATCCAGTGCGAGGGTGCGAGCGTTAGATCCAGTGCGAGGGTGCGAGCGTTAGATCTAGTGCGAGGGTGCGAGCGTTAAATCAGTGCAGACGTTAGATCCGTGCGAGAGTGCGAGAGTTAGATCCGTGCGAGAGTGCGAGCGTTAGATCAGTGCGAGAGTGCGAGCGTTAGACCAGTGCGAGGGTACGAGCATTAGATCAGTGCGAGGGTGCGAGCGTTAAATCAGTGCGAAGCGTTAGATCAGTGCGAGGGAGCGAGCATTAAATCAGTGCAGACGTTAGATCAGTGCGAGAGTGCGAGCGTTAGATCAGTGCGAGAGTGCGAGCGTTAGATCAGTGCGAGAGTGCGAGCGTTAGATCAGTGCGAGAGTGCGAGCGATAGACCAGTGCGAGGGTACGAGCATTAGATCAGTGCGAGGGTGCGAGCATTAAATCAATGCAGACGTTAGATCAGTGCAAGGGAGCGAGCATTAGATCAGTGCAGATGTTAGATCAGTGTGAGGGTGCGAGCGTTAGATCCAGTGCGAGGGTGCGAGGGTGCGAGCGTTAGATCCAGTGCGAGGGTGCGAGCGTTAGATCTAGTGTGCTTATTGTACAGCGCTGCGAATATGCTGGCGCTTTATAAATAAAGAATAATAATAATAATAATAATAATAGTGCGAGGGTGCGAGCGTTAGATCCAGTGCGAGGGTGCGAGCGTTAGATCTAGTGCGAGGGTGTGAGCGTTAGATCCAGTGCGAAGGTGCGAGCGTTAGACCAGTGTGAGGGTGTGAGCGTTAAATTAATGCAGACGTTAGATCAGTGCAAGGGAGCGAGTGTTAGATCAGTGCAAGGGTGCGAGCATTAAATCAGTGCGAGGGTGCAAGCATTAGATCAGTGCGAGGGCGCGAGCATTAGATCAGTGCAAGGGCGCGAGCATTAGATCAGTGCAAGGGATCGAGCGTTAGCTCAGTGCAGATGTTAGATCAGTGTGAGGGTGCGAGCGTTAGATCCAGTGCGAGGGTGCGAGTGTTAGATCCAGTGCGAGGGTGCGAGCATTAGATCAGTGCAAGGGTGCGAGCATTAAATCAGTGCAAGGGAGCAAGCGTTAGATCAGTGCAAGGGATCGAGCGTTAGCTCAGTGCAGATGTTAGATCAGTGTGAGGGTGCGAGCGTTAGATCCAGTGCGAGGGTGCGAGCGTTAGATCTAGTGTGAGGGTGTGAGCGTTAGATCCAGTGCGAAGGTGCGAGCGTTAGACCAGTGTGAGGGTGCGAGCGTTAAATCAATGCAGACGTTAGAACAGTGCAAGGGAGCGAGTGTTAGATCAGTGCAAGGGTGCGAGCATTAAATCAGTGCGAGGGTGCGAGCTTTAGATCAGTGCGAGGGCGCGAGCATTAGATCAGTGCAAGGGCGCAAGCATTAGATCAGTGTGAGGGTGCGAGCGTTAAATCAATGCAGACGTTAGATCAATGCAAGGGTGCGAGCATTAAATCAGTACAGACGTTAGATCAGTGTGAGGGTGTGAGCGTTAGATCAGTGCAAGGGTTAGATCAGTACAAGGGTGTGAGCGTTAGATCAGTGCGAACGTTAGATCAGTGCGAACGTACAAGCATTAAATCAGTGCAGACATTAGATCAGTGTGAGGGTGCGAGCGTTAGATCAGTGCGAGGATGCGAGCGTTAGATCCGTGCGAGGGTGCGAGCGTTAGATCAGTGCGAGGGTTAGATCAGTGCGAGGGTGCGAGCATTAAATTATTGCAGACATTAGAACAGTGCGAGGGTGCGAGCGTTAAATCAATGTAGACGTTAAATCAGTGCGAGGGTGCGAGCGTTAGATCAGTGTGAGGGTGCGAGCATTAAATCAATGCAGACGTTCGATCAGTGCAAGGGAGCGAGCGTTAGATCAGTGCAAGGGAGCGAGCGTTAGATCAGTGCAGACGTTAGATCGGTGTGAGGGTGCGAGCGTTAGATCCAGTGCGAGGGTGCGAGCGTTAGATCCAGTGCGAGGGTGCGAGCGTTAGATCTAGTGCGAGGGTGTGAGCATTAGATCCAGTGCGAAGGTGCGAGCGTTAGACCAGTGCGAATGTGCGAGCATTAGATCAGTGCGAGGGTGTGAGCGTTAAATCAATGCAGACGTTAGATCAGTGCAAGGGAGCGAGTGTTAGATCAGTGCAAGGGTGCGAGCATTAAATCAGTGCGAGGGTGCGAGCATTAGATCAGTGTGAGGGCGCGAGCATTAGATCAGTGCGAGGGTGCGAGCATTAGATCAGTGTGAGGGTGCGAGCGTTAAATCAGTACAGACGTTAGATCAGTGTGAGGGTGTGAGCGTTAGATCCAGTGCGAGAGTGCTAGCGTTAGACCAGTGCGAAGGTGCAAGCATTAGATCAGTGCGAGGGTGCGAGCGTTAGATCAGTGCGAGGGTGCGAGCGTTAGATCAGTGCGAGGGTGCGAGCGTTAGATCAGTGCGAGGGTGCGAGCGTTAGACCAGTGCAAGGGTTAGATCAGTACAAGGGTGTGAGCGTTAGATCAGTGCGAACGTTACATCAGTGCGAACGTACGAGCATTAAATCAGTGCAGACATTAGATCCGTGCGAGGGTGCGAGCGTTAGATCCGTGCGAGGGTGCGAGCGTAGACCAGTGCGAGCGTAGACCAGTGCGAGGGTTAGATCAGTGCGAGGGTGCAAATAGGCCCCAGTCTCCCTCCGCGATCTCATGCAGGACTTGTGGCCTCCATGGAGCCACTGGGGGGAAGTATCACTTGTATTCTCTCCCTGGGGTACACACTGTTTCTAGGAGTGAGACCGACTGACTTCTCTCCCTCTCAGGTATATATATGTATATATATATATATAACAGAAGGAAAAAGTTTGAACCGTCTTTGAGGAATAATAGTTCTGTTCAAAACAACCACTGTAATAAGGGCCAGAAATATATGGATACAGCGCCTTATATGCAGTAGAGGTGGTGTCAGGTTTTAGGGGTCTTTGATTTCAGGAGACGTTTCGTAAGCAATATATATATAGTCCATTAGGCTTACTATTATGAGGTTGCTTGGCACGGTAGAAAGAAGATTCCATGGGAGACGAAGGGTTGCGGTGCGTTGGTAGAGTTCGGTGGTCTTGAGGAAGGCAGAAGATTGATAAGATCGGCAGCTTTCAAGGGTAGTCGAGTGGAGACAAATGGTCGAAGAGGCAGGCGGCGTTCAGGGATAGTCGAGGAGGGTAAGCAAAAGGTTCGGCAACAAGGTTTTCTATCAAGGGTACAAGTAATAAACGAGCGATTACTCACCATCCGCCGGCTTCTTTTATGGAGGGCTGATTGCAGACAGGTGCCGGTGTCCTCAGCTGAAGCCGATGCTTACTCCGGGTTCTCTTCATCGGTGTGCAACGCCATTCTCTGTAACGCACGCTGGAGGTGCCTGACCTGCTTGCGCATGCGCGGTTCATTGCGACTGCAGACAGGGACGTGAGCGGATCATCGGTGGGACGTTGACCATTCGCAATGCATGAAGATGCGGTATGGGTAGGAGCCTGTGCACGGGGGTCCGAGGGCATGGGTACATGACACTCCCTGAAGTTCGCTCTGTACCTGGAGTAAGAATGGGATGGCTGTAGTTTCCTTGAACGCATGTGGCTCTCCTGTCGCCCGACCTCTGGAGCAGCAGGTTGAGGGCAGAGGTCTGCAACTCTCTGCCCAGATGCCAGCTCTTCTGCTGCGGAGGTGGAAAGCACAAACAAAATGGGGTCCTTGACTTCTGGAATGTCAGCTGCCTTGCATGTACCTTGTGCAGTGGTGAAGGCTTCAGTTTCTCCCACAACCATAAAGTCCATGGCTGGCCCAACCAAATATCAGGCCTTCTAGCTCCCTCACCCCAGCAAATGATGGCTATCGGGGTCACCTGCCCAGCATCCTACTAAATTGCCGGTCGAGATCTCAGTCTCGCCAACCGCATTGCCAGGCAATCCATCTGGCTACAACTGTCCTCTGGTTTGATCTAGGGATGGGCTGGCGGTTCGATGTGAACATGAGTTTGCATCAAACATCGGCCGTTCGATGTTCTCGAACTTCGAACTTTTCAGGCCGTTCACAATAAGTTAAAAAAAATTTTTTTTTTTAAATGCTTAAAATATCCTAAAAAAATCTAAAATTAAAGAGACTCTTTACTGCAGAATATTATAAGCAACGGTTTATTAGATATTGAATTAAAACAGGAATATTTTTAACATTGAAGCCTATGGGATAACACAATCTTTTTGCTAAAGCATCAGGCAGACGCGGCCCTCTAATCAGGTACTGATCCCAAGGATCCCTTGAGGAGCATGCGGCCGCCGGATGACAGAGCTGCGACTGTGCGGGCTGGCCGGCCGGGTGCATGTGGTAGAGAGGTGGCACAGGCAGGAAGCCACTGCACCTGCGGCCACGGCAGACCCCCCCCCAACCAGGATCAAGGGAGCCTCCACTGACTGACCACCAGGCTAAAGTAAGGCGGCACATTTCCAAAAAAAATAAATTCTGGGGACATTTTTAAATGTCCCTGGGAACATGAAATAAAACTTTTTCTTTCTTTCTAATACTCACCTGATTCCTGGATCCACCAACAAGCGCAGCCTCCCGTCTCCCACGCTGTTAGACGCTGCATACACTGGCACGCTGTGTGCAGCTTCTGAGAAGATACGCTATTAGTGTAGAGGGAGCGATGCAAAATGCACAGCCGGCTTCCTCACTACACTATTAGTGATCTTCTCAGAAGCTGCACACAGCGCGCCGGTTAAAGCTAGCCTCAGACTGTAGAGGTGCTGCGCGGCAGTGTGAGGATTTATATGCTGCATTAATTATTCTTCTTACAAATTTGGTTACTTAACCCGTTTGCGTTTAGATTGTAATATTGTGACATCCAGGGCCCCGGGTGGCGATCGGGGGGCCCCCGGACGCATGGTTCCGCCAGCTGGCCGAATGCCAGGAGCTCCGGTGGCACCCGGTGCAGCTGTGAGTGATCAGGGGGCAGGGCGCGGCATGATGACGCAGAGCCGCCAGGATCTTTAAATCAGGAGCGCACACTTACACCTTGCCTTGCTGTGGAGTTTCATTCCCGCATCGCTAGCTTACCGAATCAGTTTGTATACTTGTTACTAACCCTGCTTGTTCTGAGGACCCGATCTGTTGCCAACTTTGCCTGCCATTTGACTATTCTCTCGGTATACTCCCTGCCTGTTCTGTTTGCCTCTTGTTGCTACTGGTGTGCGCCGATTCTCACCATATACAGTAGCGCAGTACAAGTGCCTAAACGTTGCTCACCCGGTTTTGTTATAACAACTACTCTCGCTCTGCGCCCCTGTCCGGTATATTCCGCTGCTTGTTACTGCTGGTGCGCTTCCATCCTGCCATATACTATAGCGCAGTACAAACATATATTGATCTCAGTCTGTGGTGTATATTGTTGGTGCTGTCTCCCTGGCCTGTGGGGCTGCTAGAGGTTAGGTTTAGTGGTCCCGTGTCCCAACCAGCCTAAGGATCGGAGGGTTAGAGGTCTGTAACCAGGGATCCTACCAGGTCTGTCCTAGGGAATCGTTACAAATATGCGGTGAACGCCGCAGAAAATGTTAATGCTCATGCAGTTTTAATTCACCTGTTGCTACTTTCATCCAAAGCCTGCATACATTTCACCATAACTTAGCCAAAAAATCACTAAACTTGTTATGCGTTGTGACGAACCGTTCTCTTCCGTCTGTCCTGACTCTCCAGACACCCCTTTGTTGCGGTCAGCCCAGCTACTGGGAGCGCTGTCCTCAGCGCCTCGAGCAGCTTGACCTGCCTGCTTCTGTTCCTCTGCCCTGGAGCCGTTAGGAATTTCCAGAAGGCCGCTCGGTGCCTTCTGATGTTGAGTATATAGTGTAGCGTAGTTTGTAATAAAGACACCAGGCGCGGCTGTATGCTTTAAAACAGGATTCTCTGTCTCTGAGCTTGAGAGTTCTCTGACTTTTAATGAACAAAACGCCACCATCTATGCTGAAATCCAACAGTCATAATTTGCATAAATGACGCACCTCATCCTACCAATATACTAATTACATTATGTCAGTTATTTACAATAAACATTCGTTACATTCTTTAGCCTTCAGCTCACACAACATTTGTATAATCCATTGTTCTAACACATCAGATTAAACACAAACACTATCACAGATCCCTTGAATTAAACATGCAGCTAGATAAGGGGAAAAGCCCCGTTGCATAAATTACACAGCAGTAAAGCTTGTTTACTGGCTATACAGAAACACATTTACCTAAGGGAATATAAGTATATTTAAAACCAAAGCAATGCCATTTTACACTAAACAAATTTTAACTACAACCAAACGATGTAAAATATATTTAAAATCACACGATACAATTGAACATAAAGTCTCTTGGGGTTTGAAGCGTGGAGCGTTATAATCAGCTCCATGACAGGTATTAATTCTGGTCACAAAGACACACGCACAACAAATTCACAATTTGTGTTGACTCCCGATGAAGCCGGTCTAGCACCGGCGAAACAAGTGTCGAGTCTTGTGCTTCCTTTTAAATTTGTATGCGATGTGATTTGATAGGGAGACGATAGAATCTGTTCAGCCTTGTAGGGTCAGTTGCATGTGAATTATTTTAGCTTTTGACTCCTAAGATCCTCACAATTATGTCTTTTGGATGGTTGATATCCTGAAGTGTTCTTGGGTGTTATGCACACCGGCTGTTGTTGTGGTATTTACAATTTTGCGGCTGAGTACTTTCTAAATACAAGGTAGCCAGGCTAAATGAACTGTGTGAATGTGGTTCGAGATTCTGGTATCTTCAAACCTTGGCATCTTTATTTTCTGTCGTTTAAGCCGTATCCGCAACTAGCTATTCTCAGCCTGGGCACTTCATAATTTTTTGAAGTGTAGTAGCATACTTTGCAATTGTCAAGTTTACCTGTTTATTTTTACAAGGTTTATTTATGCTTCAATGTAACATTCAGCAACTGATTATTTTCAGCCTCCAATTCATTCATTTGAAAACCTCAATCTCTGATATTTGTATTCATCTGTACCCTAGGGCTGCCATTGGGCAATCTACCTCTTATAGCATATATATATCCACCTATCTCATCGTGCTTGTGTCCATGTTTTTTATTTGTCAGTCCAATAATGTGTGTAGTTTACAATAATTAATAAAAGTTATGTTTTAATCAGCACTCTCTCTGCTACCCGAGGGTTTATCCCTTATTTCTTTTCTTACTTATTTTTTCTGTAACAGCCCTTTTTATTATCATTCATTGGATTTTATATGTAAATTTCAGACATTTTCGCTCAGTTTCTTTGCAAACAGCGTTTCACTTTTCAAACATTCAAGCAAACTGTTTTTATAATTTATTCACTGCCTCTTCTGCGGTGTCGGCTTCTTCTGGAGGCTGCGCTGCGTGTGATCTGCTCCTGCTTGGGTTTTTCCGGCGCCTTCGGGTTAATCCAGATGTTTTTTTTTGCAGGTTTTCGGCGTGCATTTTCCGGGTTTTGCGGTTAGTTTTGGTCGGGTTTGCGGTAGCGTTTCCCTGCAATTCGGGGGCCCTGTGGTGCTTGCTGAATACACCGCAGGGTCGCCGAAAAGGGATCGGCAAAAGGAACCAAATTGAAGAGAACGAAAAGTCACCGAACGTGCGAAGACTTTTCGAATCTCTTTGAATTACCCTGCTGGGCTGGCTTTCAGGGATCTGTGCCAGTGCTGGCCGAAGATACAGCAGCTTCTAGTTATCTGCAGGCTTTAGATCTCCTGACCTGTAGCCCCGATGTTAGGTCAGTCTTTCACGTGGCCGCTTGGTGCCTTCTAATGGTGAGTGGAGTGAAAGAGTGCAGAGGAATAACACACCAGACAAGCTGAATATATCAACCAAGAACTATAAGCTTTACTGAGAGAACCATATTTATGTGGTCCAACAGGGATAATTTACATACCAAACCATGAACATTGATTTACTGGAACTCTGATTACATCAGGTCAGTTAGAGTGAGACATTTACAGTAAACATTCCTTAGCATTTAGTTATTACCATTGGTGTATTTTGGCCTAGGCCAACAAGGCCTAGGCCTAGGGCGGCACTTTCCAGGGAGCGGAGGCCCGCACTGGTGGCCCCACCCCTAAAAAAAATATATATATATATATTTTTTTTTACTTTTGCAAAGTATTTTACCAGGAAGGATACATTGAGATTTCACTAATTTTAAAGTATGTCCTGGGTAGGCAAGGCCTAGGCTTTCACTTTCCAGGGGGCAGCAAAAAACCTCACCACTAAATGGTTACTCACAGAGCACCGAAATGACGTCAACATTTTGGTGTTCTGTAGTTCCCTGCACTTCGGGAATAAAATTTCCCCACCCTGCAGTGAATTCACCATTCACCGCAGGGTCCCCAAAGTGCATGGAGTCGGCCGCTGAATGCTGGCACTGCAAACCCGTGTCCTGCTGTTTTAAAAAAAAACTACTGAACCAGCATCCACGGGAGGCCTTTTTCTCTTTACAATTAATACATTTCGCCAAGGGCACTTCTTCCCTTCTCCTTTCTTCTCAGCTCACCCTTCCTCCCCCCCTTTCTTTTTTTTTTTTTTTTTTTTATCTTCTTCTCCCCCTTCCCTCTCCTTCTTCTCTCTCTTCTTTTCTCTCTTCTTCTTCTTTGTTCTATTTCTCACAAAGCTCTTCTCATGCTCTTATACCTAGATGGTAGCAGCAGTGGTTTAATCTACGTACGGTTTTGTTTTTTTTTTCTGTTATAATATAACTGGAGGGGCAGCGGGTTACAATGTTTGTAGCAAGGTATACTGTGATTTTTCGCTCTCCTATCCGCATCATATGGGACATACGATTTTCCGGTATTTACGCTCTCTTCTGTACTGTTTAACCTCATACAATAAAACATTTGTGAATTGGGGGGGAAAAAAAAAGAGAGAAAAGGAGGGGAAAAGGAAACAAAGAGAGCAAACTAAGACAGAAGTTTAACCCTAGTCGTATATGATTAACACAATGTAATGCTCTCCCCATATATGTGAGATGATATTCCCTCTATCTTTTTTTTTCTGTACCCTATGTTTACTCTGCAAAATAAAAATTTTTGAAATTTAAAAAAAAAAAAAAAAATACTGAACCGAAATGTCTGGAATTTACATATAAGATCCTATGATTTGATAATAAAAAGTTCTGTTACAGAAAAAAGAGAAAACGCAATTAAAAAAAAGGGGGGTGGGAAATTTTGCTGAAAAGTTACTAAAAGGTACTAAAAAAAATATCAATAAAGACTTTTTGCTGCAGATTAAAATAATAAATGGTTTATTAGATATTGCATAAAAACGGAATATTTTTAACATTGAAACCTATGGGGTTCGCCTGAATAAACCTGCTGATTGAAACCACCGAACATCAGGCATTTCACTGTCATTTCTCTGCTGTTTGGTGTTCTCTGAATAGATTAACCATTACTTCTCTATGGGGATTTGCAATGCCTTCAAACAGCACCGTACTTGCTGGCAGTTCGCCAAACTTGTGTGTGAGCATATCACAGAGCAGTGGTGTACTTAGGGGAGTGGTGGAGGGCGGGCCACCCCAGGTACCAGTGATTATTTGGGTGTTATTAGGGGGTACTAGGAGGTGCCACTGTCACTGTGTATCAGCTTTGAGCTGTGTTCTCAAACAATCAGCAGCGGAGCAGGGCATTTGCATACGGAATAAAATCGAATAAAAATCCCCCTCTCCTCCCTCCATAGCTCCCCCCATGCCTCGCAGCAGCTCTAGGAGAGGGGAGGGGATGTGATTTGCGTGCAGAGAGAGATGACAGTAAATGGCAGGTAAAGGGGGGGATATCAGCAGAATATGAAGCCCTGTCTGCTTACTGCTGTTTAAAGTGGACCTTTCCTTAACCAGCACTGCAGTGATAGAAATTTGTCATTGAGCTGCCTGGCTCCTGGTGAGGCTGCGTGCATGCAGGTCACGTGGTCCGGCCAGTCAGCTGATACGCACGCAGCTGCCCGCCCTTTTGTTAACACAGACTCTCACTCTATTCTGGACTGAACACCCACCGGGAAGGGAATCAAAGCCACGGTGCACCCTCTGGCAGTGGCACTCCACTGCTGACAAGATGGCTCCACGCACAGGCACAGCCGCGATCCTAACGTGGCCTGGAGGGACCTCCTGCTGAGTCTGTACACAGTCCCTGCTGACTCTGCACACAGCCCTACCACGGACAGAGGCCGGTAAATATAGAATAAATAATTGCTGTGTGCCCATATTCACTCGGTTTGCTGGGAGTCTCATTGCAGTGGATTCTGATACATACACTCATACACACCGCACATTGCATTGCTGGGAGTTTAATTGCTGTGGATTCTGATACGCTGACACACACCACACATTGCATTGCTGGGAGCTTTATTGCTGTGGATTTTGTGATACACACTGCGTATTATTGTGAGTTTTATTGCCCTGGAGCTCTGGGATACGCTCATACACACTGCACATTACTGTGAGTTTTATTGCTGTGCAGTTCTGATATGCTCATACACAGTGGCCCTTCTGTGGGTTTTATTGTTGTGCAGCTCTGTGATACACTCATATGCAGTGCACGTTTCTGTGGATTTTATTGTTCAACCAATTAGAGCAGCTGTGATCCAGTATACTTGAATGCGTTTCTGTTCTTTGTAAAAATGGTTGAATTTAAACATTTCATAATTTTATTTATCTCAATAGATACATTTGAAATGGTATACAAAAATATACAAGTAGGCACTTGGTATCCACGTTTAATATAAAGAGAGGAAAAGGCGGAGCTCTAAGAGGAAAAGGTGGAGCTTAAAGAGGAAGGGTGGGGATTAACCAGGAAGAGGTGTGCCCTTGACAGGAAGGGGTGCCTCAAATTTAAATTAAGAGGTGCACGAGTTTAGTCAGGCCTAGTGCAGCACAAAACCTAAATACACCACTGCCCATACCCCTAAATATAAAGCAAGACACAACACGTTCTTAACTGGAAAGGGCCACAGCTTTATTAAATATACAACATGTAATCCTGCTGTGCTTTCCTCATCCTCTGCCCTATTACCCATGTAATCCTGCAGTGCTTCCCCGCCATACTCTGCCCTATTACCCATGTAATCCTGCAGTGCTTTCCCCATCCTCTGCCCTATTACCCAAGTAATCCTGCAGTGCTTTCCCCATCCTCTGCCCTATTACCCATGTAATCCTGCACTGCTTCCCCATCCTCTGCCCTATTACCCATGTAATCCTGCAGTGCTTTCCCCATCCTCTGCCCTATTACCCATGGAATCCTGCACTGCTTCCCCATCCTCTGCCCTATTACCCATGTAATCCTGCAGTGCTTTCCCCATCCTCTGCCCTATTACCCATGTAATCATGCAGTGCTTTCCCCATCCTCTGCCCTATTACCCATGTAATCCTGCAGTGCTTTCCCCCACCCTCTGCCCTATTACCCATGTAATCCTGCAGTGCTTTACCCATCCTCTGCCCTATTACCCATGTAACCCTGCAGTGCTTCCCCATCCTCTGCCCTATTACCCATGTAATCCTGCAGTGCTTTCCCCATCCTCTGCCCTATTACCCATGTAATCCTGCAGTGCTTCCCCATCCTCTGCCCTATTACCCATGTAATCCTGCAGTGTTTTCCCCACCCTCTGCCCTATTACCCATGTAATCCTGCAGTGCTTTCCCCATCCTCTGCCCTATTACCCATGTAATCCTGCAGTGCTTCCCCCATCCTATGCCCTATTACCCATGTAATCCTGCAGTGCTTTTCCCATCCTCTGCCCTATTACCCATGTAATCCTGCAGTGCTTTCCCCATCCTCTGCCCTTTTACCCATGTAATCCTGCAGTGCTTTCCCCATCCTCTATTACCCATGTAATCCTGCAGTGCTTTCCCCATCCTCTATTACCCATGTAATCCTGCAGTGCTTTCCCCATCCTCTATTACCCATGTAATCCTGCAGTACTTTCCCCATCCTCTATTACCCATGTAATTCTGCAGTGCTTTCCCCCATCCTCTGCCCTATTACCCATGTAATCCAGCAGTTCTTCCCCCATCCTCTGCCCTTTTACCCATGTAATCCTGCAGTGCTTTCCCCATCCTCTGCCCTATTACCCATGTAATCCAGCAGTTCTTCCCCCATCCTCTGCCCTATTACCCATGTAATCCTGCAGTGCTTTCCCCATCCTCTGCCCTATTACCCATGTAATCCTGCAGTGCTTTCCCCATCCTCTAATACCCATGTAATCCTGCAGTGCTTTCCCCATCCTCTGCCGTATTACCCATGTAATCCTGCAGTGCTTTCCCCATCCTCTGCCCTATTACCCATGTAATCCTGCAGTGCTTTCCCCCATCCTCTGCCCTATTACCCATGTAATCCTGCAGTGCTTCCCCCATCCTCTGCCCTATTACCTATGTAATCCTGCAGTGCTTTTCCCATCCTCTGCCCTATTACCCATGTAATCCTGCAGTGCTTTCCCCATCCTCTGCCCTATTACCCATGTAATCCTGCAGTGCTTTCCCCCCATCCCTGCCCTATTACCCATGTAATCCTGCAGTGCTTTCCCCCATCCTCTGCCCTATTACCCATGTAATCCTGCAGTGCTTCCCCCATCCTCTGCCCTATTACCCATGTAATCCTGCAGTGCTTTCCCCATCCTCTGCCCTATTACCCATGTAATCCTGCAGTGCTTTCCCCATCCTCTGCCCTATTACCCATGTAATCCTGCAGTGCTTTTCCAATCCTCTGCCCTATTTCCCATGTAATACTGCAGTGCTTTCCCCATCCTCTGCCCTATTACCCATGTAATCCTGCAGTGCTTCCCCATCCTCTGCCCTATTACCCATGTAATCCTGCAGTGCTTTTCCCATCCTCTGCCCTATTTCCCATGTAATACTGCAGTGCTTTCCCATCCTCTGCCCTATTACCCATGTAATACTGCAGTGCTTTCCCCCATCCTCTGCCCTATTACCCATGTAATACTGCAGTGCTTTCCCATCCTCTGCCCTATTACCCATGTAATCCTGCAGTGCTTCCCCATCCTCTGCCCTATTACCCATGTAATCCTGCAGTGCTTTTCCCATCCTCTGCCCTATTTCCCATGTAATACTGCAGTGCTTTCCCATCCTCTGCCCTATTACCCATGTAATACTGCAGTGCTTCCCCCATCCTCTGCCCTATTACCCATGTAATCCTGCAGTGCTTTCCCATCCTCTGCCCTATTACCCATGTAATCCTGCAGTGCTTTCCCCCATCCTCTGCCCTAATTACCCATGTAATCCTGCAGTGCTTCCCATCCTCTGCCCTATTACCCATGTAATCTGCAGTGCTTTCCCATCCTCTGCCCTATTGAAGGAGAATCAGGCTGAAGGATGGTTGTTACTATGAGCCAGGCAGCCATCTTGTGCAGAATATTGGTTCACCAGTAAATAGAATAGATTTTTATTAGATGTGCAAAGTAGAGCTTACATAGAATTCCAAGAATGCGTGGCAGATTAGAAAGCTAGCAATAAAACCAGACAGAATCCGGCCGGCTCTTGGCACGGAGAGACAGGAAGATTTATGAATGAGGCAAGGTCACTGAGATGTGCAGAGGAACAAAGAAAACATAGAGAACAGACCAGGCCCCAGGCTATCTGAATAAACATAGCCGATAGGGAGGGAGGTACTGCCCTGAGAAAGACAGCACAACAAATCACAGACTGTCAAACTAACATGAAGTGTATCAATTTATAGTTATATGTGGAATGTTCTTTGTGTTTGGGCTAATGATGGGAGGTATTAACCCACGTGGGGTGGAATAAGTGTCATCGGGAGGTGGGCTAATTGGGATGTACCTAATTACGTATTTTTGGGTATAAGATCCCTTGCACGGGGGAAGAAGGGGCTCACTCTTTGCGATTCAATCCTGTGTGAGCACTTGTGTGACGACACAATAAAGTTTGCCTTTCCTGAAGAGACTCGTGTTTGGACAATCCTTGCTTGTGTCTGGTCCGGCGCCGTTTCAGAAGTGAACCTGTCTGACTCCGGTTACATTTCTGGGGGCTCGTAGCCGGGATAACGGGCCCTTTGCCAGGACACAGGCAACGGCTGCTGAACACAGTGCGGCGATATTGACTGCAGGTGCACGAGAATCCCGCTGGTTGGGCGTCCGTTGAAGGTGAGCTGACATCTGCAGGCGCCAAGCAGGATTTCCTGTTCAGTGGACCTCGTCTCGTCCCAAACGGACCCCGACCAGGGAACTGGGACACCACTGAGTCTGAGGAAACAGCAAGCAGCGCCGGCGATAGGTAACGTGTCTTCTATGTTTTGTATGTCTAAAGGAGATACCGGTATCTAAGGGAAACGTCCGACTGAGATAGACGGATAAGAGGATGCGATGGCCACCATCCTATTGGCATATCTAGCCCGCCGCTGATAGCGCTGACATTGCTAAGGAGCCAGAGTGGCTAGCGGGTGTCTGGATTCGGGGGAATTGAATGCCAATCAAAGGGTAGTTCTGTAAGAGAAGGTAGCCACGTGGAGTTGCATAAGTCAGTAGTCAGTGTTTGTAAACAGAGCTTCGCCACGTGGGTAAAAGGGAAAGGAGGAGGGATTTTCTGTGACTGGGCTGAGAGCCTGAGTCAGTGCCTAGTGTGTACGCCGTGTAGTGAGAAGGGCTCATAGTGGAGCCAGCGGTAGCTGCAGAGATAGTGGTGCTGAGTGGGTAGATTATCCATAAGGCAGATTGGAATTGCAGATGGAAGTATAGATAAGGAACGGGGTGCACATAATCACACGCAGTCAGAAGTTAGAGTTCAAATTACGGGGTATAAGGAGCCACAGAGGAGGGACTGAGTAGTACCCTTGGCTAGTAGAAAGAGTTGAAGTGCCTATGTTCTGTTGTTCTGTTATGTGATGAAAGCATCTGATACGGTATGTGTTGTGAATGAATTGACTCGAGTGCTGTGAGTGAACGTGCGCCTACTCGCTCCGCGAGGAAGCAAATACGAGATTTGACCCCGAACGTACGGTTCCGGCTCAGGCGACTGCAGACGGCTACTGAAGGGGAAGCGCCTGTAGATACGAAGGAATTGTTGACTGAAGTATCAGACTGTAGATTTTAACTGTTGTTGAAATAATATATCTGTATTGCAAAGAGTACTGTTTTCAAGAGTAATAATGGGTAACGGGTCATCTAAGCCCAAGAAGGTGAAGGAGGGTGAGACGCCCCTAGAATATATGGTGCGGAATTTCGAAGCTTTATATAAAACGCATGATTATGGTGTAGAATTGACAAAAGAGAAGTTAAAAGTAATGTGTACAGTTGTGTGGCCGTTATTAGTCCCAGGATGGCCAGAGCAGGGGTCAATGGACCCGGAGTTGGTACAGAAGGTACATTCCCAAGTCACAGAGCAGTACGGACATCCTGAACAGTACCCGTATATAGATATATGGAGATATTGTATTAAAAACAAGAGTCATTTTATAATGATAGCGGGGAGAAATAAGAAAGGACCCCAAAATAATGAGAGAGAGAGAGGTGTTAGTGGAACAACCGGAAGAGAGTGATGTTTTGCCCCCGTCCTATCCATCATGTTATGGGGCAGCCAGAGAAGCTCTGAATGCCGCGATTGCGCGGGCGGAGAGGGGGAGCGGACAGCTGCTGTGTCTCGGTCAGCTCCCTCCGCTCCGTCCCGTGTGACTGAGGAAGAAGAGCAGGGCGCAACGGGTGGAGGGGACAGAGAGGCTCCACCAGAGAAGATTGAGATGCCCGATGGGAGTATATATAAATTAGTGCCCCACGGGGATGGTGATGATGAAAAGGAGGATAAGGACCAGGGAGTTACCACACGCGCAGCGAATAGTATACATAAACCCCGGGATCCGTACCAACACAATCCCTACAAGAATGCTATGCAGTTGCCTTTGCGAGAGGTGCCAGGCCCCCATTGGCGGATGGGAATCCAGGGCCAATACAATACACATACGTCCCGTTTACGACAACGGATCTTTTTAATTGGAAAACACACACACCACTGTATTCCACAAATCCCGCAGCAGTGGCCAGTATGATAGAGTCAGTTATGCTCACACATAACCCCACATGGGCAGATTGTCAGCAATTAATGTTGACAATGTTCACCACAGAGGAGAGAGCCCGAATAAATAGTAGCGCGCAAAAGATTTTACTCGCCCAGGCTGTAGCAGATGCTAAGCCTCATCCAGAAGCATGGGCAGAGGAACATTACCCCAAAACAGATCCTAAATGGCCGTACAATACAGTTGAAGGAGTTGCCCATCTGCAGACATACAGAACCGCTGTAATTATGGGTGTTAAAGCGGGAGGGAAGAAGCCCACAAACATGGGAAAAATAGCAGATGTGGTGCAAGAGGTTAAAGAATCCCCAAGTGCGTTTCTAGAGAGATTGCTGGATGCGTACAGGATGTATAGTCCTATTGATCCTGAAGCGACGGAGAATCAGAGGTTAATTAACTCTTCGTTTGTGGGTCAGTCACAGAGGGATATACGGAACAAAATACAGAGAATAGATGGGTTTTTGGGGAAAGGTATTAGTGAATTAGTTGAGATTGCTAATAAGGTGTATCATAACCGGGATCTAGAGGAGATAAAGAAACAGAAGGGACATACCGGGGTGGTTGGATACATGGGGAATGGTGGAGGACGAGGTGGCCCAGACAGAGGGAGGGCAAGGGGTAGGGGGGCTAGAGGAAGAGGAAGGGGAGCCCCTAGGGAACCCCTAGGACCCAATCAGTGCGCGTGGTGCCGGGGTGAAGGTCACTGGAAAAACGACTGTACTGCATTTTTGGCTAAATTTGGGGGACAGGGTGAAGTTGGGGAAACGGGAGGTCAAGCCCCTAATGGCCAGGTAACAGACGGAAGGTATGGAAGAAGTGAAGGGAATGGAGCGGGGTTTGTGGGACTGGCGGGGACATCATTTGAAGGGCAGGATGTATATTGACGGGGACCTGGGCCCATCCCGCTCGGTAGCCACGAGCCCACGGTCACAATGAGAGTGGGAAATAAAGATGAAGTTTTTATGGTTGATACAGGTGCCGAATATTCTGTTGTAACTAAACAAATTGCACCTCCAATGGGAAATGAGGTTGATATTATGGGAGCAATGGGGGTGTCTGCTAAATATCCTTTTCTTGCTTCTAGAAAATGTAGTATGGGTGGGCATAATGTTGAACATGAATTTTTGTATATGCCCGAATGTCCCATCCAACTCCTGGGGCGGGATATCCTTTGCAAATTGCAAGCCCAAATTACGTTCCTTCCCGGGGGTCACGCTCAATTAGACCTGCCCGAGAGTGGCGGCTCTGCTCGGCAGCATAATCCAGCCAGTCCGCACAATCCACAATCTGTGAAAATTGCAGTAGTTATGCCAAGGGAGGAAGAATGGCGCACGGCACCTACTCTGCCTGCCGCGCCGGATCCGCATGCACTACTCCTTGAAATTCCTGGGGTATGGGCGGAGGAAAATCCGCCAGGACTTGCCATAAACATACCCCCGGTATATGTGGAATTAAAGCCCGGCGCAACACCTGTGGCTCTAAGACAATATCATATCCCACAGAAAGCCAAGCAGAATATACAAATACATTTACAAGACTTAAAGATAACGGCATATTAAAATTCTGCGTGTCACCATGGAACACACCCCTACTGCCAGTCCTGAAAGAAGGGACTCAAGAGTATCGCCCTGTCCAAGATTTACGAGCTGTCAACGAGGCCACAGTAACACTACACCCTGTGGTTCCTAATCCATACAATTTACTGGCGTTAATTCCCGGAGATACACAATATTACACAGTGCTTGATTTAAAAGACGCTTTCTTTTGCATCCGCCTGGCTCCAGCAAGCCAGCCCCTTTTTGCATTTCAGTGGGAAGAGTCTACCACGGGGGCGCGCCATCAAATGACGTGGACGCGCCTCCCTCAAGGTTTCAAAAATTCGCCCACGATTTTCGGGTGCGCGCTTAGCCAAGATCTCCTCGCCTTCAACGCTCAGCCAGACAAAGTAGTGTTACTACAATATGTTGATGATTTATTACTGGCTTCTCCCACAGAAAAAGACTGTTTATCCGCCACAAAAGCTCTGCTACACCTACTAAGCCAAGCAGGTTACAGAGTGTCTAAAACGAAAGCACAAATATGTAAACAGAGTGTAAAATACCTGGGATTCCAGTTAACAGGTACCAAACGTGCACTGGGGGCAGAAAGGAAAGGAGCAGTGTGCCGCATACCCCAACCAAAGACCAGGAGACAAGTCCGTGAGTTCTTGGGAGCTGCAGGCTTCTGCCGCCTGTGGATCCCCAACTTCGCCGATATTGCCAAGCCGCTTCATCAAGCCACCAAGGGGGGAGAACTAGACCCCTTTCATTGGGAAGAAGAGCAAACCGCAGCGTTCCTGAAATTAAAGACTCTGCTGATGGAAGCTCCTGCACTGGGCCTGCCAGATCATAGCAAGCCTTTCCAGCTGTTCGTACATGAACATAATCAAACAGCGACAGGGGTATTGGTCCAGACCTTTGGCTCATGGCTGAGGCCTGTGGCCTACCTCTCCAAGCAACTCGACCCTGTGGCCTGCGGCCTACCCCCATGCCTGAAAGCAGTGGCTGCCACCGCAATGCTGATAGCAGAAGCAGACAAGCTGACCCTTGGACAAGTTCTTCATGTCAAGGTGCCCCACGCTGTCAAGGCTCTGCTGGATGTGAAAGGAGGTTACTGGTTCAGCAACAGCCGGATGACGAAGTACCAAGCCATGATGTGTGAAAATCCACGGGTTCATTTGGACCTCATCGCTACCTTAAACCCTGCTACTCTACTGCCTGACTGTGAAGAGGATCCAGATCATGAATGCCTCCAAGTCATGGAAGAAGTGTTCAGTAGCAGGCCAGATTTGAAAGACGTACCCCTAGACAAATACGATCTACAGCTATTCACTGATGGTAGCAGCTACATGGATGATGGGAAGAAAGTCTCCGGCTATGCAGTAGTCTCAACAGAAGAAGTCATCGAAGCAAAGCCACTGCCAGGCCATACATCTGCACAATTGGCTGAAATAACAGCTTTAACCAGAGCCCTTGAAATCTCTGAAGGCAAAAGAGTAAATATCTACACAGATTCCAAGTACGCCTTCATGACAGTCCATGCACATGGTGCACTCTACAAAGAAGAGGCCTACTTACGTCTTCAGGACAACAAATCAAATATGCGGCTGAAATCGCGGCCCTCCTGGAAGCAGTATGGAAACCAAGTGCTGTCAGCATCATGCACTGCCGTGGCCACCAAAAAGGCCATGATGAAATTCCAAAAGGTAACAGACGCGCGGACCAGGCCGCAAAAGCAGCTGCAAAACCGCCACCGCCAACAGAAGATCAAGCTAAAGTACTGATCTGCAAGCAAGAACCTCAACCTTCCATGCCAAATTACGAGTTCTATATGAATTTGAAAAGTTTGAACCCCACGGCGAGTTCATTGAAATAATACTGCACAAGTGGCAAGATGATTATGAACTGTTAGAACTCAATCATGATTATATCCAATGGCTTTTCCCAACTCGAACACAAGGCCGAAATTTCTACTCTACTCCCCTAAATCCGCAAGAGACACGCCTAATGGTTAACACCTCAGAAGTCCAGCAAAGACTGCGCAGAGCCTACAAGATGATGCTGAAATTCTTCGGCGTAAAAATAGTGGGGGAGGAGGAAGACAAAGAACAACTGAAGTTGAACGAGCAGAAAATTTCGCGTCACGTTTTGAAAATTTGACAATCAATCCTCACAATAATCTACGAATCACACGAATACTGCACAGTCTGGGAGAATTGGGAGCAGAAGAATATCAAGTCCCACTGGTGAGGTTCCTCCTCAAGGAGATCCTTATCAAGAACAGACTGCCAAGAATGAAGAAAAGTGCAATGAACTTTTTCATACCAGCAGTAAGAGATCCACAAGACAGACAAGATTTGTTATTCTTCGCATGGCGATACTATTTCCCAAAAGAAGAATTCATCTGGGGAAATCATGGAGAATTGGCACGATACAAACCAAAACCAGTGGTAGCGGCACTCCTACCGGCGCCACTGAGCGAATGGACACCCGTGTACTCAGAGAAAGAAAAGAAGTGGCTGACAGAAGAACCCGGAGGATATGGAGAAGATGGATGGTTCCAGATGGAGAATGGACGAATAGTCCTACCAGCAACACTGGCTCCTGAAATCATAAGAGCACTTCACGCAAGTACCCATGGAGGGAGAGAAATGATGGAGCAACAGTTGGAGCCACATTTCTACGTACCAGGATTGTCAGCAATCTGCAAAGCAACAGCTCAGCAGTGTGTAACATGTGCCAAAAACAACCCGAGAACAGGCCCATCTCAACCCCCAGGGAAACAGCCAATCGGGCTATCCCCAATGGCATCATTACAAATAGACTTTACAGTGCTGCCACCCTGCAAAGGATACAAATATTTACTAGTGATGGTGTGCACTTTGACAGGATGGGTGGAAGCCTTCCCAACGAGAACTGAAAAGACGACAGAAGTGGTAAAGAGCCTGATGAAAGAAATAATACCACGTTACGGACTTCCACTCGAGATAGGGTCGGACAATGGCCCTGCATTTATCCAGAACTGTTTGCAACAACTTGCCCGGCTACTGGGCATCACCTGGAAGCTACATACCGCCTACAGGCCCCAAAGTTCGGGAAAAGTTGAAAGAATGAACCGTACCCTAAAGACTTTGATGTCCAAACTGTGCCAAGAGACGTCACTAGGCTGGTTGGACTTGCTGCCGATAGTCCTTTTGCACATTAGGTGCAGACCAACCCCCCAATTGAAGCTAAGTCCGTACGAACTTATGTTTGGACGGCCAACCCCTCTGATTAATGGACTAAGGGGGGACCTTCGGGCATTGGGAGAAACTAAACTAAATGATCAGGTAGTAATGCTGGGTAAATCAATGCAGAAATTAAATACTTGGGTGGGGGATAATATACCGCATTTTCTGTATCCTTCACTGCATAAGTATTGTCCGGGTGACTCAGTATGGGTAAAAGAGTGGAAAAATGATCCACTGGGTCCAAAATGGAGAGGTCCTTATCTTGTCCTGTTATCAACCCCTACAGCAGTAAAAGTTGCCGAGGTGGTCCCGTGGATACATCACTCCAGAGTAAAAGCAGCTGCAGCCAGTCCTGAGCCAGCATGGAAGGTCGTTACCAACGAGACCAACCCGCTGAGGCTGAAGCTGACAAAACCACAGCAATGAGCACCTAAATGATCCTAACCCAGATAATACAGAGGATCAACAAGTGGGTGTTTTGATGGGCACAGGCCCTGACCACCCGCCAACGGGGATAACCACAGGGTGCTTTTTAGGGGCCCAGCCCCCCCTTGATCATCCAGAAATGTTCTTTACTTTTGAAATTCCGGTGGGGAGGGATTGGGTTTATGTGACTGTGAAAAGAATTGCCCAAGGAATTCTGACATTCGGGGCATTTGTGGTGCTGATTTTATATCTTGCTAATCTGATTTATGGACTCTCACGTGGAGCATGCCCCAATTGTACAAGCACCGCTGGGGAAGTGGATATTTCCCATATCTGGAATGGTACGCACCCGGTGATGGAGAACCGTACCATGTGGAGACAAAAACGAGAAGTATCATCCGAGATATTGCCAAGAGGACATTTACTTGTGCAATTCAAATATGACTATGCTAAAAAGTCTGGGCAAACCGCATGCTGGGTGTGTAGTAGACTGCACCCAGAGACAATTCATATACCATTTGCCTCTGTTCCAATGAATTTGAGTATGTTTGTATCAGGGAATGTCACAATACATGCTGTCGATGCACCAAGGGAAAAGACAGAATCAGTTAGTCCGGGTACCCCATAATAGGACCAGTGTATCCACCAGAATGGTGTTTTCAACTAGGACCAGATAAAGAACAAATAACGAGGGTGGGTTATGTAACTCAAGTCAGTTCAACTGGACATCATACATTTATATATTCAAGACAGAACAAAAGGCAAATTATTTATACATACGATGCAGGCAATTCACTAGAGACCAAGAGGCGGTGATTGGGAATGTGACCAATGGGAGGCAGGGTGCAGTGGATATGATGAGACGGCTGAGACAACTTGCGATAGAGATATCAAAGGGAACATTACATTCATCACCATTTATAGTGAAGGAGGGTACCAGGTGTGCTGTGAAAGGGTGTGTTACACATGGGTACCACCAACAATAACGGGAATGTGTTATTTGGCTAAGCTGGTCCCAATCCAGAGACTAAGGGGAGAAGACACAAACACAGACACGAACTGCACCCTAGGTACCCACTGGTGTTTGAAAGACCGAAGAGAGAATTGTTTGCAAGATGGATCGAATATGGACATGGTTGCCAGCATGGACTGGATGGGGAGGAGAGATGATGAGGAGATTGAATAGCTATGTCAATCTAATGGATGAGATTCCTGAATAGAACCAGTATGGATATCCAGCTGCTGAATCTGGAAATGCGTGAGTTACGAAAGGTGCAGATGATACATGATATGGCGCTTGAGCAGATCAGTGCGGCTTTGAATGGATTGTGTGAGATGACAATGCACTATGAATGTTGCACCTTCATCAGAAACACTTGAAGTCCCATTATTACCAGGTAATTCAAGATCACCAAGAGAAGGTAGCACAGTTGCAGGGCACAGCCAGGAGGATTGCTGCCGAAGGCTGGAATCCGCTCCGTGGGTTTGGAGCAATGGGAGAATGGTTTGGTTCATCTTGAGATTCATCTCACAGATTGGATCCATGATACTCATGATAGTGGTGATCTTGATCATAGGGATACTGATATACCGCATAGGGCTATGCATATGGCCACTGTGCAAGACAGCACTGACACCCACACAAACACAGAAGATACCACTGATAATTCCACAGGGAATGTTCCCAGTGAACGGAGAGCCCCCCCAGTATGCAGAGTTTCAGAATAGTGGAGTGTAATGGCTACAAGTGCCAGGAAAGAGATCCTGACACTTGAGCCAAGGGGGGAATGAAGGAGAATCAGGCTGAAGGATGGAATCCTATTAGGAATCTGCCCTATTACCCATGTAATCCTGCAGTGCTTTCCCCCATCCTCTGCCCTATTACCCATGTAATCTGCAGTGCTTCCCATCCTCTGCCCAGTTACCTATGTAATTCCTGAGTGCTTTTCCCATCCTCTGCCCTATTACCCATGTAATCCTGCAGTGCTTTCCCCATCCTCTGCCCTATTACCCATGTAATCCTGCAGTGCTTTCCATCCTCTGCCCTATTACCCATGTAATCCTGCAGTGCTTTCCCCCATCCTCTGCCCTATTACCCATGTAATCCTGCAGTGCTTCCCCCATCCTCTGCCTATTACCATGTAATCCTGCAGTGCTTTCCCATCCTCTGCCCTAATTACCCATGTAATCCTGCAGTGCTTCCCCCATCCTCTGCCCTATTACCCATGTAATCCTGCAGTGCTTTTCCCATCCTCTGCCCTATTTCCCATGTAATACTGCAGTGCTTTCCCATCCTCTGCCCTATTACCCATGTAATCCTGCAGTGCTTCCCATCCTCTGCCCTATTACCCATGTAATCCTGCAGTGCTTTCCATCCTCTGCCCTATTTCCCATGTAATACTGCAGTGCTTTCCCCCATCCTCTGCCTATTACCCATGTAATACTGCAGTGCTTTCCATCCTCTGCCCTATTACCCATGTAATCCTGCAGTGCTTCCCCCATCCTCTGCCCTATTACCCATGTAATCCTGCAGTGCTTTTCCCATCCTCTGCCCTATTTCCCATGTAATACTGCAGTGCTTTCCCATCCTCTGCCCTATTACCCATGTAATACTGCAGTGCTTTCCCCCATCCTCTGCCCTATTACCCATGTAATCCTGCAGTGCTTTCCCATCCTCTGCCCTATTACCCATGTAATCCTGCAGTGCTTCCCCATCCTCTGCCCTATTACCCATGTAATCCTGCAGTGCTTTCCCCATCCTCTGCCCTATTGAAGGAGAATCAGGCTGAAGGATGGTTGTTACTATGAGCCAGGCAGCCATCTTGTGCAGAATATTGGTTCACCAGTAAATAGAATAGATTTTTATTAGATGTGCAAAGTAGAGCTTACATAGAATTCCAAGAATGCGTGGCAGATTAGAAAGCTAGCAATAAAACCAGACAGAATCCGGCCGGCTCTTGGCACGGAGAGACAGGAAGATTTGAATGAGGCAAGGTCACTGAGATGTGCAGAGGAACAAAGAAAACATAGAGAACAGACCAGGCCCCAGGCTATCTGAATAAACATAGCCGATAGGGAGGGAGGTACTGCCCTGAGAAAGACAGCACAACAAATCACAGACTGTCAAACTAACATGAAGTGTATCAATTTATAGTTATATGTGGAATGTTCTTTGTGTTTGGGCTAATGATGGGAGGTATTAACCCACGTGGGGTGGAATAAGTGTCATCGGGAGGTGGGCTAATTGGGATGTACCTAATTACGTATTTTTGGGTATAAGATCCCTTGCACGGGGGAAGAAGGGGCTCACTCTTAGAGATTCAATCCTGTGTGAGCACTTGTGTGACGACACAATAAACGTTTGCCTTTCCTGAAGAGACTCGTGTTTGGACAATCCTTGCTTGTGTCTGGTCCGGCGCCGTTTCAGAAGTGAACCTGACTGACTCCGGTTACACTATTACCCAGGTGCTGTTACAGTTATATTCATTTAGATGGGGATTTATACTGTATAGATAGTCCTTATGCTGCCACCTAGTGGTCTTTCTGTATTGTACATGCTTTCTCTTTTTCCCTCGCTTTATGATGATGCACTTCCTGTGTGTGTGAAGTTACACGCTTCTTTCTGAGTAAGAGCTGTAGCATGGTGCAGTTAACTAGCATCACAAGTCTATTCATCTGCATGTTAAGGACAGCATCATCTTTTGACCGCATAAAACATCTCATTCCATTATCTGCTGTATCCTGTGATCTGCTGTAACCTGATGTATGGAATAAAGCAAGTCGTGGAAAGAAACAGTGTTTTGGTGAGTTCAGCTTCTGATAAGGATTGTCCTCAGTGATTGCATCTACTTATACAGGCCAGGCATAGAGGTCTCTGCAAGGGATAAATCGCTATACAACGATCGGAGTCAGAATAGTCAAAAGATGTGTAGAATCCTACAGCCTGCTACTATATATTACATAGTTATATAGTTACATAGTTATATAGGCTGAAAAAAGACATGCGTCCATCGGGTTCAGCCTCTCCCACATAACCTACTGCTGTTGATCCAAAAGAAGGCAAAAAACCCAGTCTGAAATGCTCGCCAATATGCAACATACTGGGAAAAAATTCCTTCTTGACCCCAGAATGGCAGTCAGATTTCTTCTTGGATCAAGAAGCTTTTACCCACATATTAAATATTATAACCCTTAATATTCTGTGTCTGCAGGAAGTCATCTAGTCGTTTTTTAAAAGTCTGTACAGACTCTGACCCAACCACCTCAGGAAGGAATTTTTTCCCAGTATGTTGCATATTGGCAAGCATTTCAGACTGGGTTTTTGCCTTCTTTTGGATCAACAGCAGTAGGTTATGTGGGAGAGGCTGAACCCGATGGACGCATGTCTTTTTTCAGCCTATATAACTATGTAACTATGTAACCTCAACAGGCAGAGAATTCCACAGCTTTATTGTTCTCAACGTAAAATAACCCTTCCTATGCTTTAAGCTAAATTTTCTTTCTTCCAGTCTAAATGGATGACCCCTTGTCCTATGTATAGTCCTGTTAATGAATAGGTTATCAGACAATGGTTGATAATGGCCCCGTATATATTTATATAAGGTTATCAGATCCCCTCTAAGGCGCCGTTTCTCTAAACTAAACAGGTTTAAGCTTTTTAGTCTTTCCTCATAACTTAACCCTTCCATCCCCCTTATTAATTTAGTTGCCCGTCTCTGCACTTTTTCTAGCGCTATAATATCTTTTTTTAAGACTGGTGCCCAAAATTGCACGGCATATTCAAGGTGCGGCCTGACCATTGATTTATACAGAGGCAAAATTATTATTATTATTATTATTATTATATGTGTGTGCTTAATCTGCAATCAAGCTCAGTGCCATTGGCCATCTTGGGGAAGCACATGGTCGCACAAGCTTACAGCATCTCACTTATACTGCATCTCATGAATATTGAAAACGGTTTCTCTGCATTTAACTGTGTTACCTGCCTGTCTAAGCTGCCGTTCATCTTCTTAAAGAGACAGTACTATTTTTGCAAAAACGTATAAAATGTCCAGACAAGGTTCTGTGCACTCTATTATGGCTGAACCGACGCAGATTCATCATGTTCCTGAACCCGCAGACGTACAAGGAGCAGATTCCGCAGAGTTTGCTGAACAGAGTGTAAAACCCAAACGCAAAATAAAACCGACACAGAAACTCAGAGAAAGCTATGAATGCACTAGAGATGAGCTCTCCAGCAATCTGACGGACCTGTGGGACAGAACTTCACAATGCATGTCAGTTTTACCACACTTTAACAATCACTCAGCTGAATTAAGAGACTCTATAGATCGTCTGTCTGCTGCATATAAACGTTACCAGAGGCTGTCAGAAAAATACACAGACTTCTTGCAGGACTCTAATATGAAAGACTTTTCAGCAGAACTGACCAAGACTGATGCTCTAAACCAACAAAGAGACCTCCTAGTGCAAGTTGCCAAAGAAAGGGCAGAACTCCGCATTGCTCAACTGCAAGAGACCAGATCGCAGAGATCCACATCAACCAAGCACACTGCACATTCTTCCAGATCCTCTCGCTCCAGACATTCAATGTTAAGCGACAAGCTAATAGAGGCTCGCGCTGAAGCGGAGTCAAAGAAAGTGCAAAGCTCCTTTGCTAAAAAACAAGCAGAGGCTGGCAGCCGAGGTGAGAGGCAGCAGAGAGACAGAGCTCCGTCCTGATTTTACTATTTCAGTGGTTTTTTGCCACTTTAAGCCGAATTTTAACTCTCACCTCGGTCTCTTGAGGTCTTTGCTGAGTCCTCTGATCCTTTTTGGTTGACTTTCTGGGGTTAGAAGCAGGTTCTGTGGTGGAGGTGCTTCTTTTCCTCGTCTGGAGGGGCCTTAGCAGCAGCCATCTTGAGGCCTTTTCTCTGTCCCCCGACAGATTTGCGTCCTGCGTCTCCTTCGTTCTCCTGCAGAATTACCCCCCCAGGAGCAGCGGTCTGGCTGTGGAGATGGAGGGCCCACGTCTCCGGGCTGACCTGGCTGCCTGCATGGAGGGATTGAAGGGGGAGTTCTCTGCAACCTCCCCGCAGCCGTCCGACTCCCTGCCGCTTACGAGGGGCATGCTGGCAGAGCTCCTCGCAGAGTTTCGGGAGTGGTGGTCCCTTATCAAATGGGATGCCGGACGGAGGTGTGCAGTGATCCCGGATTTGGAGGCTGCTGGAGGGCCCAAACAGGAGCAGATGGCCGACCATCCCTGAGCTGCACCTCTGGATGTGAGCAGGTGACTTTATCATGACTCAGGAGGATATCTCGCCTCCCCAGCAGGGAGCATCGTGGACACGTGGCTCTGCACCCCAGCTGTCTTGGATGTAGAAGTTGAGCGATCCGTCTGCCGCCCGGGTTCAATGGGGCAGCCTGGCACGCCACCCCTTCTTGACCCGCCGGAGCTGCCTGTCGGGCTCTGGATGCCTGACGTCATCGGGAGGCCTGGTGTCCATTCTGCTTGCTCCCTGATGTGGTGGCCTCTCTAAGTGACTTGATGCCTGCTTCGCCATGCATTCCATCTCTTGTGCCGAGGGCTCTGTCCTTCCCTGCAGTGGTCTCTTGGGGTGGCGTGTCGCCTGGTCCGCCGGGCTTCCCCTCCAGGGAGCTGGAAGATGTATGTACCCCCTTATGCTTGGACACCGGCTGAGTTCCCCGATCCCCACATGCTGATGGCCTGCACCCCTTGATCTGGAGCTGATGACACCCCCTTCCCCCCTTTTTTTTTTCTCTGATTTTTGCTGATTTTTTTTCTGTGACACCCCCTCCCCTACCCCCCCTCCCCTTATGTTATATTTGTTCTTACGAGCGTATTATATCTGGCCCCTATCCCTTTGTTTGCGGATTTTTTTTTTTTTTTTACATATACCCCCTTTCCCCTGCACACTGGACATTCAAATTGTGGACTATCCTTTGCACCACCGGGCTGTGGCTTTCTGTGTGGTGGCTGGGTATCTGGACTTTCTTCCCCCCCCCTTTTTTTTTTTTTTTTTTTTTGTGTGGGACATTGCGTTGCTCTGGGTGAGCCATTGGAGTGGATACCATAGCTCTGACTGCCCCCTCTGGCCCCAGATCACCCGGCCACATGGCCTCTTCCATGGCCTCCGGTATTTCCCTGGAGAGAGCCAGGAACGCCACTCTTGTTCGGGCAGTCCCCTCCACGTTTTTTTCTTTTTGACCAGACGGCCTGTTCGCGAATTGATTGCTGCCTTCGCCGCTTCCCTGGTACAGAGGTCCCGTGTTTGTCTGAGTGCCCCCCTCCTTTTTATCTTTCCCTGATGTTCTACCGCTGATACATTGTTTGCTGTACTCTTTTAAAAAATATTTTCTGTGATTTTACTGTATGGTTTATTTGACTTATATTAAAAATCTTGAATATGAAAAAAAAACAAGCAGAGATGGAATCCCAAATCAAGATTCTGCAAGTGGAAAAGGAGGAAGCAGCTGCCGTAGAAAGGCTGAAGGTCCTCGAAGAAGCAATGGGACAAAGTACTAATGCAGACTGCCCTATCCCAGCAGAACTGGAAGACCCAGTCGAACGCACTATTATTATTATTATTATTATTATTATTTATAAAGCGCCAGCATATTCCGCAGCGCTGTACAATAAGCACAGTACAGACAGGGTTACAATACATTGAACAACATTTGACAAACAGTACAGGAGGAGATGAGGGCCCTATTCCCGTAGGAACTCACAATCTAGGAGGGTTGGGGTTGGAAACAGGAGGAGAGGACTGTAAGGTGAGAGTGATTGATGGTTGTGTCAGTGAGTTGGGGGGTCGGCTTCCCTAAATAGGAATGTTTTAAGGGAGCGTTTGAAGGAAGAGAAGTTAGGGGAAAGTCTGACAGCACGAGGGAGAGCGTTCCAGAGAGTGGGGGCTGCGCTTGAGAAATCCTGCAGTCTATCATGGGAAGAGGTGATGCGGGGAGAAGCTAGGCGCAGGTCACTGTTTGACCTTAGGGAGCGGGCTGGGGTGTATTTGGTGATTAGTGAGGACAGGTAGTGGGGAGCTGAGTTAGTGAGGGTTTTGTAGGTAAGGATAAGGATTTTGAACTTAATTCTGCAGTGGATGGGGAGCCAGTGAAGGGACTCGCAGAGGGGAGCACTAGTGAATACGTATTAAAGCATAACATGTGCAACAATACACAGTCATCTCCTGTACCTCCTCTCAACACTGTTCTGACTCTCAATGCAGAGACCTCTCAGCTCCAAATGCCTGAGCCTCTTCCAGTCCACAACACAAGAACATCTACGCAGCAAATCACATCAACTCATTCTGCGCAGAAGGTGAATCCCAGTGACAAGCCGCAGCTCAAGCCGCAGCCAGCAGAAGCCTTAGAGACTACACCAAAGTTAAACGCTCTTGCAACGTCATTTTATCCTGGTAAACCTCACCCTTCATCACCAGAGAACTTTAACACCCAAGCGGTTCCACAAGTTACTTTGGCACCAAAGAGTGAGAGATCAGACTTGACTGACTTCGCCAGATATATGATACGCCGAGAGTTCATTAACACAAGCCTCTCAAGGTTCGACGACTGTCCAGAGAGCTACAGGGCCTGGAGATCAACCTTCAAGGCTGCTATTGCTGATCTGAACCTTACTACCAAGGAGGAACTTGATTTGCTCATAAAGTGGCTGGGGCCAGAATCCACAGATCGTGTTAAAAGACTGAGAACAGTACATGTTGACCACCCAGATGCAGGTCTCGTTGCTGCGTGGGCAAGACTTGAGCAAGCTTATGGCAGCGCTGAAGCCATAGAAGGCACTCTGTTCAAGAGACTGCAAAACTTCCCAAAAATGGGTAACAAAGACTATCGCAAGCTCCAAGAACTGAGTGATCTCCTCATGGAGCTAGAGTTGGCAAAGACAGACCCACGTCTACCTGGACTAAGCTTCCTGGACACTGCTCATGGTGTCAATCCAGTGGCGTCTAAACTGCCATACGGCCTGCAAGAGAAATGGGCACAATACGGCTCAAGATACAAAAGAGACTATAACGTATCCTTCCCTCCATTCTCATATTTTTCCAGGTTCATCAGTGAACAAGTCTGGACAAGAAACAATCCCAGCTTCAGCTTCAGCGAAACCAACTTGTCAGCTTCATCATCATCACCAGCATCCTCATCAAGGTATGATAACACAGCGGCTACACGTAGAGACTTTAATAGAGCCATATATGTTAAAAGGACAGACATCTCACCACCCGTGTCCTCTCGTGCAAACCAGAGGGATTCGGGTGATAGCGATAAAGACCCTAATCGTCAGTGCCCTATTCACAAGAAGCCTCACCCTTTAAAGAAATGTCGTGGCCTAAGGGCAAAGACTTTACAAGAGCGCAGGGAGATTCTTCAGGAACTTGGGGTATGCTACAGCTGCTGTGCCTCTTACGGACATTTTGCTAAAGACTGTAAAGTTGTCATCAAGTGCACAGAATGCAGCAGCGACAGACATGTTACGGCTATGCACCCCACTCCACTTCCAGACAACCCACAGCAGCTACCTACCTCTATACCTGTCTCAAATCATGGCGGGGAGCAACAAGGTAATGCTCCAGCTATAGGGAATATTTCTTCTTCATGCACGGAAGTCTGCGGAGAAGGCTTAGATTACAAATGCTGTGCCAAGGTATGCCTAGTCAAGATATACCCAGAGGGTCAACCTGAGTGTCACGGAATGGACCTGAGCGCTCCTTCCAGCGAGCCGCGTGACTAAAAACTCAGACAGTTTTAAAGATCATTTTTCCTTTTATATTTCGGTTGTGCGTTTAAGTGTATGGACATTTTATTTCATGTCTAGATGTGGTTTTACTGGTGTGGTTTTTATTAGAGTGTGATGTATTAACATGTATCCTGTATTGTATGAGGGCATTTAAGTCTGGACATGTCTGAGGGCATTCAAGTCTGGACATGTCTTTGTGTTGTGTGTATAAAAGGATCTGCCCAAACCTTTTAATAAATCAGTTTCTGTTTTGAAGTCATACAGCTTTGTCTGGTGAGTTCTTCCAGGGAATATCACATTACACCTAGAAGGCACTCAGCGGCCTTCCACATAACGTCTATCCCAGGAAAAGGAGCCTCAAGTCAGCCCAGCAGCCACCTCCACACCAACAAAGAGGTCAGTAGATCAGGCTACTCGAGACGCCGAGTGCCGAGCCACTCGGTAGTCGGGCCGGACGCCATCAAGGGGGTCAGATAGCAGGACCGCAAGCGGACACTCCATTCCGTCACACTGGTGGCAGCGGTGGGATAGCTCTCTGAACCCCTAGAAAACACACAGTATGGCACACTACGCAACTTGCAAAAGAAGCACCCTTCAAGACCTGCTAGAGTGCCGTGGAGGAATCGCCGGCACCAAAAATAAGAAAGCCCTGGTCAAGGAGCTTACAAGGATGGACCAGCGAAAGAGGGGAACCCCAACCCCGACTCCGGCCACTGAAGATCCCCTCCGAAAGAAAGCTCGAGCAATATTAGAGATACGCGGCACCACCCCCTCCGAAGCCGCAGTTGTACAACTCATGACGGTCCTCCAAGAAGGTGAGGAGCGAGAAAAGGAGCGCCAACACCAGCAACGGTTGGCCGAGCTCCAAGCGACATGGACAGAATACCCCGCCCCTGAAACCTACCCCGTAGAGCCCTGGGTTGAGGTTGACAGCCCGCCTGGAGCTTCGTCCAGGGACTCTACACCCCCCAGCGATCCTTTTATGGGGACTTACAGCTTGTCTGGAGCTTCATGGGAGGAACCCCGCTCCCCAGCGATACTTGGGAGGAGATTTACAGCTTGCCTGGAATTTCCGTCAAGGAAGCTACCCCCCCAGTGACTGGCTCGACGATGATATCTGCACACTAAGAAGGCGAAAAGCAGAGTTCCAGAGAAGACTGCAGGAGAGCAGCGATCTCTATCCAGGATCTGCAACAGACCACCTGGAGTTCAATGGCGGGAAGAGATCCGCCGAGGCTCGGTACGAGGCCTGGTACATGGACAGTTACATAGTTACATAGTTACATAGTTACATAGTTATATAGGCTGAAAAAAGACATGCGTCCATCGGGTTCAGCCTCTCCCACATAACCTACTGCTGTTGATCCAAAAGAAGGCAAAAAACCCAGTCTGAATGCGCTGCCCAATATGCAACATACTGGGAAAAAATTCCTTCTTGACCCCAGAATGGCAGTCAGATTTCTCCTTGGATCAAGAAGCTTTTACCCACATATTAAATATTATAACCCTTAATATTCTGTGTCTGCAGGAAGTCATCCAGTCGTTTTTTAAAAGTCTGTACAGACTCTGACCCAACCACCTCAACAGGCAGAGAATTCCACAGCTTTATTGTTCTCACCGTAAAATAACCCTTCCTATGCTTTAAGCTAAATTTTCTTTCTTCCAGTCTAAATGGATGACCCCTTGTCCTATGTATAGTCCTGTTAATGAATAGGTTATCAGACAATGGTTGATAATGGCCCCGTATATATTTATATAAGGTTATCAGATCCCCTCTAAGGCGCCTTTTCTCTAAACTAAACAGGTTTAAGCTTGTTAGTCTTTCCTCATAACTTAACCCTTCCATTCCCCTTATTAATTTAGTTGCCCGTCTCTGCACTTTTTCTAACGATATAATATCTTTTTTTAAGACAGGTGCCCAAAATTGCACGGCATATTCAAGGTGCGGCCTGACCATTGATTTATACAGAGGCAAAATTATGTTTTCATCCCGTGAGTGAACTCCCTTTTTAATGCATGCCAGTACTTTGCTGGCCTTGGCGGCTGCTGTTTGACATTGCACATTGTTACTTAGTTTGAAGTCTATGATTATTCCCAAATCCTTCTCCTGCTTGGATTTCCCTAACTCCGTACCATTTAGGGTATAAATTGCTTGTGTGTTCTTCACTCCAAAGTGCATAACTTTACATTTATCTAGATTAAATCTCATCTGCCATTTAAGTGCCCAGTCCCCCAATTTATCTAAATCCCTCTGCAGCGAAGTAACATCCTGCTCACAGTACCACCAGGTACCGAGATCCGCTCCAAATCGGCCATCTACCAGGCGCAGGATAGGGCCGAGAGGCCTTCCTGGAAGGACGACCCTCAGAGGGGTGGGAGGCAGAGCTCCACCACTTGGTGCAACGAGAGATTGCACTGGATGCCAGCTACCGGGCCTTCCAGTGGCTGATGGTCCCACTGATGCCAGCACAACCCACGCCATGCCACCAATAGCCGTGACTATGGCGGCACAGGGCCACTGTATGAGAGGATGGCCAACGACCCTGAGTTTGGAGAAGATACGGAGTGGCGTCTGGATCAGATCATGGATCTTCGGATGGAGGGCCCAGCCGACTGGGACGAGGTGGACCTCAATGAACTGGAGCTCCTGGCCCGACAGAAATGCGAGCTTGAGAAGGCCTACAAGCAACTGTTTAATGGAGCCCCACAGTTAGGTTCGAGTCCCATGGCCTGGGACTGGTCGGCGGAGGAATTGGTGCCTGAGATAGGGTTCCCGTCACGTACCCAGCAGAAGCGCTGGCAAGGGGCAGAGCGCCGCTGGCCTCTGCCCGCCCCCCATTCTGCCACGAGGAGCAGACAGATGTTCCCTGGGCTTGTCTTTCCCCAGCCTTTGATTTCCCCGGAGATGGAGGACCCCATGCTCCCCCAAGAAGATCCGGCGCCAGTGGCAATTTCCCCAACGGAAAAACTGGCAGCCGGACAGAGCGCCGAGGCCCTCTGCCCACCGTCCTTGATTATTTCCCCGGACCCACCCGAGGATCCCCCTGGGCTTGTTTCCACACAGTGTAACGTTGGGTGCTTCCAGCCCTACCTGTGTGCTTGAGGGCAGCATATCTGATGCTGCTCGCTGACCAATGCCCGGTTTAAATGGAGACAGGCAGGGAGGTGGTTGCATGAGGCGCGGCTTGAGTGGGGGGCGTGGCCTGGTGAAGGTCTTTAAAAACCCTCAGTGTATTCTCAGCAGTTGCCAGATCGTGGTTATCCATACCTGAGCTCCTTGTACCTGACTGCTATATTGAATTAACCCGTTTTGACCTCTGCTTTTTTCTGACTATTCTGCCTTCTGTTGCCCTAGACATTTTCTTGTACTACGCCACTGCTCTGATATCGACCCGGCTATTCCATTTGACCATTCTGAACTCTGTATTCCTGATTCTGGCTCGGCTGACTACTCCCTGTGTTGTTAACCCTTTCTGTCTAGCTAGTTTACCTGGCCAATTCTAAGGACCAGACAGTTAGAGATCTTTCACGGCTACTTGTTGGTAGCTTCTGGCTCTGTGGAGTGTTGGGCGTTAAGTACTGCGTGGTGGGATCTGGGAACCGTGACATTACGATCTGGCCAATATGGATCCCGCAGACTTAACACAGCACTTGGCTAACTTTGTATCCAGACAGGATGAGCAGGATCATAGGATGGATCAGTTTGCTATTGCCTTACAAACTATCCTGACTCGTACGGCTCACCTGGAACCAGCTGGGGTTGCACCCCTGCTTGATATACCTGTGTCCCCTGTCGTTCAGACATCCCAGGTACACATGACCGCTTCTATGAGGTTTGACGGTACTCCCTTAGAGTGCCGGGGATTTTTGGTCCATGTGGATATTCATTTTTAAATAATCCACAGATGTTTTTCTCTGACATTGCAAAGTGGGGTTCATTATTAATCATCTGTCTGGCAGAGCATTGACATGGGCGACTCCGTTATGGGAGGCAGAGAGGCCTATCATACGGGATTATAAAGAATTCATAGCCGAGTTACAACGTACATTTAATCCTACCAGAAAGGCCACGGTAGCTGGCAAATCCTTGTTCCGCATACGTCAAGGGAACAGGACTGTTTCTGATTATGCCATAGAATTTAAAACCTTGATCTCTGATGTGAACTGGACAAATGAGACACTGGTTCTGGCTTTTTGGAGGGGTTATCAGAGTCATTGATGCATGAATTGGCTCCACGTAAACTATCTGAGGTTTTGTGTGAACTCATTGTTTATTGTATAGATCTGGATAATCAGATAAGGGACAGAAGGACTCCAAGAGAGAAGCCCAGAGACCGTTACCTAGGTTGGCCCCTGTCTTTCAGGCACCACCAAGAGAGTTATCTCCTCCCTCTGAGCCTATGCAACTAGGCCGTACTAGGCTTACAGAGGAAGAGAGAACAAGGCGTTTCCGTGAGGGATTGTGCCTGTATTGTGGTTTGGGGGGTCATGTACGATTTCAATGTCCTACTCGTCCTAAGATGCATGATAAACCGGAGAAACTACCGCACCTAAGGCAGCTGAGGAGACAGGCTTGGGTGTGACGTGCATGTCTCCTGTCAAAGACACTAAACTTATGTTACCAGTATCCGTGGCTTGGGAGACCAAGACCACACATACTACCGCTCTTTTTTGGATTCTGGGGCTGCTGGCAACTTTATCGATGTTAACTACACTTCTTCCATTTCTCTACCTCTGGTTGTAAGAGAGACACCCTTAGCCGTCGAAGCCATAGACGGCAGACCATTATCCTGCCCTAGGATTACTCACGATACGGTTACAGTGGTTCTTACCACTGGTCTCTTTCATAAAGAAGAAATCATATTTCAAGTTATCCATTCACCTTCCAATCCTGTTGTACTTGGTTTCCCTTGGTTGGTGGAACATAATCCTGTTATTGATTGGGCTAAGGGAGAGATACTGTCTTGGAGTCCTGCTTGTTTTGGGACTTGTTTAATACCCAGTCAGCATGTCGGTGCCCTGAACACACCACAGCTCTCCATTGTCTACAGAGGTTCCTGACCAATACGCCGACCTCAGGGCTGTATTTGATAAAAGAGAGGCAGAGAAACTGCCTCCACATAGACCATATGATTGTGCCATTGATATTCATCCTGGTACCATGCCTCCTCGAGGCAAAGTAATATCCTCTTTCCATAAAGGAGAACCAAATTATGGAAGAGTACATAAAGGAGAATTTGGAGAGAGGTTTTATCCGACGTTCCTCTTCTCCAGCAGGGGCTGGGTTCTTTTTTGTGTCTAAAAAAGAGGGAGATTTACGCCCGTGTATCGATTATAGGGGGCTTAACAAGATCACCATTAAGAACGTGTACCCTATCCCTCTCATATAAGAACTGTTCGACAGGTTAAGGGGGTCAGCAGTATACACAAAACTTGATTTAAGAGGAGCTTACAACCTGATACGTATAAAAGAGGGGCATGAGTGGAAAACAGCATTTAACACCAGGAGTGGGCATTATGAATACTTGGTCATGCCTTTCGGTCTTTGTAATGCTCCAGCGGTATTCCAGGATTTTATTAATGATGTGCTCAGAGATTTCTTACAAACCTTTGTTATAGTATACCTAGACGATATATTGATTTACTCTCCGATCTGAAAACCCACCATGCACATGTCAGACAGGTATTAGCAAAATTACTGGACAATGGTCTTTATTGCAAACTAGAGAAGTGTTTATTCGACATAACTACTGTGAAATTCCTTGGGTATATTATCACTCCAGAAGGTTTTGAGATGGATCCTTCTAAACTCACGGCCATCTCAGAATGGCCTCTCCCTCAAGGTCTCAAGGCCATACAGAGGTTTCTGGGGTTTTCCAACTATTATAGGAGATTTATCAAGAATTATTCCGCTGTAGCCTCCCCTATCATTAATATGACACATAAAGGTCTGAAGAACCAGATCTGGTCTTCTCAATCCAAACAAGCATTCGAAGCCCTCAAACAAGCTTTCACTTCCGCTCCCGTGTTACGGCATCCTGATCCAGGATTCCGTTTGTTTCTTGAGGTTGATGCTTCCGAGATAGGCATTGGGGGCTTGTCCTGTCTCAAAGAGAGTCTCCAGGAAAACCTCTACATCCTTGTGGGTTCTTTTCAAGAAAATTATCACCAGCAGAACGCAATTACGATATCGTAAAACAGAGAATTGCTTGCTATTGTGTCTGCCCTATCAGAGTGGAGACATTTGTTGGAAGGTACTCTTGACCCTTTATTGATAATTACTGATCATAAGAACCTTAGGTACATCGGGGATGCTAAAATGTTTGAACGCGAGACAGGCCAGGTGGTCATTGCTACTGTCTCGGTTTAATTTTGTATTGACTTACAGACCAGGTGACCGCAATGTAAAGGCTGATGCCTTATCTCGTCAATATGACCCATATGAATCTAATACACAAGACCACAATCCTATAGTTCCTCCTGAACGTATTGTGGCTTCCACAGTCTTGTCTGTCTCCTCGCCTTTCCTGGAACGCCTCCAGGCAGTTCAAGTAGGGGCTCCACCTGACAAGCCTCCAGATATGTTGTTTGTACCTGAAAAGGAAAGACAAGAATTACTCATAATGTTTCATGATTCTAAACCAGCAGGTCATCCTGGTATTACTAAGACTCTTACCAGTATCTCCAGACAGTTCTGGTGGCCCACCATGCGACAGGACGTACGTCTGTTTGTTTTGGCTTGTCAAGTCTGTGCCAGAAGCAAAACCAGTAAATCCTTGCCTGTCGGTCTATTGCAGCCTTTACCCATGCCTAAGAGGCCTTGGTCTCATCTATCTATGGATTTTATTGTGGACTTGCCGAAGTCCAAGGGTCATACTGTGGTTCTGACAGTTGTAGACCTCTTCTCCAAAATGGCTCATTTTGTCCCTCTACCTAAGCTTCCTACAGCCAAAGAACTGGCGGTTGTATTTGCTAGAGAGATTGTACGAATACGTGGGGTTCCGTCTGAAATAGTCTCTGACAGAGGAGCCCAGTTCGTCTCTCGTTTCTGGAGGGTTTTCTGTGCAGAGATGGGGGTGCGATTGGCCTTCTCTTCAGCATATCATCCACAAACCAATGGGGCAGCAGAAGGGCAAATCAGGGTCTCGAGCAGTACATACGTTGCTTTACCACACAACAACAAGACAATTGGTCAGAGTTGTTGCCCTGGGGTTGAGTCGCACGTAATAATG
>CM019063.1:35084676-35182873 GCA_009667805.1 Leptobrachium leishanense | reverse complement strand
GAGAGGCGCTTCCCAGCAGTGTGTGGATTCATATGCTGCATTAATTATACTGCAGAAGAGGCGCTTCCCAGCAGTGTGTGGATTCATATGCTGCATTAATTATACTGCAGAGAGTGCTTCCCAGCAGTGTGTGGATTCATATGCTGCATTAATTATACTGCAGAGAGGCGCTTCCCAGCAGTGTGTGGATTCATATGCTGCATTAATTATACAGCAGAGAGGAGCTTCCCAGCAGTGTGTGGATTCATATGCTGGATTGAAACCTATGGGTTAAAAAGCCTTGTTTCTTTAAAAAAAGTTAAGAAGCCTAAAATTTCACCCAAAAAATGCCTAAAAAATCCTAAAAGAATAAATAAGTACAGGAACGTTCATTCTATTGGTAGTAATCTACTTCCCATTCTTAAATAAGCAATAAAAAACCAAATAACTCATTAAAAAAACTAAAAACCAAACTGAACCAAATCACCCGAATGATCCGAATCGCCAAAATGATCCAAACGGCAAAAATGACCCGAATCACCGAATCGATCCTAAATTTTGAATCGATATCGAATCGCCGAATCGAATCGAATACGGTCCGAAACGACCCGAAATGAAAAAAAAAACACTTGGAAAAAAACAAAACAAATTTTTCAGCGGTGCACATCTTTAATTGAAACCTATGGGATTCGTTTGATTAAACCTGTTGAATGAAACCACTGAACATCAGGGCATTTCACTGACATTTCTCTGCTGTTCAATGTGAATAGATTAACCATTGCTTCTCTATGAGGGATTTCACTACCACCGAACAGGTACCATATTTCACTGGCATTGAACAGGCACCGTATTTCATTGCCGCCGAACAGACACCGTATTTCATTGCCGCCGAACATGCACCGTATTTCACTGCTGCCAAAAAGGCATCGTATTTTACTGCCGTCAAACAGGCACTGTATTTCACTGCTGTCGAACAGCACTGTATTTCACTGCCGTCGAACAGCACTGTTTTTCACTGCCGTCGAACAGCACTGTATTTCACTGCCATCGAACAGCACTATTTCACTGACGCTGAACAGGTACCGTATTTCACTGCCGCCGAACAGGTACCGTATTTTACTGCTGTCGAACAGCACCTTATTTCACTGCTGTCGAACAGCACCGTATTTCACTGTTGTCGAACAGGCACTGTGTTTCACTGCCATTTAAAAGCACTGTATTTCACTGCCGCCGAACAGGCACCGTATTTCATTGCCACCGAACAGGCACCGGATTTCCCTGCACCCGAACAGGCACCATATTTAACTGCCGCCGAACAGACACCGTATTTAACTGGCAATTCACCAATATTTGGCAAACTGCCTGCTCTGTGAATAATCGAATGGCACCGAAATGTCACCGTACGGGGAAACTCACTGTTCGGTGCAATGTCGGGGCCAGATCGTCTCTCTCTGAATAACCCCTTAATGTAGACAGAAAAACAAGACAAGTAAAATACTTCTCTGCTCTTACCACGAGGGCCACAAAACTACAAAGTGTCCATGTAAGATGTGCGTATGCACCAAGGGTGGAGATCTCCCCCAGCTTATCGGCCCTTCGAACATTGCTCCCCGCAGAGCCGCAAGAATAAAATCTTACCAGTGACCCATACATAAAATGTGCTGAGCTCCTGCTCTGCAAATGGACCAGCGCCAGAGCAGCCTCGATAATCTCTCTGCTGTCATCGGCAGATCACATGCTGCACATATTCACAGAAACTGTAATTTAATCCAGGTTTGATCCTTCCTTATTGTGCAGTCAGCATCTCCCAATAAAACACCGCAGACATCCCGGCCCGCACCCGGAACCGCCAAGACCGGAAAATCCTGGGGCCCAGAGACGTCCCTGCACCCAGAACCACCAAGACCGGACAATCATGGGGCCCAGAGACATCCCTGCACCCGGAACCAGTAAGACCAGAAAATCCTGGGGCCCATAGACATCCCTGCACTCAGAACCACCAAGACCGTAAAATCCTGGGGCCCAGAGACATCCCTGCACCCAGAACCACCAAGACCGGAAAATCCTGGGGCCCTGAGACATCCCTGATTCCCTGCACCCGGAACCACCAAGACCGAAAATCCTGGGGCCCAGAGACATCCCTGCACCCAGAACCACCAAGACCGGACAATCCTGGGCCCAGAGACATCCCTGCACCCAGAACCAGTAAGACCGGAAAATCCTGGGGCCCATAGACATCCCTGCACTCAGAACCACCAAGACCGGAAAATCCTGGGGCCCTGAGACATCCCTGGATTCCCTGCACCCGGAACCACCAAGACCGGAAAATCCTGGGGCCCAGAGACATCCCTGCACCCAGAACCACCAAGACCGGACAATCCTGGGGCCCAGAGACATCCCTGCACCCAGAACCAGTAAGACCGGAAAATCCTGGGGCCCATAGACATCCCTGCACTCAGAACCACCAAGACCGGAAAATCCTGGGGCCCTGAGACATCCCTGGATTCCTGCACCCGGAACCACAAGACCGGAAAATCCTGGGGCCCAGAGACATCCCTGCACCCAGAACCACCAAGACCGGACAATCCTGGGGCCCAGAGACATCCCTGCACCCAGAACCACCAAGACCGGAAAATCCTGGGGCCCTAAGACATCCCTGGATTCCCTGCACCCGGAACCACCAAGACCGGAAAATCCTGGGGCCCAGAGACATCAATGCACCCAGAACCACCAAGACCGGACAATCCTGGGGCCCAGAGACATCCCTGCACCCAGAACCAGTAAGACCGGAAAATCCTGGGGCCCATAGACATCCCTGCACTCAGAACCACCAAGACCGTAAAATCCTGGGGCCCAGAGACATCCCTGGATTCCCTGCACCCGGAACCACCAAGACCGGAAAATCCTGGGGCCCAGAGACATCCCTGCACCCAGAACCACCAAGACCGGAAAATCCTGGGGTCCAGAGACATCCCTGCACCCGGAACCAGTAAGACCGGAAAATCCTGGGGCCCATAGACATCCCTGCACTCAGAACCACCAAGACCGTAAAATCCTGGGGCCCAGAGACATCCCTGCACCCGGAACCACCAAGACCGGAAAATCCTGGGGCCCAGAGACATCCCTGGATTCCCTGAACCCGGAACCACCAAGACCGGAAAATCCTGGGGCCCAGAGACATCCCTGGATTCCCTGAACCCGGAACCACCAAGACCGGAAAATCCTGGGGCCCAGAGACATCCCTGCACCCAGAACCACCAAGACTGGAAAATCCCAGGGCCCAAAGACATACCTGCACCCAGAACCACCAAGACCGGAAAATCCCGGGACCCAAAGACATCCCTGCACCCAGAACTACCAAGACTGGAAAATCCTGGGGCCCAAAGACAGACTCTAAACTACTGAGACACAAACATACTCAGACCCCACTAAAACCCCCAAAATACAGAGACCCCAAAATTATGACTATTCAATAAAACATTAAACTTTCTCCCGGCCTGGGAAATCAGTCTTTCTGCCCATTCTCCTGCCTTTCTGTTCCTCTCTCTTGTCTTCCTGTCCATTTTTTACTTTTTTCCCCCCTCTCCTTATTTCCTGCCTCCCCCCACCTTGCTGCTATTTTCCTCATGCTTTTTGTCTGTTTTCTCCAGCCTTTCTGACCCTTTTGCCCCCCTGCTGCTCTGATACATTTTCACCCCCCCTCAAGACTTTCATCCCCTGCCTTTTGGACCTCTTTCCTCTTGCTTCTGCCCCCTTTCCCATGCCTCCTGCTGTGACGCTTTACCTTGCTTTATGGTCTAATTTCCCATGCTTTACTGTCTCATTTCCCCTGCATTCCTTCCCAGTTTCCCATACTTTACTGTCTCATTTCCTCTGCCTTCCTGTCCCCATTCCCATGCTTTACTGTCTCATTTTCCTCACCTTCCTTCCCTCTTTCCCATGCTTTACTGCCTCATTTCCCCTGTGTCAGGCTCGCGCCATGAAGGAGCCATGGCACAGCCTCTTTAGTGATATATTCTGAAAGCGCTGGGGGTGAGCAGGCAAACAGACAATGGAGGAGGCTGTATTGGCACAATAAGCTTGTATTGTAGAATCTGGTACACAGCAAACAGTCATTGCAAAACACAAAAATACAATCACCGGCAAGTGGATGGTGGGTAGTGATGAGCCGAGTTCGGATTGCATTCGAACTCGAACTTTCCAAATGTTCGAATTCGAACTCAATCTCAATACAAGTCAATGGGACTCAAAATTCGATTTTTAGAGTGCCCTCCAAGAGGGCATATATGCTAGATATTTGCCATAAAAGGTGTATGGGGGTCCGGGTAGTGCCCTGGGGGACAGGAAGCAAGGACAAAAAGTTAAAAAAAAGTTTTTAAAGAAACAGTGAGTATTCCATGAAATAAGGGTTAAAAATAAAATCGAAAAATTCCTTCAAATATCGTGCCTAGGAGGTCCCCATAACCTGCCCGTGAAGTGGCGGATTTCTAGGATGTATAGAAACCCTTAAAAACAAAAAAATGACGTTTCAAATGACGGTAAATGCTTTTCCTTTAATCTATCCATAAACAACTGCTTGGGGCGGCATCCTGTATGAAAAGAGGAGACATTTTAGGACACGCAGAAAAAGTTTACTGATTTTTTTGGCTAAATTATTGTGAAATATATGCAGGCTTTGGATGAAAGTAATAATAGGTGCTTCAAAATTGGTCCTTTAGCGTCCCCAACAGTGCCGTCACACCGTAACCCCTCTGAGGATATGAATCTGATACAGGCGTCAGTGGCAGTGCACCCAAATATTGTGCCTTTGGTGCCAGGCCAGCAAGTGCCATTATACAGTAACCCCTCTGTGGTATTGTGGAAGAGTGCAGGGTTGGACCATGCGGTCAGTCAGGGCCGGTGCTAGACTATTTTGCACCCTAGGCAAGACCAGCTACTTGCACCCCCCCAAAAAAAAACCCCAAAAAACGACACAACATGAAACTGCTAAATTTCTTTTTATTTAAGAATAAAGTTTGAAAAGCACCAATAGTAAAGGTAAAATAAATATAAACTGTATTAAACCGTTTTAAATTAACTCTATTAAACAAATTAAAATTAACTGTATTGAACAAATATAAATTAACGAAAAAATAAATAAGAGTTGTCACGCAAGTTTCAATTTCAGACACATCAAAATCTCACTTTGCGTGCCTTAACCTTTTGCAAATTTTCATCATGCATATATATATATTGCCCAGGCCAGATCACATCATGCATATATATATATTGCCCAGGACAGCCCACATCATGCATATATATATTGCCCAGGCCAGCTCACATCATGCGTATATATATATTGCCCAAGCTATCTCACATCATGCCTATATATATATTGCCCAGACCAGCTCACATCATGCTCACAGACAGTCACAGATTCGCCATCATGCGTATATATATTGCACAGGCCAGCTCACATCATGCGTATATATATTGGCCAGGCCAGCCCACATCATGCGTATATATATATTGCCCAGACCAGCTCACATCATGCTCACAGACAGTCACAGATTCGCCATCATGCATATATATATTGCCCAGGCCAGCTCACATCATGCGTATATATATTGCCCAGGCCTAAGCCAGCTCACATCATGCGTATATATATATATTGCCCAGGCAGCCCACATCATGCGTATATATATATTGCCAAGGCCAGCTCACATCATGCGTATATATATATTGCCCAGGCTAGCTCACATCATGAGTATATATATATTACCTAGGCCAGCCCACATCATGCGTATATATATATTGCCCAGACCAGCTCACATCATGCTCACAGTCACAGATTCGCCATCATGCATATATATATTGCCCAGGCCAGCTCACATCATGCGTATATATATTGCCCAGGCCTAAGCCAGCTCACATCATGCGTATATATATATATTGCCCAGGCAGCCCACATCATGCGTATATATATATTGCCAAGGCCAGCTCACATCATGCGTATATATATATATTGCCCAGGCTAGCTCACATCATGAGTATATATATATTACCTAGGCCAGCCCACATCATGCATATATATATATATATTGCCCAGGCTAGCTCACATCATGCGTATATATATTGCCCAGGCCCAGGCCAGCTCACATCATGCATATATATATATTGCCCAGGCCAGCCCACATCATGCGTATATATATATTGCCCAGGCCAGCCCACATCATGCATATATATATATTGCCCAGGCTAGCTCACATCATGCGTATATATATATTGCCCAGGCCAGCCCACATCATGCATATATATATATTGCCCAGGCCAGCCCACATCATGCGTATCTATATATTGCCCAGCCCAGGCCAGCTCACATCATGCATATATATATTGCCCAGGCCCAGGCCAGCTCACATCATGTGTATATATATTGCCCAGGCCAGTCCACATCATGCGTATATATATTGCCCAGGCGCCAGCCCATCAACATCATGCGTAATATATATTTCCCAGGCCAGCTCAGATCATGCATATATATATATATATATATTGCCCAGGCCCCCACATCATGCGTATATATATTGCCCAGGCCAGCTCACATCATGCAATATATATTGCCAGGCTAGCTCACATCATGCATATATATAATTGCCCAGGCCTGCCAGCTCACATCATGCGTATATATATATTGCCAAGGCCAGCGCACATCATGAGGATATAAATATTGCCCAGGCCAGCTCACATCATGCTCACAGTCACAGATTCGCCATCATGCGTATATATATTGCCCAGGCCAGCTCACATCATGCGTATATATATTGCCCAGGCCCAGGCCAGCTCACATCATGCGTATATATATTGCCCAGGCCAGCTCACATCATGCTCACAGACAGTCACAGATTCGCCATCATGCGCATATATATTGCCCAGGCCAGCTCACATCATGCGTATATATATTGCCCAGGCCCAGGCCAGCTCACATCATGTATATATATATATATATATATATATATTGCCCAGGCCAGCCCACATCATGCGTATATATATATATTGCCCAGGCCAGCTCACATCATGTGTATATGTATATATTGCTCAGGCCAGCTCACATAATGCATATATATATATATATATATATTGTGAAAAACAAAAATTGGTGGTGTTGCGCTAAAAGAAAGTAAAAAAACTTTTGTATAGTCTATGTTGGAGGCATGCTATTCTGCACAGCAAAGAGAGAAAGAAAGTTCTATTTCTCTATAGTTCGTTCAGTGGATATCCAGTCCCTGTTGTAGAAAGGATTTTCAGTAAAATCTTCCAAACCTTTGGAACGAACGACCACTTCTTTGGTGAATCTTCATTAAAAAGTATGTATCTTTTTTTGTAGGTTTTCTACCTCCTGTCTAAGTGCCTCACTTGGAAGGACTGCATTAAGGCTAGGGTCAGACTAACGCATTTTTCACGTTGTCCGTGAAAAAGTGCGTTCGAACGAATGGACGTATTTTTTCACGGAATACGCAATAGCGGTCATACGATGCGCAGTTTCATCCGTGATTTTGTACGGATCATCAATAAAACACTTTTTGGGTCTGGACGTTATGTTGGCCGGACATTAGCAGCGTCTGACGTCTCCTAATCACGCACACACGCCGCTAGCGGACGCAGCGCACTCTGTACGTCAGTACTAGTGTTTTCACGTTCTCGAAAAAATGCGTTTGTTTGCCGCTTGCGTTGCGCGGCCGCACTTTTGTGCGACCGTTCTTCGTATATTGGCCGTCATTGCCCGGCATCTGCTGCTAGCACGGCCGTGATTAAGTGCGGCTGCACGCGCGTTCGCACTGCCTCAGTCTGACCCTAGCCTTAGAAGACTTCACAAGCTCTATACAATAGAGCTTGTGAAGTCTTCTAAATGCAGTCCTTCCAAGTGAGGCACTTAGACAGGAGGTAGAAAACCTACAAAAAAAGATACATACTTTTTAATGAAGATTCACCAAAGAAGTGGTCGTTCGTTCCAAAGGTTTGGAAGATTTTACTGAAAATCCTTTCTACAACAGGGACTGGATATCCACTGAACGAACTATAGAGAAATAGAACTTTCTTTGTCTCTTTGCTGTGCAGAATAGCATGCCTCCAACATAGACTATACAAAAGTTTTTTTACTTTCTTTTAGCGCAACACCACCAATTTTTGTTTTTCATGTTATATGCTTTCTGAATTTGGTGGATATCAGGGTGGTGTTTTTTGCTGCTCATTGTTTTGGGTGTTTCCACAGTATAAACCCTCTTTATATATATATATATTGCCTAGGCCAGCTCACATCATGCGTATATATATATATTACCCAGGCCAGCCCACATCATGCATATATATTGCCCAGGCCCAGGCCAGCTCACATCATGCATATATATATATTGCCCAGGCCAACCCACATCATGCGTATATATATATATATATTGCCCAGGCCAGCTCACATCATGCTCAGACAGTCACAGATGCGCCATCATGTGCATATATATTGCCAAGGCCAACTCACATCATGCGTATATATATTGCCCAGGCCAGCTCACATCATGCATATATATATATATATATATATATATATTGCCCAGTCCAGCCCACATCATGCATATATATATTGCCAATGCCTAGGCCAGCTCACATCATGCGTATATATATATATTGCCCAGGCCAGCTCACATCATGCGTATATATATATATTGCCCAGGCCAGCTCACATCATGTGTATATATATATTGCCCAGGCCAGCTCACATCATGTATATATATATATATATATATATATATGCTAGGCCAGCCCACATAATGCGTATATATATTGTCCAGGCCAGGCCAGCACATCATGCATATATATATATATTGCCCAGGCCAGCCCACATCATGCGTATATATATATATTGCCCAGGCTAGCTCACATCATGCATATATATTGCCCAGGCCCAGGCCAGCTCACATCATGCATACATATATATAACCCAGGCCAGCCCACATCATGCGTATATATATATATATTGCCCAGGCCAGCTCACATCATGTTATATATATAATATATATATATATATTGCCTAGGCCAGCCCACATAATGCGTATATATATTGTCCAGGCCCAGGCCAGCTCACATCATGCATATATATATATATTGCCCAGGCCAGCCCACATCATGCGTATATATATATATTGCCCAGGCTAGCTCACATCATGCATATATATTGCCCAGGCCCAGGCCAGCTCACATCATGCATACATATATATAACCCAGGCCAGCCCACATCATGCGTATATATATATATATTGCCCAGGCCAGCCCACATCATGCGTATATATATTGCCCAGGCCCAGGCCAGCTCACATCATGCGTATATATATATTGGCCAGGCCAGCTCACATCATGCATATATATATATATATATATATTGCCCAGGCCAGCCCACATCATGCGTATATATATTGTCCAGGCCCAGGCCACCTCACATCATGCGTATATATTTATATGGCCCAGGCCAGCTCACAACATGCGTATATATATATATATTGCCCAGGCCAGCCCACATCAGGTGTATATATATATATATTACCCAGGCCAGCCCACATCATGCGTATATATATTGTCCAGGCTCAGGCCAGCTCACATCATGCGTATAAATATATTGCCCAGGCCAGCCCACATCATGCGTATATATATTGCCCAGGCCAGCCCACATCATGCGTATATATATATATTGCCCAGTCCAGCCCACATCATGCGTATATATATATTGCCCAGGCCATCTCACATCATGCCTATATATATATTGCCCAGGCCAGCCCACATCATGCGTATATATAAATTGCCCAGTCCAGCTCACATCATGCGTATATATATATTGCCCAGGCCAGCCCACATCATGCGTATATATATTGCCCAGGCCACCCAACATCATGTGTAAATATATTGCCCAGGCCAGCGCACATCATGCGTATATATATATTGCCCAGGCCCAGGCTAGCTCACATCATGCGTATATATATATAGCCCAGGCCAGCCCACATCATGTGTATATATATATATATATATTGCCTAGGCCAGCTCACATCATGCGTATATATATTGCCCAGGCCCAGGCCAGCTCACATCATGCGTATATATATATATTGCCCAGGCCAGCTCACATCATGCATATATATATATTGCCCAGGCCAGCCCACATCATGCGTATATATATATATTGCCCAGGCCAGCTCACATCATGCTCACAGACAGACACAGATGCGCCATCATGCATATATATATTGCCCAGGCCAGCCCACATCATGCGTATATATTATCCTGGCCTGCCCACATCATTCATATATATATTACCCAGGTCAGCCCACATCATGCGTATATATATTGCCCAGGCCAGCTCACATCATGCGTATATATATATTGCCCAGGCACAGGCCAGCTCACATCATGCATATATATATATATATATTGCCCAGGCAAGCCCACATCAAGCGTATATATATAAATTGCCCAGGCTAGCTCACATCATGCGTATATATATATTGCCCAGGCCAGCCCACATCATGCGTATATATATATTGCCCAGGCCAGCTCACATCATGCTCACAGACAGTCACAGATGTGCCATCATGGGTATATATATATTGCCCAGGCCAGCCCACATCATGTATATATATATTGCCCAGGCCCAGGCCAGCTCACATCATGCGTATATATATATTGCCCAGGCCAGCTCACATCATGCGTATATATATATATTACCCTGGCCTGCCCACATCATGCATAAATATATTGCCCAGGCCAGCCCACATCATGCGTATATATATTGCCCAGGCCCAGGCCAGCTCACATCATGCATATATATATATTGCCCAGGCCAGCTCACATCATGCGTATATATATATTGCCCAGGCCAGCTCACATGCGTATATATATATTGCCCAGGCCAGTCCACATCATGCGTATATATATTGCCCAGGCCAGCCCACATCATGTATATATATATTGCCCAGGCCCAGGCCAGCTCACATCATGCGTATATATATATATTACCCTGGCCTGCCCACATCATGCATATATATATTGCCCAGGCCAGCCCACATCATGCGTATATATATTGCCCAGGCCACCCAACATCATGCATAAATATATTGCCCAGGCCAGCCCACATCATGCGTATATATATTGCCCAGGCCCAGGCCAGCTCACATCATGCATATATATATATTGCCCAGGCCAGCTCACATCATGCGTATATATATATTGCCCAGGCCAGCTCACATCATGCGTATATATATATTGCCCAGGCCAGTCCACATCATGCGTATATATATTGCCCAGGCCAGCCCACATCATTCATATATATATATATATTGCCCAGACCAGCTCACATCATGCTCACAGACAGTCACAGATGCGCCATCATGCGTATATATATTGCCCAGGCCAGCCCACATCATGTGTATATATTACCCTGGCCTGCCCACATCATGCGTATATATATTACCCAGGCCAGCCCACATCATGCGTATATATATATTGCCCAGGGACAGGCCAGCTCACATCATGCATATATATATATATATTGCCCAGGCCAGCCCACATCATGCGTATATATATAAATTGCCCAGGCTAGCTCACATCATGCGTATATATATATTGCCCAGGCCAGCCCACATCATGCATATATATATATTGCCCAGGCCAGCTCACATCATGCACAGACAGTCACAGATGCACCATCATGCGTATATATATATTGCCTAGGCCAGCCCACATCATGTATATATTTATTGCCCAGGCCCAGGCCAGCTCACATCATGCATATATATATATTTCCCAGGCCAGCTCACATCATGCGTATATATATATTGCCCAGACCAGCTCACATCATGCGTATATATATATATATTACCCTGGCCTGCCCACATCATGCGTAAATATATTGCCCAGGCCAGCTCACATCATGCGTATATATATATATATTTTGCCCAGGCTATCTCACATCATGCGCATATATATTGCCCAGGCCAGTCCACATCATGCGTATATATATATTGCCCAGGCCTGCCCACATCATGCTCACAGACAGTCACAGATGCACCATCATCCGTATATATATTGCCCAGGCCAGCTCACATCATGCGTATTAGACATGTGCACAGCACAAAATTTCATTTTGAACTAATGGATTAGTCCTAAAATGCAATTTATTTAGTTGCTAAAGAAATTCATTTTCAGTTCTTTAGTATGAAAACTAATTTCATTCATCCGAAAACCAGTGGATACAATTACTATTGTAGTGGCTCCTCAGAGGGTTGAGATTGCTGCTTGTTACAGTATCTATCACTCTCAGCACAATGTGTCAGGCATAGCTGTTACAGTAACTGACTGCTGCTCATCACAGCGCTCAGAGTTTCCGTAAAACTAGTAAATAATATCTTTTTTATATATGAGGTTAGAACAATATTATTTCCTTGTTTTACTGAAACTGTGAGCGCTGTTACAGTCAGTTACTGTAACAGTTGAGCCTGATACATTGTACTGAGAGATAATATAACAAGCTGCCGATCTCAGCGCTCACAGCCACTGGATTTAAAGGGCTAAAAAAAAGGCTCCTCTCGGTATAATGTTTAGAACATCCTCCTGCATTAATTAATGCCCCTCTCTGTATAGAACATCCTACTGCATTGGCATGTGGAGGTTGCAGAACTTCGGAATGCAAAGCTTATCCAGCACAGGAGTGAGAACTTTTACTTAAACTTTGCATCTCTGTGGGGATGACACCGGAATATAAAAGCAGGGGAGAGGGAAAATATTAACATAAATCAGTCTGAAAGCTCAGAGAAGAGACGACTGGTGCAAATTTATTTTTATAATAAAATAAAGCACTTTAAATCCAGGGAAAACATTCAAATAAATCACACTGAAGGCTCATAATGACAGAGTAACTGTGAGAGCTGGATACTAAATGTATCAGACGTAAAAAAAAAACTTTATAACAAGCAGCACTGGGAGAGGAGAGGGACTTTATATAAAACGTGTATTATAGATGAGGAAAGGGGGATAGTGCTCCTGGATAATATAAAATGTATCAGATCTAAGCCCCTATTATGCAGAGCGGGAGTGGAGATAACACACGCTTTATAAAGTCCCTCTTTTCTCCCTGCGCTGCTTGTTATAAAGGGGTTTTTACTATCCAGCCCTCCTCTGTCATTAGCTTTCAGTGTGATTTATTTGAATGTTTTCCCTCTCCAGCTGCTTTTATCATCTTGTCTGCCTCATAGACATGCAAGGGTTAAGTAAAGGATTCCTCTCCTGTGCTGGCTGTCTGTGCTGCGAGTGAGTATTCTGGAGCTCTATCACTGTCTGAGTTTCGGGTAGGAGTCGGGAAGGATTACACATACAAACCTTTTCTGTAGCTTTGCGATGTTCTGCTCTTCATTGCTGGTCTCCGTCACTCATCAATGTAATATCACAAAAAGGACTGAAACTAAAATGTAGTGCATTTTATTTTAGTTTCTTTCGTTTTGGTACTGAGCAGTTTCGTATCTCTTGAGTCATACTAAAACTAAATTATCCCAAAATTCTGACTAAATCTTTTTAGTACTAAAACGAATGCACATGTCTAATGCTTATATAAATTGGCCAGGCCCAGGCCAGCACACATCATGCGTATATATATATTGCCCAGGCCAGCCCACATCATGCGTATATATATTGCCCAGGCCCAGGTCAGCTCACATCATGCGTATATATATATATTGCCCAGCCAGCCCACATCATGCGTATATATATTGCCCAGGCCAGCCCACATCATGCGTATATATATATTGCCCAGGCCAGCTCACATAATGCGTATATATATTACCCAGGCCTGCCCACATCATGCATATATATATATTCCAGGCCAGCTCACATCATGCGTATATATATATTGTCCAGGCTAGCTCACATCATGCGTATATATATATATATATATATATATATATATTGCCCAGGCCAGCTCACATCATGCGTATATATATTGCCCAGGCCAGCCCACATCATGCGTATAATATATTGCCCAGGCCCAGGTCAGCTCACATCATGTGTGTATATATATTGCCCAGCCAGCCCACATCATGCGTATATATATATTGCCCAGGCCAGCCACATCATGCGTATATATATATTGCCCAGGCCAGCTCACATAATGCATATATATATTACCCAGGCCTGCCCACATCATGCATATATATATATTCCAGGCCAGCTCACATCATGCGTATATATATATATTGCCCAGGCTAGCTCACATCATGCGTATATATATATATATATTGCCCAGGCCAGCTCACATCATGCGTATATATATATTGCCCAGGCCAGCCCACATCATGCATATATATATTGCCCAGGCCCAGGCCAGCCCACATCATGCATATATATATTATCCAGGCCAATCCCCTGGTGGAGATAGGGGGTTCATTTGAACCCCGATATCTCCAGGCATCTAGGGGGTCATGGAGGGTGTCAATCAAAAGGCCTGAGCATGGCCTTTCAAATGATACCCAACATGACCAGGTATAAAGTAAAAGTAAATTAAAAAAAATACATGTATTTTTTTTGTGTGTTATTTTTATTAATGCAGCAATATTGTTCACATTTCAATTATAATGTGAACGATGATGCACTAATGATTTTTTTCTATGGGGTGCGTTTGCTATAAATCACGTAATTCCCCCCAACAAAATGTAACAAGTCCCCATTTCTAATTTTTGTAAAAGCGCACCCCATAGCAAACATAACCGCAAACGCTCATGTGCTAAAATGTGAAAAAAAAACACTTTACACACTGCAGATGATTAAAAATTCAATTTTTATTGCATTTCTTGTCATAATATACAGGCAGGACATGTCGTATACATATAAAAATGATATATTATGAATCTGCGGAGTCTGCCGGAAAGAACGATATCTAATATGTCTGGGTTATTTAATAAAATGTGGCTTCAAATCGCGTTTAAACATGATGAGCGAAAGCGGTAAAAATGAGCTGAGCACACAGCAGTGAAATGCAGCATATTAGAGGAAGATTTAGTAGAGAAATTAACACTTCTCAGAAGTAGACACCACACCCTCAGTATAGTCTACATACATACAATGTATCAAATTCATTAGACCTGACTAAAAACACCTGTTGTTTACCGTTTGAGAACACAGGTCATATAGAGGTGAGAATTTTTGCACGTACACATTAGTTTATAATTCAATATCTAATAAACTGTTGCTTATAATATTCTGCAGTAAAGAATCTCTTTATTTCTAGATTTTTTAGTATTTTTTAAGCATTTTTTATACTTTTTTCAAACAGTGCCGTCACACAGTAACCCCTCTGAGGATATGAATCTGGTACGGGCGTCAGTGGCAGGGCACCCAAATATTGTGCTTTTGGTGCCAGGCCAGCAAGTGCTTTCATACAGTAACCCCTCTGTAGTATTGTGGAAGAGTGCAGGGGTGGAGCATGCGGTTCAAAAAATTAAAATGATATAAATGTGGCAAAGGCATCAGTGCAGCCAAATATTGTGCCTTTCATGGCAGCAAGTGCCTTCACACCGTAACCCTTTTGTGGTATTGTCGAAGAGTGCAGGGTTGGACCCTGCGGTTCAAAAAATTAAAATGATATAAATGTGGCACAGGCGTCAGTGCAACCAAATATTGTGCCTTTCAACAAAAAAATGACGTTTCAAATGATGGTAAACGGTTTTCCTTAATCTATTCATAAAAAACTGCTTGGGGCGGCAGTCTGTATGAAAAGAGGAGAAATTTTAGGACACGCAGATTTTTGGGCTAAATTATGGTGAAACTTATGTAGGCTTTGGATGAAAGTAACAATAGGCGCTTTAAAATTGGGCCTTTAGTGTCGGCAACAGTGCCGTCACACCGTAACCCCTCTGTGGTATTGTGGAAGAGTGCAGGGTTGGACCCTGCAGTCCAAAAAATTTAAATGATATAAATCTGGTAATATAGGCGTCAGTGCACCCAAATATTGTGCCTTTGGTGGCAGCAAGTGCCGTCACACCGTAACCCCTTTGTGGTATTTTGGAAGAGTTCAGTGGTGGAGGTTTTGTGAATGCAGAAGACATCCCCGATCTATTCCGTTACGTCAGCATCAGGGGATTGATAGCTGCTGATCCAGGACTGATTCATTTTTATAAATGTCAGCCGTCTACAGAGTCGGTGGACAGACGCACTCTTTTGTCTGTGATAAAACCTCCAGCGGCAGTGAACGTCCTTTCAGAAAGCATGCTAGATGAAGGGTAACCTAGTAGCTGCATAGCATATTGGCTAAATTCTGGCCAGTGATCCAATCTCAACACCCAGTAAGCCAGTGGATCATCTCCTGGAAAGTTATCCAGGTCTGCCCTTGCCCCTAGGTAGTCCTGCACCATATGGTGAAGACACTGGCAATGGGTGCCTACATTTGACGTCCCTGGGCGTCGTGGACTAAAAAAATTAAAAAAGGCATCAGTCAAGCAGCCCCGGCCTTCAACACTATTCCTCTGATCATCCGCAGCCTCAGAAGCAGCTGTGTCATCACTTGGTAACCTACCAGTTCCTGGAAAGGTGTTACACAAGTGTCGCTTTAGAGCGTCCTCATGTTTTTTCCTCCTGTGCACCCTCTGTGCAGGCAGGATGAGCTCTGCAACTTTACCCTTGTATCGTGGATCAAGAAGGGTTGCCAACCAGTAATGATCCCTCTCCTTGATAGCACGAATCCTGAGGTCATTTAGCAGGCTTTGCAAAATAAGTGAGCCCATGCAGCATAGGTTGGAGGTGGCATTAGCTTCCGAGTCTTCCTGCTCAATGAGGAGGATGACTCCATCGTGCACTTCCTCCTCCCAGCCATGTACCAGTCCTTGTGTTTCTGGGCACACAAAACCTTCCCTTGTGGAATCCCCACCTTCAATGCCCACACTACTCAAATATTCATCCTCCTCATCCTCCTCCTGTCGGATCTGAGGAGGACCCGCTGGAATGCTGTCTGCGGAAAGACTGGGGCCTTCAGAGCTAGGGAAGGCCTCCTCTTCCTCCCGCTGCTCTGCCTCTAGAGCCACATCTAAAATTTCTCACAGAGTGTGCTCCAGCAGGAACACTAAAGGAATTGTGTCACTGATGCATGCACTGTCAGTGCTCACCATCCTCGTTGCCTCCTCAAATGGTGACAGTACAGTGCATGCATCCTTGATCATCAGCCACTGCGGGGAAAAAAAAAACAATTTAACCTGAACCTGTCCTTGTGCCATACTCACACAGGTACTCGTTGATGGCCCTCTGCTGCTTGTGCAGACGCTGCAGCATTGCTAATGTCGAGTTCCACCTGATGGGCATGTTACAGATCAGACGGTTTGTGGGAAGGTGGAATTCTCTTTGAATTTCTGCCAGGTGAACGCTTGCTGGGAATGACTGTCTGAAGTGGCTGCATACTTTTCTGGCCTGGCTGAGAAGCTCTGCCAGCCCTGGGTACCTGTTAGGTAGTTAGGAAATGCTGTACCACCAGATTTAGGACATGTGCTAGGCATGGTACTAGCGTCAACTTAACCAGGCTTAGTGTGGAGAGAAGGTTGCTGCCATTATCACAGACGACCATTCCCAGCTGAAGCTGGCGTGGTGTTAACCATCTCTGCACCTGCCCATGCAGAGCTGACAGAATTTCTGGCCCGGTGTGGCTCCTGTCCCCTAAACCAACCAGCTCAAGCACAGTATGGCATCTTTTTGCTTGAGCCATTGCATAGCCCCTGCCACGCGTTGGTTTAACTGCCACTTCGCCAGAGACAGAGAAGGAGGTGGAGCAGGAGGAGGAGGAAGAGGGAGAGGTGGTGGTGGAGCAGACAGACCTCATACAAGCAGGATTCTGGAGGCATGTTGGATGAACAAGCTCCAACACAGAGCCCCGTCTTGGATCCCTCCCAGCTGCAATCAGAGTTACCCAGTGTGCTGTGAAGGAAATGTAATGACCCTGACCATGCTTGCTGGACCACGTGTCTAAAGTCACATGCACCTTGCTGCTGACTGCCTTCACAATGACTCGATAACATTGTCTTCCACGTGCTGGTATAGTGCTGGAATGGCCTTCAGTGCAAAGTAATGGCGTTTTGGAACATGCCACTGTGGTACAGCACATTCAGCAAATTCACGGAAGGGAGCAGAGTCCACCAGCTGGAAAGGCAGCAGCTGCAATGCGAGTAATTTTGCTAAGCTGGCTTTTTTTTATTGTAATAAAGTTTTATTGAGTTTTTAAGCAGACTTGACAGTACATTGAATGCATGGCTGCATATTCAAGCAGTCGCGGAAGGCATGGAACATAGGTATCTGATAGTAAAATGCGTAATCTATAATGCGTCTCATTCAACATCATATACAGTCATGGCCGAAACCCCAGGGGCGGTTGGCCAGTCATTTGTTATTCAATTGCGGTCATTGTGGGGTGGGGAGCAGGCTGGTTTAGACCAATAAAACCAACGCCGCAGATGTCTGGCGTAGGTGCCGGAGGATTGGACTAAGCTGGCATTTAGACGCTGTGCTTGGGGATGGTTGGGACTATATTTTTTCTTACACTGCAGCAGCTGGGCTAACGTAATCTGACTGCGTAAATCTTCAGCTGATGGGATGCTGTCACATTGTGAGGAAGGACCTGGTACATACATTACTGTAGCATTATCCCTGTCAGTGGAGGTTGGAGTCAATGACATGGCAGGACATATAGTGAGGGTAGAGACAGGTGAGGAGGAGGACCTACGCAAAGTTTTGCGCCAACGGGATGTGTGGCAGGTGGTCATATGTCGCCTCAAGCATGTGGTACCCAAGCGTCCGGTGTCTTTCCCACGCTTGAGCCTCATCTGACATAGATTACAAATAGCAACGGTGGGGTCTGCTGCACATTTCTTAAAGAACTCTAAGACAGCAGAGTTCCTGGATGTGTGCTTTGAGACAACAGAGCTCTGCACCAGAGCAGCTCTGACATCTGCTGCCTTGGACTGGCTAGTGCTACGGTTGGTCATAGAGGATGTTGTGCCTCGTGTTTGTTGTGCCTCCTTTGCCTCCTCCTCCTCACTTGACTCCTCTGTTCAATCAGGCACCCAGGTGGAGTCAGTGACCTCATCATCATTGTCATCACCCCCTATCTCCTCGTCACTGGAGTCAACTTGGCAGTATGCTGCAGCTGCTGGGGCAACATGAGTGCCAGTTATTTGTGTGTCATCACTGGCACCCCCTTCCTCTAGGTTGATTATACTCCCTTCCTCAACCTCAGAGATTGAATCAGAGCACTGTACTTGCTGCGCATCCTCAAGCAGCATGTCACTGTCATTGTAGTCAAACAATTCAGCTGACTCCTCCGTGTGTGATAGTGAGGCTATGGCAGGAGTAGCTGTGGACATGGAGGCTGCATTAGATGCTTTGGCAGCTGAGCTGGACTGTAAAGCACTACAAGCCTGGCTGGCAGAGGACTCAGAGGATGAGAATGGGATGGTTAGCCAATCCACCAAATCCTCTGTATGTTGCTGCTGCTTAAGACGGCCAGCACCAGTTAGAAAGGACAAGCGTGCCCCTGCAGAGGATACACCACGTCCACGACGACCAGAGGCACAGCCTCCCGACACAGGGGCTGCTTGCCCTCTTATCTGTGTCTAGGAGCATCTGCCTGTCCTTTTTGGTATTTCTGACATGGTGAGTAATATATAGATTAAATATATACAGAACTCTGATTCAACTCTGGTATAAAGATTAAATATTTCCAGAACTCTGGTATAACTCAGTGAGACACCCTGATAGCTGGCAGCCAGTGACAGGACACAGATTACAATTCCCAGAAACCTCCTATAAATCAGTGAGACCCCCTGATGGGTGCCAGTGACAAGACACAAATTACAATTCACAGAAATCTTCTACAAGTCAGTGAGACCCCCTGATAGGACCCCCTGATAGGTGGCAACGGTGACAAGACACAGATTACAATTTGCAGAAATATCCTAGAAGTATGTGGGACCCCCTGATAGCTGGCAGTGAGAAGACACAGATTACAAATCTCAGAAACCTCCTATAAATCAGTGAGACCCCCTGATGGGTGGCAGTGACAAGACACAGATTACCTAAATTCCCAGATATTTTGGTGAAATTACTGACCCCCCAAAATACTTGGTGGCAGTGAGTGAGAACAAACAGATTACCTCAATTCCCAAATATTTTGTAGAAATTACTGACCCCCCAAAATAGTTGCTGGTGGCAGTGACAAGACAAAGATTACCTCAATTCCCAAATATTTTGTAGAAATTACTGACCCCCAAAATACTGCGTGGCAGTGACAAGACACAGATCACCTCAATTCCCAAATATTTTGTAGAAATTACTGACCCCCCAAAATAGTTGCTGGTGGCAGTGACAAGACAAAGATTACCTCAATTTACAAATATTTTGTAGAAAATACTGACCCCCCAAATACTGCGTGGCAGTGACAAGACACAGATCACCTCAATTCACAAATATTTTGTAGAAATTACTGACCCCCAAAATACTGCGTGGCACTGGTGTATCGTTGGGGGCTTCCAGCCCTACCTGTGTGCTTGAGGACAGCAAATCTGATGCTGCTCGCTGACCACTGCCTGGTTTAAATGGAGACAGGCAGGGAGGTGATTGCATGAGGTGTGACTTGAGTGGGGGGCGTGGCCTGGTGAAGGTCTTTAAAAAACCCTCAGTTAGTTTCAGAAGTTGCCAGATCGTGGTTATCCATACCTGAGCTCCTTGTACCTGTCTGCTATATTGATTTAACCTGTTATTGACCTCTGCTTGTGTTCTGACCATTCTGCCTTCTGTTGCCCTAGACTATTTACTTGTACTACGCTACTGCTCTGATACCGACCCGGCTATTCCATTTGACCATTCTGAACTCTGTATTCCTGATTCTGGCTCGGCTGACTCCTCTCCGTATTGTTAACCTTTTCTGTCTAGCTAGTTTACCTGGCCAATTCTAAGGACCAGACAGATAGGGATCATTCACAGCTACACTGTTGGTAGCTTCTGGGTTTTGTGGAGTGTTGGGGGTTAAGTACTGCGTGGTGGGATCCGGGAACCGTGACAACTGGCAGTGACAAGATACAGATCACCTCAATTCACAAATATTTTGTGGAAATTACTGACCCCCAAAATACTGCGTGGCAGTGACAAGACACAGATCACCTCAATTCCCAAATATTTTGTAGCAATTACTGACCCCAAAATACTGGGTGTCAGTGAGAACACACAGATTAGAACAATTCCCAGATATTTTTGTAGAAATGAGTCCCCCCCCCCAGTATCTGGTGGCAGACTGGCAGTGAGAACACACACTAACACAACAACAATCTCCTCTCAAACACGTGCTGAAGCGCTGTGTGAAGCCTTATATAGTGTGCTGCGGGACTTTGCCCAATCTGGACTCTGAGTCGTGATTGGCATAGTCTTGAACCTGTCGTGCAGGCTGTAGCCAATTACAAGCTTCAGGCCAGTGGAAAAGTGCATTGTGGTCCATTGTGGTGCATTTTGGGTGAACACGCGGCGAACAAGCGTAAATGTTCGTAGTTCGCGAACATGCGATCAGGCTATGTTCGATGCAAACTCCGAACCGATCGCACCGAACAGCTCATCCCTAGTTACCACCAGCTTTTCAAAGACGTTAAAATTATGCGCGCAAACATCGTAATCGATTGTAATACCATCCGCGTACCAGCGCACAAACGCATTTGCGCTCACAATGTTACGTATGGGATGCGCGCACGAACTTGCGTTTGCGCAGAGTCACTCATGTTAGTCACTCAAGCAGAGTGACAGAGTCACTCAAGTTCGCTGCCTTGGAGTTACACTTGACTCTGCTCTTTCCTTCATCCCCCACATCAAGTCTCTTTCCTCCTCCTGCCGATACCAACTGCGTAATATTTCCCGAATTCGGCCATTTCTTACCGCTGTCACCACAAAACAACTCATACACGCCCTGGTAATCTCCCGACTCCACTATTGCAATAATCTCTTATCTGGCCTCCCTCTGTCCCGCCTCTCCCCCCTACAATCCATCCTGAACGCCTCCGCCAGGCTAATTCACCTCACCCGCTGCTCTGTCTCTGCCGCTCCCCTCTGCGAGTCCCTTCACTGGCTCCTCATCCACTGCAGAATTAAGTTCAAAATCCTTATCCTTACCTACAAAACCCTCACTAACTCAGCTCCCCACTACCTGTCCTCACTAATCACCAAATACACCCCAGCCCGCTCCCTAAGGTCAAACAGTGACCTGCGCCTAGCTTCTCCCCGCATCACCTCTTCCCATGATAGACTGCAGGATTTCTCACGCGCAGCCCCCACTCTCTGGAACGCTCTCCCTCGTACTGTCAGACTTTCCCCTAACTTCTCTTCCTTCAAACGCTCCCTGAAAACGTTCCTATTTAGGGAAGCCGACCCCCCAACTCACTGACGCAACCATCAATCACTCTCACCTTACAGTCCTCTCCTCCTGTTTCCAACCCCAACCCTCCCAGATTGTGAGTTCCTACGGGAATAGGGCCTCATCTCCTCCTGTACTGTTTGTCAAATGTTGTTCAATGTATTGTAACCCTGTCTATACTGTGCTTATTGTACAGCGCTGCGGAATATGCTGGCGCTTTATAAATAAAGAATAATAATAATAATAATGTTAGACGTTAACACGCATCGTATGCGCGAACGTCGCAATACGACGTTCAGCGCGAACGGTTTTGCGATTCGCGTTAATGCGCTTTTGCGCACGCGCAAAAAATGTAATAGAGCCCATAATTGGTCAAAATTTGCTCTTTGAAAGGTGAAACATAATTAGATTTATGTACGGACAGTGATAACATTATTTAAGCTTTCTAAACGCGTTAAGACAATAGCGATTAACAAACAGATTACAGTTTATAACAGGCAGTGTTTGTTTGACAATGAAGATTATGTTTGAGGAGCTGTTAATCAGATATTTACGCCTTCCTAAAAGCAGGTTTACTGGAAGTCTAATCTGATCAGTAGATTGTAACAGACAATGACATTCTTGCATAATCACAAATATACCAGCATTCTGCACACAAGAGGGCAATGGGCTAATATTGATTGAGTCCTGCACCCTACAAAATATGCCTCCATGCCCATTCATACAAAGTCCAAAATGATTTACGTCACATATCTCCAGCCCTTCCAGAGTGGCAGGGCAAGATTGAATCCCAACTAATCGCTTGCCACTGACAAGACCTTTCACTGTCCCTTTTCGGTGCCATCTGCAAAGTTCCAGGGTGCTGGCACACAAGCACCATCAGCGGGATCTGACAGTTGTCACAAGGTACCCCTGGATATGGGTCCATTGTCCCAGAATAAAAGGCATGTTACCCCTATTGTCCAGGGCACAACCACAGATGCATTCACCCCTCCTTATATTCCTTCAGGAGCCATACAGGGGTTAATGTTTTTGAAGCACTGCCTGGCGACATCTTTCCAGAGCCAGGGCAAAATACAGGTACTAGAGAATTACTCACCAAGGCATCCCCTGCATCTCCCTTAGATTGTGCCTGCTACTGGTGAGAAGTGCCAGCTGCAGCATCTCCCGGTATCGCAATCAGCTGCTGGAGACAATGTGGGGTGGTCGGTGTCTCCTCAGAAAAGGGTTGGGGATCTGAGCCAGCTGCCTAGCATCCAGGGGGCACACATTTAGATTTCTCCGTCCCTTCTACAATCCCAGAGTAAGCATCTTCTACCACCTGGGTAAAGAGGTCAGAAGCATATTGTTGCTGGGTACAAGGGCCATCCTCGAACTGAAGCCCAGTCTGCTACTGTGGAGGGAAGCCGACTGCCTCCCCTTCCTGAAGCCCGCTCTCCGCTGCTCCTAATGAATTTTAAAACAAGGTTTTTTCCATTCTACAATGGAGAGCTCCATAGCTGTTCATGGTGCTGAACTGCTGATCAGAAACATAAGGTGTTATTCACAAAGCACCAAAATGTCGTCGACATTTCGGTACTCTCACGTTCCCCGCAGTTCCCTGCAGTTTGGGGAATCAAATTTCCCCACCCTGCGGTATATTCACCAATCACTGCAGGGTCCACGAAGGACAGTGAATTGGCAGCCGAAAGCAGCTGCAAATCCTTCGGCAACCGTCACCATCCCGCCGGGCAACTGCCGCAAACACGCCGGACAGCTGTCAAGCGCAGCCGACAAGCCGCCAGACGGGTAAAAATAAAAAGCAACAATATGATTGAAAGTGTCAAATTGAAATTCTGTTTGCAAAACAACTACTGAACAAAAATGTCTGGAATTAAGATATAAGAGCCTATGAATGATAATAGAAAGTTACATTAAAAAAAAGCTATTAAAAAAAAAACAGAAACTTTTTTTCCGAAAACCCCCCCGAAAAATTACTAAAAGATCCTATAAAAAATATATAAACAAGGAGACTTTTTGCTGCAGATTAAAATAATAAATGGTTTATTAGATATTGGATTAAAACAGGAATATTTTTTTTTTCATGTTTAGAGTTTTTTATTTTGGAACAAAGTCAGCAAAACATCAAAGAAAATGGCCTCGCAGGGCCAAAATGAGTCAGCTGTGTAAAAGAAAATGGCCACAATTTGTCAGCTTAAAAGACATCAAAAATAGGAGCTAGTTAGCTAAGAAGCACTGCAGTAAGATAATAAAAAGAGTCCTCTGAAAAACAACCAAAATAACGCTTATGTGGGGGAAAGGGAGAGAGGATGAAACAAAAATACAAAGCGTCCTCAGAAAATGTCCGAAGTGTCCCAGCAGATTGGGGGGGGGGAGTAAGGGGGGGATGCATCAATAAACAAATATTCTCAGCATGTGGGGGAAAAATGAGGGATGGGGTGTGGGAAGCAAAAAGGGTCACCAAGAGAGTCAGCATGAAAGCAGCGTGAAAATTAAAACAGCAGCATATAATCATTTTAAATCCGAGTGAAAGAATAAAATAAACAAAAAGTCAGCTGTAGACGCAGAAGAAACGTTGTCATCGTAGGGGAGCCCAGCATTATAGTGTAGGCCGGGAACAGGAGCATAAAACGGCATCAAAAAAAGGCAATCAGATAGGGCGGCAAAGTTGCCTCAACCCGTATCCCAGAACATAAGGGGGACCAATGCCCCCAGCCGAACGTATGGGAGGCATTGTGGGACACCAGGGCCTCCAATGTCACAGCAGGGACGCCGGGCTTCTTTCCAAAAACAGGAATATTTTTACCCAGGACATACTTGAAAATTAGAGAAATCTCAATGTATCCTTCCTGGTAAAATACTTTATAAATAAATAAATAAATATTTTTAACATTGAAACCTATGGGATTCATCTGATTAAACCTGTCAAATGAAACCACTGAACATCAGGGCATTTCACTGACATTTCTCTGTTGTTCAATGTGAATAGATTAACCTTTGCTTTTCTATGGGAGATTTCAAGGCCGCCGAACAGCACCAGAACTTCCTGCTCTGTGAAGAACCGAATGGCCACAAAATGTCACCATATGTGGAAATTACCTGTTCGGTGCCAGATCGGCGGTCTCTGAATAACCCTGATAGTATTTGAATATGTTTCAGCAACATGGTGAGCTCCATAGCTCTCCCCATGGTCCTGAAGCATTTTCAATTAAATAATACTATGTTTCAGATCAGCAGTTCAGCACTATGGACAGCTATGGAGCTCACCATGGTGCTGAAACATCATTGTGACAGATCCCTGTACCCCGACAGGGTCACATCTGCCAATTCCGCTTCCTATAGGACCCCCGTGTTTTCCCAGGCAGACTCTCGTGTCTCCCTTCAGTAGTCAGACAAAGCTTAAGGACCGGGACACATAGAGCTTGCTAGCATCCCCCAGAAATAAGACGAGGTGGTAGATCTGAGGTCTTTCAGGGTTAGAATGGCACTATTAATCAGGGACACACACATAGATTTATACAGTCACACATGGGTCATTTACATAGACAAACTCATAACCTCTTCTAGTGGGACCTAATTATACTGACACAAAATTGCACAAACATTGACTTCTTGGAAGGTGAAATCTAATTACATTAGGTAGACAGTTACAGTAAATATTACTTAACATTTCTAAACGAATTAAGACAATGGGCGATCATGATAACAGACAGCAGATTGCAACATTATTCAAATATAACCATATAACAGATACACACAGACAATAGACAGATAGGGAGGCAGTATTTGCATAATCCAGATTACACAAACCTAATTACATTATTCTGGTTCCACACAGAAATAAACTTTAAACTAAATCACAAACAGTATGGCAATGAAAATAATAACGAAACTCAGGCCTGCATCTCCAAAACCCATCTCCATGCCCGTGCACCCCAAGTCTAAAGTGACGCGTGTCACATAACTCTCCCCTTCCAGAATAGCAGGGCAAGCTTAGATCCCAAACGGATTGCTTGCCACTGATGAGACCTCTCACTTGGTCGCTTTGTTGTGCCATCTGCAAAGTTACAGGGTGCTGGCACACAAGCACCAGCAGAGGGGTCTGACAGTCACTGCAGGGTTCCCCTGGTTGTGGGTCCATAGTCCCGGGGAAAGAGGCAAGTCACCCCTTTTGTCCAGTGCACCCAAAGACTCGCCGCAGGAGTGTGCACCAGGCAACAGGCCACCACAGTCCACTGACACAAAAACAAAAAGATCGCTAGCAGGCACACTTGCATCCCCCCCACATCCCTCTCCAGGGCATCTCTGCAGACCCAGGACCAGAGCACAGTTATCAGTCCCAGGCCCCAGTCTCTCCTTCTGCTGATGCCCCCTCTCAAACATTTAACAGGGGCCCAGCACATGGCCATCCCCACAATCCCAAAGGGGGTGCTGTTCTTCATAGGACCAGGAACCTGGTAGCCTCTCAGGGTGGTCACTCACTGGTCCAGCTGGTATCCTGGGAAGGTGGGAAGAGGTCCCCTCTCTGGCGACACATTGGTTGGTAGGGGAGGAGTACTGGGGGTCCCCATCTTCCTTGGGGGACACAGCAAACTCTGATGCCAGCACAGAATACAGTTCCAGCAACAATGGGTATGCTCAGTCTTCTGTGCAAGATATAACAGGGGCAAAGACTCAACCCCCTGTTGTGCTGCTCTCCTCTGTAGTGGGCAAGTGGGTGCTGGCATCTCATAGCAGAGACAGCTCATCTTGAAGTTGCTGGCACTGTGACTGTGTCCCCTCGAGTAGGGATGAGCTGTTCAGTTCGATGTGTTCGGAGTTCGATTCGAACATCGCCAGTTCGTATGTTTGCGAACTTCGAACATTTCCGCGTGTTCGCAGCATGTTCGACCACAATGCACTTTTCCACTGGCCTGAAGCTTGTAATTGGCTACAGCCTGCACCTGACCACAGTTTAGGTGCAAGACAGGTGCAAGACTATGCCGATCATGGCTCAGAGTCCTGATTGGGCAAATTTTGCCCAATCATGGGCTCACAGAGCTAAGTCCCACAGCACACTATATAAGGCTTCACACAGCCTTCAGCACGAGTTTTTTGAGAGGAGATTGTTGTGTTAGTGTGTGTTCTCACTGCCAGTCTGCCAGCAGCTTTTGGGGGATCTCATTTCTACAAAATATCTGGGAATTGTTGTAATCTTTGTGTTCTCACTGCCACCAACTATTTTGGGAGTCAGTCAGTTATACAAAATATCTGGGAATTGTTCTAATCTTTGTGTTCTCACTGCCACCAGCAATTGTGGGGGTCTCATTTATACAAAATATCTGGGAATTGTTGTAATCTTTGTGTTCTCACTGCCACCAACTATTTTGGGGGTCTCATTTCTACAAAATATCTGGGAATTGTTGTAATCTTTGTGTTCTCACTGCCACCAACTATTTTGGGGGTCTCATTTCTACAAAATATCTGGGAATTGTTGTAATCTTTGTGTTCTCACTGCCACCAGCAATTGTGGGGGTCTCATTTCTACAACATACAGCCAGGTCCAGAAATATTGGGACATCGACACAATTCTAACATCTTTGGCTCTACACACCACCACAATGGAGTTGGAATGAAACAAACACAATGTGCTTTAACTGCAGACTGTCAGCTTTAATTTGAGGGTATGTACATCCAACTCAGGTGAACGGTGTAGGACTTACAGCAGTTTGCAGATGTGCCTCCCACTTGTTAAGGGACCAAAGGTAATGGGACAATTGGCTTCTCAGCTGTTCCATTGCCAGGTGTGTGATATTCCCTCATTACCCCAATTACAATGTGCAGATAAAAGGCCCAGAGTTCATTTCAAGTGTGTTATTTGCATTTGGAATCTGTTGCTGTCAACTCTCAAGATGAGATCCAAAGAGCTGTCGCCATCAGTGAAGCAAGCCATCATTAGGCTGAAGAAACAAAACAAACCCATCAGAGAGATAGCAAGAACATTAGGCATGGCCAAAACAACTGTTTGGAACATTCTCAAAAAGAAGGAACACACCGGTAAACTCAGCAACACCAAAAGACCCGGGAGACCACGGAAAACAACTGTGGTGGATGACCAAAGAATTCTTTCCCTGGTGAAGAAAACACCCTTCACAACAGTTGGCCAGATCAAGAACACTCTCCAGGAGGTAGGTGTATGTGTGTCAAAGTCAACAATCAAGAGAAGACTTCACCAGAGTGAATACAGAGGGTTCACCACAAGATGTAAACCATTGGTGAGCCTCAAAAACAGGAAGGCCAGATTAGAGTTTGCCAAACAACACCTAACAAAGCCTTCACAGTTCTGGAACAAGATCCTATGGACAGATGAGACCAAGATCTACTTGTACAAGAGTATGGAGAAGGAAAGGAACTGCTCATGATCCTAAGCATACCACCTCATCAGTGAAGCATGGTGGTGGTAGTGTCATGGAGTGGGCATGTATGGCTGCCAATGGAACTGGTTCTCTTGTATTTATTGATGATGTGACTGCTGACAAAAGCAGCAGGATGAATTCTGAAGTGTTTCGGGCAATATTATCTGCTCACATTCAGCCAAATGCTGCAGAACTCATTGGACGGCGCTTCACAGTGCAGATGGACAATGACCCAAAGCATACTGCAAAAGCAACCAAAGAGTTTTTGAAGGGACAGAAGTGGAATGTTATGCAATGGCCAAGTCAATCACCTGACCTGAATCCCATTGAACATGCATTTCACTTGCTGAAGACAAAACTGAAGGGAAAATGCCCCAAGAACAAGCAGGAACCGAAGACAGTTGCAGTAGAGGCCTGGCAGAGCATCACCAGGGATGAAACCCAGCATCTGGTGATGTCTATGCGTTCCAGACTTCAGGCTGTGATTGATTGCAAAGGATTTGCAACCAAGTATTAAGAAGGGAAAGTTTGATTTATGATTATTATTCTGTCCCATTACCTTTGGTCCCTTAACAAGTGGGAGGCACATCTGCAAACTGCTGTAAGTCCTACACCGTTCACCTGAGTTGGATGTACATACCCTCAAATTAAAGCTGACAGTCTGCAGTTAAAGCACATTGTGTTTGTTTCATTCCAACTCCATTGTGGTGGTGTATAGAGCCAAAGATGTTAGAATTGTGTCGATGTCCCAATATTTCTTGTCCTGACTGTATCTGGGAATTGTTCTAATCTTTGTGTTCTCACTGCCACCAACTATTTTGGGGGTCTCATTTCTACAAAATATCTGGGAATTGTTCTAATCTTTGTGTTCTCACTGCCACCAGCAATTGTGGGGGTCTCATTTCTACAAAATATCTGGGAATTGTTGTAATCTTTGTGTTCTCACTGCCACCAAATATTTTGGGGGTCTCATTTCTACAAAATATCTGGGAATTGTTCTAATCTTTGTGTTCTCCCTGCCACCAACTATTTTGGGGGTCAGTCATTTATACAAAATATCTGGGAATTGTTCTAATCTTTGTGTTCTCACTGCCACCAGCAATTGTGGGTGTCTCATTTCTACAAAGTATCTGGGAATTGTTCTAATCTGTGTCTTCTCACTGCCAGCTATCAGGGGGTCCCACATACTTCTAGCAGATTTCTGCGAATTGTAATCTGTGTCTTGTCACTGTTGCCAGCTATCAGGGGGTCCTATCAGGGGGTCTCACTGATTTATAGGAGAATTCTAGGAATTGTAATCTGTGTGTCGTCACTGGCTTCCAGCTATCAAGGTGTCTCACTGAGTTATACCAGAGTTCTGGAAATCTTTAATCTTTATACCAGAGTTGAATCAGAGTTATGTATATCTTTAATCTATATATCACTCACCATGTTAGAAAGACCAAAAAGGACAGGCAGACGCTCCCAGGCACAGATAAGAGGGCAAGCAGCCTCTATGTCGGGAGGCTGTGCCTCTGGTCGTCGTGGACATGGTGCATCCTCTGCAAGGGCACGCTTGTCCTTTCTAACTGGTGCTGGCCATCTTAAGCAGTAGCAACATACAGAGGATTTGGTGGATTGGCTAACCAGGCCATCCTCATCTTCCGAGTCCTCTGCCAGCAAGGCTTGTAGTGCTTTACAGTCCACCTCAGCTGCCAAAGCATCTAATGCAGCGTCCATGTCCACAGCTACTCCTGCCATAGCCTCACTATCACACACAGAGGAGTCAGCTGAATTGTTTGACTACAATGACAGTGACATGCTGCTTGAGGATGCGCAGCAACTACAGTGCTCTGATTCAATCTCTGAGGTTGTGCAAGGGAGTATAATCAACCTAGAGGAAGGGGGTGCCAGTGATGACACACAAATAACTGTCACTCATGTTGCCCCAGCAGCTGCAGCATACTGCCAAGTTGGCTCCAGTGACGAGGAGATAGGGGGTGATGACAATGATGATGAGGTCACTGACTCCACCTGGGTGCCTGATCGAACAGAGGAGTCAAGTGAGGAGGAGGAGGCACAACAAACACGAGGCACAACGTCCTCTATGACCAACCGTTGCACTAGCCAGTCCAAGGCATCAGATGTCAGAGCTGCTCAGGTGTAGAGCGCTGTTGTCTCAAAGCACACATCCAGGAACTCTGCTGTCTGGGAGTTCTTTAAGAAATGTCCAGCAGACCGCATCGTTGCTATTTGTAATCTATGTCAGATGAGGCTCAAGCGTGGGAAAGACACCGGACGCTTGGGTACCACATGCTTGAGGCGACATATGACCACCTGCCACGCAACCTGTTGGCGCAAATCTTTGCATAGGTCCTCCTCACCTGTCTCTACCCCTCACTATATGTCCTGCCATGTCATTGAGTCCAACCTCCACTGACGGGGATGATGTTACAGTAATGGATGTACCAGGTCCTTCCTCACAATGTGACAGCATCCCATCAGCTGAAGATTTACGTAGTCAGATTACGTTGCCCCAGCTGCTGCAGCGTAAGAAAAAATATAGTCCCAACCATCCCCAAGCACAGTGTCTAAATGCCAGCTAAGCAAAATTACTCGCATTGCAGCTGCTGACTTTCCAGCTGGTGGACTCTGCTTCCTTCTGTGAATTTGCTGAATATGCTGTACCACAGTGGCAGGTTCCAAAACGCCATTTCTTTTCACGGAAGTCCATTCCTGCACTATGCCAGCATGTGGTAGGCAATGTTATGGAGTCATTGGGAAAGGCAGTCAGCAGCAAGGTGCATGTGACTTTAGACACGTGGTCCAGCAAGCATGGACAGGGCCGTTACATTTCCTTCACGGCACACTGGGTAACTCTGATTGCAGCTGGGAAGGATCCAAGATGGGGCTCTGTGCTGGAGCTTGTTCATCCACCACGCCTCCAGAAAGCTGCTTGTATGAGGTCTGTCTGCTCCACCACCACCTCTCCTTCTTCCTCCTCCTTCTCGGTCTCTGGCGAAGTGGCAGTTAAACCGAGTTTAAGTGGCAGGGGCTACGCAATGGCTCAAGCAAAAAGATGCCATACTGTGCTTGAGCTGGTTGGTTTAGGGGACAGGAGCCACACCGGGCCAGAAATTCTGTCAGCTCTGCAGGGGCAGGTGCAGAGATGGTTAATACCACTCCAGCTTCAGCTGGGAATGGTCGTCTGTGATAATGGCAGCAACCTTCTCTCCGCCCTACGCCTGGGTAAGTTGATGCATGTACCATGCCTAGCACACGTCCTAAATCTGGTGGTACAGCGTTTCCTAACCAGGTACCCAGGGCTGGCGGAGCTTCTCAGCCAGGCCAGAAAAGTCTGCAGCCACTTCAGACGGTCATTCCCAGCAAGCATTCGCCTAGCAGAAATTCAAAGAGAATTCCACCTTCCCACAAACCGTCTGATCTGTGACATGCCCACCAGGTGGAACTCGACATTAGCAATGCTGCAGCATCTGCACAAGCAGCAGAGGGCCATCAACGAGTACCTGTGTGAGTATGGCACAAGGACAGGTTCAGGTCAACTTGTTTTTTTTTAACCCCTCGCAGTGGCTGATGATCAAGGATACATGCACTGTACTGTCACCATTTGAGGAGGCAACGAGGATGGTGAGCAGGGGCAGTGCATGCATCAGTGACACAATTCGTTTAGTGTTCATGCTGGAGCGCACTCTGTGGGGAATTATAGATGTGGCACTAGAGGCAGAGCAGCAGAAGTAAGAGGATGCCTTCCCTAGCTCTCAAGGCCCCATTCTTTCCACAGACAGCATTCCAGTGGGTCCTCCTCAGATCAGACAGGAGGAGGATGAGGAGGAGAAGGAATATTTAAGTAGTGGGGATTCCTCAAGGGAGGGTTTTGTGTGCCCAGAAACCCAAGGACTAGTACGTGACTGGGAGGAGGAAGTGCACGATGGGGTCATCCTCATTGACCAGGAAGCTAATGCCACCTCCAACCTACGCTGCAAGTGCTCCCTTATCCTGCAAAGCCTGGTAAAGGACCCCAGGATTCGTGCTATCAAGGAGAGGGATCATTAATGGTTGGCAAGCCTTCTTGATCCACGATACAAGGGTAAAGTTGCAGAGCTCATCCTGCCCACACAGAGGGAGGACAGGATGAAAATACTTGAGGACGCCCTAAAGCGACACTTGTGTAACACCTTTACAGGCACTGGCAGGTTACCAAGTGATGACACAGGTGCTTCTGAGGCTGCGGTTGATCAGAGGAAGAGCGGTGAAAGGGGCCGCTTGACTGATGCCTTTTCCAATTTTTTTAGTCCACGACGCCCAGGGACGTCAAATGTAGGCACCCATTGCCAGCGTCTTCACCATATGGTGCAGGACTACCTAGGGGCAAGGACAGACCTGGATACCTTTCCAGCAGATGATCCACTGGCTTACTGGGTGTTTGAGATTGGATCACTGGCCAGAACTTAGCCAATATGCTATGCAGCTACTAGGTTCCCCTTCATCCAGCGCGCTTTCTGAAAGGACGTTCAGTGCCGCTGGTGGTTTTGTCACAGACAAAAAGGTGAGTCTGTCCACCGACTCTGTAGACCGGCTGACATTTATAAAAATGAATCAGTCCTGGATCAGCAGCTATCAATCCCCTGATGCTGACATAACGGAATAGATCGGGGATGTCTTCTGCATTCACAAAACCTCCACCACTGAACTCTTCCAAAATACCACAAAGGGGTTACGGTGTGAAGGCACTTGCTGCCACCAAAGGCACAATATTTGGTGCACTGACGCCTATATTACCAGATTTATATAATTTAAATTTTTTGGACTGCAGGGTCCAACTCTGCACTCTTCCACATTACCACAGAGGGGTTACGGTGTGACGGCACTGTTGCCGACACTAAAGGCCCAATTTTAAAGCCTATTGTTACTTTCATCCAAAGCCTACATAAGTTTCACCATAATTTAGCCCAAAAATCACTAAACATGTTCTGCGTGTCCTAAAATGTCTCCTCTTTTCTGCCGCCCCAAGCAGTTTTTTATGAATAGATTAAAGGAAAACCGTTTACCGTCATTTGAAACGTCATTTTTTTGTTTTTAAATGTTTCTATACATCCTACAAATCCGCCACTTCACGGACAGGTTATGGGGACCTCCTAGGCGCATGATATTTGAAGGAATTTTTCATTTTTATTTTTAACCCTTATTTCATGGAAAACTCACTGTTCCTTTAAAAACTTTTTTTTAAAACTTTTTTTCCTTGTTTCCTGTCCCCCAGGGCACTACCCGGACCCCCATACACCTTTTATGGCAAATATCTTGCATATATTCCCTCTTGCAGGGCACTCTAAAAATCGAACTTTTGAGTCCCATTGACTTGCATTGAGTTTGGTTCGTGTTCGAGTTCGAACTTGAACTTTTGAAATTGTTTGAGTTCGAATGCGAACCGAACACAGGGGTGTTCGGCTCATCCCTACCCTCGAGCTCAGCCTTCAGGTGGCTTGCATTGCCCTGGTGCACCTGCGCCAATACACACAGTTGGTGAGCCAGGCGGCTCACCTCTGCCTCACTTGCCTTGGCTTGAGCGAGGCTCTCTTTCTGAGCTGCGTCAGTTTCTTGCAGCTGGCATTGGCACAGCTGGAGTTGGTTCTGGAGCAGCTGTTTTTCCTCTTGCTGCTCACAGGCCGTGCCTGAATATTGTCCCCGGAGAGCTGTGTCTGCTCCAATTCCTGCTCACAGAGCTCCAGATGAACCTATAAAGTGGTCAGCTCTGTGTGTAGAGCAGCTCCGGTTCGCCGCTCGGCCTCTAGCTGCTTGATCATTACACGTGAGCCGCGCTCCAGCTTCACTATCTGCGTCTGAGCTTCACTGAGCTCTGTGTGTAAGGTATGGATAGAGTCCTCGCCGGCACGATGCTGCGCTGACATTTCCTGTATAGTGGCCGCCTGTTGTCTCTCTTCAGTGCAGTGGAAATCTCTTTCCTCCGTGACTGCTTGCAGCTCATTCTGATGGTCTTGTAATGTCTCAGTGAGGGCCATTATCTGTGCCCGAGCAGCAAGCAACTCAGTCTGCAACAAGCTGACCAGACCGTTCATGGTCTGTGTGGCCCCAACTCTCATGAGGGGAACAGCCTGGTGCCAGTCTCTCCAGTGCCTCGATACTGCCCGCTGGGAGATGGCTTAATGCTGTATTCCCCAGGCTAGGACGTTGTTTCCCTTTGGTCTGCTTTGGCTCGGCTGTCCCTCTTTTTCTTCTTCTTTCCACTGGCTGGTGTGGGGTGGCTTCCTCCAGGGGTCTCAGCGACTTGTAGCTGCAATCTGAAAACTTTTTAAGACGATATTGAGTTCACATTCCTCAGAAACGAGTCCCTTCAGCATGGGCCAAAAGGCAGAGTCCTCATACACATCCAGGTAGTGCCCCTGGATGGCACACAATTCCACATGTCTGGCAGCCTGTGGACTGCCATAATTGTCTCCCCCATTAATGCGGATCCATGCTGGGCCAGGACCATGGAACACATATCCATGTGCTGAAGGTCCTCTGTTAACCTCTGCTCATAAGGAATAAAGTGAGAGAAAGGGGGGTTTGTGAGGATCCTGAGGACAAGCAACAGCACTAGTCGCTGCTTTACGGTGGGGCCCGCTCAGGTCTCACAAGGTTTTAGCTTGTGCCATTACAGGGGTGAATGCTCCATATGCAAATCAGCTGCTCTCACCCAGAAAGGGTGGCCTGTACTGATTGCCAAGGATGTCATCCCTGCATCTGGATAACCCTGTAAACTTATAGTGCTTTGTACATGTTATGCTATTTTATTCATCTTTTTATTTATTTATTTTGGAATAAAAGTTTTTATCCTACACCCATCTTCTTGTCAATTTTGGCGATTCCAACACCCGTGATCCATTTGAATAGTCCAACGGGGATTTATTTTAGACGCTGAGGACTTCCAATTTTCTTTTCCAAACTTATAGTGCACCAGAAGAGCCTAGAGGGGTGTCAGCTAGACGAGGACTAACAAGGCCAAAACGATCGTCGGGGGTTGTTGCATCTCTCGTGCAGGGTTGACGTCCTTGACAATCAGTAATGGTCACCCTTTCTGGGTGAGAGCAGGCTGATTTGCATATGGAGCATTCGTCCCTGTAATGGCACAATCAAGCAAAACCTTGTGAGACCTGAGCGGGCCCCACCGTAGAGCAGCCCCTAGTGCCGTTGCTTGTGCTCAGGACCCTCACAAATCTCTCTTTTTTTTCTCTTAAGGAATAAATGAGCCCTCCTGCTCCACACAACGCAGGGTACTTGGCCATTTGTAATCCACAGGCAACGTCTCATCCATGGGTACAAATCAGCTCCCACAGCACTCGCAATGCTATCTGCTCCACAGTCCTCTGTAGACTGTTTTCGTCCACCGCAGGCAACACCTCTGCTGTCTCTTTCAGCAGGGACACATCTCCAATCGCTCCAGGTTGTACCAACTTGTGCCTTTGGTCCTTCCTTCAATATCTGTTCCATCCACTGCAAAGGGTCCCCAATATCAGGAAGCAAATCCTGCTGCTGCCACCAATGTGACAGATCTCTGTACCCCGACAGGGTCACATCTGCCAATGCCGCTTCCTTGCAGGAAACTCCGTGTTCTACTCAGCCAGACTCCCGTGCCTTCCTCCAGTCCTTAGATGCAGCTTAAGGACCGGGACACATAGAGCCTGCTAGCATCCCCCAGAAATAAAACGAGGTTGTATACCTGAGGTCTTTCAGGGTAGAAATGGAACTGTGACGGAATGGCCACCCCAATGTTTATTTGCATTTATTTTTCCTTACTTTTCATTGTCTCTGTATATAGGGTAGAGTGTAGTGTGATGTGCTGTGCTGTTGTCAAAGTGTGTATCGGTATATTACAGTTACAAGTTGTTATATAGCACTAACAAGTTCCATAGCGCTGTGCAATGTATAAGACAGGATAACATGTGCATGCAAGTTGGACACAGAGAACAGTAGGAGAGGACCCTGCTCAAGAGCTTGCAATCTAACCTTTTGCCCTGCTTCCATCCCCTCCCCCAGGTTTGACTGTAACCAGAACTATTTATCAGTTCCCTTTGTTGGGAGATCAGGGTGTGTTTGTGTGTGGGGAGGGAGAGACTTTGGGAGGATCTGGTGTAGAGAAACGCAGGAGCGTGTTTTTTATAATAAAGGCATTCTGCGTTTTGGTGTTCAAGAGGCAAGGATTGATCTCACAGTTTATGTGTTGTCTACTCTGTGTGGGTATGAATACCTCCTGGTTCAACGGAAGGGGGCGCCTGGGGTACCAGGATCCGTAACCCCTTTCCGGCTGGAACGGTTCTGCTGGAGGGAGCCGATGGACACATGAAATGCTGAATGGAGAACGGCTACCTACACCTGAAACGGAAAATGCTTAAAGAATTGGCAGAGGCTCGGGGACTGGCATTCAGCAACAATCCAAACGCTGCACTAATGGAGGATAACTGCTCCAGGCAGCCTCATCCCAAGACTCCGTAGAAGAGATGGAGTTTCAAAAAGAGATGCGGATGAGGTCATCCGAGCCATCATGGACGAGGTCAACACTTTTCTAAAGAAAGAAAGAGAATGCAGAGACCGCCAGGCAGAGACGCGAACACTCAGGGGAGCCACGCTGGCTTCCCTAAACGAGGTGCCAGCAGCCCTTAAAGTCCAGGACCAGGCTCTCAGGCCATTTGTAGATGCCAACAATGGCATTGAGGAGATCTCTGCAGGAGGAGCTGGGGACCAAAGGCACGAAAGCGGTGCAGCCCAGAGCGAGTTTAAGATTCTCCAGGAGGTAGAGAGACGCCTCCAGAAATATGGGCCGAACCCCAGCATGGAACTGTTTGCAAGTGTGTGCACAGAGGTCTGTATGTTTCAGCAAGAGGGAGCTGTGCTGGATAAGGAAAAGATTGGCACTCAGGATGTGCAGTGTAACAAGGACAAGTTCTTGGTCTGGATCAAACCAGAGAACATTTGCAGCCAGGAGGAGAACGGCTGGGTACTACCCATACAACCAGAGGGGGTCTACAGATTTGGATTGCGGAGAGCAGGGATGTTGGAAGCATCAGCTTCTGCCAAAGCCAAGACCCAGATAAAATCTGCCATCTGCCCCAACCATGACCATCAACCCACCATCCACAAGTAAGACTAAAAAGAAGCAGAGGGGTAGACGGGTGAAAAAAATGGCGGTGCTGGAGGGAGAAGGCAAACTATGTGACCAGCTTCAAAGGGAGGTAGAGACTTTGAGATGGCAAATCTACTCTGCCTCCCAGAGCGAGAAAGAGACTGGCCTACAACTATTCCGGCTACAGAATCAACTGAAAGATGGCCAGAGAGAGCTGGATGAGACAAGACAATCCAGAGATGATGTAGAGGCTCATACACAAATTCTGAAGGTGGAGATTACTGGGTTGCTGGAGCTACTTAAAGCTGCTGAGCGAGACAAGGAATATGCTGCTCGGGAACGAGATGAGGCCATAGACTTTGGTGCTTTAAAAGTCCATGCAGCCCGGGAGAAAAAGTGCCTCCTGGCAGGCCAGATCAGGCAGCTAGAAGAGAAATTAAAAGCCAAGCAGAATCACACTGATCAAGTAGGTGATGATCTCGAGAAGGCCAGACTGCAGATTAACCAGCTGAGAGCGGACAAAGAGGCAGAGCAAGTCAAGGCCAAGCTGCTTAAGAAGGCCCATCAAGAGCTTCAGGAGCAGCTTGAGCAGAGACCCAGCAACTCCATAGTATTGGTGAGCAGCTGCAACAATCCAAAAGTATGCTGCAAGTTGCCCACCAACAGCTGGAAAACAAGAGGATCCAGACCGTGCAGCATCAACAGATCCAGGCTGAGCTGCTGGCATCAGTTGCTGAACTGGAAGCTTGGACCGTGTGGCTAAAGCAGGGGTCTGCAACCAGCGGCTCCGGAGCCACATGCGGCTCTTTCAATGCCCTCCTGTGGCTCCCAGGCCGGTGCTCCCGCTAGGGCTGGCCCCGACCCAGGTTCCCACAGACTCCACCAGATGGCCACTGTCGGCTCTGTTCCCATCATCACGCTGCACTTGCTCCATGCTCTGGGCACAGTGTGATGGAAGATGTCGGCTTGCGGTGGCTGTCCAATAGAGAGGGGAGTGGGTATAACCCCTCCCCCTCAGCATGATGGAGAGCCACCTCCAACCAGAACTTGAACAGGATAATGGAAACTAGGTATGAGGGGAACTGGGGATTATTTATATATGGGGGGACCTGGGGATTATTAATTCATATATGGGGGGACCTGGAGATTATTTATATATGGGGTGACTTGGGGATTATTAATTCATATATGGGGGACCTGGAGATTATTTATATATGGGGTGACTTGGGGATTATTAATTCATATATGGGGGGACCTGGAGATTATTATTTCTATATGGGGGACCTGGAGATTATTATTTGTATATGGGGGACCTGGAGATTATTATTTGTATATGGGGGGACCTGGGGATTATTAATTTATACATGGAGGGACCTGGGGATGATTATATATGTGGGGAGAAGAAATATAATAATTATAAATAAATGGCATCAATCATTAGACATGTGCACAGCACAAAATTTCATTTTGAACTAATGGATTAGTCCTAAAATGCAATTTATTTAGTTGCTAAAGAAATTCGTTTTCAGTTCTTTAGTATGAAAACTAATTTCATTCATCTGAAAACCAGTGGATACAATTACTATTGTAGTGGCTCCTCAGAGGGCTGAGATCGCTGCTTGTTACAGTATCTCTCACTCTTAGCACAATGTGGGCCATATTACATAGTTGGTGCTAACTTAACCAGAGCTGTTGTAAACTTCCCAGAGCCATTATAGCCTGTGGAGGTTTTCAGTTTACAACAGCTCTGGTTAAGTTAGCACCAACATTGTAATACTGCCCCGTGTCAGGCAAAGCTGTTACAGTAACTGACTGCTGCTCATCACAGCGCTCAGAGTTTCAGTAAAACTAGTAAATAATATTTTTATATATAAGAGGTTAGAACAATATTATTTCCTTGTTTTACTGAAACTCTGAGCGTTGTTACAGTCAGTTACTGTAACAGCTGAGCCTGATACATTGTACTGAGAGATAATGTAACAAGCAGCCGATCTCAGCGCTCACAGCCACTGGATTTAAAGGGCTGAAAAAAGGCTCCTCTCTGTATAATGTTTAGAGCATCCTCCTGCATTAATTAATACCCCTCTCTGTATAATGTATACAACATCCACCTCTATTATTTATTTATAAAGGATTTTACCAGGAAGGATACATTGAGATTTCTCTCGTTTTCAAGTATGTCCTGGATTCAAGAACATTGAAGTGTTACAGTTACAGAAATACAAATACAATGCAAGATATTAAAAAAAAAAAACAAATATACAGATTAACAGAAACTAAATATGTAGGAAATAGTCATTATGTTACATGTTTACAGGTGCATTCTGTATATAGTCACTAGGTTACATGTTTACAGGTGCATTCTGTATATAGTCACTGTGTTACATGTTTACAGGTGCATTCTGTATATAGTCACTGTGTTACATGTTTACAGGTGCATTCTGTATATTATCACTGTGTTACATGTTTACAGGTGCATTCTGTATATAGTCACTATGTTACATGTTTACAGGTGCATTCTGTATTGAGGTATGTTAGTAAGGAGCTCTTGAGTGACTTTAGACTGGGGGAAGATTTGATGGTGTCTGGGAGGTTATTCCATAATTGTGGTGCTCTGTAGGAAAATGAGGATCGAGCCACTGTCTTTTTGTATTGTGGTATTGCAAGTAAGGTGCTGTTCCTGGATCGGAGGTTATAGGATGAGGGAGCTGCTGGGGGATGCAGTCTATTCAGGTAGGGTGGTAGCTTCCCAGAAATGCTCTTAAACACCAGGCTGGAAAGGTGAAGGGTGCGTCTGGATTCCAGCGATGGCCAGTTTAGCTCTTTTAACATGTCACAATGGTGGGTCATGTACTTACATTGTAGCGCAAAGCGGCAGAATGAGTTATACAATGTAGTAAGTTTATGAAGGTGTGTTTGCGGGGCGGCTGCATACACTACATCTCCGTAATCAATAGCCGGCATAAGCATTTGCTGTACAATCTGCTTTCTTACCGGCAGTGGCGACTCTAGGAACAATATTTAGGGGGGGCACAGAAGATACCGCAGTCAAAACTGGGGGGGGGCACTAATAATTTTCACCACTAAATCATACCACTGAATAAAAGTAAGGGCCCTATCACCTGGTGTGAGCTAAAACACCATCACTAAAGGAAAAATTTAGTGCGAGTCGCTAAAACTTACAGGGTTATTCAGAGAGGTGAAAAGCAAGAGAATGACTGGAGAATGGAAAATTCTTGGTCAAAGAATTCTGCTTTTCACCCCTTTCTGAATAACCCTGTTAGTGCCTGACGACCTACTAACAGATCACCTTGTGTGCAGTAGTCCATGAACAAGGTCGTTTGGCGCACGCTAGGGAAACTCTAAGACCCAAGTTGAGACCCAGCGCTAATGCGGTTGTGTACAGCATAGAACGTTTTTTCTTTTCCATACCTATCCCCCACCCTCACAAGCTTGAATATGAACACATCCAGTGAATAACCTCTCACCCCTGCATTATTAAAATCATCCACGGTGGCCGTATCATCCATGTTTTGATGCACACATATATTAAGGCTGATGGGCATTGCATGATAAATGCCTCCCAGCAGCATGTAGAATCATTTCACTGCATTTAATAGATCCAAAAGGAAGGCCAGATGAGCGACAAAAATTTCCCTGCTACAGCATAAAAACAATACATGTTTCAGGGCAAGACTTATCCATGTGTTCCTTTAAACATGGTCCACACAGTCACCCTAATAATCAACTGCTTACATACTATGAATAGCCCCCAGCATAAAATGTTTAAAATTAGGCAATATATTAGAATTAGGATATATGTGGATAAAGGATACATTTATAATAGAGTCGACTGCAACAGCAGCGACATTGCTGACCATATCCATTACTATGGTGTATGGGGCCAAGAGAACACCTGTGCTGCATTCCTTTCAATTGCCTGTTAATTTTGGACGAGGACCTATTTTTTCTGTTTTTTTGGAGTTAGCACCAGGGTTGAGCAGTAGGTAAAATGTTGCAATTAGTGCACCTCAAAAAATTTAGTGCTGGCACCAAGTGATCTGTAAAGATATCTAGCACTCCCCGTGTTAAGTATAGGACGCGGAAAGTACAGTAAGCTCGCGGTACAAATCGCTAATAGCGACGCGCTAAGTGATTTTTCCCATTTGTAGCGGGAGGCAAACGATCTGTTGGTCAGGCGCTAGACTCAATTAACCTGGCGCTAACGCAAAATCACGCCGACGCAAGGGTTAACTCACACCAAGTAATAGTGCCCTAAATAAGTATATATATAAATAAGATTACAAAACCCCAGAGTAAAGTGATGCAATGATGTCTTTTTGTTGTACTAACCTGATACTTAAATTCAATATTTTATTTGCTGCAATTCGGCAGTTTCCGCTGAATGTCTGATAACTGCTTCAGCGACTCCACTTTTAGTAAATTACAGTGACCAATCACTAAATAGGGAATTCACCTTATTTTCTGCAAAATAAATTCCCCGAAATGTGACGGAAAGCAGAGGATCTACAGATCATTAGACCCTTTAGATTCTAACTTCCATAATAACCCCTAAAATGCCTTAAACCCAGAGAAATGCAATAAAAATAATAAACAATGTGGCATTTAGCTACCCCTTAACCCCTAAAATGCCATTCATCAAGGGAAAACATGAAATGAATACACTGAGGCATGTAGCCAACCCATTTACCCCTAAAATGCCATTAATCAAGGAAAAAACAAATGTATACTGTAAGGGATGAAGCCTGCCCATTAACACCTTAATATACAACTAAACCAAGGCAAAAACTAACGTAATACACAATGTAATGTATAGTCTGAACATTAACCATTTCACTGCTGAGCCATTTCAACCCTGTGAAAATGTTTATGTTTAATTGCACGTTTTTATTTGATGTTTTATGACTTTTACTTCACACTGAATATGGTCATGTTGGGTATCATTGGAAAGGCCAGAATCTGCCCTTTCCAATGACACCTAGTTCATCCATATACGATGCATAGCGACGTAGATACATTGGTCCGAAGAAGTGTGGGAAGCTGGATGCTGATTTTTGGTGGGGGGCACATGGGGGGGGCAAGGAATAACCTAGGGGGGCAATTGCCCCCCCTTGCCCCCCTGTAGAGTCGCCTATGCTTACCGGGGGACTCAGGCAGGATTTTTTTCTGTACAGGGCACCTAGTTTGGGGTATAGTTTAGATGAGAGTTTTTCGATGTGGGGGCCAAAGGATAGATTAATACCCCTCTCTGTATAATATATAGAACATCCTCCTGAATTAATTAATGTCCCTCTCTGTATAGAACATCCTCCTCAATTTATACCTATCTCTGTATAATGTGTATAACATCATCCTGCATTAATACCCCGCTCTGCATAATGTATAGAACATCCTCCTGCATTAATTAATGCCCCTCTCTGTATAGAACATCCTACTGCATTGGCATGTGGAGGGTGCAGACCTACGGATGTTGCGATGTTGCGCTCTTCATTGCTGGTCTCCTTCACTCATCAATGTAATATCACAAAAAGGACTGAAACTAAAATGTAGTGCATTTTATTTTAGTTTCTTTCGTTTTTTGTACTGAGCAGTTCAGTATCTCTTGAGTCATACTAAAACTAAATTATCCCAAAATTCAGACTAAATCGTTTTAGTACTAAAACGAATGCACATGTCTATCAATCATGGCATATAGAAAGCGCCGCGGTGCACACAAGGAGGAGCCCCACTTTAAATCCACGATATCCACGAGGTCACTGCTATGGTAGGACGCCGCCAGTCCAGATAAGTAGCAATAAAGATGAAAAAGCAGGACCTCAAGTGAAAATAAAGTGTTTTATTCAGGAACAGCAAGCCCCATCAGGGCTTGCTGTTCCCGAATAAAACACTTTATTTTCACTTGAGGTCCTGCTTTTTCATTTTTATTGCTATCAATCATGGCATGACTGCATTAAACTCTCCACCAGGGTCCCCTCTCTTACTGTTCCGTGTGTGTGTTTTGTGTATGTATATTTGTTATTCGTGCTCTCTCATTGTACAGCACTACGCAACTTGTTGGCACTTCATAAATGTTTGTAACTAATTATTTGTTATTTATATTAATGTCTTATGTGCTCTTAAAATGATTGTTATATTATTATTATTAAAAGTGTAAATTTAGAGTACCCCCCCACCCCAGGGCAAATTGTTGTATTTGTTACTTTTTTTTAAAGTATAAAATACATATATTAATTTGCCTAATTTACTTGAAGGATTTATTTATTTATAAAGGATTTTACCAGGAAGGAGACATCGAGATTTCTCTCGTTTTCAAGTATAAATGTATGCAGGCAGCCCGCTTACATTAACTAAAGTAATATGTGCATTTTGTGCATGCGAAAAAAGTAACAAATACAACAATAATATAAATAATAAATAAGACACTATAGTATGTTTTTTTATACATAGCATAAAGGTAAAAATACGATATACGCAGTGTTATCTACATTTTAGATGTCAAAAGGGGTTTGCGACTCCCAGTGTTTTCTTTTTTGCGGGAAACGGGTCCAAATGGTTCTTTGGCTGTTTAAGGTTGCAGACCCCTGAGCTAAAGGTACAGCTGGACGCAGAGATTGTTAGGCGGCATGCGTCGGTGAGGAGTTACACCGGACAGAGGAGCTGGGAAAAGAGGAGAACAGCCTCACATTGCCAGTGGATCTCAACGCGGCCCCAGGTGAGGAGCCAGCTGCAGAGCGAGCATCAGGTAAAGGAGGCAGTCAGCCTTGCTACCCAGCGGCGAGTGTACCACGTGCTAGGGATGCCCCGATACCGATACTAGTATCGGTATCGTTGCCGATACCGGGTTCTGCACGAGTACTTAGTACTCCTGCAGAAGCCCCCGATACTGGAAGCCAGCATTGAGCTAGCTTAACGGCATCCGAGGGGCTGGGGCGGCTCTCCGAGTGCTCTAACGGCATGGGGCCTGTCCGAATACCATTAGAGCATTCGTAGAGCCGCTCCATGTCTGGTCTACATTTAAGACAAGCTTTCGAGGGGATTCCTCTCTTCCTCAGGTCTGGACCTGAGGAAGAGAGGAATCCTCTCGAAAGCTTGTCCAATGAAAAAGGTATCACTACGTACTGCTATACTCATGATTTTGGCATCTGGACTAACACAGCCTATCGAATTTATATATATACTGTATATACAGTACTGTGCAAAAGTTTTAGGCAGGTGTGAGAAAATGCTGTAAACACAGAATGCTTTGACAGATGGAAGTGTTACACGTTTATATAAATGAAGAAAATGCAGCGAATGAACAAAAGAGAAATGTAAATCAAATCAGTATTTGCTGTGACCTCCCTTTGCTTCAAACCAGCAGCAATTCCTCTAGGTCCACTTGCAGACAGTGTTTGAAGGAGTTCGGCTGGTAGCTCAGATCTCCTGTGGGTGTCGGCTTCTGTCTCTTCATGGAATCCCAGACACACTCGATGATGTGGAGATCAGAGCTCTGTGAGGACCATCACTTCCAGTGCTTCTTGTTCTTCTTTACGCTGAAGATAGTTCTTAATGACTTTGTATGTTTGGGGTCGTTGTCCTGATGCAGAATAAATTGGGGGCCAATCATACTCCTCCCTGATGGTATTGCATGATGGGTAAGTATCTGCCTGTATTTCTCAGCATTGAGAACACCATTAATCCTGACCAAATCTCCAACTCCATTTGCAGAAATGCAGCCCCAAACGTTCAAGGAGCCTCCACCATGCTTCACTGTTACCTGCAGACACTCTCCAGCTCTCCAGCCCTTCCACCAACAAGCTGCCTTATGCTACAGCCAAATATTTCACATTTTGTCTCATCAGTCCAGAGCACCTGCTGCCATTGTTCTGCATCCCAGTTCCTATGTTTTCGTGCATACTTTAGTCGCTTGGCCTTGTTCCCACGTCGGAGGTATGGCTTTTTGGCTGCAACTCTTTCATGAAGACCACTTCTGGCCAGACTTCTCCGGACAGTAGATGGGTGTACCTGGCTGGGTCCCACTGGTTTCTGCCAGTTCTGAGCTGATGGCACTGCTGGACATCATCTGATTTGGAAGGGCAATAAGCTTGATGTGTCTTTCATCTGCTGCACTAAGTTTCCTTGGCCGACCACTGCGTCTACGATCCTCAACGTTGCCCGTTTCTGTGTGCTTCTTCAAAAGAGCTTGAACAGCACATCTTGAAACCCCAGTCTGCTTTGAAATCTTTGGGAGAGACCTTGTTGATGCAGTATAACTGCATCTTGTTGCTGTGCTCAATCTTGCCATGACATGAAACTGTCTTTCGCAACCTCACCTTGGTAGCAGTTTGGCTGGTCCTCACCCATTTTTTAAGCTTCCTACACAGCTGTTTCTGTTTCAGTTCATGACTGTGTTTCATCCTACGTGTAACATTGATGATCATTAGCACCTGTTTGGTATAATTGGTTGATCATACACCTGACTATAATCCTACAAAATCCCTGACTTTGTGCAAGTGGACCTATGAGAATTGATGCTTGTTTGACGGCAAAAGGTAGTAACACCAAATATTGATTTGATTTCGATTTTTCTTTTGTTCGCTCACTTTGTTTATATTTGCCAATTTTCAACATGCAATCATTATTTATATTTCTGAAAGCATTCTTTGTTTACAGCATTTTTTTCACACCTGCCTAAAACTTTTGCACAGCACTATATATATATATATATACTATATATATATACACACACACACACACAATGTGGTCTGGTGTCTGCTGGGTATACATGTATTTGATGCCTGTGGGGTATATTTTGGGTGCCGGACAAAATTCCTACAATCAGGTTCCCTAAAGCCAACATCCCGACGGCCAACTTCCAGACATGCCAAGTTCCCTACACGGCCAACTTCCAGACATCCAAAATCCCAGCGGCTAACCCTAATACTAACCCCCTTAGGGAGTTAGGCTTAGGGGTTATGCTTAAGTTTAGGGAGTTAGGGCTAGGTTTAGGGGGTTAGGGTTAGATTTAGGGGTTAGGGTTACGGATAGATTTAGGGGGTTGGGGCTAGGTTTAGAGGGTTAGGGCTAGGTTTAGGGGGTTAGGGTTATGGATAGATTTAGGGAGTTGGGGCTAGGTTTAGAGGGTTAGGGCTAGGTTTAGGGGGTTAGGGCAAGATGTAGGGGGTTAGGGCTAGGGTTAGGGATAGGTTTAGGGGTTAGGTTAGGGCTAGGTTTAGGAGGGTTAGGGCTATGTTTAGGGGGTAGGGTTAGGGCTAGGTTTAGGAGAGTTAGGGCTAGGTTAGGGGTTAGGGCTAGGTTTAGAGGGTTAGCTAGGGTTTAGGGGGTTAGGGCAAGATGTAGGGGTTAGGGCTAGGGTTAGGGATAGTTTAGGGGTAGGTTAGGGCTAGGTTTAGAGGGTTAGGGCTATGTTTAGGGGGTAGGGTTAGGGCTAGGTTTAGGAGAGTTAGGGCTAGGTTTAGGGGGTTAGGGCTAGGTTTAGAGGGTTAGGGCTAGGTTTAGGGGGTTAGGGCAAGATGTAGGGGTTAGGGCTAGGGTTAGGGATAGGTTTAGGGGTTAGGTAGGGCTATGTTTAGGAGGTTAGGCTATGTTTAAGGGGTAGGTTAGGGCTAGGTTTAGGAGATTAGGGCTAGGTTTAGGGGGTTAGGGCTAGGTTCAGGGGTTAGGTTAGGGCTTAGTTTAGGGTTAGGGAGTAGGGTTAGCCGCTGGGATTTTGAATTCTGGAAGTTGCCATCAGTTGTCTGTGTAGGGAACTTGGTATGTCTGGCACTTGTTCTGTCTGGAAGTTGGCTGTCGGGATTCTGGCATTAGGGAAACTGCTTGTAGGGATTTCGACCCAAACCCGTATATTATATCTAAGACTAGCTTTTGCCAGCGGCTTCGCTCGCGTGGACTTTAGGATTTGTTTTAAAATAGTTTTTTAAAAGAAACTTGAGGTTTTTTGGTAGAACCCCCCTTTCTCCCCCCCCACTTGGGGATTTTTGGAAAATTGCAAAACACGTGTTTTTTTATTTTTCAAGAAGAATGTAAGTGCCAAATTTCACACCTGTAACATCTTTGGTTTTTGAAATATAGGTATACTGATAAAAGTATTCACATCCCTTTCCCCCACCCCCCCCCCTTAACTGGATTTTTTGAAACTGATAAAACATGTTTTTTTTTTGCACGAAGATTGTAAATATCGAATTTCACACCTGTAACTTCATTGTTTTTTTAAATATAGGTATAGTGATAAAAGGTATTCATCCCACTTCCCCCCCCCCTGGATTTTTGGAAAATGGTAAAATACGTGTTGTTTTATTTTCAAGATGAATCTAAATACCAATTTTCACATCTGTAACATCTTCTGTTTTTGAGATATAGGTATCCTGTTGAAAAGTATTCACCCCCTTTTTTCACCCACCACGTGGGATTCTTGGAAAATGGTAAAACATGTGTTTTTTCATTTTTCAAGAAGATTGTAAGTGCCAGATTTCACACCTGTAACATCTTTGGTTTTTGGAAATATAGGTATACTGATAAAAGTATTCAACCCCCCTTTTTTCCCCTCCCACTGGATTTTTGGAAAATGGTAAAATAGGTGGTTTTTTGTTTCTCAAGACAAATCTAAATACCAATTTTCACGTCTGTAACAGCTTCTGTTTTTGAGATGTAGGTATCCTGTTTAAAAGTATTCACCCCCCTTTTTTTACCCCCCACTTGGATTTTTGGAAAATGGTAAAAAACTTGTTTCTTTATTTTCAAAAGATTGTAATTACCAAACTTCACACCTGTAACATCTTGGTTTTTGAACTATAGATATACTGATAAAAGTATTCAGACCCCTTTCCCTCGACCCCCACACCCCTTATTTGGATTTGTGGAAAATGGCAAAACACATGTTTGGTTTTTTCACGAAGATTGTAATTACCAAATTTCACACCTGTAACATCTTTGGTTTTTGAAATATTGAAGGCCTGAAGCACCTAAGGCGTAGGGCCCTTAAGTTTCCTGGAAAGGATTTTTCTGGAAGGTTTTGCAGCGTGTGAGGAGATTGAGCGGGAGCGGTGTGGGAGGAGTCGACATGAGGGTACTTAAGGCGCGTGTGGAGAGCCTCTGCACGCCTTTTTCTCCTGAGGTAGAGCGGTTAAAATCTGTGCTGCGTCAGAGAACGGTGTTTATTTCGGCTTTTTGCCTTAAAAAATTTTTTGGGAATGGCCGAAGGTGGTGAACTGGAGTCGCTACTGGAGGAAGTGCGGGAGGCGGCTCGGCATCGTGGTGTGGAGTGAGCCAGAAGAAGCCTATCGGAGGTGTTGGTGGCAGAAGCGGAAGGGGGTTCTCGGCCTGCCAGGATTTCGAGGCCTCCGGAGCGGTTCAGTCCAGGAGGCGAATCCAGTGGTGTATCGGCGGCCGAGAGGTTGAGATTGGAGGCTGTGAGAGGTCGTGGACGGTTGGTGCAACGTATGTTGGCTGGTGGTGACGCATTTGAAAATGAGGCTGGCGTGAGCGCTTCCAGACGTGTGGAAGGTAGGAGCTTGAGGCCAGTATCGGGGGCTAAGGATCCTTCCGGTCAGAGGGGTGGTGTGGTGAGCTCTACCAGGAGAGAAGGAATGCGGAGGTCGAGGAGTTCCTCGGGGAGAAGGAGAGGTTGGTGGTCCACCAGGGGTCCCAGAGGAGGAGCAAGGGCTGTCTCAGGGACTGATGGTTCGGCGGTAAGACAGTTGGTGGATAGGGATGTGGACAGTGGTGTGGCACAGGGTGCTGGTGTGCGGGATGAGGTCACTCAGGAACTCGAAGTAAATTGGTGTTCAGTTGGTGGAGATGATGGGGCTCCGGATGTTGGTGTGAGGGAGCGAGTTGTTGATTTTTGGTACTTTGGGTTCTGGGGCTCATCGTACTAATGTTTTTTTGTCCACAGTTCCAATGGTTCGGGAGAGGCGTCCGCAGACGGTTGGTGGTTTCCAGGCTGCTGGAGTTGGTGGAGGTGGTGCAGGAGGTTTGGAGACGGTGGCACTGGAGGTTCCAGGAAGTTCGGGTGGACCTCGTGTGGCGACAGGTAACGGAAATGGTGGTGATGTAAGTTCTTTCATGTCTTTTTTACAGGGGCCTTTGAGGCTTGGTCGGTTTCACCAAGGGGTGTGAACCAGGGTGTGGATTTGGCTCAGGCATGGAAGGGTGCAGGTGGGCCAGTTGTGAGAGCTGGTGGAGCTTGTGGCGGTGAAGTTATGACTTCAATTGGGCCGAGTGGCGATGTGGGTTCACTCGGTGAGTCCGCAGGGGTGGCGGATGTGGCAAGGAGGAATGCTTACGTGTCATTTTCTGGGCCTTTGGGGTTTCATTTGAAGCAGGAGGTTAAAGAAGGCATATGGCGGGGGAGTATGTGGAACTTTTTTCCCTGCTTCCGGTGGATGAGGTGGCTGGGGTAAAAGATGTTTCGTCTAAGGACGGTTTAAAGGAAGAGGAGGAAAGGAAAAAGAGGTTTCGGAGGTGTGGCGGAATGGGGTATCCGCCTGCGGTCCTGCTCTATCTGACCCCCTCTTTGGTGTTGCCAAGCCCGACTACCGAGTGGCACGGCACCCGGCGTCTCGAGCGGCTCGGGTAGAAGACTACGTGGCGGTGGAGATCTGGAGAGTATATGGGGCACCCACGGTGGAAATCCGCCCGACTACCGATTGGCACGGCACTCGGCGTCTCGAGCAGCGGATCTACTGACCTTCGGAAGTGTCACGGATCCCCCTGATAACTAGAGTAGTGGTCCCTATACGCAGGTCACTCTCTAACCTTCCGATCCTTGAGTGGTCGGCTCTACTAGACAGATTACTAGAATGGCAGTACAGAGCACATACAAGAGAGAATACCAGATATATATAAGGTTCTAGGATAGTTCGTTCCCCCCTGGACCCTAGTAATATAAGAGGTAGTCTGATGTGTGTGCTTCGGGTGCCACACAGACTGACCTCAGTACCGGAGTGAGGAGCAGAAGCGTGGAAGTGTCACTGCCAATGCCAGGGGTCAGACACAAGAATGGTTCGTTTTCCAAACGCCAATGGTCATACACAGGGGTGGTTCGTTTGCCAATGCCAGGGATCATAACACAGGGTGGTTCGTTTGCCAATGCCAGGGGTCACACAACAGGGTAGTTCGTTTGCCAATGCCAGGGGTCATACACAGAGTAGTTCGTTTGCCAATGCCAAGGGTCATACACAGAGTAGTTCGTTTGCCAATGCCAGGGGTCATACACAGAGTAGTTCGTTTGCCAATGCCAGGGGTCATACACAGAGTAGTTCGTTTGCCAATGCCAGGGGTCATACACAGAGTAGTTCGTTGCCAATGCCAGGGGTCATACACAGAGTAGTTCGTTGCCAATGCCAGGGGTCATACACAGAGTAGTTATAAGTTTGCCAAAGCCAAGGCTCACAGATAGAATAAAGAAATTCAAACTTGAACACACAAGACACACGAGAGCTCTGCGGGATAATGATACCACGTCAGGGCACCGGTGAATAGTGAAGCTGGGCTTTTAAACTTGGCGGGTCCGCGTCATCACGCCAGTCCCCGCCCCCTGGCGTCCCACGTGAGCGCGGCCGGCTGCGTTATCACTCGGCGCCTGGCCAGCGAGCAGCGAGGAAGCCGCTTGCCAGGCGCCCCCTAGATCCAGCGCGGCCCGCGATACCAGCGCGGTCCGTGACAGAACCCCCCCTCCACGGGCGGCCACCGGACGACCCCCAGGAGCACGAGGATGGGCCACGTAGAAGGCCTTCACCAACCGAGGCGCATGGACCTCAGCAGCCGGGAGCCAAGAACGATCCTCCGGCCCGTAGCCCACCCAGTCGACCAAATACTGTAAAGTGCCCCTTGATACCCTGGCATCCAAAATGGCCTGGACCTCAAACTCCTCCTCACCCTCCACTGAGATAGGAGGAGGTGGGACACGGACCTTGGTGTACCGATTACACAAGAGAGGTTTTAAGAGGCTCACGTGGAACACGTTGTGTATCCGGATATGGGGAGGCAATGCCAAAGCATAGGAGACGGGGTTGAGTCGTCGCAAAACCTTATAGGGCCTATGAATCTAGGCGCCAACTTCATGGAAGGCACTAGGAGCTTGATATTCCGCGAGGAAAGCCATACCCTGTAGCCAACCTGATACACAGGTGCCTGCCTCCTGTGTCTGTCAGCCTTGATTTTCTGGATGGGACTACTTTTCTCTAGTGCCTCCTTGACTTTCCCCCAAGTGTCCTTCAAGGACGCCAAATGTTCATCCAAAGCAGGTATCGTGGTATCCGGAAACGTAGTCGGTAACACAGGAGGATCGAAACCATAAACGGTGAAGAAAGGGGAATGTCCTGTGGATTCGCTCACAGCGCTGTTCAAGGCATACTCAGCCCATGGTAGCAGATCTGACCAGTTATCTTGCTGTTCTGAGATAAAGCATCTGAGATACTTTTCTACATTTTGATTTGCACGTTCTGCTGCTCCGTTGGTCTGGGGGTGATAGGCCGACGAGAAAGACAAGTTTATCCCCACATTCTTACAAAACCCTTTCCAAAATCTGGAGACAAATTGGGTGCCCCTATCGGAAACAATCCCAAGAGGAATACCATGTATACGGACCACGTGGTTAATGAATATGGGCACCAGTTCGGCTGCCGACGGTAATTTACGAAGAGGGACATAGTGACCCATCTTGGAGAACCGATCGATGATCGTAAGTATAACTGTGTTCCCTCTAGAATCGGGTAACTCCACTATGAAGTCCATAGCTAAGTGCGACCATGGTCGTTCTGGGATTGGCAGAGGTTGGAGCAAACCAATGGGTGCTGTTTTGGGGTTTTTATGTCTTGTGCAAACCTCGCACACGGCTATGTAATCTTTAACATCTCGGCGCAACGTGGGCCACCAAAAGATTTTATTGATGCTGGACACCGTTTTGGTGATTCCCATATGCCCAGACGTTTTACTATCATGATAAAGGTTTAATATTTCTTCTCTTTCACATTCAGGTACAAAGAGTTTCGCGGGAGGTTTCCCTTCAGGAGCCGTGCCCTGCACGGTTTGCAACCTTTTCAACAAAGGAGACGAGACATTAATCGTGGTAGAGGCTATAATCCTTTCTTGGGGTACAATGGGATGCTGATCTTGGATGTTGAATTCGTAGGACTCATGCTGTCTAGATAAAGCATCTGCTTTAACGTTTCTGGACCCAGGTCTATAGGTCAGTACGTAATTAAAGCTTGAAAGAAACAACGACCATCTCGCTTGTCTGGAATTTAACCGTTTAGCATCTCCAATGTATGTGAGATTTTATGATCGGTTATGATAAGGATGGGGTCACTAGACCCTTCCAGTAGGTATCTCCATTCTGCCAAGGCTGATATGACTGCTAACAACTCTCTGTTTCCTATGTCATAGTTCCTCTCTGCCGGGGAGAGTTTCCGGAATAGAAGCCGCATGGATGCAAGGGTTTGTCGGGTGCTTCCCTCTGGGACAAGACTGCACCAAGACCTATTTCGGAGGCGTCAACCTCCACTTGGAATGGCAGAGCCGGATCCGGATGTCTGAGTACCGGGGCCGTAGTAAACGCTAGTTTGAGGCTTCAAAGGCTTGACTGGCTTGGGGTGTCCATTTCTGATTACCCACCCCTTTCTTTGTCATGGCCGTGAGGGGAGATACTGTGAAGGAATGGCTCAGCACCCTCAGCCAGAGATTGGTTTTCAGGACATTTTTCCTCCCTAGACTTTTGGGTGCCGTTACACCAACCGAATCCTGCGAGTTCTAAGGTTTTGGAGGGTGATTCCTGTGAATAAGAGTGTTGATGTGTATATTGTGTAACGTTGTGTACTGTGTGTCTGCCGTGGTTGCCGCCATTTTCCACCACCTCGTGTTCTGATCGGGTGCATCAGGAGGGAAAATGGCCGATTCAGACCATCCTGTTCTGAATCGGCACCGCCCCGAAATCGTGTGGGCCAATGAGATCTGTGTGGGCGGGCAGGGGGTTTCCCAGATGTGGAGCTCGTGGTAAAAGTTATAAATGCATGTGTTGTTAAAAAATAAAGGTGTCTTTGGTTTTGAGTTCATGAAGCTGCGTCTCGTGTCTCTGTTTGCCAACTGTGTCTGACATCCCTCGTGGTTCAGCACCGGACGAAACGAAGACATACCGCGTGCCGCTGCCGCGCGATTGAATCTACCGCCGACTGAGCCTGTCCAGCTAACTACCGAGAGATCCGAAGAATCCGCACCTGACAACGCGTGAGCGCTTCGACCGCCGCGCGATCCGAATACTTCTAGCCGACGGAACCCCTTGCATATAGCCACCGGAAGATCCGAAGGGTCAGTACTCTGCCGGCGCGGGCGCATCGATTACCGCGAGATCCGAACGGAGTGCTGGTCGAAGTGGGATATCTGTAGTCACTGGGAGCCCGAATAGGTCAGAGCTGTGCAACGAAGGGCCATCTCGACCGCAGGGCGATCCGAATATTTCCGCGCGATCGACCGCTGGCCACCGGAATTACCGGGAGATCCGAAGAGGTCAGTGTTGCGTAGCGAATGGGCACATCGACCGCTGGGTGATCCGAATAGCCCGAACGACGACCATCAGCCGATCCGATTGCCGGGAGATCCGAATCTCCGCGGACAGAACCTGTTCGGACCGATAGTTGTAGAAGCGCACGTACCGGTCAGTGGCCAGCTGCTCGGGACGCTGAGGGTCATTCCCCAGTGGTCGGGCTGGGTGCACACTAGGGTCCATTACGCTGTGCCGGTCACCAAGATTGCAACGTCAGACCCGGTCGCTCGAGACGCCAAGTGTCACAACCTTGGTAGTCGGGCCGGTGGAACAACACAAAGGGGGAAGGAAGCATACGCAGATTGGAGCACACCCGCGGGCGGACTATAACATCTCGTTCCGTCACACTGGTGGCAGCGGTGGGATAGCTCTCTGCACCCCCCAAGAAGACCCGCAACATGTTGGTGTACGATCACTACACCAGGGACACCCTGCGTGTCATGATGGAGGACCGGGGAGGAACGCCGGTAACAAAAAGAAGAAAACCATAATTAGAGAACTGACCAGGATGGATCAGGACAGGGCGACGACACCCGTGCTCACCCCTGTCCTCGCAGAGGAAGCGGAAAGTGCCTTCATCCGAAGGGCGCGGCAGCGGATCGCCCTGCTCGGAGCTGCCCCATCGGAGGCTGAGATAGCAAAGGCGATCCAGGAGACCCAGCAGGAAGAAGAACAAGAAGAGGAGCGTCAGCACGAGCTGCGATTGGCAGCGCTCCGTGAGACAAAGATTGAACATTTTACCCCTGACCCTTATCCCGTAGACCCCTGGGATGAGGAGTACAGCTCGACTGGAGCTTCACCCTGGAATCCCGCACCCCCCAGCGATACACCGTACGGGACTTACAGCTCGACTGGAGCCTGTATTGGGGAACCCGCACAGCCCAGCGGACCTTGGATAGGGACTTACAGCCCGCCTGGAGTTACATCCGAGGACGCCACATTCCCCGTCGAGAACATGGAGGGCGAATTTCTGAGAAGACTGCAAGAGAGCCTGGATCAGTATTTCGGGTCCATGGTGGAGCCCACTGGACTTGAGTGGCGGGACGAGGTCCGCCAAGAACTTCAGGATGAGGCGCTGCCCCCTGAAAGAAATTGCGAGTTTTGGGAGCCCGAGATGTTCCCATGGGTCCCTATCGGGATCACAGTAGAGGAGCCGGCCCGGTCGGAAGAGGCACAGCAGGTGCCAAGTGTCCAGGATGGGCCGTGTGAGGGGCCCGAGGGGTCCCGGGAGGAAATGGTCCTCCCAAGCCCGCCAGAAGACACGGCGGCCGTGTCCGCGGGTCCAGCAGAAGAGCTGCCCCACGGGGCAGAGCGCCGCTGGCCTCTGCCCACTCCCCGTCTGCCCTGAGGAGCCGCAGGATTTCTCCGTGCTGGCGACCCCGCAGCCATCGTTCCCTGATCCCCTGGATGTCAGTGTTGCATCCTACCCCCAGCAGAAGAGCTGGCAACGGGGCAGAGCGCCGCTGGCCTCTGCCCACTGACCGAATGCCCGGAGGAACAGCCAGGTTCACCCCAGCTGTTCGGCCCGCAGCCGTTGTTCTTCCCCGACCCCCGCAAGTTGTGCCTGCATCCAACCCCCCAGTGGAAGAGCTGGCCACGGGGCAGAGCGCCGCTGGCCTCTGCCCACTCCCCGTCTGCCCTGAGGAGCCGCAGGATTTCTCCGTGCTGGCGACCCCGCAGCCGTTGTTCCCTGTTCCCCTGGATGTCAGCGTTGCATCCAACCTCCCAGCGGAAGAGCTGGCAACGGGGCACTGCGCCGCTGGCCTCTGCCCATTTCCCGACTGTCCTGAGGAGCAACAGGAGTTTTCCGAGCCGGTGACCCCGCAGCTGTTGTCCTCACCCGATCCTCCGAAAGTTGTTTCAGAAGCTGCCCCCTCAGCAGCAGAGCTGCCAACGGGACAGAGCGCCGCTGGCCTCTGCCCACTCGCTGCCGTATGCCTTGAGGAGCAGCCTGATTCTCCCCGACGGCTCTGCTGGCCGCCATGGTACGTCCTTGGGATGGAGGAAACCATCCTCCCACCAGGGGACACACACCCAGCTGACGCGCTGGCCGCAGGGCAGAGCCTGCTTCCGCTCTGCCCATTCCCACAGCCCTTTGGCCAGAGGCCCCGCGCAGCCACGATTTCCCTCTGCGGCTGGCCCAGGTACTCGGGGCGCGTGCAGTTAGCACCCGTTTTCCCCGGGTGCGAGATAGTCCCGGAGGGGGCACCGGGGGTGCTCCTCCCCGGCCACAGGACCCTTTTGCCGGAGGGGGTAACCCCAAACCCGCGTGGCCTCCACCCACTTGGTACGGCCGCAGGGCCAACTGGAGAAGCCTGGTGGCTCGGCCTCTCCCAACTGACTATGGACCTGAGAGCACCGACTTCCCGGTACGACCCGTTGGGGTCCAACCGGTTCGTCGGACTTTGGGAAGGGGGAGGAATGTGAAGGAATGGCTCAGCACCCTCAGCCAGAGATTGGTTTTCAGGACATTTTTCCTCCCTAGACTTTTGGGTGCCGTTACACCAACCGAATCCTGCGAGTTCTAAGGGTTTTGGAGGGTGATTCCTGTGAATAAGAGTGTTGATGTGTATATTGTGTAACGTTGTGTACTGTGTGTCTGCCGTGGTTGCCGCCATTTTCCACCACCTCGTGTTCTGATCGGGTGCATCAGGAGGGAAAATGGCCGATTCAGACCATCCTGTTCTGAATCGGCACCGCCCCGAAATCGTGTGGGCCAATGAGATCTGTGTGGGCGGGCAGGGGGTTTCCCAGATGTGGAGCTCGTGGTAAAAGTTATAAATGCATGTGTTGTTAAAAAATAAAGGTGTCTTTGGTTTTGAGTTCATGAAGCTGCGTCTCGTGTCTCTGTTTGCCAACTGTGTCTGACATCCCTCGTGGTTCAGCACCCCGGACGAAACGAAGACATACCGCGTGCCGCTGCCGCGCGATTGAATCTACCGCCGACTGAGCCTGTCCAGCTAACTACCGAGAGATCCGAAGAATCCGCACCTGACAACGCGTGAGCGCTTCGACCGCCGCGCGATCCGAATACTTCTAGCCGACGGAACCCCTTGCATATAGCCACCGGAAGATCCGAAGGGTCAGTACTCTGCCGGGCGCGGGCGCATCGATTACCGCGAGATCCGAACGGAGTGCTGGTCGAAGTGGGATATCTGTAGTCACTGGGAGCCCGAATAGGTCAGAGCTGTGCAACGAAGGGCCATCTCGACCGCAGGGCGATCCGAATATTTCCGCGCGATCGACCGCTGGCCACCGGGATTACCGGGAGATCCGAAGAGGTCAGTGTTGCGTAGCGAATGGGCACATCGACCGCTGGGTGATCCGAATAGCCCGAACGACCGACCATCAGCCGATCCGATTGCCGGGAGATCCGAATCTCCGCGGACAGAACCTGTTCGGACCGATAGTTGTAGAAGCGCACGTACCGGTCAGTGGCCAGCTGCTCGGGACGCTGAGGGTCATTCCCCAGTGGTCGGGCTGGGTGCACACTAGGGTCCATTACGCTGTGCCGGTCACCAAGATTGCAACGTCAGACCCGGTCGCTCGAGACGCCAAGTGTCACAACCTTGGTAGTCGGGCCGGTGGAACAACACAAAGGGGGAAGGAAGCATACGCAGATTGGAGCACACCCGCGGGCGGACTATAACATCTCGTTCCGTCACAGATACCAAAACCGAAAAATCTTTAATGAACCTCCTATAATAATTAGTGAATCCTAGAAACCTTTGGATGGCTTTCAGTCCTTGGGGTAGAGGCCAGTCAAGGATTGCTGAGAGTTTGTTAGGATCCATCTGGAACCCCTGGGGTGTTATTATGTAGCCAAGGAAATGTACTGTCCTTATGTCAAATAAACATTTCTCTAATTTACAATACAATCCAGCCTCCAACAATTTTTTCAGTACTTTTTTCACGTGGACATGATGGGTTACGATATCAGGCGAGTATATCAGGATGTCATCTAGATATACTATGACAAATACTTGCAGGAATTCCCATAAGGTATCGTTTATGAGGTCTTGAAAAACAGCCGGCGCATTGCATAAGCCAAAAGGCATCACCAGGTACTCATAATGCCCACTTCTTGTATTAAAAGCCGTTTTCCATTCGTGTCCCTCTTTAACCCTTACGAGGTTGTAAGCCCCGCGTAAATCAAGTTTGGTATAAATATTGGCCCCTTTTAGGCGATCGAACAGTTCTGTGATTAGTGGTATGGGATAGGCGTTCCTTATGGTTATCCTGTTCAAACCTCTATAATCTATACAAGGCCGCAGGTCTCCCTCTTTTTTCGATACAAAAAAGAAACCTGCCCCTGCTGGGGAAGATGACCGTCTGATGAAACCTCGCTCCAGGTTCTCCCTTATGTACTCCTCCATAATGTCATTCTCTTTTTGGGACAAGGGGTATACATGTCCCCTAGGAGGCATAGTACCAGGGAGTAAATTTATAGCACAGTCGTACGGGCGGTGCGGCGGTAGGACCTCAGTCCTGGACTTAGAGAAGACCTCCTTAAATCCCAAATATTGTTCAGGAACTTTTGTGGATAAAGGAGGGGCTGTGGCAACGTTGAGGCTACCGATTACGTTGACCCTCCCCATACAGTGCGATTGACAACGAGGACTCCAGTATTTTATATCTCTTTGGGCCCAATCAATAACCGGGTTGTGTACTGCCAACCACGGAAACCCAAGCACGACAGGACAAGAAGGGGACTCAATGATTTGGAAACATATGTTTTCACGGTGCAATACTCCTGTTTCCATGCATACAGAAACAGTGTCGTGGGTAATATGTGGGCAGGATAGAGGGTTTCCGTCTATAGCCTCCACCATAAGAGGTCTGTCCTTGAGAACCAGGGGTATGAGACATTTAACAGCAAATTGTTTATCCATAAAATTGCCTGAGGCCCCAGAATCCAAGAAGGCCTCAGTCTTAAGGTGGACCTTGTCCCAGGTCAATGATATTGGTACCAGGATCCTGGACTTTTTTTTTCCGTTATTTACGAAAGAGGCATAAAGAGACCCTATAACCTGGGTATTGGCTGGTCTTTGGCTTGATCTGCCACTCTCACCCCTGCTACCCCTAGGTCTCTGAGGACATTGAAGGCGGAAGTGGTCTGCCCCGGCACAATAGAAGCAGAGTCCCTTCTCCCTTCTGTGAGCTCTCTCTGCCTCCGATATACCAGTCTTTCCTATCTGCATAGGCTCAACAACAGGTAGATCGGTTTTAGCGTTTTCCTGGTTACCGGAAGCAACGGTAGTTCTGGACGATAAGGGTAAAGGAGGCAAGAGCCTTCTAGGTCTATCCCTGGGGTGTCTCCTTTCCCTAATTTGATCATCCATAGCTATACAGAAGTCGATCAAGTGATCAAGAGTCTCTGGCAATTTTAGAGGAGCCAACTCGAACATAAACGCGTCGTTCAGACCTTCAGTAAAGGCCAAGGTTAGGACATCGTTCGGCCAGAGAACCTCTGAAGTCAAGGTTTTAAAGTCTATTGCGTATTCAGAGACCCTCCTATTACCTTGTTTAATGTGAAATAAGGATCTCCCCGCATTAGTAGCCCTTCTAGAGGGGTCAAAGGTGCGTTTAAGCTCTGAGGTGAAACCCTCATAATCGTATATGATGGGTTTCTTGTTCTCCCACAAGGGCGTAGCCCACAATAAAGCTTTCTCCGTTAAATGATTAATCAGATAGCCCACCTTAGCTTTATCTGACATACATGATCCTGGGTTATTCTCGAACAAGATTTCCAGTTGGGTCAAAAAGCCCCGGCATAATTTGGTGTACCATCATATCGTAACGGTGCTTTCATACAAAGCCTATTCCCCTCGGGAGAGACCGACTTAACAATAGGCACTACCGGGTCCGGAGGGTTTGCGGTACCTCCAGTGGACCGGTTTAACAGGGTTTGCAGAGCCAGGGCAAACTGGTCCATCCTATGGTCCTGCTCTTCTTGTCTGGCTGCAATACGTGCCAACTGGTTAGAGAGGTCTGCGGGATCCATTGGCCCTGACGTAATGTCACGGATCCCCTGATAACTAGAGTAGTGGTCCCTATACGCAGGTCACTCTCTAACCTTCCGATCCTTGAGTGGTCGGCTCTACTAGACAGATTACTAGAATGGCAGTACAGAGCACATACAAGAGAGAATACCAGATATATATAAGGTTCTAGGATAGTTCGTTCCCCCTGGACCCTAGTAATATAAGAGGTAGTCTGATGTGTGCTTCGGGGCCACACAGACTGACCTCAGTACCGGAGTGAGGAGCAGAAGCGTGGAAGTGTCACTGCCAATGCCAGGGGTCAGACACAAGAATGGTTCGTTTTCAAACGCCAATGGTCATACACAGGGGTGGTTCGTTTGCCAATGCCAGGGATCATACACAGGGTGGTTCGTTTGCCAATGCCAGGGGGTCACACACAGGGTAGTTCGTTTGCCAATGCCAGGGGTCATACACAGAGTAGTTTGTTTGCCAATGCCAAGGGTCATACACAGAGTAGTTCGTTTGCCAATGCCAGGGGTCATACACAGAGTAGTTCGTTTGCCAATGCCAGGGGTCATACACAGAGTAGTTCGTTTGCCAATGCCAGGGGTCATACACAGAGTAGTTCGTTTGCCAATGCCAGGGGTCATACACAGAGTAGTTATAAGTTTGCCAAAGCCAAGGCTCACAGATAGAATAAAGAAATTCAAACTTGAACACACAAGACACACGAGAGCTCTGCGGGATAATGATACCACGTCAGGGCACCGGTGAATAGTGAAGCTGGGCTTTAAACTTGGCGGGTCCGCGTCATCACGCCAGTCCCCGCCCCCTGGCGTCCCACGTGAGCGCGGCCGGCTGCGTTATCACTCGGCGCCTGGCCAGCGAGCAGTGAGGAAGCCGCTGCCAGGCGCCCCCTAGATCCAGCGCGACCCGCGATACCAGCGCGGTCCGTGACAGGAAGGCTGGAGACGGTCTGCGTGGCGAACCGCGGTTCGGTAGAGTCTCCTTGAAGATGCGGGGCACGGCGCTGAGTCGAGGTCCTGATTCGGGGTGGTTGCGGTATCCCGAGGTACCGATCCAAGGTGGCGCAACGGCGCGGCGAATCGATGTTCTGCTGCGGAGTTAGAGTGACCCGTTCCTGGGCGGTGGTGATATATAGCTGGCGTGAAATGACAACACCAGACGAAGCTACATGTATCAAACACTCAGATGAACTGACTTTTAATGAACAACGCCACTATTTATGCTGAAGTAGAACAGTCATAATTTGCATACCCATACTAATTAGTAGCATACCCATACTAATTAGTAGCATACCCATACTAATTAGTTATGTCAGTTATTTACAATAAACATTCTTCACATTCTCTTAGCCTTCAACTCACACAACGTTTGTATATCCATTGTTCCAGCACATCAGATTAAACACACACTATCAGAGATCCCTTAAATTAAACATGTAGCTAGATAATGGGGAAAATCCCATACGTATAAATTACACAGCAGCAAAACTTGTTTACTAGCTACGGAAACACACATTTACCTACAGAAATATAAGTATGTTTTAAAACCAAAGCTATGTCATTTCACTAAACTACTACTAATACTAATACAATGTGAGCAGGATGTTACTTCGCTGCAGAGGGATTTAGATAAATTGGGGGACTGGGCACTTAAATGGCAGATGAAATTTAATCTAGATAAATGTAAAGTTATGCACTTTGGAGTGAAGAACACACAAGCAATTTATACCCTAAATGGTACGGAGTTAGGGAAATCCAAGCAGGAGAAGGATTTGGGAATAATCATAGACTTCAAACTAAGTAACAATGTGCAATGTCAAACAGCAGCCGCCAAGGCAGCAAAGTACTGGCATGCATTAAAAGGGGAGTTCACTCACGGGATGAAAACATAATTTTGCCTCTGTATAAATCAATGGTCAGGCCGCACCTTGAATATGCCGTGCAATTTTGGGCACCTGTCTTAAAAAAAGATATTATATCGTTAGAAAAAGTGCAGAGACGGGCAACTAAATTAATAAGGGGGATGGAAGGGTTAAGTTATGAGGAAAGACTAACAAGCTTAAACCTGTTTAGTTTAGAGAAAAGGCGCCTTAGAGGGGATCTGATAACCTTATATAAATATATACGGGGCCATTATCAACCATTGTCTGATAACCTATTCATTAACAGGACTATACATAGGACAAGGGGTCATCCATTTAGACTGGAAGAAAGAAAATTTAGCTTAAAGCATAGGAAGGGTTATTTTACGGTGAGAACAATAAAGCTGTGGAATTCTCTGCCTGTTGAGGTGGTTGGGTCAGAGTCTGTACAGACTTTTAAAAAACGACTGGATGACTTCCTGCAGACACAGAATATTAAGGTTATAATATTTAATATGTGGGTAAAAGCTTCTTGATCCAAGGAGAAATCTGACTGCCATTCTGGGGTCAAGAAGGAATTTTTTCCCAGTATGTTGCATATTGGCGAGCGCTTCAGACTGGGTTTTTTGCCTTCTTTTGGATCAACAGCAGTAGGTTATGTGGGAGAGGCTGAACCCGATGGACGCATGTCTTTTTTCAGCCTATATAACTATGTAACTATGTAAACTAAATTAAACTAAAACCAAACGAGGTAAAGTATATTTAAAATCACACAATATAAATGACCATAAAGTCCTTTGAGGTTTGAAGCATGGAGCGTTACCTCAGCTCCATGACATAGGTCCTTTTAAAAAATTTCTTGGGTTTGAGTCCTGGGCTCGCTGCGCCGAGCCTCTTGGGTCATTCCGTGACAGGAGGATTCCTAAGTCATTCGGGAATTGGCTTCGGGCTTTCTGTATTTTGGCAAGTGTGGTTGGGGAAAAGAGCCCACAGCACTGTTCGGGTCTGTTTTGTTATGTGGATGGGATTTGGGAGGCTTATCGAACGTATGGTGGTTGGGCGTGGTGGAAATACGATGAGAAGTTTAGGCAACGTTTGGCGGCTTACCCAGGCATGGGGTGGGATCAATTGGACATTACGCAGTGGTTGCGTTTGATGGGGGCACAAAAGGCGTTGCCCTTTCCAGAGGGAGCCAGTGGGGGAGGGGTCAGTTCCCCACCGGCAGGTGTTAAAATGGGATCGTGCTGGCAGTTTAACGAGGGTCAGTGCAAGTTTGGTGCGGGGTGCAGGTACAAACACGAATGTTCACATTGTGGAGGATCGCATTCATTGTCCAAATGTTTTAAGAGGGCAAGACAGTACCATGAAGGAAGATTTGGAAGTGTGGAAATCATTTTTGGTGGTGTTTAATGGGGTGGCCTTATTCCCGTCGAAAGAGGTTTTGACGAGGGAGCTGGAATTTTTTACGGATGCCTCGGGAGGTGTTGGTTTTGGGGTATATTTTGGGGGACGTTGGTGTGCTTCTCGTTGGCCTGATTGTTGGTTGGCATCTTCCTTGGTGAGGAATTTGGCCTTTTTGGAGTTGTTTCCATTAGTAGTGGCCTTGGAGCTGTGGGGAGGTGCTCTCTGCTCTGGAGGGGAGAAGGATTCTGTTCCGTTCTGACAACATGGTGGTGGTGTCACCGGTTAATTCTTTATCAGCTTCCTCATTGCCGGTTATTAGATTGCTGAAGAGATTTGCTTTGTTGTGTCTTAAGTTTAATGTTTTATGCAGGGCAAGGCATGTTCCGGGTCGCCTTAACTCCGTGGCGGATGCTTTGTCTCGTTTGCAGTGGGACAAGTTTCGTTCCCTGGCTCCGTTGGCAGAGGAGGTGGGCACCCCTTGTCCGGTGGACCTTTGGCAGCTAGGCTCAGAATTTTTGGAAGATGGGTGAGAGGTTCTTTGTCTGAGTCATCTTGGAAGGCCTACTCGCGAGTATGGAGGGATTGGGACGCTTTGGCGGAGCGGTTCAGGTACGTTTCAGTGGGTGGCTTGGATGAGGAAAGTCTGCTTAGAGCATACCTCACTCGGTTATTTGAGTCAAGGGCATCTCCTGGAGTGGTTCGGCAGTCTTTAGCCGCCTTGGCTTTCCTTTTTCAGGTGTCGGGGAAAAGAGATGTCACTAAGGATTTTGTGATCAGATGTGCAGTTCGGGGTTATGTGAAGGGGAGATGCAGGGTGGACGCTCGGCATCCAGTTTCAAGACAATTATTGGAGGGTCTATGGGATTTTGTTGGGAGTTTTTGTTCCTCACCTTATGAGGTTCTGCTTATGAGGGCGGCTTTTTGTTTAGGGTTTTTGGAGCATTTCGAGTGTGTGAGTTGGTGTGTAATTCTAGGAGAGGAGGTGGTGGTTTAGGAGCTGATGTGGTTTGGTTGGGAGTTAATGATTTTGTTATTTGGGTTGCTAACTCCAAGACTGATCAGTTGGGTAGGGGGCGTAGAGTCGGTTTATTCAGTGTGGATTACTGTGTGGTTTGTCCAGTGGAGAACGTTGAAAAAATTTTGGAGGTCCGGGTGGAGTCTGATGTGGCCTTTTTATGTCACGCGGACGGGTCGGCTTTATCAAGGTTTCAGTTTGTTTCCATCTTTAAGAAGGGTTTGGTGAGCTTAGGGAGAAATCCGAAAGATTTTGGTTCTCATTCTTTTCGGATTGGGGCAACAACGGAAGCTTCAAGGTTGGGTTTGTCGGCAACGGAAATTCAAGAATTGGGAAGATGGAACTCGAGGGCTTTTAAGTCTTACGTTCGTCCTGGTTTGGTGTCATGAATTTTGTAAACACTTAAGGCTGGGAGGTAATGTGGAGCACAGTGTGATGTATGTTCTGTTAGGTTATGTTTTTTTTCAATTTAAAAAAAAAAAGAATACAAAGAGAAATTTTGAAATATGAAAAATATTAAACTTATTCATAAAATATGAATTATACCTTTTATACGGAATATACATATTTATTCTATTTTATCTTTGTAAATTTGTTGGTTGTTTGGGGAGGAGTGTGGGGGTTTGGAGTATTTGGAGACGAGGAGTTGGTGTTTGTTTATGATATGTTTTTTCTTTACAGGTATGGTCATGGTTTCTTTGGTGGATGTGTGGTGGTTTGGTGTGGAGTTTTTTCTTTTAGAGTATTTTGTGTGGTGGAGATGTTGGTAATGTGTTTTTGTTTTTGCAGATCCTCCAAGAGTAGTGTGGATCATTGGATACGCGCTGATTTTTTTTGGGCGAGAAGAAGGACGTTGGTGCGATCCTCTGGAGTTCAGATGGGTCTGCTTCGGTCGGCAACACGGGTACGGTGGATCGGAATCCGTGGACTCCTATGGGAGGATTTTATGCCGACGGTTTTGGGTGCCCTGAGGCACGGTGAAGTTCCCCATGTGCTGGTGGTTCACATGGGAGGGAACAATTTGGGTGTGGTCCCTCTTTGTATGCTGCTGGAGCAGATGCAGAAAGATCTGCGGCAGTTGAGGGTGTGGACGCCATGGACAGTGGTGGTGTGGTCCGAGGTGATGCCAAGGATGGTGTGGGAGCAGGCGGAGAATGAGGAGGCGGTGCGGCTGGGGCGTATCAAGATGAATGCTGCATGGGGAGGTTCATGAGGAGGATGGAGGGTGTGGTGGTGCAACATCTACCTTTTGAAGAGAAGGAGGCGGAGTGTTATTTTATGGCAATTGCAGTTCACCTGACAGATGTGGGCAAGGATCTGTTCATCCTGGGACTCAAGGAAGGGATTGAACAAGCCCTGTTTTTTCTTGGTGGGGGAGCTCTCCCATAAGGGGGTTATGTGAGGAGCTCGTGGTGGGGGCTTGTAGGCAGTGCTGGCTAGGGGTTCCTTTTTAGTTAGGATTACTTTGGTAAGATGGTTGGTAGTTGGGAAGTTTTTTGGTGGTTGGTTGGTTTGGAGGTGTGTGGGGAGTCCTCTTTCAGCACTGGGTTATTGTTTTAATTTTGTTATGGGAATGGTTATGTCATGGTGGTGGGTTATAGTGTGGAGTTTTTAGCTGTGGCCTATATATAATAAATATATATATTATTCCACAGTTATGTGTTTGCGTATTTTTTGTGTATTTTTTGTCTCCCTGCGTCCGAACTGGTCATCAGTAGGCGACTTAAGGTATAATGATAAAAGTATTCAACCTCCCCTTTTTGCCCCCCTCCCACTGAATTTATATAAAATGGTAAAATAGGTGTTTTTTTTGTTTCTCAAGACAAATCTAAATACCAATTTTCACGTATGTAACATCTTCTGTTTTTGAGATATAGATATCCTGATTAAAAGAATTCAGCCCCCCTTTTTTTCACCCTCCCCCCTTGGGATTTTTGGAAAATGGTAAAACACCTGTTTTTATTTTTCAAGAAGATTGTAAATACCAAATTTCACGTCTGTAACATCTTTGGTTTTTGAGATATAGGTATAATGATAAAAATATTCAGACCCCTTTCCCTTGACCCCCCAATTGGATTTGTATCTAAATCACCAAATACACCCCAGCCCGCTCCCGAAGGTCAAACAGTGACCTGCGCCTAGCTTCTCCCCGCATCACCTCTTCCCATGATAGACTGCAGGATTTCTCACGCGCAGCCCCCACTCTCTGGAACGCTCTCCCTCGTACTGTCAGACTTTCCCCTAACTTCTCTTCCTTCAAACGCTCCCTTAAAACATTCCTATTTAGGGAAGCCGACCCCCCAACTCACTGACGCAACCATCAATCACTCTCACCTTACAGTCCTCTCCTCCTGTTTCCAACCCCAACCCTCCTAGATTGTGAGTTCCTACGGGAATAGGGCCCTCATCTCCTCCTGTACTGTTTGTCAAATGTTGTTCAATGTATTGTAACCCTGTCTATACTGTGCTTATTGTACAGCGCTGCGGAATATGCTGGCGCTTTATAAATAATAATAATAATAATAAAATGGAAAAAAACATTTTGTTTTTTTTCACGAAGATTGTAAATACCAAATTTCACACCCGTAACATCTTCTGTTTTTAAGATATAGGTATCCTGTTTAAAATATTTTAAATATTCAACCCTCCTTTTTTTGCCCCCCCAGTTGAATTTTTGAAAAACAGTAAAATATGGATTTTTTTATTTTTCAAGACGAATCTAAATACCGATTGTCACATCTGTAGCATCTTCTGTTTTTGAGCTATAGGTATTCTGTTTAAAATATTCAACCCCCTTTTTCACCCCCTTAGGGGCGGAGTTTCCAAAAATCCTTCCTTAGTGGATGCCTACATCATAAAAACAGTGCATCTTCAAAATTTCACGTTCCTAGGTTAAACGGTTTCAGCTGGGCGTTGAGGAGTCAGTCAATCAGTCAGTCAGTCAGGACGTTCGCGTTTATATATATATATAGATACACCACAGGCATGAGATATATGTATACCCAACAGACACCAGACCACAGAGTGTGTGTGTGTGTGTGTGTGTGTGTTCGGGCTGTGCAGGGGGTAAATGGGGTGTCTGGCCATACTTTGCAATATTAACATAAAACAGGACAGGCTTTCAGCAAAATCCTAAATTATTTATTAGAAAGTGTCACATGACATTAAATAAAAGTATCGGTATTCGGTATCGGGGTGAGTACTTGAAAAAAGTATCGGTACTTGTACTCGGTCTTAAAAAAAAATGGTATCATGCATCCCTATCACGTGCTGCTGGAGCCGGACGCTGTGTTGACAACAGAGTGTGCTGGGTCTTTGAGGAAGATGGAGACCCCCCAGCACTCCACCCCTACCAACAAAGGTGCCACCAGAGAGAGGACCACTTCCCACCTGCCCAGGAGACCGGTGAGTGACCACCTGGAGTGGCTACTGAGTAGGCTTGTGCACCGATATTTTTATTTTTTTATTTTTTTTCGATTCGATTTGTTCGGATGTTTAAAATTTTCGATTCGGCTCGTTTCGACAGATTTCTGTTTCGTTTCGGTTCGGTTCGGCTCGTTTTTCGTGTACATTTATTTTTGGAATATCGACCATTTTTCGTGTTTTCGGGTCACTTTGCTCGTATTCATGTATCAGTGTTTGCAGATGACACAAAACTAGGAAAAGTAATACAATGTGAGCAGGATGTTACTTCGCTGCAGAGGGATTTAGATAGATTGGGGGACTGGGCACTTAAATGGCAGATGAAATTTAATCTAGATAAATGCAAAGTTATGCACTTTGGAGTGAAGAACACACAAGTAATTTATACCCTAAATGGTACGGAGTTAGGGAAATCCAAGCAGGAGAAGGATTTGGGAATAATCATAGACTTCAAACTAAGTAACAATGTGCAATGTCAAACAGCAGCCGCCAAGTCCAGCAAGGTATTGGCATGCATTAAAAAGGGGAGTTCACTCACGGGATGAAAACATAATTTTGCCTCTGTATAAATCAATAGTCAGGCCGCACCTTGAATATGCCGTGTGATTTTGGGCACCTGTCTTAAAAAAGATACTATAGCGTTAGAAAAAGTGCAGAGACGGGCAACTAAATTAATAAGGGGAATGGAAGGGTTAAGTTATGAGGAAAGGCTAACAAGCTTAAACCTGTTTAGTTTAGAGACACGGCGCCTTAGAGGGGATCTGATAACCTTATATAAATATATACGGGGCCATTATCAACCATTGTCTGATAACCTATTCAGTAACAGGACTATACATAGGACAAGGGGTCATCCATTTAGACTGGAAGAAAGAAAATTTAGCTTAAAGCATAGGAAGGGTTATTTTACGGTGAGAACAATAAAGCTGTGGAATTCTCTGCCTGTTGAGGTGGTTGGATCAGAGTCTGTACAGACTTTTAAAAAGCGACTGGATGACTTCCTGCAGACACAGAATATTAAGGGTTATAAATATTAATATGTGGGTAAAAGCTTCTTGATCCAAGGAGAAATCTGACTGCCATTCTGGGTCAAGAAGGAATTTTTTCCCAGTATGTTGCATATTGGCAAGCATTTCAGACTGGGTTTTTTGCCTTCTTTTGGATCCACAGCAGTAGGTTATGTGGGAGAGGCTGAACCCGATGTCTTTTTTCAGCCTATATAACTATGTAACTATGTTTTTTGTATCGACTTTTCGTGATTTCGGAAATTTTCGTTTTTTCGGAACGTCTGTTCTCCTCGTTTCAAAGTGTCTAACTCTATTCGTTTTGACGTAAACTACTATGGTTTACTTTTTTTATAATAAATTTTTGGTTTGTTTTTCGGATCCGATAATTCATTCCGTCGATACGATAATTCTGGCGATTCTATCGTGTTTTTTTTTTATTAAATAAAGATCATTTTTTTCTTATGAATCTACATTTCACAACTTTATTTAATCATATTAAAATGGTATGAAAGCCAAGGAACAAAAAAAATGAAAAAAACGATTTAAAAAACGCTAAACTGACCGAATGCCACAAGAAACAAGTGATACGCATTTACAAATACAAAATTTACAGAATCAGCGATATAACCGATAATAGTTAAATATACGATGTCCAGAATTACCGAAATGGAACCGAAATCACGAATGGAACCGAAATCATGAATAGAGCAAAAAATAAATTTTGATTTGACACATTTCAAGTCCATTCGAAAAATCCTAATTTTTTTCGTTTCGGCTCGGAAAACTTTTCGGATCTGTCGGTTTTCGGATCCGATCCGATTCGGAAATTCGACCGAATCCGAAGACACGAATCGGGAAATTTCGTGAAAATTCCGAAACCCGAAACGCACATCCCTACTACTGAGTTCCTGGGGGGCATCCGCAGAAGGAGAGACTGGGGACTGTAAATGTTGACTGGGTTCTGATCCTGGATCTGCAGAAATATCCTGGAGAAAAAGAGATGTGGAGTCAGTGTGCCCACTAACGAACATTGTATCTCTGTCGACTATAATGGCGTTTTACCTGGCGCACACTGCTGCAGTGAAAGAAGTGGCTTGCCTCATACCCCACGATTATGGGCCAATGACCGGGGATACCCCGCCGACGGTGCTTGTGTTCCAGCACCATGGAGCTTTGCAAATGGTGCAGCAAAGGAACAGAGGGAGGGGTCTTGTCAGTGGCAAGCGACCTGTTGCAATCTAAGCTCACCCTGACGATCAATAAGGGGGGAGATATGTGACGGAACAGCGCCTGGGGTACCATATGCGTAACACTAACTTTTAATCAGGGACACACACATAGATTTATACGGTTACACGGGGGTCATTTACATTCACAAACTCACAACCTCTTCTAGTGGGACCTAATTATACTGACACATAATTGCACAAACATTGTCTTCTTGGAAGGTGAAATCTAATTACAATAGGTAGACAGGAACAGTAAACATTACTTAACATTTCTAAATGAATTAACCTTTTCGCTGCTGAGGCTTTTCCCGCCCCTATGCTGAGGTCATTTTTACCTGTTTTGCGCATCATGTTTAAACGTGTTTTTAAGGCTTATTTTAGTATATGACCCAGACATATTATATATCGTTCTTATCCGTCAGACTCGGTAGATTCATAATATGTCATTATTATATGTATACGTTATGTCATGTCTGTATATTATAACAAAAAAATGCAATAAAATATTATTTTCAATAATTTACAACGTGTAAAGTGTTTTTTTCCACATTTTAACATGCGAGCAATTGCGGTTATATTTTGTATGGGGTGCGCTTGTTAAAAAAATTAGAGATGGGGTCTCGTTACATTTTTTTGGGGAAAATGACACTATTTTTAACAAACGCACCGCATACAAAAATCGTTAGTGCAGCATCATTGTTCACATTATAATTGAAATGGGAACAATATTGCTGCATTAACAAACCAAAAAAAAAAAAAAAAAAAAAAGTGTTTATTTTTATTTTTTTTTATTTTTATTTTTACATTTTTTTTTTTTTCCAAGATGTCGGCCAGCTCCGGGAAAGGATCGCGAACCGGCGCTTTTCAGCGCCGATTCGCGATCCAGCTCCCCAGGGGTTAATGCCAGGCATCATTTGGAAGGGCAGGCTGTGCCCTTCCAAATGATGCCTGGGTTAACCCCCGCAGAGACGCCGATCGGGAGGGAGAGAGGTCCGAAGGACCTCCCCCCCCTCCCTTTCAGGCGCCTCCTCCGCACATGCGGGGGGGGGGGCGCCTGAATTAGGTGTCATCGCGCCCCCGCGATGACACCTAATTCTGGTGGCTGCTGGTCCGGATGCCGGGCTGACATCCAGGATGTCAGCCCGCACCGGAGGGGCCAGTGATCGGCCGGAATCCGGCCGAACGCTGACCCCAATGGGAGGACGCGCTCAGCGCGTCCTCCGCATACCAGCGGGACTGCTGAGGACGCGCTGAGCGCGTCCTCAGCAGCGAAGTGATTAAGACAGTGGATGATCGTGATAACAGATTACAGACAGCAGATTACAACCTATTCAAATATAACCAGATAACAGATACACACAGACAATAGACAGATAGTGATACAGGATTTTGCATAATCCAGATTACACAAACCTAATTACAATTTTCTGGGTACACACAGAAATAAACTTTAAACTAAATCCCAAACAGTATGGGCTAAATTACAATCCTACCATTAAAACACAGTTTTCTCCCTAGCGCCCCCGTTTTAACAGGAGATTGCAATGCAGGCGCTTAAAAGCTGCCTGCATTGTTAGCAGGCGCTACACCCCGGGATACTTGCTGCAGCACTAAGCGCCACCGCGAGCATCCACTTGATGGAGTCCATAGGACTCATAGTGAGGAGAAGGGGGGTCTGTGAGGGTCCTAAGAACGAGCAATAGCACTAGTGGACTGCTCTATGGTGGGTGCCCGCTCAAGTCTCACAAGGTTTTAGCTTGCGCCATTACAAGGATGAATGCCCCATATGCAAATCAGCCTGCTCTCACCCAAAAAGGATGGCCAGTGCTGACTGCCAAGGATGTCATCCCTGCACGAGAGGTGCAGGAACCCCCGACGATCATTTCGGCCTTGTTAGGCCTCGTCAGGAGGGTATAGCTGACACCCCTCTAGGCACACCAAGCAAGGGGTCCAGGTCTGGATAGGACAGTAGACTAATAGTGAGGAGAAGGGGGGTATATGCGGGTACTGAGAACGAGCAACAGCACTAGTGGTCTGCTCTACAATGGGGCCGCTCAGGTCTCACAAGGTTTTAGCTTGTATGTGCCATTACAGGGATGAATGATCCATATGCAAATCAGCCTGCTCTCACCCTCAAATTGCCCTACTCCACCACATACATAAAATGCAAAAGAGAGACATAAAAAAAAGCATAAAGATTCAAAATGAACAAATGAATGAACCAGTGTTCAGCAAATCAGCACGGCATGAGTTTGTGGTCTCTCTCTGACATGTTGCTTTGCTGAGCAGGTTCCTTCATTTGTTCATTCTTTATGCTTTTTTTGATGTCCCTCTTTTGCATTTTTTATATGTGGTGGGGTAGGGCAATTTCAGATCTTGTATTGTGACTGTCCAGGCAGTTGTGCACTCATTTATATTAGTTTTGTTTTGATTTCCCTTTTTGGGAGTTGTGTATATTTATGTTATGAGTATTGCCCTGTAAGTTCACTTGTGCCTGTGATATGTTACAACATATGTTTATGTATTAGTGCTGTCAAGTATTAATTAATTACCTTTTTTATACTGGGTTTAAATAAATTTAAATTTTTTTATCTCTTGGTGTGCTTTCCAATTTTGTTGCAATGAAAATAATAACGAAACTCAGGCCTGCACTCCAAACCAATCTCCATGCCCACGCACCCCATCTAATCAATTCATTGCAGAACGGAATAAAGTCTCATTTTAACCCTTTCGCTGCTGAGTCATTTCAAGTCTGTGTGCTGAGTTCATTTTTACCGGTTTCGCTCCTCATGTTTAAATGCCATTTGAAGTTATGTTATATTATACGACACAGACATATTATATATCGTTCTTTCCAGCAGACTCGGCAGATTCATAATATATCATTATTATCTGTATACATCATGCACTGTAAGAATGCTAGAACAAAAAATGAAAAAAAAAGTTAATTTCCGTCATCTACAGCGTGTGAAATTCTAACCATAACCCTAACTTCAAAACCCCTAACTTCAAAACCCCTAAATTCTTACCCTAACATCAAAACCCCTAACCATAACCCTAACTTCAAAATCACTAACTTCTATCCCTAACTCTAACTTCAAATCCCCTGAATTCTAACCCTAACTTCAAAACCACTAACTTCTAACCCTAACTTCAAAACCCCCAACTTCTAACCCTAACTTCAAAACCTCCAACTTCTATCCATAACCCTAACTTCAAAACCTGTAACTTCTAACCCTAACTTCGAAACTTCTAACCCTAACTTCAAAACCCCCAACTTCTAACCATAACCCTAACTTCAAAATCACTAACTTCTATCCCTAACTCTAACTTCAAATCCCCTGAATTCTAACCCTAACTTCAAAACCACTAACTTCTAACCCTAACTTCAAAACCCCCAACTTCTAACCCTAACTTCAAAACCTCCAACTTCTATCCATAACCCTAACTTCAAAACCTGTAACTTCTAACCCTAACTTCGAAACTTCTAACCCTAACTTCAAAACCTCCAACTTCTATCCATAACCCTAACTTCAAAACCTGTAACTTCTAACCCTAACTTCGAAACTTCTAACCCTAACTTCAAAACCCCCAACTTCTATCCTTAACCCTAACTTCAAAATCCCCAACTTCTATCCCTAACTTCTAAACCTAATCCAAATTTCAAAAACCCTAACCAGAACTTCTAACCCTAATTTAAAAACCCTAACGTCAAAAACCCAAACTTCTACCCTTAACCCTAATTTCAAAAACCGCAGCCCGAATTTCTAAATCTAACTTTAGGCACCCTAACTTCAAAAACCCAACCCAACCTTCTAACCCTAACTTCAAAACCCTTAACTTCTAACTCTATCTTTAAAAACTCTAACCCTAACTTCGATCCTTACCCCTAACCCTTACTTCAAAAATTCTAACCGGAATTTATATCCCTAACTTCCATAACTAACCCTAATTTAAAAAAATAATTCTACCCTTAACCTTAATTTAAAAAACCCTAACTTCTATCCTTACCGCTAACCCTAACTTCAAAAACACTAACCCGATTTTCTATCCCTAAACCTGACTTCAAAAATTCCAACCCGAACTTCTAACTCTAACTTCATACACCCTAACCCTAACATTAAAAATCTCAACCGGAACATCTAACCCTAACATCTATCCCTAATTTCAAAAACCGTAATCTGATTTTCTATCCCTAACCCTAACTTTAAATACCCTAACCTGAACTTCTATCCCTAACCCTAACTTCAAAAACCCTAACTTCAAAAACCCCAGCTTCTACCCTTAACCCCAACTTCAAAAACCCCAACTCTAACGTCAAAAACTCTAACCCTAACTTCAATAACCCTTACCCGAACTTCTATCCTTTACTTCTAACCCTAACCCAAAATTCTATCCTTAACCCTAACTTAAAAAAACCCAACTCAAACATCTAACCCTAGCTTCTAACCCTAACTTCAAAACCACCAACTTCTATCCCTAACCCTAACTTCAAAACCCCCAACTTCTATCCATAACCCTAACTTCAAAACCCATAATTTCTAACCCTAACCCTAACTTCAAAAAATCCAAATTCTATCCTTAATAGGGATGAGCCGAACACCCCCGTGTTCGGTTCGCATTCAAACTCGAACAATTTATAAAGTCCGAATTCGAACGCGAAAATGAACCGAACTCAATGCAAGTCAATGGGACTCAAAAGTTTGATTTTTAGAGTGCCCTGCAAGAGGGCATATATGCAAGATATTTGCCATAAAAGGTGTATGGGGGTCCGGGTAGTGCCTGGGGGACAGGAAACAAGGACAAAAAGTTTTAAAAAAACTTTTTAAAAGGTACAGTGAGTTTTCCATGAAATAAGGGTTAAAAATAAAAACAAAAAATTCCTTCAAACATCGTGCCCAGAAACCACCTATAAGTCAGTGAGACCCCCTGATAGCTGGAAACAGTGACAAGACACAGATTACAATTCACAGAAATCTGCTAGAAGCATATGGGACCCCCTGATAGCTGGCAGTGAGAAGACACAGATTACAATTCCCAGAAACCTCCTATAAAATCAGTGAGACCCCCTGATAGGTGGCAGTGAGAACGCACAGATTACAACAATTCCCAGATATCTTCTAGAAATGAGACCCCCACAATTGCTGGTGGCAGTGAGAACACGCAGATTACCACAATTCCCAGATATTTTGTAGAAATGAGACCCCCCCCCCCATAGCTGCTGGTAGACTGGCACCAGTGAGAACACACACTAACACAACAATCTCCTCTCAAAAAACACATGCTGAAGGCTGTGTGAAGCCTTAGATAGTGTGCTGTGGGACTTAGCTCTGTGAGCCCATAATTGGGCAAAATTTGCCCAATCAGGACTCTGAGCCGTGATTGGCATAGTCTTGCACCTGTCTTGCACCTAATCTGTGGTCAGGTGCAGGCTGTAGCCAATTACAAGCTTCAGGCCAGTGGAAAAGTGCATTGTGGTGCATTGTGGGCGAACATGCGGCGAACACGCGGAAATGTTCGAAGTTCACGAACATAAGAACTGGCGATGTTCGAATCGAACTCCAAACACATCGAACCAAACAGCTCATCCCTAATCCCTAACCCTAACTTCAAAACCCCCAACTTCTATCCATAACCCTAACTTCAAAACCCATAACTTCTAACCCTAACCCTAATTTCAAAACCCCAACTTCTATCCATAACCCTAACTTCAAAACCTCTAACGTCTGACCCGAACCCTAACTTCAAAATCTCCCAACTTCTAACCATAACCTTAACTTCAACACTCCTAACTTCTAACCCTAACTTCAAAACCCCCAACTTCTATCCCTAACTTCTAAACCTAATCCAAACTTCAAAAACCCTAACCAGAACTTCTAACCCTAATTAATTTAAAAAACCCTAACGTCAAAAACCCAAACTTCTACCCTTAACCCTAACTTCAAAAACCGCAGCCTGAACTTCTAACCCTAACTTCAAACACCCTAAAGTTGAAAACCCTAACCCTAATTTTTATTCCTAACTCTAACTTCAAAAACCACAGCCCGAACTTCTAACCCTATCTTTAAAAACTCTAACCCTAACTTTGATCCTTACCCCTAACCCTTACTTCAAAAATTCTAACCGGAACTTCTATCCCTAACTTCTATAACTAACCCTAATTTTAAAAAAAACAAATTCTACCCTTAACCCTATTTTCAAAAACACTAACCTGATTTTCTATCCCTAACCCTGACTTCAAAAATTCCAACCCGAACTTCTAACCCTAACTTCAGACACCGTAACCCTAACATTAAAAATCTCAACCTGAACATCTAACCCTAACTCAAAAGCCCTAACATCTATCCCTAACCCTAATGTCAAAAACCCTCACCTGATTTTTTTTATCCCTAACCCTAACTTCAAAAACCCTAACTTCAAAAACCCCAGCTTCTACCCTTAACCCAACTTCAAAAACCCAACCCGAACTTCTATCCCTAACTTCAATAACCCTAACCTGAACTTCTATCCTTTACTTCTAAACCTAAATTTAAAAATTCCTAACCTGAAATTCTATCCTTAACCCTAACTTCAATCACCCTAACTTCTAACCCAAACTTAAAAAACCCCAACTCAAACATCTATCCCTAGCTTCTAACCCTAACTTCAAAAACCCCAACCCGAACTTCTATCCCTAACCCTAACTTCAAAAACCATAACCTGAACTTCTAACCCTAACTTCAAAAATCCTAACTTCTATCCCTAACCTGAACGTCTATCACTTACTTCTATCCTCAACCCTAACTTCAAAAACCCATCCCAAACTTCTAACCCAAACTTCTAAACCTAACCCTAACTTCAAAAACCCTAACTTCTGTCTCTATAACCCTAACTTAAAAAACTCTAACTTCAAAAACCAACCCAACTTCAAAAACCCCAACCCTAACTTCTATCCTTACCCCTAACCCTAACTTCAAAAACCTAACCCGAACTTCTATCCCAAAACCTAACGTCAAAAACCCTAACTTCTAACCATAACTTCAAAAACCCAACCCGATCTTCTGACCCTAACTTCAAAAACCCTAACTTCTAGCCTTACCCTTAACCCTAATTTCGAAAACTCTAAAACTAACCTCTATCCTTACTCCAACCATAACTTCAATAACCCTAACCCAAACTTCTATCCCATACTTCTAACACTAACTTTAAAAACCCCTAACTTCTAACCAAAACTTCTAATCCTAACCCGAACTTCAAAACCCCTAACGTCTAACCCTAACCCGAACTTCTATCACTAACTTCTATCCCTAACCCTAATTTTAAAAAACCTAACTTCAAAATCCCCAATTTCTATCCTTAATCCGAACTTCAAAAACCCCAACCCTAACTTCAAAAACCCCAACCCTGACTTTAAAAACCCCAACCCTGACTTCAAAAACCCCAACCCTACCTTCAAATACTCTAATCCTAACTTCAGAAACCCTAACCCTAACTTCCAAAACTCCAACCTGAACTTCTAACCCTAACTTCGAAAACCCAAACTTCTTACCCTAACTTCTAACCATATCTTCAAAAACCCAACCCGAACTTCTAACCCTAACTTCTAACCCTAACCCTAACTTCAAAACCCCCAACCTGAATTTCTAACCCTAACTTTAAAAACCCTAACCCAAACCTCAATCCCTAATCCTATCTTCAAAAATCCCAACCCTAATTTCTAACCCTAACCCTAACTTCAAAAACCTAATCCGAATTTCTAACTCAAACATCTATCCTTACCCCTAACCCTAACTTCAAAAATCCCAACCTGATCTTCTAATTTCTAACCCTAATCCTAACTTCAAAACCCCCAACCTGAATTTCTAACCCTGACTTCAAAAACCCTAACCCAAACCTCAATCCCTAATCCTAACTTCAAAACCCCTAACTTCAAAAACCTAATCCGTACTTCTAACTCTAACCCTAACATCTATCCTTACCCCTAACCCTAATTTCAAAAATCCCAACCAGTACTTCTAACCCTAACATCATACACACTAACTTCTAACCATAACTTCAAAACCCTAGCGTCTAGCCTTACCCTTGTTATGGAAAGTTTGGTCTTTGCGCATAAAGTCCTGGTGCACTAAAAAGGTACACTTCAGTATTAAAGTGCGCCCAGTACAAACAAATTGTCACGGGGACCCAGGGGATGCGGCGCCTGGCAGCAGCTTCCTCGCTGCTCGCTGGCCAGGCGCCGAATGTAAGCGCTTCCGGGGCCGCTCACGTGGGACGCCGAGGGGCGGGGCCTGGCGCTGTGACGCGGACCCGCCGGGTTTAAAACCCAGTCTCTCCCATACACCGGTGCCCTGACGTGGTATTCACCTCCCGCAGAGCTCTTGTGTGATTTTGGCTATCTCCTGTGTTAACCCTGTGTATGACCCTTGGCATTGGCAAACGAACCCTCCTGTGTATGACCCTTGGCATTGGCAAACGAACCCTCCTGTGTATGACCCTTGGCATTGGCAAACGAACCCTCCTGTGTATGACCCTTGGCATTGGCAAACGAACCCTCCTGTGTATGACCCTTGGCATTGGCAAACGAACCCTCCTGTGTATGACCCTTGGCATTGGCAAACGAACCCTCCTGTGTATGACCCTTGGCATTGGCAAACGAACCCTCCTGTGTATGACTCCTGGCATTGGCATTTACTCTGTTCTAGGTTCTGCCCTTAACGTTGGTACCGAGGTCAGTCTGTGTGGCACCCTAAGCACACATCAGACTACCTCTGCTATTACTAAAGTCCTAGGGAGGACTTGTGATCTGGTCTGTACCCCTGTCTGGTATTTCCCTTTCTTTGTCTGTTACCTGTTTCGTTGCCTTTATAGCTTTGCCGACCATTCAAGGATCGGAAGAGTAGAAAGGGAGCTGCATAAAGAGATTTATATCTTAGTAGTCAGAAAGATTCGTGACAATACTCTATTCCATACCTCTGTCTGGTGTTACCCCTTGTTTATATATTGTCTGGTTATTTGTCTGTTTAGTATCGCCGACCATTCAAGGATCGGAAGGGTAGAGAGCGGTCTGCGTAAAGGGACCACACTTTTGGTAATCAGGGGGATCCGTGACATTACGTCAGGGCCAATGGATCCCGCAGACCTCTCTAACCAGCTGGCACGTATCGCAGCCAGACAAGAGGAACAGGACCATAGGATGGACCAGATTTCTCTCGCTCTGCAAACCCTGCTAAATCGGTCCAATACAGGTACCACAAACCCTCCAGATCCAGTGTTACCTAGGGTCAGTCCGGTCTCCCCTGAAGGACATAGGCTTAGTATGAAGGCACCCCTACGCTATGATGGTACACCAAGCCTATGTCGGGGGTTTTTGACTCAACTCGAGATTTGTTTGAGAACAATCCAGGTTCTTGTATGTCTGATAAAGCCAAAGTAGGATATCTGATTAATCATTTAACAGAAAAAGCTTTATTGTGGGCTACGCCGTTGTGGGAAAATAAGAAACCCATCATTTATGACTATGAGGGTTTTACCTCTGAGTTAAAACGTACCTTTGATCCCTCTAGAAGGGCTACCAATGCGGGTAGGTCCTTGTTTCATATCAAACAAGGTAATAAGAGGGTTGCCGATTATGCCATAGAGTTTAAGACTTTGGTTTCTGAAGTACTTTGGCCGAACGACGTTTTAACCTTAGCCTTTACCGAAGGCTTGAACGAGGCTTTTATGTTTGAACTGGCTCCCTTAAAATTACCAGAAAGCCTGGACCACCTGATAGATTTCTGTATAGCCATGGACGATCAAATCAGGGAAAGGAGACACACCAGAGATAGACCCAGAAGGGTCTTGCCTCCTTTACCCTCGTTACCCAGACACACCAGTACATCAGGTGGTTCGGAGAATGTAAAAACTGATTTACCGGTCGTTGAACCCATGCAAATAGGGAAGACATGTATTTCAGAAGCAGAAAAAGTTCACAGAAAAGAAAAGGGGCTCTGCTTTTATTGTGCAGGGGCAGATCACTTCCGCCTTCGATGTCCTCAGAGACCCAGGGTTGGCAGGGTTGAACATAGCAGAGTGGGATTCAGAACAGGAGACACCCAGGTTGTCGGTTCTTTGTGTGCCTCCTTTGTGGATAATGAAAAAAAAAAATCCAGGATTCTGTTACCGGTCTCCCTAACCTGGGAGGGGGTTCACCTCAAGACTGAGGCGTTTTTGGACTCTGGGGCCTCAGGCAATTTTATGGATAAGAATTTTGCTGCCAAAAACCTCATACCACTGGTTCTCAGGGAAAGGCCTCTAAGGGTGGAGGCCATAGATGGTAACCCCCTGGCATGTCCTCATATCACTCACGATACAGTCGATGTATGTATGAAAATAGGAGTTTTGCACCAGGAGACTATAAGATTTCAAATCATTGAATCACCCTCATGTCCTGTCGTCCTTGGGTTTCCATGGCTAACAGAGCACAACCCAGTAGTCGATTGGGTCCAGAGAGACATAAAATGTTGGGGTCAGAGTTGTCAGTCTAAGTGCCTAGGCACAGTTAATGTGATTGGTAGCCTCAATATTGCCACAGCCCCTCCTTTGTCCACAGAGGTCCCTGAATGTTACCGGGCATTAAAGGAGGTGTTCTCTAAAGCCAGGACTGAGGTCCTACCACCACATCGTCCATATGACTGTGCCATTGATTTACTCCCCGGTACGATGCCTCCTAGGGGTCACGTATACCCTTTGTCGCAAAGGGAGAACGACATTATGGAGGAATATATAAGGAGAATCTGGAACGAGGATTCATTAGACGGTCCTCCTCTCCAGCAGGAGCAGGTTTCTTTTTTGTCTCCAAGAAAGAGGGAGATCTGCGACCTTGCATCGACTATAGGGGTTTAAATAGGATCACTATAAGAAATGCATATCCCATACCCCTCATAACAGAATTGTTTGACCGATTAAAAGGGGCTCGTGTCTATACTAAGCTTGATTTACGCGGAGCGTACAACCTGGTCAGGGTTAAGAAGGGAGACGAATGGAAAACGGCTTTTAATACACGTAGCGGGCATTACGAATACCTGGTGATGCCTTTTGGGTGTGTAATGCGCCAGCCGTCTTTCAGGACCTTATAAATGACACTCTAAGGGAATTTCTGCAAGAATTCGTCATAGTATATCTGGATGATATCCTGATATACTCTCCTGATGTGGACACTCATCATGTCCACGTAAAACAAGTGTTGAAAAAACTATTGAAGGCTGGATTGTACTGTAAGCTAGAAAAATGTCTATTCGACATAGTAACTGTGCAATTCCTTGGTTATATTATAACTCCTGGGGGGTTTCAAATGGATCCTAAGAAGCTCTCAGCTATTCTTGACTGGCCTTTACCCCAAGGACTTAAAGCCATTCAGAGGTTTCTGGGGTTCACGAACTATTACAGAAGGTTCATTAAAGATTTTTCGGCCTTGGTGGCCCCCTCACGGCTATGACAAAGAAAGGGGTGGGAAATCAGAAATGGACACCTCAAGCCACTCAAGCCTTTGAGGCACTAAAGCAAGCCTTTACTACTGCCCCTGTTCTCCGGCATCCAGATCCGGCTCTGCCTTTCCAATTAGAAGTTGACGCCTCCGAACTAGGTCTTGGTGCAGTCTTGTCCCAAAGGGAGGCTCCTGACAAACCCTTGCATCCATGCGGCTTCTATTCTCGAAAGTTGTCCCCGGCAGAGAAGAACTATGACATTGGAAATAGAGAATTGTTAGCAGTCATCGCGGCCTTGGCCGAATGGAGATACTTATTAGAAGGGTCTAAGGACCCCGTTGTTATCATAACCGACCATAAGAATCTCACGTACATTGGAGATGCCAAACGTTTAAACTCCAGACAAGCGAGATGGTCATTGTTTCTTTCAAGTTTTAATTACGTACTTACCTATAGACCTGGGTCCAGAAACATTAAAGCAGACGCATTGTCGAGACAGTATGAGTCTTATGAACATAATATCCAAGATCAGCATCCCATTGTACCCCAGGAGAGGATTATAGCCGCTACCACGATTAGTGTTTCGTCTCCTCTAATGAAAAGGTTGCAGACCGTCCAGGGTGCAGCTCCTGGGGGAAAACCTCCTGCGAAACTCTTTGTACCTGAGAACGAAAGAGAAGAGGTACTCAACATCTATCATGACAATAAAACTTCCGGGCATATGGGTATCACCAAGACTGTGTCTAGTATCAGTAAACTCCTCTGGTGGCCCACGTTGCGCCGAGACGTCAAAGATTACATTGCCGTGTGCGAAGTGTGCACAAGGCAGAAAAGTCCCAAAACAGCACCCATTGGCTTACTCCAGCCTTTGCCGATCCCCGAACGACCCTGGTCACATGTAGCCATGGATTTTATAGTAGAGCTACCTGAGTCAAGAGGGAATACAGTGATACTTACGATCATAGATCGATTTTCCAAGATGGGTCACTATGTTCCTCTTCAGAAACTACCTTCGGCAGCTGAACTGGTGCCCATATTCATTGCCAATGTGGTCCGCATTCACGGTGTCCCTCGGAGAGATAGGGGGACCCAATTCATCTCCGGATTCTGGAGAGGGTTTTGTAAGAACGTGGAATAGACCTCTCTTTCTCTTCGGCCTATCACCCCCAGACCAATGGAGCAGCAGAACGAGCAAACCAAAACGTAGAGAAATATCTCAGGTGCTTCATCTCAGAACAACAAGATAACTGGTCAGATCTGCTACCGTGGGCAGAATATGCTATTAACAGCGCAGTAAGTGAATCCACAGGTCATTCTCCTTTCTTCACTGTTTATGGCTTTGATCCTCCCGTGCTCCCCGCCACGTTTCCTGATACCACGATTCCTGCTTTAGATAAACAACTGGCATCATTGAAAGAGACTTGGGGGAGAGTGAGACGGGCACTGGAGGAAAGTAGTGCCATCCAGAAAACTAAGGCCGACAGACACAGGAGGCAGGCACCCGTGTATCAAGTTGGGGACAGGGTTTGGCTGTCTTCACGTAATATCAAGCTCTTAGTGCCTTCCATGAAGTTGGCTCCTAGGTATATCGGCCCCTATAAGATTCTACGGCGACTCAACCCTGTCTCCTATGCTTTGGCGTTACCCCCCATTTTAAAATACACAATGTGTTCCATGTAAACCTTCTGAAGCCGCTGTTATGTAACCGGTACACCAAAGTCCATGCTCCACCGCCTCCTGTCTCTGTGGAGGGCGAGGAGGAATTCGAAGTTAAGGCCATTCTGGGTGCCAGGCTGTCTAGGGGGTCCTTGCAGTATTTGGTCGATTGGGGGGTACGGTCCAGAGGATCGTTCTTGGGTACCGGCTGCGGAAGTCCATGCTCCTAGGCTAGTGAAGGCCTTCTATTTGGCACACCCCCGTGCCCCTGGGGGTCGTCCAGTGGCCGCCCCTGGAGGGGGGGGTTCTGTCACGGGGACCCAGGGGATGCGGCGCCTGGCAGCAGCTTCCTCGCTGCTCGCTGGCCAGGCGCCGAATGTAAGCGCTTCCGGGCCCGCTCACGTGGGACGCCGAGGGGCGGGCCTGGCGCTGTGACGCGACCGGCCCGCGGGTTTAAAACCCAGTCTCTCCCATACACCGGTGCCCTGACGTGGTATTCACCTCCCGCAGAGCTCTTGTGTGATTTTGGCTATCTCCTGTTTAACCCTGTGTATGACCCTTGCATTGGCAAACGAACCCCCGTGTATGACCCTTGGCATTGGCAAACGAACCCTCCTGTGTATGACCCTTGGCATTGGCAAACGAACCCTCCTGTGTATGACCCCTTGGCATTGGCAAACGAACCCTCCTGTGTATGACCCTTGGCATTGGCAAACGAACCCTCCTGTGTATGACCCTTGGCATTGGCAAACGAACCCTCCTGTGTATGACCCTTGCATTGGCAAACGAACCCTCCTGTGTATGACTCCTGGCATTGGCATTTACTCTGTTCTAGGTTCTGCCCTTAACGTTGGTACCGAGGTCAGTCTGTGTGGCACCCTAAGCACACATCAGACTACCTCTGCTATTACTAAAGTCCTAGGGAGGACTTGTGATCTGGTCTGTACCCCTGTCTGGTATTTCCCTTTCTTTGTCTGTTACCTGTTTCGTTGCCTTTATAGCTTTGCCGACCATTCAAGGATCGGAAGAGTAGAAAGGGAGCTGCATAAAGAGATTTATATCTTAGTAGTCAGAAAGATTCGTGACAATACTCTATTCCATACCTCTGTCTGGTGTTACCCCTTGTTTATATATTGTCTGGTTATTTGTCTGTTTAGTATCGCCGACCATTCAAGGATCGGAAGGGTAGAGAGCGGTCTGCGTAAAGGGACCACACTTTTGGTAATCAGGGGGATCCGTGACACAAATCCGTCACTATCAAAATACACGCTATATTTAGTTCTTTCTGTATAAGGCACGAAGTACTTCTCTATCCCAGGAGGAATCAGACAAACACGCTGCTTCAAGCTGGAAATCCTCTGGCCAAGTGCCCCCTGTGGCTCCTGGTCAGTTTAATTTAATACACAAATAGGACAACGCCCAGTGGCCACTGGCTGTACAACAGAAGACCAGTTTATCCAGTAATTACATTTACATATCAAAAGGACAGGGGAGTGGACCAGAATGACTGACCGGCCTCCTGGAGATGACTCATCCCTGAGTCATCTCCATGGTCTCTGTCAGCCATGTTTGTCCGACCATCCCCCATCAATGTCAATATGGACCCCACTCAGATACTGCTCAGAGTGATCAGTATGTGAGTGCAGATCAATCTACTGGTTCCTATGGATTACTGACATATCTGCGGAGACAATACAGTTATTATCAATACACGGTACCAGTGTTGAGACAAGGCTTAAATGTCTTAAAAGCAGGTATGTCTCTAAATCCAAAAGAAGGTTTTCATACTGACGGTTTTGCCGCTGGTTTGGATTTAAAACCACATTCAAATCCTGTAGCGGAATGGAGTATCCACCTGCGGTCCTGCTCTATCTGACCCCCTTCTTTGGTGTTGCCAAGCCCGACTACCGAGTGGCACGGCACCTGCATCTCGAGCGGCTTGGGTAGAAGACTACGTGGCGGTGGAGATCTGGAGAGTAGATGGGGCACCCACGGCGGAAATCCGCCCGACTACCGAGTGGCACGGCACTTGGTGTCTCGAGCAGCGGATCTACTGACCATTGAAGGGCTGGAGACGGTCTGCGTGGCGAACCGCGGTTCGGTAGAGTCTCCTTGCAGATGCAGGCACGGCGCTCAGCCGGAGGTCCTGATTCGGGGTGGCTGCGGTATCCCAAGATACCGATTCAAGGTGGCGCAACGGCGCGGTGAATCGATGTTCTGCTGCGGAGTTAGAGGGACCCGTTCCTGGGTGGTGGTGATATGTAGCCGACGTGAAATGACAACACCAGGCAGAGCTGTATGTTTCAAACACTCAGATGAACTGAACTCTTTTAATCACACGCCACTATTTATGCTGAAGTACAACAGTCATAATTTGCATACCCATACTAATGAGTTAGGTCAGTTATTTACAATCAACATTCTTCACATTCTCTTAGCCTTCAGCGCACACAACGTTTGTACAGCCATTGTTCCAGCACATCAGATTAAACAAAAACACACACTATCAGAGATCCCTTAAATTAAACATGTACCTAGATAATGGGGAAACTCCCTGACGCATAAATTACACAACAGCAAAATTTATTTACTAGCTACAGAAACACACATTTATCTACAGGAATATAAGTATATTTTAAAACCAAAGCTATGTCATTTCACTAAACTAAATTAAACTAAAACCAAACGATGTAAAGTATTTAAAATCACACGATAAAACCGACCATAAAGTCTTTTGAGGTTTGAAGCATGGAGCGTTGCCTCAGCTCCATGACATAGGTCCTTTTAAAAATGTCTTGGGTTGGTGTCCTGGGCTCGCTGCGCCGAGCCTCTTGGGTCATTCCGTGACACTCCTCCCCTTTCCAAAGTCCGACGGACCCGGTTGGACCCCAACGGGTCGCACCGGGGAAGTCAGTGCAGTCCTTGCGGCCATAGTCTGTGGGAAGGAGGCGAGTCACCAGGCTTCTCCATTTGTCCTGGAGGCAGTGCCTGACGTGTAGGGGGTACGAGTCTTTGGGGTTACCCCCTCCGGGATAGGGTTCCTGTGGTCGGGGAGGGTGACCGCCTGTACCATCTCCGGAGGTACCGTGCACCCGGGAAAAACGGGTGCCAAGTGCACGCGCCCCGAGTGTCCTGGTCAGCCGTTGGGGAAAACAGTGGCTGCATGGGGCCCCGGGCCAAAGGGTTGTGGAGAGGGCAGAGGGGGACCAGGCTCTGCCCCATTGCCAGTGCGTCGGCTGGGTGGTTCAATGCCGAGAAAGGGTCCCCGGGCAGGAGAATGGCATCCTCCAGCTCCGGTGGGGTCCGTGGGTAGCTCGAGGGTACCCCCCTTCTGCTCCTCGGGGCAGATGGTGGAGGATGGGCAGAGGCCAGCGGCCCTCTGCCCCATTGCCAGCTCTTCTGCTGGGGGAGTGGGCACAGGAACAACGTCCAGGGGGTCAGATGGGGTCAACGGCTGTGGGCTAAGCAGCTCGGGTAAATTCTGCTTTTCCTCAGGGCAGACGACGGAGAGTGGGCAGAGGCCAGCGGCACTCTGCCCCGTTGCCAACTCTTCTGGTGGGGGGGGTGGGTGCAGAAATTACCTCCAGGGGGTCAAGTAGGATCAACGGCTGCGGGGTCAGCAGCTCGGGTAAGCCCTGCTGCTCCTCAGGGCAGTCGAAGAGTGGATAGAGGCCAGCGGCCCTCTGCCCCGTTGCCAGCTCTTCTGCTGGAGAGGGGGGTACCGGAACAAAGTCCCGGGGGTTGGATGGGGTAAGCAGCTGGGAGGGCGGTAGCGTGGGGTTATCCCCGTTCTGCCCCTCGGGCAGATGGTGAAGGATGGGCAGAGGCCAGCGGCGCTCTGCCCCGTTGCCAGCCCTTCCGCTGGGTGGGGGTCTCCTTGCGGGAGGGTCAATTCTTCCATCCCCAGGGCAGTCAATGGCTGCGGACAACCCAGCCCGGGGAAACCATCGGTTTGCTGCACCTGGCAGACTGTGAGAAGGGGTCAGAGGCCAGCTGCGCTCTGCCCCGTTGCCAGCTCTTCCGCTGGGCCCACAGGCACGGCCACCGTGTCTTCCTGCGGGTGTAAGGGAATAACTTCCTCTGCGGCTGAGGGTGGGAGAGGCCAGCGGCGCTCTGCCCCGTTGCCAGCTCTTCCGCTGAGCCCGGGCACGGACACCTTGTCTTCCTGCGGGTTTAAGGGGGTATCTTCTTCTGCTGGGGCCCCAACGGGGGCCCCTGGGAACATCTCGGCCTCCCGCTTCAAGGTCCCTTGGACTGTCGGTGCCTTCGGCCGGACAGTCCCAGTACAGGGAACTTAGACCCGACTGCGGAACGCTGTCCAACAGTCTCCTGTAGGCCTTCTCGAGCTCCCATTCCCGCTCTGCTAGGAACTCCAGTTCCTCCAGCTCAGAGTCCCTGCTCTCGTATGGGAGCTCTTTTTCCCGTCGCTCCAAATCTCCTCCGACCGCTCTTCTGTCCCTTCGCCGAACCCAGGGTCCTTGCACATGCTCTCGTAGAGCAGCCCTGTGCCGCCGTAGTGGGAGCCTGCGGTGGAGGCGCCGTCAATGGTGGCGGGTAGCAGGGGGCCGGTCAGCCACCGGAGCGCGCGGTACGCGGCGTCCAGTGCAATCTCCTGTTGCACCAGGTATTGCTCTACTTCCCACTCCTCCGGGGGCGATCTTGCAGGAACGCTGCTTCGAGCGTTATACTGCACCTGGTGGATGACAGCGTCAGAGGGAACATGGACGTCATGGTAGTCCCTTTCATGGTACAGGGCCTCGTACCTGTCACGGAATGGCACAGCACCCTCAGCCAGGGGCAGTTTCCCGTGACAGTTATGGCCATGGACACTTAGGTGCTGCGGGACCCGCGGAGTTTTAAGTACGTTTTATTTAGATGTGGATTGTGTGTGGTGTAATAAAGTGTTCCCCGTTGATTGTGAAATGTATTTCCCTTTGTCTGCCTTGCGCCGCCGCCATTTTCCGATCGCCTCGTGGTTGCAATCAGATTATTCGAATCGTAAAATGGCCGATTCGAACCATCCGGTTCGAATCGTAAAATGGCCGATTCGGACCATCCGGTCCGAATCGGCGACTCCCCGAACTGTAACGGCCAATGGGTCCTGTAAGGGCGGGCAGGGATTCCCATTGTATTCATAATTTTTGTGTGAAGTTGATAAATGGAGGTGCTGTGAATATAAAACTCAGATTTACCAGTGCATCCAGCCTCGTCTGATGTCTTTATTTCTCCGCCGCATATTTTCTCTGAGTATCCCCCGCGGTCTCAGGGTGCGGTGTCCAACAACGATCCGAACCGAATCGAGCGCTCTGTGCCTGCATCGAGCATCAGGACAGAGGCGCCGCGTGAGGGCATCGAGTCCGAGTACCTTCGCCCGGGATCCGATCCGAAAGGCGCGGCCGCGTACCGCGCTTCGGTATATCCAGGGATCGAGATAAGTTCCGAACATCCAGCCGCTTCCGTCAGATCCGTAGCGATCTCCGCAATCCGATCCGAAGATTCACCTGGTCCCGTAGATCCGAACCTTCCTAGATAAGATCCGAAAAGTCATCCACTTCAGATACGAATATTCCTCCGCGGCAGATCCGATCTCCACAGACGTCCCGCACCCACAAGGTCAGTGAACCAGCTGCTCGAGACGCTGAGTACCATGTGGCTCAGTGGTCGGGCTGGTTCGGCACAGGGGTCCCCTCCACCGCCCGCTAACCCTTCCCCAGGGTCACTCCAGGCTGCACGAGACGCCGGGTGCGTGTCACTCGGTAGTCGGGCCAGCGGTAAGCGCCGGGGCCACGCAGATTGAGCACAACCGCAGGCGGACAACATCCCATTCCGTCATAGTACCAAAGTTCTTGGCGGATCTCGTCCCGCCACTCATACCCAGTGGGCTACACTGTGGACCCGTGGTACCGGACCAGGCCCTCCTGCAACCTTCTCGGGAATTCCGCCCTCGAGTCCGCGAGAGTGCTGAGACAGTGGCACTGCCACTCGCTGGGGGATGTGGCGTCCTCGGATGCAGCTCCAGGCGAGCTGTAAGCCTCCACCCAAGGGTCGCTGGGATGTGCGATTTCCCCAATACAGACTCCAGGCGAGCTGTAAGTCCCGAAAGGGGTATCACTGGGGGGTGCAGATTCCCGGGGTGAAGCTCCAGTCGAGCTGTAAACCTCGACCCAGGGTTCTACGGGTTTAGGGACGGGGTCAGAAAGTTCACCACTCCTCATACAGAGCGCCGCCATCCGCAACTCGTGCGCTTGGAGGTCCACCATTACCCGGCTCACCATGTCCTCGGAGGGGGTGAGGCCGCATCCCATGATCCATGACCGAGTGCTCTGCCGGAGGCGCTCGTTAGGGTCTTGGGCCAGGGTTGGGGCCCGCACTCTTTGCTGGTCCATCCGGGTCAGCTCCTTCACTAAGGTTTTCTTCTTTTTGTTGCCGGGGGTCCCTCCCCGATTCTCCAACATGTCCCGCAGGACGTCCCGCTGGTAAACGCTGTACCCGGCCATGGTATGGGTCTTCTTGGGGGTTGCAGAGAGCTATCCCACCGCTGCCACCAGTGTAGCGGAATGGAGTATCCGCCTGCGGTCCTGCTCTATCTGACCCCCTTCTTTGGTGTTGCCAAGCCCGACTACCGAGTGGCACAGCACCCGGCGTCTCGAGCGGCTTGGGTAGAAGACTACGTGGCGGTGGAGATCTGGAGAGTAGATGGGGCACCCACGGCGGAAATTCGCCCAACTACCGAGTGGCACGGCACTCGGTGTCTCGAGCAGCGGATCTACTGACCATTGAAGGGCTGGAGACGGTCTGCGTGGCGAACCGCGGTTCGGTAGAGTCTCCTTGCAGATGCAGGCACGGCGCTCAGCCGAGGTCCCGTTTCGGGATGGCTGCGGTATCCCAAGATACCGATTCAAGGTGGCGCAACGGCGCGGCGAATCGATGTTCTGCTGCGGAGTTAGAGGGACCCGTTCCTGGGTGGTGGTGATATGTAGCCGACGTAAAATGACAACACCAGGCAGAGCTGTATGTTTCAAACACTCAGATGAACTGAACTCTTTTAATCACACGCCACTATTTATGCTGAAGTACAACAGTCATAATTTGCATACCCATACTAATGAGTTAGGTCAGTTATTTACAATCAACATTCTTCACATTCTCTTAGCCTTCAGCGCACACAACGTTTGTACAGCCATTGTTCCAGCACATCAGATTAAACACACACTATCAGAGATCCCTTAAATTAAACATGTACCTAGATAATGGGGAAAATCCCTGATGCATAAATTACACAACAGCAAAATTTATTTACTAGCTACAGAAACACACATTTATCTACAGGAATATAAGTATATTTTAAAACCAAAGCTATGTCATTTCACTAAACTAAATTAAACTAAAACCAAACGAGGTAAAATATTTAAAATCACACGATAAAACCGACCATAAAGTCTTTTGAGGTTTGAAGCATGGAGCGTTGCCTCAGCTCCATGACATAGGTCTTTTTAAAAATGTCTTGGGTTGGCGTCCTGGGCTCGCTGCGCCGAGCCTCTTGGGTCATTCCGTGACAAATCCAACACAGGGAGACAGATGACAACGTATAAAACACGCACATCCTAGAATATAATGTCCACATAATAAAATTTCCACGACACCCTTAACTCTAACTTTAAAAACCCTAACCCTAACCGAATTTAAGCAGGCATGGGATAGGCATAAGGCTATCCTAATCAAAAGATAAATCCAGGTAAAGTATCCATGTAATTGGGCAGACTAGATGGGCCGAAAGGTTCTTATCTGCCGACACTTTCTATGTTTCTAACCTGAACTTCTATCCCTAACCCTAACTTTAAAAACCCCATCCCGAACTTCTAACCAAAACATCTAATCCTAACCCTAACTTCAAACCCCCTAACATCTGTCCCTTACCCTAAATTCAAAAACTCTAACACTAACTTTGATCTTTACCCCTAACCCTAACCTAACTTCAAAAACCCTAACCCGAACTTCTATCCCTAATTTTTATTCCTAACCCTAATTTAAAAACCCTAACTTCAAAAACCCCAATTTCTACCCTTAACCCTAACATCAAAAACCCCAACCCTAACTTCTATCCCTAACCCTATCTTCAAATACTCTAACCCTAACTTCTATCCTTACCCTAACTTCAAAAGTCCTAACTCAAATTTCTATCCCTAACATCAAAAATCTAACCCTAACTTCTATCCCAACCCTCACTTCAAAAACCCTAATGTCTATTCTGCACGCTAACCCTAACTTGAAAACCCTAACCTGAATTTCTAACCCTTACTTCTATCCTTAATCCTAACTTCGAAAATCCTAATCCTAACTTCCATCCTTAACCCTAACCCTAACTTTTAACACCCTAACCTCTAGCCATAGCTTCCAAAGTTCTAACCCTAACTTTAAAAACCCCACCCTAACTTCTGTTACTTCTAATCTGAACCCTGACATCAAAAACCCCAACAAGATCTTCTAACCCTAAATTTTATTCTGAACAATAACTTCAAAAACTCCCACCCGATCTTCTAACCCTAACTTCAAAAATCCCAACCTGAACTTCTAACTCTAACCCTATCTTCAAAAACTCTAACCCGAACTTCTATCCCTAACCTCAAAAACCCAAACCCAAACACTGCATTTCTGATCCTCTACCCCTGCCTACCTGCCCCTTTCCTGCTGTCTTTCTGCACTTTTCTCTTGTGTTTGTATTTACTTTCCAACTGCCTCACTGCCCCTCTTTCCTGTTTGTCTGCCCCTCTCTTTCTGCCTCACTCCTGCTGCCTTCTTGCCCTCTCCCCTGCCTTCAAGCCACATTATCGGTGCCTTCCTGCCCCTCTCTTCCTGCTTTCTTCTCCCCTTCCCACTCCCTTCCTGCCCCTCTTCCAGTCTTCCTGCCCCTCTCTCCCTGTCTTCTTGCCCCTCTCCCTGTCTACTTGCCCCTCTCCCCCTGCCTTCTTGACCCTCTCCCCCTGACTTCTTGACCCTCTCCCCTGCCTTCTTGCCCCTCTCCCTGTCTTCTTGCCCCTTCTTGCCCCTCTCCCTGTCTTCTTGCCTCTTCTTGCCTCTCTCCCTGTCTTCTTGCCCTTCTCCCTGTTTTCTTGCCGCTCTCCCGTCTTCTTGCCCCTTTCCACATGCCGTCTTGCCCCTCTCCCCCTGTCTTCTTGCCCCTCTCCCCCTGCTTTCTTGCCCCTCTCCACGTCTTTTTGCCCCTCTCCCCTGTCTTCTTGCCCCTCTCCCCCTGACTTCTTGCCCCTCTCCCCTGTCTTCTTGCCCCTCTTCCCCTGCCTTCTTGACCATCTCCCCCTGCCTTCTTGACCCTCTCCCCGTCTTCTTGACCCTCTCCCCCTGCCTTCTTGCCCCTCTCCCTGTCTTCTTGCCCCTTCTTGCCTCTCTCCCTGTCTTCTTGCCCCTTCTTGCCCCTCTCCCTGTCTTCTTGCCCCTTCTTGCCTCTCTCCCTGTCTTCTTGCCCTTCTCCCCGTTTTCTTGCCCCTCTCCCTCTTCTTGCTCTTCTCCCCCTGTCTTCTTGTCCCTCTCCCCCCTGACTTCTTGCCCCTCTCCCGTCTTCCTGCCACTCTCCCCCTGCCTTCTTGCCCCTCTCCCCCTGTCTTCATGCCCCTCTCCCCCTGCCTTCTTGTCCCTTTCCGTTTTCTTGCCCCTCTCTGTCTTCTTGCCCCTCTCCCCCTGTCTTCTTGTCCCTCTCCCCGTCTTCTTGCCCCTCCCCCTGTTTTCTTGCCTCTCCCCTGTCTTCTTGGCCCCTCTCCCCCCTGACTTCTTGTCCTCTCCCGTCTTCTTGCCCCTCCCCCTGTGTTCTTGCCCCTTCCCCCTGTGTTCTTGCCCCTCTCCTCCCTGTCTTCTTGCCCCCTCCCCCTGTCTTCTCGCCCCTCTCCCCCTGTCTTCTTGCCCCTCTCCCCCTGTCTTCTTGCCCCTCTCACCCGTCTTCTTGCCCCTCTCACCCCTGTCTTCTTGCCCCTTCTCCTGCCTTCTTGCCCCTCTCCCCCTGTCTTCTTGCCCCTCTCCCCCTGCCTTCTTGCCTCTCTCCCTGTCTTCTTGCACCTCCCCCCCTGCCTTCTTGCCCCTTCTCCCTGCCTTCTTGCCCCTCTCCCCGTCTTCTTGCCCATTCTTGCCTCTCCCCCTGTCTTCTTGCCCCTCTCCCCTTGCCTTCTTGCCCTCTCCCCTGTCTTCTTGCCCCTCTCCCCCTGAATTCTTGCCCTCTCCCTCCTGTCTTCTTGCCCCCTCCCCCTGTCTTCTTGCCCCTCTCCCCCCTGTCTTCTTGCCCCTCTCCCCCTGTCTTCTTGCCCCTCTCCCGCCTGTCTTCTTGGCCCCTCTCGTGCTTCTTGTTCTCTTCTGTCTCCTTCTCCTCTCCCCCTGTCTCTTGCCCCTCTCCCCCCCTGTCCCTTGCCCCTCTTCCCTGCCTTCTTGAGTCCTGCTCCTCTGTCTTCTTGTCCCTCACCCTCGTCTTCTTGCCCTCTCCCCTCCTGCCTTTTTTTGCCCCTCTCCCCCGCCTTCCTTGCCCCTCTCCCCCGCCTTCTTGCCCCTCTCCCCCTGCCTTCTTGCCCCTCTCCCCTGTCTTCTTGCCCCTTCTTGCCTCTCCCCTTGACTTCTTGCCTCTCTCCCCCCTGTCTTCTTGCCTCTCTCCCTGCCTTCTTGCCCCTCTCCCGTCTTCTTGCATCTCCCCCTATCTTCTTGCCTCTCTCCCCCTGTCTTCTTGCCTCTCTCCCTGTCTTCTTGCCCCTCTCCCCCTGTCTTCTGCCTCCTCTCCCTGCCTCTTGCCTCTCCCTGCCTTCTTGCCCCTCTCCCCCTGTCTTCTTGCCTCTCTCCCCCTGTCTTCTTGCCCCTCTCCCCCTCTTCTTGCCCCTCTCCCCCTCCTCTCCCCGTCTTCTTGCCCATTTCTGCCTTTCCCCTGTCCTTCTCGACCCTTTCCCCTGTCTTCTTGCCCCTCTCCCCCTGTCTTCTCGCCCCTCTCCCCTTGTCTCTTCTGCCCCTCTCCCCCCTGTCTTCTTGCCCCTCTCCCCTGTCTTCTTGCCCCTCCCCCCTGTCTTCTTGCCCCTCTCCCCCTGTCTTCTTGCCCCTCTCCCCGTCTTCTGCCCCTCCCCCTCTTCTTGCCCCTCCCCCTGTCTTCTTGCCCCCTCTCTCCCTGTCTTCTTGCCCCTCTCCCCTGTCTTCTTGCCCCTCTCCCCCTGTCTTGCCCCTCTCCCCCCCTGTCTTCTTGCCCCTCTCCCCCCTGTCTTCTTGCCCCTCTCCCCCCGTCTTCTTGCCCCTCTCCCCCCCTGTCTTCCTTGCCCCTCTCCCCCGTCTTGCCCCTCTCCCCCCTGTCTTCTTGCCCTCTCCCCCCCTGTCTTCTTGCCCTCTCCCCCTGTCTTCTTGCCCCTCTCCCCCCTGTCTTCTTGCCCCTCTCCCCGTCTTCTTGCCCCTCTCCCCCCTGTCTTCTTGCCCTCTCCCCTGTCTTCTTGCCCCTCTCCCCCTGTCTTCTTGCCCTCTCCCCCTGTCTTCTTGCCCCTCCTCCTCTTCCCCCTGTCCCCCTGTCTTCTTGCCCCTCTCCCCCCTGTCTTCTTGCCCCTCTCCCCCCTGTCCCCCTGTCTTCTTGCCCTCTCCCCCTGTCTTCTTGCCCCTCTCCCCCTGTCTTCTTGCCCCTCTCCCCCCTGTCTTCTTGCCCCTCTCCCCCTGTCTTCTTGCCCCTCTCCCCCCTGTCTTCTTGCCCCTCTCCCCTGTCTTCTTGCCCCTCTCCCCCCTGTCTCCTTGCCCCCTCTCACCCCTGTCTCCTTGCCCCTCTCCCCTTGTCTTCTTGCCCCCTCTCCCCCCTGTCTTCTTGCCCCCTCTCCCCTGTCTTCTCTGCCCTCTCCCCCTGTCTTCTTGCCCCTCCCCCTGTCTTCTTGCCCCTCTCCCCCTGTCTTCTTGCCCCTCTCCCCCTGTCTTCTTGCCCCTTCCCCCCTGTCTTCTTGCCCCTCTCCCCCCTGTCTTCTTGCCCCTCTCCCCCTGTCTTCTTGCCCCTCTCCCCCTGTCTTCTTGCCCCTCCCCCCCGTCTTCTTGCCCCTCTCCCCCTGTCTTCTTGTCCCTCTCCCCCTGTCTTCTTGTCCCTCCCCCCCGTCTTCTTGCCCCTCTCCCCCCTGTCTTCTTGCCCCTCTCTCCCCTGTCTTCTTGCCCCTCTCCCCCTGTCTTCTGCCCCTCTCCCCCCTGTCTTCTTGCCCCTCCCCCCTGTCTTCTTGCCCCTCTCTCCCCCTGTCCCCTCCTGTCTTCTTGCCCCTCTCCCCGTCTTCTTGCCCCCTCTCCCCCCTGTCTTCTTGCCCCTCTCCCCCCCTGTCCCCCCTGTCTTCTTGCCCCTCTCCCCTGTCTTCTTCCCCTCTCTCCCCCTGTCCCCCCTGTCTTCTTGCCCCTCTCCCCCCTGTCTTCTTGCCCCTCTCCCCCCTGTCTTCTTGCCCCTCTCCCCCCTGTCCCCCCTGTCTTCTTGCCCCTCTCCCCCTGTCTTCTTGCCCCTCTCCCCCCTGTCTTCTTGCCCCTCTCCCCCCTGTCTTCTTGCCCCTCTCCCCCTGTTTCTTGCCCCTCTCCCCCCTGTCTTCTTGCCCCTCTCCCCCCCTGTCTTCTTGCCCCTCTCCCCCTGTCTTCTTGCCCCCTGTCCCCCCTGTCCCCCCTGCTTCTTGCCCCTCTCCCCCTGTTTCTTGCCCGTCCCCTGTCCCCCCTGTCTTTCTTGCCCCTCCCCCCTGTCTTCTTGCCCCTCCTCCCCCCTGTCTTCTTGCCCTCTCCCCTGTCCCCTGTCTTCTTGCCCCTCTCCTGTCTTCTTGCCCCTCTCCCCCCGTCTTCTTGCCCCTCCCCCCTGTCTTCTTGCCCCTCTCCCCCTGTCTTCTTGCCCCTCTCCCCCCTGTCTTCTTGCCCCTCTCCCCCCTGTCTTCTTGTCCCTCTCCCCCCTGTCTTCTTGCCCCTCTCCCCTCGTCTTCTTGCCCTCCTCCTCCCCTGTCTTCTTGCCCCTCTCCCTGTCTTCTTGCCCCTCTCCCCCCTCTTCTTGCCCCTCTCCCCCCTGTCCCCCTGTCTTCTTGCCCCTCTCCCCCCTGTCTTCTTGCCCCTCCCCCTGTCCCCCTGTCTTCTTGCCCCTCTCCCCCTGTCTTCTTGCCCCTCTCCCCCTGTCTTCTTGCCCCTCTCCCCCTGTCCCCCTGTCTTCTTGCCCCTCTCCCCCCCTGTCCCCCCTGTCTTCTTGCCCCTCTCCCCCCTGTCTTCTTGCCCCTCTCCCCCCTGTCTTCTTGCCCCTCTCCCCCCTGTCTTCTCGCCCCTCTCCCCTGTCTTTCTCGCCTCTCCCCCCTGTCTTCTCGCCCCTCTCCCCCCTGTCTTCTTGCCCCTCTCCCCCTGTCTTCTTGCCCCTCTCCCCCCTGTCTTCTCGCCCCTCTCCCCCTGTCTTCTCGCCCCTCTCCCCCTGTCTTCTTGTCCCTCTCCCCTCGTCTTCTTGCCCCTCTCTCCTTGTCTTCTTGCCCCTCTCTCCCCCTGTCTTCTTGCCCCTCTCCCCCTGTCTTCTTGCCCCTCTCCCCCCTGTCTTCTTGCCCCTGTCCCCCCTGTCCCCCCTGTCTTCTTGCCCCTCTCCCCCCTGTCTTCTTGCCCCTCTCCCCCCTGTCCCCCTGTCTTCTTGCCCTCTCCCCCTGTCTTCTTGCCCCTCTCCCCCCTGTTTTCTTGCCCCTCTCCCCCCCCTGTCTTCTTGCCCCTCTCCCCCCTGTCTTCTTGCCCCTCTCCCCCTGTCTTCTTGCCCCTCTCCCCCCTCTTCTTGCCCCTCTCCCCCTGTCTTCTTGCCCCTCTCCCCCCCGTCTCTTGCCCCCTCTCCCCCTGTTTTCTTGCCCCTCTCCCGTTTTTCTTGCCCCTCTCCCCCCTGTTTTCTTGCCCCTCTCCCCCTGTCTTCTTGCCCCTCTCCCCTGTCTTCTTGCCCCTCTCCCCCCTGTCTTCTCGCCCCTTTCCCCCTGTCTTCTTGCCCCTCTCCCCCCGTCTTCTTGCCCCTCTCCCCCCTGTCTTCTTGCCCCTCTCCCCCTGTCTTCTTGCCCTCTCCCCCGTCTTCTTGCCCCTCTCCCCCCTGTCTTCTTGCCCCTCCCCCCTGTCTTCTTGCCCCTCTCCCCCTGTTTTCTTGCCCCTCTCCCCCCCGTCTTCTTGCCCCTCTCCCCCCTGTTTTCTTGCCCCTCTCCCCCCTGTTTTCTTGCCCCCTCCCCCTGTCTTCTTGCCCCCTCCCCCTGTTTTCTTGCCCCCTCCCCCTGTCTTCTTGCCCCTCCCCTGTGTTTTCTTGCCCCTCTCCCCCCGTCTTCTTGCCCCTCTCCCCCCTGTTTTCTTGCCCCTCCCCCCTGTTTTCTTGCCCCCTCTCCCCCTGTCTTCTTCCCCTCTCCCCCTGTCTTCTTGCCCTCTCCCCCCTGTTTCTTGCCCCTCTCCCCCTGTTTTCTTGCCCCCTCTCCCCTGTTTTCTTGCCCCTCTCCCCTGTCTTCTTGCCCCTCCCCCGTCTTCTTGCCCCTCTCCCCCCCTGTCTTCTTGCCCCTCTCCCCCCTGTCTTCTTGCCCCTCTCCCCCCTGTCCCCCCCTGTTCTTCTTGCCCCCTCTTCCCCCCGTCTTCTTGCCCCTCTCCCTCTCCCTTGCCCCCCCCTTGTCTTCTTGCCCCTCTCTCCCCCTGTCTTCTTGCCCCTCTCCCCCTGTCTTCT
>CM019063.1:34973396-35084576 GCA_009667805.1 Leptobrachium leishanense | reverse complement strand
CTCTGACAGAACTACATTTTCAAAAGCCTTAACCCTTTCGCTGCTGAGGCTTTTCCCGCCCCTGTGCTGAGGTCATTTTTACCGGTTTTGCTCATCATGTTTAAACGTGTTTTGAAGGCTTATTTTAGTATATGACCCAGACATATTATATATCGTTTCTTTCCGTCAGACTCGGTAGATTCATAATATGTCATTATTATATGTATACATCATGACCTGTCTGTATATTATAACAAAAAATGCAATAAAATATGAATTTTCAATAATTTACAACGTGTAAAGGTGTTTTTTTCACATTTTAACATGCGAGCAATTGCGGTTATATTTTGTATAGGGTGCGCTTGTTAAAAAAATTAGAGATGGGGTCTCGTTACATTTTTTTTTGGGGAAAATTACGCGATTTTTAACAAACGCCCCGCATACAAAAATCGTTAGTGCAGCATCATTGTTCACATTATAATTGAAATGGGAACAATATTGCTGCATTAACGAACCAAAAAAAGAAAAAAAAACTTGTTTATTTTTTTTTAGAATTTTTTTAAAATATTTTTTATTTTTATAAACTTTTTCATACTCATGTTTGGTATTGTTGGAACGGCCATGCTCTGGCCGATCCAACAATATCAAACATTAACCCCTAACTGCCACGGATCGGGAGATAGGGGGTTCATTGGAACCCCCTATCTCCACCATTGGTGGCAGTTAGGGGTTAACTCCAAGACTGGCGTCATCGTGCTATGCACGATGACGCCAGTCCTCAGGGGGCATCCCGGAAGCTTGGCCGACATCCAAGATGTCAGCCAGCTCCGGGAAAGGATCACGAACCGGCGCTTTTCGGCGCCGATTCGTGATCCAGCCTCCATGGGGTTAATTCCAGGTACTGTTAGGAAGGGCAGGCTGCGCCCTTCCAAACGGTGCCTGGATTAACCCCCGCAACGCCGGAGATCGGGAGGGAGAGAGGTCCGAAGGACCTCCCCCCTCCCTTTCAGGCGCCTCCTCCGCACATGCGGGGGGGGGCGCCTGAATTAGGTGTCATTGCGCCACCGCGATGACACCTAATTAGGCCGGCGGCGGTCCGGGCTGGGCTGAGCTGAATCGAGGATGTCAGCCCGCACTGGGGGGTCCAGCGATCGCCGGAACCCGGCCGAACGCTGGCCCCAAAGGGAGGACGCGCTCAGCGCATCCACTGCAAGGAACGTTACCTGCGGGTGGACGCGCTGAGCACGTCCCCCGCAGCGAAGGGGTTAATTGGATCTGATAACATATGTTTAGGATAGAACGTGGATGTGTTTTTCAATGAAGTGTATCTTCCCGTGTCTACTGTTCTCTCTAAAGGGGTCTTACTGAAGAACTTTTTGAGACATAATTTACATTTGAATTTTTGTAGATCCACGTAAGTATTAAATTTGTTGAGGTTCTGGCTCGGAGCAAATTTCAAACCCTTTTCCAAAACCTGAATTTCATTGTCTTGTAGGGTAACACCACTTAAATTGAAAATGCCCACGGATTTTACCGACGTCCTCTTTTTTCTTCTTTGAAATATCCTCCTTCCTCCTCGTCTGCTCCTTCTAGGTCTTCCTGAGTTCTTCTTTTTATTGATTGACGATTCGTTTGAATATCTGGTTCTAAAGGGACGTTTCTTTTGTCTATATTCGATGATGGGTCCATCAACGGTAGCCGAAAAACCTCTTCCTCATGCAAGGCATTATACCTGTTAGACAAGGGGATAGAGGCTAGATCGTCTCTTCCACCAGGGGCCCTAGTGGTGTAACCTCTCCTATTCTGGGCATGATGGTTTCCCCTGTTAGTGGAATGGTCATATATGTACGATGGTCTTAACATAGATCTTTCATATGGAGGGACATTAGGTCTAGGAGACATCCATGAATCTTGCCTCCATGATAAACGTCTAGATGTGTTCCTCCTCCATGATTGTCGTCGGGGTTTCTTAACCTGTTGCCATCGCAATCTCTGATTATGAGATGTGGGATTACACGATTGATACTCTTTGGAAGGAAGGTCTGTCCGTCCAAAACTTTTGTCAATTTGAGTCGGATTGGTAGAGGATTTCGATTGGTACCTATTTGTATTGCCATAACTATGGACCTCTCCCTTTTTATAGTCATCCTGGTCTCTCAGGAATTTTATTTTTTTAGTTATCAAAACTTCTTTTTCTTTTTTAAAGACGAGTTCTTGTAATTCCTGAGTGAGGGAGGTAATCTGAGCTAATCTGCTTGGTGATATTCTCAACCAGGGCATTAATTTCCCTGTCTAGCTCCGGGAGTTTATTCTTCCTAAAATCAATAATGTATTCCATAGTCCGTGTAGCAAAACCCTCCAACATATTTAACCATCCATCCATAAAGGGTTGGTTATTTTTATTATGTGTGGGCATTTTTTCATACCTTAATCCCCTTGGACTCATTTTTTCACTTAGATATTTTTCTAGGGTGGCTACCTCTAGTTTAGTATTAACTTCCTGAATTAGACATCGTTTGAGAGACACAATATTCTCGACACTGTCTTTATGATTTATATCAATATCTTCACCATTCAAAAAATGGTTATTTAAACTTCTCCCCACTTGTTGCCTAAATGGTAAGGAGGTCATAATCAGCAGCGCACACAAAAACAAGTAGATACAATATGCACAAAGGAATAGGTAGCGCTGATAAATGAATGAATATATGTCACGGATCCCTCTGATTACCAAAATAGTGGTCCCTTTACGCAGACCGCTCTCTACCCTTCCGATCCTTGAATGGTCGGCAAAACTAGAAAGACAGTTAACCAGACAATAGATAAACAAGGGGTAACACCAGACAGAGGTACGGAATAGAGTATTGTCACGAATCCTTCTGACTACCAAGATATTGATCTCTTTATGTAGCTCCCTTTCTACTCTTCCGATCCTTGAATGGTCGGCAAAGCTATATAGACAATGAAGCAGGTAACAGATAAAGAGTGGAAAACACCAGACAAAGGTACAGACCAGAGTACAAGTCCTCCCTAGGACTTTAGTATTAGCAGAGGTAGTCTGATGTGTGCTTAGGGTGCCACATAGACTGACCTCGGTACCAACGTTAAGGGCAGAACCAAGAGCAGAGTAAATGCCAATACCAGGGGTTATACACAGAAGGGTTCGTTTGCCAATGCCAAGGGTTATACACAGGAGGGTTCGTTTGCCAATGCAAGAGTCATACACAGGAGGATTCGTTTGCCAATGCCAAGGGTCATACACAGGAGGATTCGTTTGCCAATGCCAAGGGTCATACACAGGAGGGTTCGTTTGCCAATGCAAGGGTCATAACAAGGAGGGTTTCGTTTGCCAATGCCAAGGTCATACACAGGAGGGTTCGTTTGCCAATGCCAAGGGTCATACACAGGAGGGTTCGTTGCCAATGCCAAGAGTCATACACAGGTAATAGCCAAATATTCACAAGAGCTCTGCGGGAGTGAATACCACGTCAGGGCACCGGTATAGTGGTGAGACTGGTTTTAAACCCGGCGGGTCCGCGTCATAACGCCAGGCCCCGCCCCTCGGCGTCCCACGTGAGCGCACCCGGAAGCGTTTACATTCGGCGCCTGGCAGCGAGCAGCGAGGAAGCTGCTGCCAGGCGCCCCATCCCCTGACCCACCGTGACAGAACCCCCCCTCCAAGGGGCGGCCACTGGACGACCCCCAGGGGCACGGGGGTGTGCCCAAATATAGAAGCCTTCACTAGCCTAGGAGCATGGACTCCGCAGCCGGTATCCAAGAACGATCCTCCGGGCCGTAACCCACCCAATCGACCAAGTACTGCAAGGACCCCCTAGACATCCTGGCACCCAGAATGGCCTTAACTTCGAACTCCTCCTCGCCCTCCACAGAGACAGGAGGCGGTGGAGCATGGAACTTGGTGTACCGGTTACATAACAACGGCTTCAAAAGGTTTACATGGAACACATTGTGTATCTTAAAATGGGGGGTAACGCCAAAGCATAGGAGACAGGGTTGAGTCGCCGTAGAATCTTATAGGGGCCGATATACCTAGGAGCCAACTTCATGGAAGGCACTAAGAGCTTGATGTTACGTGAAGAAAGCCAAACCCTGTCCCCAACTTGATACACTGGTGCCCCTCCTGTGTCTGTCGGCCTTGTTTTCTGGATGGCACTACTCTCCTCTAGTGCCGTCTCACTTCTCCCCCAAGTCTCTTTCAATGATGCCAGTTGCTATCTAAAGCAGGAATCGTGGTCTCAGAAACGTATCGGGGAGCACGGGAGGATCAAAGCCATAAACAGCGAAGAAAGGAGAATGTCCTGTGGATTCACTCACTGCGCTGTTCAAAGCATATTCTGCCCATGGTAGCAGGTCTGACCAGTTATCTTGTTGTTCTGAGATAAAGCACCTGAGATATTTCTCTATATTTTGGTTGTCGTTTTCTGCTGCTCCGTGGTCTGGGGTGATAAGCCGAAGAGAAAGAGAGGTCTATCCCCACGTCTTACAAAACCCTCTCCAGAATCTGGAGATGAATTGGTCCCCTATCAGAGACAATCTCCAGAGGACACCGTGTATGCGGACCACGTTGGCATGAAAATGGGCACCAGTTCAGCTGCCGAAGGTAGTTTCGAGAGAACATAGTGGCCCATCTTGGAAAACCGATCTATGATCGTAAGTATCACTGTATTCCCTCCTGACTCAGGTAACTCTACTATAAAATCCATGGCTACATGTATATCGTTAGAAAAAGTGCAGAGACGGGCAACTAAATTAATAAGGGGATGGAAGGGTTAAGTTATGGGGAAAGACTAACCAAGCTTAAACCTGTTTAGTTTAGAGAAAAGGCGCCTTAGAGGGGATCTGATAACCTTATATAAATATATACGGGGCCATTATCAACCATTTGTCTGATAAAACCTATTCATTAAGAGACGATGGACATAGGACAAGGGTCATCCATTTAGACTGGAAGAAAAGAAATTTAGCTTAAAGCATAGGAGGGTTATTACGGTGAGAACAATAAAGCTGTGGAATTCTCTGCCTGTTGCGGTGGTGGGTCAGAGTCTGTACAGACTTTAAAAAACGACTGGATGACTTCCTGCAGACACAGAATATTAAGGGTTATAATATTTAATATGTGGGTAAAAGCTTCTTGATCCAAGGAGAAATCTGACTGCCATTCTGGGTCAAGAAGGAATTTTTTCCCAGTATGTTGCATATTGGCGAGCGCTTCAGACTGGGTTTTTTGCCTTCTTTTGGATCAACAGCAGTAGGTTATGTGGAGAGGCTGAACCCGATGGACGCATGTCTTTTTCAGCCTATATAACTATGTAACTATGTAACTATTGTAACTATGTGACCAGGGTCGTTCGGGGATCGGCAAGGGCTGGAGTAAGCCAATGGGTGCTGTTTTGGGACTTTTCTGCCTTGTGCATACCTCGCACACGGCAATGTAATCTTTGACATCTCGGCGCAACGTGGGCCACCAGAGGAGTTTACTGATACTAGACACTGTCTTGGTGATACCCATATGCCCAGAAGTTTTATTATCATGATAGATGTTAAGTACTTCCTCTCTTTCGTTCTCAGGTACAAAGAGTCTCGCAGGAGGTTTTCCCAGCCCCCAGAGCTGCACCCTGGACGGTCTGCAACCTTTTCATTAGAGGAGACGAAACACTAATCGTGGTAGCGGCTATAATCCTTTCCTGGGGTACAATGGGATGCTGATCTTGGATATTATGTTCATAAGACTCATACTGTCTCGATAATGCGTCTGCTTTAATGTTTCTGGACCCAGGTCTATAGGTAAGCACGAAATTAAAACTTGAAAGAAACAATGACCATCTCGCTTGTCTGGAATTTAAACGTTTGGCATCTCCAATGTACGTGAGATTCTTGTGGTCGGTTATGATAACGATGGGGTCCTTAGACCCCTCTAATAAGTATCTCCATTCGGCCAAGGCTGCGATGACTGCTAACAACTCTCTATTTCCAATGTCATAGTTCTTCTCTGCCGGGGACAACTTCCGAGAATAGAAGCCGCATGGATGCAAGGGTTTGTCAGGAGCCTCCCTTTGGGACAAGACTGCACCAAGACCTAGTTCGGAGGCGTCAACTTCTACTTGGAAAGGCAGAGCCGGATCTGGATGTCGGAGAACAGGGGCAGTAGTGAATGCTTGCTTTAGTGCCTCAAAGGCTTGAGTGGCTTGAGGTGTCCATTTCTGATTTCCCACCCCTTTCTTTGTCATAGCCGTGAGGGGGCCACCAAGGCCGAAAAATCTTTAATGAACCTTCGGTAATAGTTCGTAAACCCCCCAGAAACCTCTGAATGGCTTTAAGTCCTTGGGGTAGAGGCCAGTCAAGAATAGCTGAGAGCTTCTTAGGATCCATTTGAAAACCCTCAGGAGTTATTATATAACCAAGGAATTGCACAGTTACTATGTCGAATAGACATTTTTCTAGCTTACAATACAATCCAGCCTTCAATAGTTTTTTCAACACTTGTTTCACGTGGACATGATGAGTGTCCACATCAGGAGAGTATATCAGGATATCATCCAGATATACTATGACGAATTCTTGCAGAAAGTCCCTTAGAGTGTCGTTTATAAGGTCCTGGAAAACGGCTGGCGCATTACACAACCCAAAAGGCATTACCAGGTATTCATAATGCCCGCTACGTGTATTAAAAGCCGTTTTCCATTCGTCTCCCTTTTTAACCCTGACCAGGTTGTACGCTCCGCGTAAATCAAGCTTAGTATAGACACGGGCCCTTTCAATCGGTCGAACAATTCTGTTATGAGAGGTATGGGATATGCATTTCTTATAGTGATCCTATTCAAACCCTATAATCGATGCAAGGTCGCAGGTCTCCCTCTTTCTTGGAAACAAAAAAGAAACCTGCTCCTGCTGGAGAGGAGGACCGTCTAATGAATCCTCGTTCCAGATTCTCCCTTATGTATTCCTCCATAATGTCGTTCTCTCTTTGTGATAAAGGGTATACGTGTCCCCTAGGAGGCATCGTACCGGGGAGTAAATCAATAGCACAGTCATATGGACGATGTGGTGGTAGGACCTCAGTCCTGGCTTTAGAGAACACCTCCTTTAATGCCAGGTAACATTCAGGGACCTCTGTGGACAAAGGAGGGGCTGTGGCAATATTGAGACTACCAATCACATTAACTGTGCCTAGGCACTTAGACTGACAACTCTGACCCCAACATTTTATGTCTCTCTGGACCCAATCGACTACTGGGTTGTGCTCTGTTAGCCATGGAAACCCAAGAACGACAGGACATGAGGGTGATTCAATGATTTGAAATCTTATAGTTTCCTGGTGCAAAACTCCTGTTTTCATACATACATCGACAGTGTCGTGAGTGATATGTGGACATGACAGGGGTTTACCATCTATGGCCTCCACCATTAGAGGTCTTTCCTTGAGAACCAGAGGTAGGAGGTTTTTGGCAGCAAAATTCTTATCCATAAAATTGCCTGAGGCCCCAGAGTCTAAGAACGCCTCAGTCTTGAGGTGAACCCCCTCCCAGGTTAGGGAGACCGGTAACAGAATCCTGGATTTTTTTTTCTCATTATCCACAAAGGAGGCAGACAGAGAACCGACAACCTGGGTATTTCCTGTTCTGAGACCTAATTTGCTATATTCAGCCCTGCTAACCCTGGGTCTCTGAGGACATTGAAGGCGGAAGTGATCTGCCCCTGCACAATAGAAGCAGAGCCCTTTTTCTCTTCTGTGCGCTCTTTCTGCTTCTGAAATACCCGTCTTCCCTATTTGCATGGGTTCAACGACCGGCAAATCTGTTTTCACATTCTCCGCATTACCTGACGTACTGGTGTGTCTGGGTAATGAGGGTAAAGGAGGCAAGACCCTTCTGGGTCTATCTCTGGGGTGTCTCCTTTCCCTGATTTGATCGTCCATGGCTATACAGAAATCTATCAGGTGGTCCAGACTTTCTGGTAATTTTAAGGGAGCCAGCTCAAACATAAAAGCCTCGTTCAAGCCTTCGGTAAAGGCTAAGGTTAAAACGTCGTTCGGCCAAAGTACCTCAGAAGTCAAAGTCTTAAACTCTATGGCATAGTCGGCGACCCTCTTATTACCTTGTTTGATGTGAAACAAGGACCTACCCGCATTGGTAGCCCTTCTAGAGGGATCAAAGGTACGTTTTAACTCAGAGGTAAAACCCTCATAGTCATAAATGATGGGTTTCTTATTTTCCCACAACGGCGTAGCCCACAATAAAGCTTTTTCTGTTAAATGATTAATCAGATATCCTACTTTGGCTTTATCAGACATACAAGAACCTGGATTGTTCTCAAACAAAATCTCGAGTTGAGTCAAAAACCCCGACATAGGCTTGGTGTACCATCATAGCGTAGGGTGCCTTCATACTAAGCCTATGTCCTTCAGGGGGGACGGAACTGACCCTAGGTAACACTGGATCTGGAGGGTTTGTGGTACCTGTATTGGACCGATTTAACAGGGTTTGCAGAGCGAGAGAAATCTGGTCCATCCTATGGTCCTGTTCCTCTTGTCTGGCTGCGATACGTGCCAGCTGGTTAGAGAGGTCTGCGGGATCCATTGGCCCTGACGTAATGTCACGGATCCCTCTGATTACCAAAATAGTGGTCCCTTTACGCAGACCGCTCTCTACCCTTCCGATCCTTGAATGGTCGGCAAAACTAGAAAGACAATTAACCAGACAATAGATAAACAAGGGGTAACACCAGACAGAGGTATTGAATAGAGTATTGTCACGAATCCTTCTGACTACCAAGATATTGATCTCTTTATGTAGCTCCCTTTCTACTCTTCCGATCCTTGAATGGTCGGCAAAGCTATATAGACAATGAAACAGGTAACAGATAAAGAAAGGAAAACACCAGACAAAGGTACAGACCAGATCACAAGTCCTCCCTAGGACTTTAGTAATAGCAGAGGTAATCTGATGCGTGCTTAGGGTGCCACATAGACTGACCTCGGTACCAACGTTAAGGGCAGAACCAAGAGCAGAGTAAATGCCAATACCAGGGGTTATACACAGAAGGGTTCGTTTGCAAATGCCAGGGGTCATACACAGGAGAGTTCGTTTGCCAATGCCAAGGGTCATACACAGGTAATAGCCAAATATACACAAGAGCTCTGCGGGAGGTGAATACCACGTCAGGGCACCGGTATAGTGGTGAGACTGGGTTTTAAACCCGGCGGGTCTGCGTCATAACGCCAGGCCCCGCCCCTCGGCGTCCCACGTGAGCGCACCCGGAAGCGTTTACATTCGGCGCCTGGCCAGCGAGCAGCGAGGAAGCTGCTGCCAGGCGCCCCATCCCCTGACCCACCGTGACAATATAGGAGATCGCTCATACACCTATGGTCCTTGTTTCTCAACCATCACATATATCAACAAAATAAAAAATGGTGTAGCGATGGCAATGTCCTTCACAGGGTAAAGTCAGTGTCCCGTTGTTGTTTTTTTTCTCCAAATTTTCTTCTTATAATATCCCTCAGAGAAAACACAAAAAATACATCATAGTGAAACCTGTGTATAATAACACATATATATAGGTAGGGTAATAGCACTCACATATGGTAGAATCCTCCTGGTTCTGGGTGTATTCGCCGTAGGGATATTGCCGATAGAGCATTCGAACAGCCGCCCAAGCCCCTCGGATGCCGGCAAGCCGGCTCAATGCCGGCTTCCGGTATCGGGGGCGTCAGTCCGCAGTCCGGCGGGCTTCTAGCCTGTCGGACTGCATCTCAAAAAAAACTACTCGCCTGGCGCCCAGATCTTCATGTCCCGGGCATCGGGCGATATAATTCCCACACCCCTGACAACATATATACCACTTATTACTAGCTAGTATAAAACAATAAATGTATGCAGTCCAATGATTGGGGTACAAATGTAATGCAACAGAATAGGCCAAATCTGGCAGATCACACCTTGCTGTGGTTAGACTGGTATAGCCCTATAATGAAGTTTCACAACAGATCAATGCTAAACCTTCACTTAAGCTCCTTTATAAAAGAGTGGAGGGAAGAAGGAATAAAAAATCCCACCTTAAGTAGACCTTAACAGGTTTTAAACATAGTTGTTAGCACGTTGTAACATTGTTGAATATAGTTGCCAAAAGATCAAAAAATAGATTCCAACATTCAGAAATTTATATAGCACTCTCCTATACCGTGGAGAGGGTAAACCGCCACTCAATAAGGTTTCAAATGGTACCAATGTGTTTACTCCTAAGTCTGATGGAATCCCTGTGCTGGCCCTATAATAACCACACAATAGCACATGGAGCTGATCAGATAACATTAGATGGTACCAATGTATCTATACCTGGGTCTAATAAATTCCTGTCTGACCCTATAACAGCCTCAAAGCAACACATGGAATAGATCAACGATTTCTGCAAAATAGCCCCAGTGGCTACAAATTGTTAACTAGTCATAACGCCTGAAAAACGCCTAAATACCCAATAGCTGCTAAAAACAACATATCATTATAGATAGCAAACGCTAACGCCCGTTTCGCCTTATTATCAATCTTCAAAATATTTAACCCCAGATCAATCCGGCTTTCGTCCAAATCACTCAATTACAGCCGCCCTTTTAAAAGTCTGTAATGATATCCAAGCTGGGATGTGTAGTGATCGTGGATGAATTGTGTCATAAATCATCATATTTAATTATTTATTGAGTGTTATACCAAAGAGGGAACACTAGGGGCAGTGCGAGGCTTGTTGCCCTGTGTGGCTAGCTGACATCATTAAGACATCCTACTCTAAAGTGGTTACCTCTGTGAGCCGGTGCTAAGGCTCTACATTTGTGAGTGGAACAATTACACTCACTATATTAGTTGCGGTTTTGCACTATGATTTTCTGCATGTGCTTCTTCCACATAACCATATGATGTGTTGTGGAACCGCATGAGACATCCTGGACTCCAGAACATTTTTGCGCTCACCAGTTCCGTCATACTTTGTTTATGTGCAATGTATTTATCCAATTTCTGTATTTCTTTCTGTTTAAGGTTTTTCACCTTTAATTCATCGCATTTCTAATTCTAATCGCTAAACTACTCGTCACTTTAATTCAGCTATCTATTCATCACCTACTCACCCATTCACCTAATCAATCTACAGCAACTTAATTTACCCACAACTCACTGAAATGAAACTTAAATACAAGCGAATCAAGAGTGGAATCCAGTTATTATTTCCAGTCTCGATCTTTGAATTTCCTTTCAAGCAGCGGGAAGATTGTGCAAAAAAACAGAAAGCTTGACACACGCAGCGCCCTCACACAATGTATCCACACAGTGCCCCCCACAATGTATCCACACAGCGCCCCCACACAATGTACCCACACAGTGCCCCCACACAATGTACCCACACAGTGCCCCCACACAATGTACCCACACAGTGCCCCCACACAATGTACCACACAGTGCCCCCACACAATGTACCCACAGTGCCCCACACAATGTACCCACACAGTGCCCTCACACAATGTATCCACACAGTGCCCCCACACAATGTACCCACACAGTGCCCCCACACAATGTATCCACACAGTGCCCCCACACAATGTATCCACACAGTGCCCTCACACAATGTATCCACACAGTGCCCCCACACAATGTATCCACACAGTGCCCCCACACAATGTATCCACACAGTGCCCCCACACAGTGCCGCCGCACAATGTATCCACACAGTGCCCCCACACAGTGCCGCCGCACAATGTATCCACACAGTGCCCCCACACAGTGCCGCCGCACAATGTATCCACACAGTGCCCCCACACAGTGCCGCCGCACAATGTATCCACACAGTGCCCCCACACAGTGCCGCCACACAATGTATCCACACAGTGCCCCCACACAGTGCCCCACACAATGTATCCACACAGTGCCCCACACAGTGCCGCCACACAATGTATCCACACAGTGCCCCCACACAGTGCCCCCACACAATGTATCCACACAGTGCCCCCACACAATGTACCCACACAGTGCCGCCACACAATGTATCCACACAGTGCCGCCGCACAATGTATCCACACAGTGCCCCCACACAGTGCCGCCACACAATGTATCCACACAGTGCCCCCACACAGTGCCCCCACACAATGTATCCACACAGTGCCCCCACACAATGTACCCACACAGTGCCGCCACACAATGTATCCACACAGTGCCGCCGCACAATGTATCCACACAGTGCCCCCACACAGTGCCGCCACACAATGTATCCACACAGTGCCCCCACACAGTGCCCCCACACAATGTATCCACACAGTGCCCCCACACAATGTACCCACACAGTGCCGCCACACAATGTATCCACACAGTGCCGCCGCACAATGTATCCACACAGTGCCCCCACACAGTGCCGCCACACAATGTATCCACACAGTGCCCCCACACAATGTATCCACACAGTGCACCCACACAGTGCCGCCGCACAATGTACCCACACAGTGCCCCCACACAATGTATCCACACAGGGCACCCACACAGTGCCCCCACACAATGTATCCACACAGTGCCGCCGCACAATGTATCCACACAGTGCCCCCACACAGTGCCCCCACACAGTGCACCCACATAATGCACCCACATAATGCACCCACATTGCCCCCACACAATATACCCACAGTGCCCCCACACAATGCAACCACACAGTGCACCCACACAATGTACCCACACAATGTACCCACACAGTGTACCCACAGTGCACCCACTGTTTCTCTCTGAAAAACATATTTTGTCCCCCCTCCCGTCAACATGCATTGGTCCTCTCCAGGTCCACATTGCTGACTCCAGACAGTGTCCCTTATTTTCCAGATCCACTAGGACCTAAAGTCCATCCCATTTTTAGAGTAATGTGCACTATGTGTATCTCACAAAGCTCCACAGCAATAAAACGCACAGTAATGTGCAGTGTGTATCAGTGTAACTCACTGAGCTCCACAGCAACAAAACTCAGTAATATCTGGTGTGTACGAGTGTATCACAGAGCTCCAAAGTTTAACACACATATACTATAGGCAGGCCCAGGCAGGTGAATGTGGGCCCCCTGGGACTCAAGGGCCCGGGTGCACCCTCTGCACCACTGGTAGTTACGCCCCTGTGTAGATTGTGTGCGTACATGTGAGTGCACGTACATGTGCGTGCACGTACATGCGTGCGCACACATGTGAGTGCACGTACATGTGCGTGCACGTACATGCGTTCGCACTTGTGCACGCGTGCGCAATTGTGCGCGCGTACATGCGTGCGCAATTGTGCGCGCGTACATGCGTGCGCAATTGTGCACGCGTACGCACGTACATGCGTGCGCACGTACATGCGTGCGTACATGTGTGTGAGCGTGCATACATGCATGCACGTACGTGTGTGAGTGTGCGTACAAGTGTGCATGCGTACAAGTGTGCGTGTACAATTGTGCGTGCGTACAAGTGTGCGTGTACAATTGTGCGTGTACATGTGCGCGTGTCTATGTGTGTGTGCGTACATGTGCGTGTATGCGTGTGTGCATACAGGTGTGCGTGTGTGTGCATGCGTGTGCACGTGTGTCATGTGTGTGCGTATGTACATGTGTGTGTGTGTGTACATGTGTGTGTGTGTGTGTGCATGTGTACATGTGTGTGCATGTGTACATGTGTGTGCGTGTGTACATGTGTGTGCACGTGTGTACACGTGTGCGTGTGTACATGTTTGTGCACGTGTGCGTGTGTACATGTGTGTGCACGTGTGTGCGTACGAGTGTGAGCGTGTGCGTGCGTACAGGTGTGTACTTGTGCGAACATGTGTGTGTGCGTACAAGGGTGAGCGTGTGCGTACGAGTGTGAGCGTGTGCGTACAGGTGTGCACTTGTGCGTGTGTACTTGTGCAAACATGTGTATGCGTACGAGTGTGAGCGTGTGCGTACGAGTGTGAGCGTGTGCGTACAGGTGCGAGCGCTTACAGGTGCGAGCGCGTACAGGTGTGTGTGCATGTGTACATATTTGTGTGTGTACATGTGTGTGCATGTGTACTTGTGTGTGCGTACGTGTGTACGTGTGTGCATGTACGTGTGTACGTAAATGTGGGCATGTGTGTACGTACATATGGGCGTGTGTGTGTACGTACATGTGTGTGGGCGTGTGTACGTGTACGTACATGTGGGCGTGTGTGTGTGCGCGCACGTGTGCGTACATGTATGTGTGTGGGCGTGTGTACGTAGATATGGGCGTGTGTGTGTGCGTGTACGTGTGTGTGTATACACATTAGGGGCAGACGGATATTCAGAAGATCAATGTTGACTCTTTATTTGCGGATAGTTGGGCGATTTGGCTCAGTGCGCCGGGACACGCGAGGTCCCACCAAATGGTGTGGATTTGGGGCTTCTCCCACGGCAGACTGACCGCTCTGGCTGTACGGATTCCCCAGCGCACTGGCAGTATTGCACATGACCGTGATGACATCACAAGTTGCCCTCCCCCCGTCTGGCAGGGAATTCCCTATACAGTAGATGCAGGGGGTCTATTGTTATCTCAAAATCCAGAGTCTGGACGCGGCCAGATTGTAAAAATAAAACCTTAAAAAGATTAATTTAATTGAATAAATGAAGTGGACGCGGTGCAATGTTAAACACATTCACTTAATAACATAATGGCTCAGGGTGAGGTGGTGGCGGCAGCCTCCGCTCAGGGTGAGGAGGTGGCGGCTCAGGGTGAGGTGGTGGTGGCGGCGGCGGCTCAGGGTGAAGTGGTGGCGGTAGCCGCTGCTCAGGGTGAGGTGGTGGCTCGGGGTGAGGTGGTGGCGGCGACTCGGGGTGAGGTGGTGGCAGCGGCGGCGGCTCGGGGTGAGGTGGTGGCGGCGGCGGCGGCTCAGGGTGAGGTGGTGGTGGCGGCGGCGGCTCAGGGTGAAGTGGTGGCGGTAGCCGCTGCTCAGGGTGAGGTGGTGGCTCGGGGTGAGGTGGTGGCGGCGACTCGGGGTGAGGTGGTGGCAGCAGCGGTGGCTCGGGGTGAGGTGGTGGTGGCGGCGGCGGCGGCGGCGGCGGCGGCGGCGGCTCGGGGTGAGGTGGTGGTGGTGGCTCGGGGTGAGGTGGTGGCGGCGGCGGCGGCGGCGGCTCGGGGTGAGGTGGTGGTGGCGGCCGCGGCTCAGGGTGAGGTGGTGTCGGCCGCGGCTCGGGGTGAGGTGGTGGCGGCCGCGGCTCAGGGTGAGCTGGTGGTGGTGGCTCAGGGTGAGGAGGTGGTGGTGGCTCAGGGTGAGGAGGTGGCGGCTCAGGGTGAGGAGGTGGTGGTGGCTCAGGGTGAGGAGGTGGCGGCTCAGGGTGAGGAGGTGGCGGCTCAGGGTGAGGAGGTGGTGGCTCAGGGTGAGGAGGTGGTGGTGGCTCAGGGTGAGGAGGTGGTGGCGGCTCAGGGTGAGGAGGTGGTGGTTGTCACGACCCAACTACGCGCGCTGCTGCGCAAGGACGACAGGTTAAGCCGCGCACTATCTATCTATACTAGACCCAGATAATTACGCGCACTTCTCTACCCGTCCCAGCCACACTACCTCTCACAACAGGCACGTAGAGCGCGATATACTGATCCCAGGATTGCAACACAGCGCCAGTCTTCTCCTGAAGCGCAAAATAACTACGTCTCCCACAATCCTGGAACTCACTTTCTTATTCTATTAGTAAGGCTGCCACCAGTCCTCACGGACACAATGCGCGTCGCAACAGGAGACGCAGGGCTTAGCAGCCGCACTATCCTAGACTCGGACAGTGACTACAATTCCCACAATTCCCTGCCGTTTCCTGACGACCGCAACACGCAATTTCTTATATATAACCGAGCTTAAGGCAAATAGCAATTCTCCCAATCTCTTAGTTAGCGTGGATTTCATCAGCCAGAGTCAAAACTTAAATACTTTTTGTTTATTTAGGATAGAAAAATCAGTGCTTAGCTACATAAAAAATCATAACTAGAATAAATCAATTACTTATACAATACACAGCAGAATATAAAGAAAAAGGTTTAACCATAGAGCGTAACTTACGAAGAACTATTCCTCTATGGCCTCCTGGAGTCTAGAGATAGAGCATGGACAGATCAGTCCTCTTTAGAAGGAATCCCAAGTGATCAGCCAAAGCACATGGCCAGTGTTCCGAATTTATAAACTTCCTGATCTTTCCAGCCCCCACCCATAGTGTCCTGGACTTCATTTCCCAGGGTGCAATTCTCGCTCATGCTCAGTAAGCTTGTCAATTAATCTTTAATTGCCTAAAGGCGTCCCTCTTCCCTCCAGACCCCCTTAGAGATCAAGGATGTGCTTCCTGTCTTTGAAGATCGTGTTCAGCTCTCTTGGTGCCGATTTGTCTGCTAAGGTGTGATTTGCTATGGCAGTGTACAAAAGAAATTCCCTTTTTACAGCTACGTGTTACATCCTCCCCCCAAGGGAGAAAGCTAAACCTTTTGATTACATTTCAGCTGAAAACCCAGGGATACACTTGCCAAATGGCCAGACACAAATATGAACATAACTCTATATGGAGGAGATAAACACATATATACAGGCAGACCTTTATATAGAGATAGAAATATAGATCTAGTCTGCCACATCTCCCATACAAATGAAGACGCAGAAAGGGAGGCTAACTAACATGCCTCCCACGTGCGTCTTAACACGGGTTTGCCAACGGGTATCTGGCACCTGCACCAGTCGCCGGTGCTATGACGGAGTGGGGGACGCACAGGTGTCCGTGCACTTTGCCCACTAACTCATGCATTCCCTCTCGCAACCGCATCACACATTGCCCCATGTAGGCCTTTGGCGACTCCACCATTCTTCCCCACCTCTCCCAAACCGGGGGGAGGGGGTCACGCATACTGCACTCACAACATGGCACAGACTCGGGGAAGCCCCTGTGCTTCTGCAGCCCCTCCGGTGCAGCACGTGTGGCTCACTCTCAGCTCGCACCTCAGTCTTACAGGCAGCAGAATCCTCGTAACCCGTAGCCTGCTCTGGAGCCATTCTTACAGCAGGGGGTATGGAGAAACAGGGTGAAGCGCCCCGCTCCCCAGTAAACGTCCCCCCTGCATCTGCCAACGGAGTCAGGCATCGTACCTGGCTCTGGGCAGATGGCTGGGAGGTCACAGGGGCCACACCAGGACCCGCTGCCTCCCCGTCTCTCACTGTCCCCGCACATTCAGAATTCGGGGAACCATACAGATGGGGCACAAGATTCTCCACGCTCACCTCGGCCCCCATGGCACACCGTTTCCCCACTTTATCACACAGTTTATAAAGCACGCCTTGCTTCGTAACCGATGAGCATACAGCCGTATTCCACCCTCCTCTACCGGGAGGTTGCTCAGTACCAGATTCCTGTGGTACTGGGAATCTGGTTGGCTTTCCCCCAGGGTAACACTCGTCCACCCCAGGCCCTTCTTCCTGATCACACAGCATGCGCTCGGGGCCACCCGCAGCCTCAGACACATGTGACACAGTATCCTGCTCATCCCAGGCCTTCCGATGCTCACACCTTCCCTCCAGCACCACCGACCCAGTTGGTTCAGCCCTAAAGGAACCTGCCTTGGTCCTTTGTTCTCCCTCCCAACCTCGTGGCGTCACAGACACACCTGAGTCTGGTCTAGGCAGGCACACCACAGTATCCTGCCACCCCTCCCAGGCATTCTGATCCACACCATTCTCACGGGGCACTAGAGTCCTGATTGGTTTAGGCGCAAGCAGACCCGCAGTCATCCTTTGCCCTTGCTCCCAACCACGTGGCGTCACAGACACACCTGAGTCCGGTCTAGGCAGGCACACCACAGTATCCTGCCACCCTTCCCAGGCATTCTGATCCACACCATCACACGGCAGAGACGGGCCTTGTGCCCTACTCCCCGCCGACCACCAGCGGGTACCCACTTCCACCATAGGCACCGCGGCCTCCCCACGCATGGGGTCCAGGGAACCAGCTGACTCGGGTGCAGGCGGGCATTCACTCACCCCCTGCCTTTCTTCCCAGTCACACTGCCCCCTCATGCTACCACACAACACCTCAGGCACACCTGGCGCAGGCGCAGACTGACTCACTGCCATCCCCTGCCCTCCCATCCAGGAATCCTGTTGTGCACCCCCACACACAGCCCTCCCCACTGTAGAGCCACTAGTGGGCCTGGGTAAATCCCCAGCATCCCTTTCCAGCACATACTGTGACACCAATTTACCCAAATCCGTGCCCAGCAACACATCGGTAGGAATATTTTCAGACACTCCCACCTCCCGCAGACCTCTCCCCGCTCCCCAGTCCAAATAAACCCGCGCCATTGGCACCGCCGGACGTACCCCACCAAAACCCTTTACTGCTAGAGTCCTGCCAGGAATAAAGTCTGCCGCTGTATCTCGTAAACCCACAGATACCTGAGTCCCGACAATGACTGCTTGCTGGTTCACGTTGGCACTGCCCTCCGATCTGGTCACGAACAGGACAGAGGGTGATGTTGAGGGGTATCCTCCCCCAGCTGTGGATGCAGGTTTCTTCCTCTGCGGGCACGCTGCCAGGAGATGATTGGCACTGTCGCAAATAAAACAGCGACGGCGCACACTTCTTCCAGGCGAAGGACGACTCGTTCCCCCCCTCCCCAGCAGAGACTGGCACAGAGGGGGGCGCTGCCGCCGTGATGTCGGGGGGTCGTGCTGAGTTGGGCTTCCATCCTGATGATCCTTTGGGGGAACCTCTGCTCTGGTCCACAGACGCTCTGTTGGCCGCATGGAAATCGGCCAGCTCACCAGCTTCCAGGGCCGTCTCGGGTTTGCGATCCAGAAGCCATTCCTGGATCTCAGGTGGGCACAGCTGCACGAACTGTTCTTTGATTAGCAGGTCTTCCAGGGCTTCCAAGGTATCAATCTTCAGCCCCCTGACCCATTGTCGAAATAGGGTGGTCAGGTGGCTCACGACTGCAGAGTAGCTCTCCGCGGTCCATTTCTGCAAGAACCTGAACTTTTTGTGATATACCTCTGGCGTGAGGTTATACCGTCTCTGCAACGCGGCTTTAATCGCCTCATAGTCCTGGTCGCTCTCAGCCGGTAATTCTGCAAAGGCTTCGAGCGCTGGACCTTTTAGTCCAGGAGTGAGGTACCTGGCCCATTGCTCTTTGGGCAGCTGGTACTGTCGACAAGTCTTTTCAAAACTTCGCAGGAACACATCCAGGTCCCCATCTTTGTCAAGGGTGGGAAAGTTCTCTGCACGAGGTCTGGGCGTAGAGAGCTCTGCAGCGCCCGCAGGGGCAGGAGATAATGGCGTTCTGCTTGCCTGTGCCAGAGCGAGCTGATGTGCCCATTCGGCTTGGCGCTCCGCCGCTTCTCGGTCCGCTTGGCGCGCTGCTGTCTCTTGCGCGGCTCTGCGCTCCGCAGTTTCTCTGTCCGCTTGGAGCGCTGCCGCCTCTTGCTCAGCTCTGCGCTCCGCAGCTTCGCGTTCAGCTCTGCGCTCCTCTCGCTCTTGGTACTGCAGGATGAGCTGAAGCCGCGTCTGCGAGTCCGCGGAGTCCACATGTTTTAAAACAGTCTGCCAGTAAACATCCAGGGCAGTATCACCCTTGGGCGAAGCACTTGACACTGTCCTTTCCACTGGACTTGCGCTTCCTTCGGCTGGGTCAAGAGTGGTACCCTGCTCTGCTGCGTCCTGGACTGCTTGCCTCGCCTCATAATCCTCGAGGGCTTGCAAAAGTTCATCTTTCTTTTTATCCTTCGTCGAAATATTTTTGTCTCGACATAATTGTTCCAAAGTCTTTTTCGATGATTGTTGCGACATTCTCACTCCAGCCAAATAAAAGATAGAAAAGAAAAACAAAGAAGGGGAAGGGAACTGCTGTGTATCGTGTAAATTCTAATAAATGCACTGAGTTCTGCTCTGGAAATTGGAAAACCAATTTATTTAGTATCTGGATCTATGTTGCTTCACAGATCCAAATACTAACCTGATATCCCACCGCTTGCCGCCAGTTGTCACGACCCAACTACGCGCGCTGCTGCGCAAGGACGCCGGGTTAAGCCGCGCACTATCTATCTATACTAGACCCAGATAATTACGCGCACTTCTCTACCCGTCCCGGCCACACTACCTCTCACAACAGGCACGTAGAGCGTGATATACTGATCCCAGGATTGCAACACAGCGCCAGTCTTCTCCTGAAGCGCAAAATAACTACGTCTCCCACAATCCTGGAACTCACTTTCTTATTCTATTAGTAACGCTGCCACCAGTCCTCACGGACACAATGCGCGTCGCAACAGGAGACGCAGGGCTTAGCAGCCGCACTATCCTAGACTCGGACAGTGACTACAATTCCCACAATTCCCTGCCGTTTCCTGACGACCGCAACACGCAATTTCTTATATATAACCGAGCTTAAGGCAAATAGCAATTCTCCCAATCTCTTAGTTAGCGTGGATTTCATCAGCCAGAGTCAAAACTTAAATACTTTTTGTTTATTTAGGATAGAAAAATCAGTGCTTAGCTACATAAAAAATCATAACTAGAATAAATCAATTACTTATACAATACACAGCAGAATATAAAGAAAAAGGTTTAACCATAGAGCGTAACTTACGAAGAACTATTCCTCTATGGCCTCCTGGAGTCTAGAGATAGAGCATGGACAGATCAGTCCTCTTTAGAAGGAACCCCAAGTGATCAGCCAAAGCACATGGCCAGTGTTCCGAATTTATAAACTTCCTGATCTTTCCAGCCCCCACCCATAGTGTCCTGGACTTCATTTCCCAGGGTGCAATTCTCGCTCATGCTCAGTAAGCTTGTCAATTAATCTTTAATTGCCTAAAGGTGTCCCTCTTCCCTCCAGACCCCCTTAGAGATCAAGGATGTGCTTCCTTTCTTTGAAGATCGTGTTCAGCTCTCTTGGTGCCGATTTGTCTGCTAAGGTGTGATTTGCTATGGCAGTGTACAAGAGAAATTCCCTTTTTACAGCTACGTGTTCTATCCTCCCCCCAAGGGAGAAAGCTAAACCTTTTGATTACATTTCAGCTGAAAACCCAGGGATACACTTACCAAATGGTCAGACATAAATATGAACATAACTCTATATGGAGGAGATAAACACATATATACAGGCAGACCTTTATATAGAGATAGAAATATAGATCTAGTCTGCCACAGTGGTGGCTCAGGGTGAGGAGGTGGTGGCGGCTCAGGGTGAGGAGGTGGCGGCTCAGGGTGAGGAGGTGGTGGCGGCTCAGGGTGAGGAGGTGGCGGCTCAGGGTGAGGAGGTGGTGGCGGCTCAGGGTGAGGAGGTGGTGGCTCAGCGTGAGGAGGTGGTGGCGGCTCAGGGTGAGGAGGTGGTGGTGGCTCAGGGTGAGGAGGTGGCGGCTCAGGGTGAGGAGGTGGTGGTGGCTCAGGGTGAGGAGGTGATGGCTCAGGGTGAGGAGTGTAACGTTGGGAGCTTCCAGCCCTACCTGTGTGCTTGAGGGCAGCATGTCTGATGCTGCTCGCTGACCAATGCCCAGTTTAAATGGAGACAGGCAGGGAGGTGGCTGCATGAGGCGCGGCTTGAGTGGGGGGCGTGGCCTGGTGAAGGTCTTTAAAAACCCTCAGTGTTTTCTCAGCAGTTGCCAGATCGTGGTTATCCATACCTGAGCTCCTTGTACCTGACTGCTATATTGATTTAACCCGTTAATGACCTCTGCTTGTTTCTGACTATTCTGCCTTCTGTTGCCCTAGACCATTTTCTTGTACTACGCCACTGCTCTGATATCAACCCGGCTATTCCATTTGACCATTCTGAACTCTGTATTCCTGATTCTGGCTCGGCTGACTACTCCCTGTGTTGTTAACCCTTTCTGTCTAGCTAGTTTACCTGGCCAATTCTAAGGACCAGACAGTTAGAGATCTTTCACGCCTACTCTGTTGGTAGCTTCTGGGCTCTGTGGAGTGTGGGGTGTTAAGTACTGCGTGGTGGGATCTGGGAACCGTGACATTACGATCTGGCCACTATGGATCCCGCAGACTTAACACAGCACTTGGCTAACTTTGTATCCAGACAGGATGAGCAGGATCATAGGATGGATCAGTTTGCTATTGCCTTACAAACTATCCTGACTCGTACGGCTCACCTGGAACCAGCTGGGGTTGCACCCCTGCTTGATATACCTGTGTCCCCTGTCGTTCAGACATCCCAGGTACACATGACCGCTCCTATGAGGTTTGACGGTACTCCCTCAGAGTGCCGGGGATTTTTGGTCCATGTGGATACTCATTTTAAATTAAATCCACAGATGTTTTTCTCTGACATTGTCAAAGTGGGGTTCATTATTAATCATCTGTCTGGCAGAGCATTGACATGGGCGACTCCGTTATGGGAGGCAGAGAAGCCTATCGTACGGAACTATAAAGAATTCATAGCCGAGTTACAACGTACATTTAATCCTACCAGAAAGGCCACGGTAGCCGGCAAATCCTTGTTCCGCATACGTCAAGGGAACAGGACTGTGTCTGATTATGCCATAGAATTTAAAACCTTGATCTCTGATGTGAACTGGACAAATGAGACACTGGTTCTGGCTTTTATGGAGGGGTTATCAGAGTCATTGATGCATGAATTGGCTCCACGTAAACTACCTGAGGTATTGTGTGAACTCATTGTTTATTGTATAGATCTGGATAATCAGATAAGGGACAGAAGGACTCCAAGAGAGAAGCCCAAGAGACTGTTACCTAGGTTGGCCCCTGTCTTTCAGGCACCACCAAGAGAGTCATCTCCTCCCTCTGAGCCTATGCAACTAGGCCGTACTAGGCTTACAGAGGAAGAGAGAACAAGGCGTTTTCGTGAGGGATTGTGCCTGTATTGTGGTTTGGGGGTCATGTACGATTTCAATGTCCTACTCGTCCTAAGATTTATGGTAAGCCGGAAAAACTACCGCACCTAAGGCAGCTGAGGAGACAGGCCTTGGGTGTGACGTGCATGTCTCCTGTCAAAGACACTAAACTTATGTTACCAGTATCCTTGGCTTGGGAGACCAAGACCACACATACTACCGCTCTTTTGGATTCTGGGGCTGCTGGCAACTTTATCGATGTTAACTACGCTTCTTCCATTTCTCTACCTCTGGTTGTAAGAGAGACACCCTTAGCAGTCGAAGCCATAGACGGCAGACCGTTATCCTGCCCTAGGATTACTCATGATACGGTTACATTGGTTCTTACCACTGGTTTCTTGCATAAAGAAGAAATCATATTTCAAGTTATCCATTCACCTTCCAATCCTGTTGTACTTGGTTTCCCTTGGTTGGTGGAACATAATCCTGTTATTGATTGGGCTAAGGGAGAGATACTGTCTTGGAGTCCTGCTTGTTTTGGGACTTGTTTAACCCTTTCGCTGCTGAGGCTTTTCCCGCCTCTGTGCTGAGGTAATTTTTAACGGTTTTGCTCATCATGTTTAAACGTGTTTTTAAGGCTTATTTTAGTATATGACCCAGACATATTATATATCGTTCTTTCCGTCAGACTCGGCAGATTCATAATATGTCATTATTATATGTATACGTCATGACCTGTCTGTATATTATAACAAAAAATGCAATAAAATATGAATTTTCAATAATTTACAATGTGTAAAGTGTTTTTTTTCACATTTTAACATGCGAGCAATTGAGGTTATATTTTGTATGGGGTGCGCTTGTTAAAAAAATTAGAGATGGGGTCTCGTTACATTTTTTTTGGGGGAAAATTACACGATTTTTAACAAACGCACCGCATACAAAAATCGTTAGTGCAGCATCATTGTTCACATTATAATTGAAATGGGAACAATATTGCTGCATTAACAAAACAAAAAAAAAAACTTTTTTTTTTTTTTACAAACTTTTTCATACTCATGTTTGGTATTGTTGGAACGGCCATGCTCTGGCCGATCCAACAATACCAAACATTAACCCCTAACTGCCACGGATCGGGAGATAGAGGGTTCATTGGAACCCCTATCTCCACCATTGGTGGCAGTTAGGGGTTAACTCCAGGACTGGCGTCATCGTGCTATGCACGATGACGCCAGTCCTCAGGGGGCATTCCCGGAAGCTTGGCTGACATCCAAGATGTCGGCCAGCTCCGGGAAAGGATCACGAACCGGCGCTTTTCAGCGCCGATTCGTGATCCGGCCCCCATGGGGTTAATGCCAGGTACCATTTGGAAGGGCAGGCTGTGCCCTTCCAAACGGTGCCTGGGTTAACCCCCGCAACGCCGCCGATCGGAGGGAGGTCCGAAGGAACTCTCCCCCCTCCCTTTCAGGCGCCTCCTCCGCACATGCGGGGGGCACCTGAATTAGGTGTCATCGCGCCCCCGCGATGACACCTAATCACTCCGGCGCGGTTCCGGATGCTGGGCTGACATCGAGGATGTCAGCCCGCACCGGGGGGGGCCAGCGATCGGCCGGAACCCGGCCGAACGCTGACCCCAAAGAGAGGACGCGCTCAGCGCGTCCACCGCATGGAACATGACATGCGGTTGGACGCGCTGAGCGCGTCCACCGCAGCGAAGGGGTTAATACCCATTCAGCATGTCGGTGCCCTGAATACACCCACAGCTCCTCCATTGTCTACAGAGGTTCCTGACCAATACGCCGACCTCAGGGCTGTATTTGATAAAAGAGAGGCAGAGAAACTGCCTCCACATAGACCATATGATTGTGCCATTGATATTCATCCTGGTACCATGCCTCCTCGAGGCAAAGTATATCCTCTTTCCATAAAGGAGAACCAAATTATGGAAGAGTACATAAAGGAGAATTTGGAGAGAGGTTTTATCCGACGTTCCTCTTCTCCAGCAGGGGCTGGGTTCTTTTTTGTGTCTAAAAAAGAGGGAGATTTACACCCGTGTATCGATTATAGGGGGCTTAACAAGATCACCATTAAGAACGTGTACCCTATCCCTCTCATATCAGAACTTTTCGACAGGTTAAGGGGGTCAGCAGTATACACAAAACTTGATTTAAGAGGGGCTTACAACCTGATACGTATAAAAGAGGGGCATGAGTGGAGAACAGCATTTAACACCAGGAGTGGGCATTATGAATACTTGGTCATGCCTTTCGGTCTTTGTAATGCTCCAGCGGTATTCCAAGATTTTATTAATGATGTGCTCAGAGATTTCTTACAAACCTTTGTTATAGTATACCTAGACGATATATTGATTTACTCTCCCGATCTGAAAACCCACCATGCACATGTCAGACAGGTATTAGCAAAATTACTGGACAATGGTCTTTATTGCAAACTAGAGAAGTGTTTATTCGACATTACTACTGTGAAATTCCTTGGGTATATTATCACTCCAGAAGGTTTTGAGATGGATCCTTCTAAACTCACAGCCATCTCAGAATGGCCTCTCCCTCAAGGTCTCAAGGCCATACAGAGGTTTCTGGGGTTTTCCAACTATTATAGGAGATTTATCAAGAATTATTCCGCTGTAGCCTCCCCTATCATTAATATGACACGTAAAGGTCTGAAGAACCAGATCTGGTCTTCTCAATCCAAACAAGCATTCGAAGCCCTCAAACAAGCTTTCACTTCCGCTCCCGTGTTACGGCATCCTGATCCCAGGATTCAGTTTGTTCTTGAGGTTGATGCTTCCGAGATAAGCATTGGGGCTGTCCTGTCTCAAAGAGAGTCTCCAGGAAAACCTCTACATCCTTGTGGGTTCTTTTCAAGAAAATTATCACCAGCAGAACGCAATTATGATATCGGTAACAGAGAATTGCTTGCTATTGTGTCTGCCCTATCAGAGTGGAGACATTTGTTGGAAGGTACTCTTGACCCTTTGTTGATAATTACTGATCATAAGAACCTTACGTACATCGGGATGCTAAACGTTTGAACGCGAGACAGGCCAGGTGGTCATTGCTACTGTCTCGGTTTAATTTTGTATTGACTTACAGACCAGGTGACTGCAATGTAAAGGCTGATGCCTTATCTCGTCAATATGACCCGTATGAGTCTAATACACAAGACCACAATCCTATAGTTCCTCCTGAACGTATTGTGGCTTCCACAGTCTTGTCTGTCTCCTCGCCTTTCCTGGAACGCCTCCAGGCAGTTCAAGTAGGGGCTCCACCTGACAAGCCTCCAGATATGTTGTTTGTACCTGAAAAGGAAAGACAAGAATTACTCATAATGTTTCATGATTCTAAACCAGCAGGTCATCCTGGTATTACTAAGACTCTTACCAGTATCTCCAGACAGTTCTGGTGGCCCACCATGCGACAGGACGTACGTCTGTTTGTTTTGGCTTGTCAAGTCTGTTCCAGAAGCAAAACCAGTAAATCCTTGCCTGTCGGTCTATTGCAGCCTTTACCCATGCCTAAGAGGCCTTGGTCTCATCTATCTATGGATTTTATTGTGGACTTGCCGAAGTCCAAGGGTCATACTGTGGTTCTGACAGTTGTAGACCGCTTCTCCAAAATGGCTCATTTTGTCCCTCTACCTAAGCTTCCTACGGCCAAAGAACTGGCGGTCGTCTTTGCTAGAGAGATTGTACGAATACATGGGGTTCCGTCTGAAATAGTCTCTGACAGAGGAGCCCAGTTCGTCTCTCGTTTCTGGAGGGTTTTCTGTGCAGAGATGGGGGTGCGATTGGCCTTCTCTTCAGCATATCATCCACAAACCAATGGGGCAGCAGAGAGGGCAAATCAGGGTCTCGAGCAGTGCATACGTTGCTTTACCACACAACAACAAGACAATTGGTCGTAGTTGTTGCCCTGGGCTGAGTATGCACGTAATAACGCCGTTAACGAGACCACTGGCCACTCTCCTTTTTCTGCCATCTATGGTTTTTTCCCTCCGGCTCTACCGCTTCAGTTTACTGAACAGGCCATCCCGGCTCTCGATGACCATCTCACTCAACTGCAAGAGATTTGGAGACAGATTCGAGAAAATATGGAGCGCAATGTTGCTGTCCAGAAACGCAAGGCTGACAGGCATAGGTTACAAGCTCCCTCCTATAACGTGGGGGATAGAGTTTGGTTGTCCACTAGGAACGTGAAGTTGCGGGTGCCTTCTATGAAAATGGCACCTCGGTTTATAGGTCCATATAAGATCATTCGCCGCATTAATCCTGTGGCTTATGCTCTTGCCCTTCCTAAACATCTTCGCATGCACAACGTCTTCCACACCTCCCTACTGAAGCCTTTGTTGTGTAACAGGTACACGCGGGTCGTTCCTCCTCCTCCACCTATTCAGGTTGATGGTGAATCTGAGTATGAGGTTAGGAGGGTTTTGGATTCTAGGCTGTGCAGGGGCGCTCTGCAGTACTTGGTCGATTGGGTGGGTTATTGTCCAGAAGACCGGTCCTGGATTCCAGCTTCCGACATGTCTGCCTCTAGGTTGGTTAGGGCGTTCCATGCCTCACACCCCGATCGCCCTGGTGGTCGTCCTGCCGCTCGTCCTGTTGGTCGTCCGGTTGCCTCCCGTGGAGAGGGGGGTACTGTAACGTTGGGAGCTTCCAGCCCTACCTGTGTGCTTGAGGGCAGCATGTCTGATGCTGCTCGCTGACCAATGCCCAGTTTAAATGGAGACAGGCAGGGAGGTGGCTGCATGAGGCGCGGCTTGAGTGGGGGGCATGGCCTGGTGAAGGTCTTTAAAAACCCTCAGTGTTTTCTCAGCAGTTGCCAGATCGTGGTTATCCATACCTGAGCTCCTTGTACCTGACTGCTATATTGAATTAGCCCGTTATTGACCTCTGCTTGTTTCTGACTATTCTGCCTTCTGTTGCCCTAGACCATTTTCTTGTACTACGCCACTGCTCTGATATCGACCCGGCTATTCCATTTGACCATTCTGAACTCTGTATTCCTGATTCTGGCTCGGCTGACTACTCCCTGTGTTGTTAACCCTTTCTGTCTAGCTAGTTTACCTGGCCAATTCTAAGGACCAGACAGTTAGAGATCTTTCACGGCTACTCTGTTGGTAGCTTCTGGGCTCTGTGGAGTGTGGGGTGTTAAGTACTGTGTGGTGGGATCTGGGAACCGTGACAGAGGAGGTGGTGGTGGCTCAGGGTGAGGAGGTGGTGGTGGCTCAGGGTGAGGAGGTGGTGGCTCAGGGTGAGGAGGTGGTGGCTCAGGGTGAGGAGGTGGTGGTGGCTCAGGGTGAGGAGGTGGTGGCTCAGGGTGAGGAGGTGGTGGCTCAGGGTGAGGAGGTGGTGGTGGCTCAGGGTGAGGAGGTGGTGGCTCAGGGTGAGGAGGTGGTGGCGGCTCAGGGTGAGGAGGTGGTGGTGGCTCAGGGTGAGGAGGTGGTGGTGGCTCAGGGTGAGGAGGTGGTGGTGGCTCAGGGTGAGGAGGTACTGTCGGGTATATTAGAGAGGAAAGGATTTAAAATGGATGTCTGTATCCATTTTGTTTTTAAAGACAGTTTCTTTTCTTCAAAATATTCTCTAGGTTTAGAAATGAACGAGATTTTTTTTACAGAGTTCATTCCTGGGTGAAGTCTTTTATATTTTTTTTAAGAAGTGCCAGACATGAAGGAACCTAGAATGAATGTTTTTGTCAGATAATGCTAAGACGTGTCATAAGTAAATTTATTGGTCTGTCTTAAGTTTTTAAAACAAAAGAGATTTTGTCTTTTGGGTATAGGAATAAGAGTTAAAATATTCTGTAATATAGATTTATATTCATAAAATATATGTTTATAATCAAGGTATATTTTATTATATTTACAGTATGAAATATATACTCCAATAAATATTGTAGAAAGTATATAATTGGTAAATAATAAAAAATTACTAAAGAATAGATTCTGTTGATTTAACCAGAAAAGAATTTAGCTGATAGGACTCTAAGTAATTTCAAACGGGAGTAGGGATATAAATCAGATGACAGACACTGTGTCTAGTGACTGAAGAGATTCTTTGTTAAGTCAGATTGACCTTTTTGACCCGAGATAAGATTTAAAAAGAAATGGTGGAATTCATTTAAGAAGTGCAATACTGCCCTCTAGAGGATAGTAAAAATAATGATTCATATTACCATTAATATTAACCGTGACGTCAAATTGGCTATAATAAGCGGCAAAGGTTTTTGTAAGTCAGTCGGAGATTCCAGCAGACAGAGACTCACATCGCAATGCATTCAGATGTCCAGTACACATGACACTCTGAGAAGTCAGAGATTCCAGCAGTCAGGCTCACATCGCAATGCATTACACATGACCCTCTGAGAGTCCAAGATTCCAACACTCAGACTCACACCACGATGCAGGCAGATCCCAAGACATGAGGCAATCAATATTCTCACCAAATCTCTAACTCACATGCATTGATTATCTGATATCGATAATCTTCACATATTCCAAAACAAAGCATCACATAGAAAATTCCAAGGCAGACTTATCAAAATCCAGATTGGACAGGTAATGTATGAAATTAATGTATGAATTAATGTAATTATATATTTGTAGATATTCTTGCAATTTAGACTGAGATTCTCAGATACCGTTAAATCCAAATTCTAAATATCTTTATTCTGCAGATAGAAATATGAAGAAGTGGATATAAGGATTTATTCCTAAAAGAAATGTTGTAAGATTGATACCAATATATATATTGAATTTGGAAATTACTGTGATTAAAATTAATAAGCAAGGAATTATATAACTACAAAATAAAAACAACAAAGGATTAGAAGTTTAATTCTCGAGATTAAGGGAGGATTCACTAAATAAGTTTTTATTACTTATTATTAAATTAGTTTATTTTTTGTTGATCCATGTAGTATAGATATATATATATATATATCTATAAGAGCTGGCTGGTTAAACATTGTTTGCTGGGATTTGCATGTTGTATTAAGCAGAAATGTTTATTAACTATTTGTGTATTAGTTACTAACTGATAAGGTAAATGATATTAATCATATATGCAGTTACTAACCGGAGATACATATATTGTGAAGCTAGTTTTTATATGCTGATGGATTGTGGTTTATAAATTGTTGTTTATGATATGAGATTTGAAACTTTTTTGTATACGTAATAAATATATATATTTTTTTATCCGATTATTGATTATTGTATTTTTTAAAGCAAAACACAGACAATTAAAAGAATTCAGGATAATTTCTAAGAGATATAAACGATTGATATTTGTGTCTCGTGTAAATTTCTTATGAAATAATAATCCCTGATATATTGGAGGCAACTGCCGAGATAGGTCCAGTAAATCCAATATAGACATATTGGAGGCTTGGCTGATAAGTCCAATATATAACGTGTTGTATTCACGTGCAGAGATTATATCCGACAGTAGCCCCCCCCAAAGGTTACCCTGCGCCCCATCCCTCTGCTGTCCGGTGTCCCTCCGCCCGGTACTCACGGTCAGGCCGGTGCCCAGCACGATCACATCATATTCCTCATCCATCCCCCGGGATCCGCAGTTCCAGCTCAGCAAACTATGGACCAAAGATGGCCCCTCCCTGTGTCCGTCCTGACTGCATCCGCGACGGCAAATAGTCCACTCCGCTCTATCCTATTTATGGCAGCGAAGCGAAGCTGGAGCCCGGACCCGGTAAACCGGAGAAAACAGGGGATTCATCCGTGATATCCCCAGTCACCGGGTGACCCGAGCATCCAGGCCTTTCAAATATCAGGAGTGTGGGTGACCTTGGTGATGCGACCAGAGGGTATCAATCCGCGGCTGCATCATCTTCCCTGTGGATTGGGGGGGGGGGTGATAGATATTATATAATGTAACCCTGTATGTAATAATATATAATGTAACCTGTAATATCACACAGCATGGAATAATATATACTGTAACCTGTAATATCACACAGCATGTAATAATATATACTGTAACCTGTAATATCACACAGCATGGAATAATATGTATTGTAACCTGTAATATCACACAGCATGTAATAATATATACTGTAACCTGTAATATCACACAGCATGTAATAATATATAATGTAACCTGTAATATCACATAGCATGTAATAATATATACTGTAACCTGTAATATCACACAGCATGGAAACATATATACTGTAACCTGTAATATCACACAGCGTGTAATAATATATACTGTAACCTGTAATATCACACAGCATGGAATAATATGTACTGTAACCTGTAATATCACACAGCATGTAATAATATATACTGTAACCTGTAATATCACACAGCATGTAATAATATATACTGTAACCTGTAATATCACACAGCATGTAATAATATATACTGTAACCTGTAATATCACACAGCATGTAATAATATATAATGTAACCTGTAATATCACATAGCATGTAATAATATATACTGTAACCTGTAATATCACACAGCATGTAATAATATATACTGTAACCTGTAATATCACACAGCATGTAATAATATATAATGTAACCTGTAATATCACACAGCATGGAATAATATATACTGTAACCTGTAATATCACACAGCATGTAATAATATATAATGTAACCTGTAATATCACACAGCATGTAATATATAATGTAACCTGTAATATCACACAGCATGGAATAATATATACTGTAACCTGTAATATCACACAGCATGTAATAATATATAATGTAACCTGTAATATCACACAGCATGGAATAATATATACTGTAACCTGTAATATCACACAGCATGGAATAATATATACTGTAACCTGTAATATCACACAGCATGTAATAATATATAATGTAACCTGTAATATCACACAGCATGGAATAATATATACTGTAACCTGTAATATCACACAGCATGTAATAATATGTACTGTAACCTGTAATATCACACAGCATGTAATAATATATACTGTAACCTGTAATATCACACAGCATGGAATAATATATAATGTAACCTGTAATATCACACAGCATGGAATAATATATAATGTAACCTGTAATATCACACAGCATGGAATAATATATACTGTAACCTGTAATATCACACAGCATGTAATAATATATACTGTAACCTGTAATATCACACAGCATGGAATAATATGTACTGTAACCTGTAATATCACACAGCATGGAATAATATGTACTGTAACCTGTAATATCACACAGCATGTAATAATATATAATGTAACCTGTAATATCACATAGCATGGAATAATATATAATGTAACCTGTAATATCACACAGCATGGAATAATATATAATGTAACCTGTAATATCACACAGCATGTAATAATATATACTGTAACCTGTAATATCACACAACATGGAATAATATATACTGTAACCTGTAATATAACACAGCATGGAATAATATATACTGTAACCTGTAATATCACACAAACGAAAGAAGTGGACGGCGCCCAAAACCTATACCGCCACCAGTTTACCAAAGCCAAACCAGAAATTCAGTGGTTTCCCCCAAACCAATGGATAAAACAATAATACAATACGTATCTGGTGGCGCGATGGAGGTCGCTTAAGGGTATCTGGTGGTTCTCTTAGTTCACTTGTCCACATGGATCATATGAAAAAACAGAACAATATAATCGTGTAGAGTGTTTTAACAGATTCTAAAAGAGGATTGTATGATGGTTACACTCACAAATCTGGAGCCCGAACACTGGCTCTGAGTGGTTGGACGCATTCGGGTACTTAAGTTCTCTGCTTGAGAAGGTGACCCACACCTTCTGCTAGAGGGAGATTCTTCTCACATGTAATACAAGAGACAGGAAAAACTTTCTCGTGCAGATCTCGTGGATATAATAGCATATAAAGATGTATAAATTGCCAACTCACATGCGTTGGAGTTTAAGGACCAAGCTCGAGATGTGCGCGCGTATGGACTTATTGAAGGTTAAGTCCAAATAAAACCCTTTGAACTTCCAGAGAAACGGGGATAAAGTGGATAAAATTAAAAGAATTTATTAAAGCATGAAAACAATACTACTGGCACTGCCAGGTGGCCAGAACGCGTTTCGCCAGATTAACTGGCTTCATCAGCTGGTTTACAGGCTGAACTGATGTGCATGTTCATATAATGTCCTTAAATTGTCCCCATCTGTCCTTAATTACAAATTAAGCGTGTGTTCCACGTCTCAAAACCAAGTTCTCTCGGATCTGCGGCGGGCGCCGCCATCTTGCAAATGCACTCTTCTCCTTCCATGCGCTTCACTGTGCGGGTCAAGCCATTAAACCGGATGTAGCATGCGTTCCACTGCGGCTATAGCGATCAACTCCTGATGTTGTGGTTTCTTCATTTTTCTATGGCGACCGGACAGTTTAAGAAACCCAATGGAGGGAGAATAGTATCAAAACCATAACATCCATTGTCTATAAATCCCCTAATCTTCCCCAATTGCATATCATACGGGGGATATGTAAACATAGATGGAAATTGAATAATAGAGTCATGTATATATTCCTCATGTCCACAGACTAGTGCACTTAATGAATACACTAGTCTGTGGACATGAGGAATATATACATGGTGATGACTCTATTATTCAATTTTTGGTCTGCCTGCGATGGTCTGTATTATAACGAACAGAGTAGCTTCAATTATAGTCAATTTGACGTCACTGACAATCTACCTCTTTCCATTTAAATATTACATTCTTATATTAATATAATATTTACTATACCTCTAGAGGGCAGTGTTGCACTTCCAATTAATTTCACCATTTAATTTTTATATATCTTATCTCAGGTCAAGAGATCAATCTGACTTACAAAGACCCTCTTTTTCAGTCGTAGACTCTGAGTCTCTCCTGTCCAAAACTAGATTAATAATCTCCACTCCTCTCAAACTTTTTACTAACAGGGTTATTCAAAGAGATTCGAAAAGTCACTGCACGTTCGGTGACTTTTCGTACTCAATTCGGTTCCTTTTGGCGATCCCATTTCGGTGACACTGCGGTGTATTCAGCAAACACCACAGGGTCCCCGAATTGCAGGGAAAAGCTGCCGCAAACCCGACGAAAACGAACCCAGCAAATGCACACCGAAAACCCTCAAAAACATCTGGATTAACCCACCGAACACCACGGAAAAAGCCAAGCAGGAGCCGATCACCCGCAGCGAAGCCGCCGAAAAAAGCCGAGAAAGCCGAGACAGCAGACAGAGCGAAGTGAATAAATTAGGAAAACAGTTTGTATGAATGTTTGAAAAGTGAAACACTGTTTGCAAAGAAACTACTGAGCGAAAATGGCTGAAATTTACATATGAGGTCCAGGGAATGATAATAAAGAGGGCTGTTACAGAAAAAATAAGTAAACTTAAAAAATTATATATATATATATATATAATATCGGACTTTTAAAAAAAAAAATCAGTAAAATGCTTAAAATATCCTAAAAAAATCTATAAATAAAGAGACTCTTTACTGCATAATTTTATAATGAACGGTTTATTAGATATTGAATTAAAACGGGAATATTTTTAACATTGAAGCCTATGGGATTCTCCTGAATAAATTTGCCGAATTAAACCACCGAATGGCAGGGCATTTCGGGAACCTTTCACTGCTGGTTTGTGTTCTCTGAATAGCCAAAGCAGTGCTTTTTCATGGGGTTTTCACTGCCCTCGAACAGGCACCGAACAGGCACCGTATGGTATCGCCAGGATTTGGCGAATTGCCTGCTCTCTGGATAGCCGGATGGCCAAGAAAGGTAACCGAACGCTGATTTTCAGCGTTCGGTTACCTTTCTCAAGCGATTCGGATCTCTTTGAATAACCGTGTAAGTAAATTCCTTTCTCTGGCACTTAGCTCGGCATTATATCAAATAAAGACATATTAAGGTTCCCTCATGTCTGGCATTTATAAAAAAAAAATCTCTTAAAGTTTCACCTAGCCGTGAACTATTTAAAAAAAAAATCTCTGTCCATTTCTAAAACTAGGGAAAATTGAAAAAGAAAGACTTTACATTTAAAACAAGATGGCTACAGACATCCATTTTAATTTTTCCTTATTCTAATATACCCGACATAACCCCCCTTTGGTTTCATCTGATCCTTGCTCAAGAGATAGATGGAAGCATACAATATTTCCACCTTTAACCAATTAGGCTAGGTTTCCACCTTTCACAACACGTCTTTCTTCTTTCATCCATTTAATAATTGAAAATGCAGTGTTTTTAAACTTCAATGTACGTACTTTCTTTGTTAGTACAATCATCCAGACAGTTAGAAACATAATTACTATACAAATCACAATCTCTGTAATTTTTGGCCCGTTATAAGCAGATAGCAATTGATGATCAAGCTGTGAATACATTGGAGCATAAATCGTTAGATTATCTTTCTTTATTAGAAGTTCAATGGTATGGCAAGGCTTGTTCTCTAGCAGAAATTTCAAATCCGGATTCATAGGTATCTCTTGCCCTTGGAATACGTCAACGATTTGTATCTCGTCATACCAGACTTCATTTATAAAGAGTAACTTCTCCGATAACAACTCTTGATTCTTTAGGAACTTTTACAAGAATCACTGGTATAGGTATCAACACTTTCTGGTTTTGTACCAGATCCTTCCGGTAAACATTTGCTTCTCTTTTTGTGTAAAACAGCGGTTGCAATAAAATATGCGGAAAATCTTTTCTTCCGGTGGTTCTTGTCCATAGCAATCAACGGTTTCCTGGCTTTATACAGCATGTCTTTCACACTTGCATGAGCTTGATTCACATGGGACTTTAACATTCTCCTTTCCGTCAGAAGAAATCCAGGCGCTTCGGATTATGATGCCAGAAGACGGTCTTGGTTCAAGTATTGGATCTGCTCAGAATTGTGCGGAAAACCGTAGAATTTCCAGATAATCGCAATCTCCTTGGTGGTCCGACTCATTTTTGCGGATTAGCGTCGCAATTCGGATTAACCACTTTTCTCTATTTCTGTTGAAAGAAAGAGTATAAATAACCATTCATAGATTTCAATCTATTCACCAGTCAGTTTTCCTTAAACACAACTAGCGATTTCACTCAAATTCCCTATAGATACTCTGATCTCTGATTAAATCTAATTAACCGTACGGATCTAGTCTATCTACTAACTTGAGTTAAACATCTGAATGCTGGGAAGAATAATCACATGTTAATCAAAACAATCACTTCACATGTTACCAGTTAAGTGTCTTCTGTTGGTCCATCTTCACATACTGAGTTGAGATCTAGGATGACAAACACGGAATTGATTAATATGAACCCATTTTTCAATACTCTCCTTTCCTTTGGGTATCTCTATTTTATACACCACAGGAGACAGTTTATCAATTATCGAGTATGGTCCTTTCCAGGATGGGAGAAACTTTCTCTCTTTTCCTCGATCTCTACTAAAATTATACAGATACACCTTATCGTCAATCTCATACTCCTTTTTGGTAGTCTTAAGATCATAATAAGTCTTATTAGATACAGCGGTCTTCTCAAAGTTCCATTGTGCAAAAGCAAATGCTTGCTGTAAATGATGACGTAGGTTTTATATATACTGATGTGTGGTAGCAGCATTTATTAAATTCTGATATGAAGTGCGATACAATAGATGTTGTGGTAACACCATCTTCCTCCCAGTCATTAACTCAAATGGTGACATCTTAGTCGCGGTACTTGGCGTGGCTCTAATAGCCATGAGCACTAAGGGCAACTTTACATCCCAGTCCTTTCCTGATTCTTATACAAATTTCTTTAGGACATTTACAATTGACTGGTTATAGCGTTTGACACTTCCACTAGATACGGCACGATACGCAATATGCAACTTAGGCTTGACACCTAACATTTTCCACATTCTTGTCATTACATCACTTGTAAAATGGCTACCACGGTCAGACTCCAACCTTTGAGGTAGACCAAACCTGGAAAATATATGGTTAATGAGAAGGGTTGCGCATGTTTCAGCAGTATTATTAGGAGCTGGTAAACACTCTATCCATTTACTAAATAGACAGGTAATTGTTAACATATATTTATTTCCCCTAGTTGATCTTGTGACAGGACCAATAAAGTCGATCTGAATATCGGACCATGGCAATGAGAAACCTTTCCTCTGGAGAGGTGCGTGATGAGTAGGGCCGTGAGGTTGAAATTGGGCACATACTAGACATCCATGGCAATATGTTTGGACGTCTTGTAACATATGGGGCCAATAAGCATAATCCCGCAATAACTCATAGGTGATCTTTTCACCTCGATGTCCCGCAGTGGGTGCATCGTGGGCATGTTGCAGCATTAAACCTCTAAAGGAACTACCCATTGTTCTATCACATGCTTAGATGTTCTGATCAATAGACCATCCTTAATACTGAATTGGGCCTTGGATCTCAATAAAATACGAAGATCCTCAGTCTGGTCAGGACTCTCTTCAGGTAAAGGATTATCACTCGGATTTTCAATATATTTGTAAAAGATTCCAATTACGGGATCTTCCTTTTGGCTCTTAATTAAATCTTCATTGGGAGAATCTTGACACCACTGTGCTACATTACTCTCGACCTTAGATTTAGTCTGCTGACGGGTAAGTACATCTACATATATTTCACTTAGTAAGTGATCAATATTTATAATTTCGTCACTGACCGCACCCTGTTTAGCCAATTTGTCAGCTAGGTCATTGCCTTCTTTATCCATACCTGAAATTTTGGAATGACCTTTTGTCTTTTTCCAATAAACGGTTAAACCATTTTCAGTCACCATCTTCTCTATTTCTCCAAATAGATCGGCATGTTTAACAGGTTTGTTATTGGACCTGAGCATCTCATTTCTTTTCCAACCAGGTAAATATTCAACGAAACTGTTACGGACATAATTAGAATCTGTGACTATCAGAAATTCTTTAACATCATAGTCTATAGCCATCTGAACGGCTTTGTAAACTGCGGCTAATTCAGCGACTTGGCTGCTTTTAGCACCGATGTTATATCCTACTGATATATTGGGATATTCTTTTGTCCATGCAATAGAAATGCCAGCTACCAATTTCCTCTCTTCTTCCACGATGGTCGTGGTAGGCACAACCATCTATATATACACGTGGGAGTAGGGAACAGTATTCTTCGTCATAGGCCTTGTAAGGTGATGATGCTTGCTCTTGTAAGAAATCATCTCCTAGGAATTCTTTTTCAGAGGAGGGATCTGCACAATCATGGAGTTCGGCAAGTCCTTGAGCTACTGGATTCTTTTGATCCTGTCTATACCGTACCTCCAATGGCCATCCTTGTAAGGATAACGTCCATGCAGTTATTCTGCTATTGGATAGATTCCCGTCCCTTATTCGACTACTGTATAGATATTGTAAGGGTTGGTGTGCAGTTTCAATTATAATCCTCTCTCCTTGGATATAACTCCGAAAATTCTGTAGGGCCCAGACTGTGGCTAGTAATGCTTTTTCACAGTCACTAAATTTAATCTCCACTGGAGATAAGGATTTACTGGCATTTGCAATAATTTTACTCTGATCATCTTGCTTTTGACATAAAACGGCGCTCATGCTCAAATTGGTAAAACCAGTCTCCAGATAGAAAGGTTCACCCCCCCTCTGGATAGGCTAGGCATGGAGCCTGGGTGAGTTTTATTTTAAGCGCAGTCATGGCTTGTTCTTGAGTCTCCCCCCATATCCACTTTACATCTTTCTTAAGCAACGTTAATAGAGGTTTACAAATCTCTGCATAATTTTCGATAAACTTACGTGAGTAATTCATCATACCCAAGAATGATCTTAGTTCACTGATATTAGTGGGAGTTCTGGACTTCATCACTGCTTCCACCTTCTTCAGCTGAGGATTTAGGCCTTCGGATGTAACCTCATGTCCCAGGAAATTAACTCTGGTGCGACACCATTGTGCTTTCTGCAATGAGATTTTAACCCCTGCCTCTCTCAACTGGTTAAGAACATGTCTAATTTCTTGAATATGTTTCTCAAACTAAATACTTTTCAGTAAAATATCATCGACATACGTCAAATTACCCCTCTCGGCTGCATCTGGCATGGCTTTATGTAAAAAGACAGCGAACTCATGACCTGAGTTTATATAGCCGAAGGGCATTGTGGTCCACGTAAATTGTTGTTGACCGAAGGTGAAGGCCAATTTATAATGGTCCTCAGGACTTACCTGAATTGTCCAGTATCCTTGGGCACAATCCAGCGCGGTAAAAAGCTTACAACCTTGCATTTGGACTAGACATTGATCAATATATGGTACGGGCCAGCCGGATCTGTATACATGTTTATTTAGCTGTCTCAAATCAGCACATAAACACCATTGACCATTCGGCTTAAGGATTCCGAGGATAGGATTATTAGAAGAGCTGTGCACCGTCCTTATAATTCCCCTTTCTTTTAGATTCCCTAATATCTCCGCCAGCGAGTCGTAACACGCTAAGGGAGGCCGATATTGTCTGACATATACAGGAGGAGCGTTAGGATCAGTTTGGACCCTAGCTATATGTAAGTCGGTGACTCCGCAATCACAATCCGACCGATCACAATATGTGTCAATTTCTGACAGCACTTCCCTTCCCCTCCCAGTCACGTGCAGTGTACCCCAAGGCTCGATACTTAGCCCTCTGCTATTCACAATATTCATAAATGATCTGCCCAATGTCTGCAAAGCCTCAACTATACACATGTACGCAGACGACACTGTAATCTATACCAGCAAACCAAATCTCCCGCAGCTGGAGGCCGTGCTGCAAGAACAATTCACAGAGGTAGAAAAGTGGATCAAACACAACAAACTTTTTCTAAATACTGACAAAACTGTAACGATGCTCTTTGGAACAAAACCTAAACTACACAAATTGCAAAATCCCCATCTATGTGTTGGGACAAAATCAAATGGCACGCTGACCACATTCACTTCTCTCAAATATCTAGGTATGTGGTTGGACCCAAATCTATCCTTTGGCCCCCACATCGAAAAACTCTCATCTAAACTCTACCCCAAACTAGGTGCCCTGTACAGAAACAAATCCTGCTTCAGCCCCGCGGTAAGAAAGCAGATTGTACAACAAATGCTTATGCCAGCTATTGATTACGGAGATGTAGTGTACGCAGCCGCCCCGCAAACACACCTTCAGAAACTTACTACATTGTATAACTCATTCTGTCGCTTTGTGCTACAATGTAACTACATGACCCACCATTGTGACATGTTAAAAGAACTAAACTGGCCATCGCTGGAATCTAGACGCACCCTTCACCTTTACAGCCTGGTGTTTAAGAGCATTTCTGGGAAGCTGCCACCCTACCTGAATAGACTGCTTCCCCCAGCAGTTCCCTCATCCTATAACCTCCGATCCAGGACCAGCACCTTACTTGCAATACCACAATAAAAAAAGCAAGTGGCTCGGTCCTCATTTTCCTACAGAGCACCGCAATTATGGAATAACCTCCCAGACACCATCAAATCTTCCCCCAGTCTAAAGTCCCTTAAGACTTCCCTATTAACATACCTCAATACAGAATGCACCTGTAAACATGTAACATAATGACTATATACAGAATGCACCTGTAAACATGTAACACAGTAACTATATACAGAATGGGCCTGTAAACATGTAACACAGTGACTATATACAGAATGCACCTGTAAACATGTAACACAGTGACTATATACAGAATGCGCCTGTAAACATGTAACAGTGACTATATACAGAATGCGCCTGTAAACATGTAACACAGTGACTATATACAGAATGTGCCTGTAAACATGTAACATAGTGACTATATACAGAATGCGCCTGTAAACATGTAACACAGTGACTATATACAGAATGCACCTGTAAACATGTAACACAGTGACTATATACAGAATGCACCTGTAAACATGTAACACAGTGACTATATACAGAATGCGCCTGTAAACATGTAACACAGTGACTATATACAGAATGCACCTGTAAACATGTAACATAATGACTATATACAGAATGCACCTGTAAACATGTAACACAGTGACTATATACAGAATGCGCCTGTAAACATGTAACACAGTGACTATATACAGAATGCACCAGTAAACATGTAACACAGTGACTATATACAGAATGCACCTGTAAACCTGTAACACAGTGACTATATACAGAATGCACCTGTAAACCTGTAACACAGTGACTATATACAGAATGCGCCTGTAAACATGTAACATAGTGACTATATACAGAATGCACCTGTAAACATGTAACACAGTGACTATATACAGAATGCACCTGTAAACATGTAACACAGTGACTATATACAGAATGCACCTGTAAACATGTAACACAGTGACTATATACAGAATGCACCTGTAAACATGTAACACAGTGACTATATACAGAATGCGCCTGTAAACATGTAACACAGTGACTATATACAGAATGCACCTGTAAACATGTAACACAGTGACTATATACAGAATGCACCTGTAAACATGTAACACAGTGACTATATACAGAATGTACCTGTAAACATGTAACACAGTGACTATATACAGAATGCGCCTGTAAACATGTAACACAGTGACTATATACAGAATGCACCTGTAAACATGTAACACAGTGACTATATACAGAATGCGCCTGTAAACATGTAACACAGTGACTATATACAGAATGCACCTGTAAACATGTAACATAATGACTTTCCTACATATTTATTTTTCTGTTAATCTGTATATTTGTGTTAATATCTTGCATTGTATTACTTTGTATTTCTGTAACTGTAACACTTCAATGTTCTTGAACCCAGGACAAACTTGAAAACGAGAGAAATCTCAATGTATCCTTCCTGGTAAAATCCTTTATAAATAAATAAAATAAAAATAAATATGAATCCTTAGCAAAAATATCTTGAAATTCCATAAGGACTTCTTTTAACTGTTGGCGCTCCATATCATTAGAACATCCGTCAGCGAAAGATATTTGTTGCTGGACCATTTCCTGAAATCCTGGAAAGATTTCAGGTTGACCGATCTCATAGGCCTCTTCAAGCCTTTCAGAGAGGTCATGATTTGACTTACTTGCTTCTCCAGCAAAGTGAGTATACTCCTCTGCTTCCTGTGTAGTCAGGGGATGATCAAAGGTTAAGGATGATTCCTCTACCTTGCAGATTCCTTCTTCAGAACTGAAAGGATAAACAGAATGTATTGTGAATAATCCTTCGGGCCATGAAATAAATGATTGTTCAATCATTTGTTCCTCTGTGAGGTAACGTTCAGGTATTAACCCGATAACAGCGTTCTGGAACCCGAACGTATAATAATCTGAATCCAGTGCTAGACCTATTGTAGTGTCTTTAGGCAAATGGATTTTCTGAGAAGAATTATTATTTATAATGATTTGGGTTCTAGATTGGTGTATTTTCACCATGGGTGTAGGATTTGCTGAAATTCCTAACCCATGTATCCGATTGGAAAGACAGACTAGTGCCTCAGAATTTCTCAACTTCTGACCTTCCATTACCTGTAAAGGTAATGGGTAATTTACAGAGCCTGGTGGAATACAAACCTCATATAGTACCTGCAAGTTTACTGCGTATGGCAGTGTCTGGCATGATTTAAGAGCTTTATCTTCGTCCTGGAATTCACAGGGGTTCTCTTTTAGTCTGGTTCATATGTGGGAATTAATCAGATCCACTGGCATAGCAAAACGATGAATTATATCGTTACCTACATACAGTTGTGTTTGAAATGATTCAACCCCCAATGCTGTAAAGGGTTTTAGGGAATTTAGTGACATTTGTAATTGTATTCAGAATGAAATCCTACAAGGACTTTTTAAAGAACCATATGCAACTAAAATGACATCAATTGGTTTTGTAATACAGTAGTAAATGTTTCTTTTGTGAATTCTTCATTGACACAATTATTCAACCCCTTAAAGACTACCACTCTGAAGAACAGAGGTTCATTCAAGTGTTTACAATCAGGTATTGAAAACACCTGTGGATGTCACGGAGCAGCAATAAAGCATAATAAGCACCAATTAGGCAGCTTTAAAATGACTGTGATACTCAGCTCCTTCTAGACATTTACTGGTGTGGTTACAAACATGGTGAAGTCAAGAGAATGGTCCAGGAAGACAAGAGAAGAGGTGATTACTCTTCACAGGAAGGGCAATGGCTATAAGAAGATTGCAAAGATGTTAAACATACCAAGAGAGACCATAGGAAGCATCATTCGCAAAATCAAGGCAAAGGGCACTGTTGAAACGCTACCTTGTCGTGGCAGAAAGAAGATGCTGACTTCGACTGCTGTGCGCTACCTGAAGCGTAGAGTGGAGAAAAGTCCCCGTGTGACTGCTGAGGAACTGAGAAAAGATTTGTCAGATGTGGGTACTGAAGTTTCAGCTCAGACAATACGGCGCACACTGCGTAATGAAGGCCTCCATGCCAGAACTCCCAGGCGCACCCCCTTGCTGTCTCCAAAGAATAAGAAGAGTCGACTGCAGTATGCCAAAAGTCATGTGGACAAACCACAGAAGTTTTGGGATAGTGTTCTGTGGACTGATGAAACAAAATTAGAACTGTTTGGGCCCATGGATCAACTCTATGTTTGGAGGAGGAAGAACAAGGCCTATGAAGAAAAGAACACCTTGCCTACTGTGAAGCATGGCGGGGGGTCAATCATGCTTTGGGGCTGTTTTGCTTCTGCAGGTACAGGGAAGCTTCAGCGTGTGCAAGGTACCATGAATTCTCTTCAGTACCAGGAGATATTGGATGACAATGTGATGCAGTCCGTCACAAACCTGAGGCTTGGGAGACGTTGGACCTTTCAACAGAACAATGATCCCAAGCATACCTCCAAGTCCACTAGAGCATGGTTGCAGATTAAAGGCTGGAACATTTTGGAGTGGCCATCGCAGTCACCTGACTTAAATCCGATTGAGAACCTCTGGTGGGACTTAAAGAAAGCAGTTGCAGTGCGCAAGCCTAAGAATGTGACTGAACTGGAGGCTTTTGCCCATGACGAATGGGCGAAGATACCCGTAGATCACTGCAAGACACTTGTGTGAAGCTATGCTTCACGTTTAAAAGCTGTTATAACTGTAAAAGGATGTTGTACTAAGTACTAAGCTTGAATGTCACTTGGGGGTTGAATAAAACTGATAATGATGTGAGCACAGAAAAGACATTTGTGGTTATTTCATTATAAATGTTATGTTATATTTGTCTGACCTACACGTGCCTCTTTGATTTAATTGTAAGCAAGATGACTGAATGATCAAAATCAATGTCACACTGGCCAAAACACTCAATTTCCGTGGGGGTTGAATAATTTTGAACACAACTGTATATATAGATATATATACAGTATATTATTGACAGTGCCTTCAATACCAGTGGTATAAATTGGTATTTTACCCTTAAGAAAATAAGATAATAACCAATCAATGAATATACGTCTTAACAAATATATGGCGCGTTATCCCGAGTTCTTTTGATGCTATCTAGATATTTTTAAACACAATAAAATCAATAAAGATGATATGAGACTGCGTAACGGTAAAACAATTCAAACCAAAATTTATTCACACGTCAAGTTTCATACAATCATATGTTATCAACGGATTAGCAAGATACAATTTACAATTTACAAGTGATTATAGATCGTGATTAGTAGCGATACTGCGACACGCAATAATCTAATGGACAAATATTTTAGGTTTATAGACCGCACCACAGATATACACGCCTCAGCTCTTAAACACCAGGCTCTATTCTATTCACTTAAACCTTTCCCATTATAAACCAAACCTCCACCTGGCTAAAATAAACACTCAGTTACTGGGCATCACCTGCAGCACAATTTATTATTGTGGGGGCCTATTCACTAAATGCAACTTCCTTCAGGGAGATACATAACACACTCGATAGGTAGACTATCTCTTCCACAGATCAATCACAGCACTTCATTCAATATACGTTAACCCAACGCTTCTTATTGACTTACATGCATTCAATCGAAAGGGCTGCAAGATGGATATGGAAGGAGTTATGCTAGTTTTACGAATGGGGCTGACGCCACTTGACATATAAAAGCTACTTCCCGGTCCCAACGTATCTCACTATATGTATACAATTGATCTTTAGATGTCCACAACCAGTATTCTTGGAATATAAATAATTTCACTAAATTATGGCTCAAGTATTTAGCCGGTAACAGTTTTCTCTCTTGGCATTCCTCTGCAGTGGAATGTAAAGGCAGAATTACTAGTCTACTGATTATTAGGCTTCACAGCAAAATAATTCATTTATATTCCTTTAATTTGTGATGGACATCTAAAGTAAGGACTATGCAATTTTATAGATATCAAGTTATTCAGGCATACTTTACCATCCGGTTAGTGAAGATAGAGTGGTGGAAGATTAGGGTGTGGTCACGTCTTAAAGGGAGGCTGATGATATTTGCCCTTTCTCCACTCCAAGCGCCCTCAGGTCTCTCCCCAAGCTTTTCTCAGTGTGTTGATCCTTCTGCTCTGGATTGTCCCCTCTATATAGTGGTCTTCCGCCCAGTTTTAGATCTAGTCCATCACTATGTGGCCTCATTTGATTGGAGGATATATCTATTCATCAACTCCAGGGGTCTGTCCAGGTGTTATATTACCTGGCCAGCAGATGGCGCTCTCAGATCATCCAACCTTCTGCAGGAATTAATTTATGTGTTTGGCCAATCTTTTACTGGTTTGGGGTCATTTTATTCCTATATCCCGGGACTCCATAGATTTTATTAACAAATCAAAATTTATTTCTATTGTGGCATCGCCGGCATACTTCGCCACGGCATGTGTGCATTTCATACCCCCTTTATGAGAGGATCCTGCAGACATACATTAATTCATTCATTCGTGATATCGTCTTTAACATTCACAATTACCAGACTTAATCTGTTTCATGAATAATCAACTGAATGTGGTGGGGCCTCTGTTTTTTATAAGACGCCAAGGTTATCTATTCTAACTGACCACATAACATGTTAGTACACCAGACATTTGTATTAAATATTCAAATACCATGTAGTGTTAGATCATATCGCCGCTTAGCATAGCCTTACAAGCTGGTTTATCCAAGCCATTTAACCTTCTCTGGGGTTTTTTCCTTTATTGGGCAACACATTGTTCAATGTTTATGTGGCTTTCAGAGTTTCGATCTGACAAAATAAACACAATACTGAGATACCTATCCTAGGATAAGATCAGTTGTCATTGTGTTCCCTTAGTTTTAAACCATTTGATCTAACATCTGCTTGTTTATTTTATTTTTTTTACAACCAGAGTCCATTAGACCGTCTTTGATCAATGGAAAATGTATTTTCTTGTATGCGTAACAATAACGAGTTTAGCTTATCTATTGTCTTTAGAACGCATATTCTTGTTATATATTAACCACGTAGACGAATTGTCTGTGTGAAGCAATTGCTGTGAAATATAGAAATTTCATATCTGAAAAGGTCTGACAGTATGGGATGCACGCACGCACTTGCGCTCCCACAGGGTTCGCGCAGGGTCAATAGCGGTAGACACTAACGCGCATCGTTTGCGCGAACGTCGTAATACGACGTTCCGCACAAATGGTTTTGTCCTCGCGCAAAAGTGCATTTGCGCGCACGCAATTGCGCTGTGCAAGGATTGTAATAGGGGCCATACTGTGTATACATGTGTCTGGTGTGTGTAATATATATAATATATATATATATATATAGATAATGATGAGGAAGAACAACTGTTAGAGCAAATTAGGAAGGCTGCACATCATGGTAGCACTTTAATTATTGGAGATTTTAATTACCCGGACATTAATTGGGATAGTGGGACTAGTAATTCAGCAAAGGGAATCCGGTTCCTGAACATTTTAAATGATACCTTCATGTCACAACTGGTAGAAACACCAACTAGAGAGGATAACTGTCTGGACCTGGTTATAACAAATAATGTGGATCTTTTCTCAAATATTAATGTAAAAGAACAGTTGGGAAACAGCGACCATAACATGGTGACTTTTGAAATAAACTCAAAAAAACACATTCATAAGGGGCAGCTAAAATATATAATTTTAAAAAGGCCAACTTTATTAAAATAAAGGAAGCTCTCAATGTCATTGACTGGCAGAAACTCTTTCACGGGAAAAACACTGAGGATAAGTGGAATATCTTTAAACTAACACTAGAAAAGTACACGTCACAATATATTCCACTGGTTAATAAATATAAAAGAAACAGACTGAAACCAATGTGGCTTAGTAGGAAGGTAACTAAGGAAATGAAAAATAAAAAGAAGGCATTTAAAGCTTTTAAAGTTGATAAATCTGAGGCATCCTATAAAGCATATAGGGCAGCCAATAAAGCATGTAAAAATGCGATAAGATGGGCTAAACTAGAAAATGAAAAAGAAATAGCCAAAGAGAGCAAGACCAACCCTAAAAGATTCTTTAGCTACATAAATTCTAAAAAACCCAAGAGTGAAAATGTAGGTTCACTAAAATCTGAGTCAGGGTTATTGTTAACTGAAGATCAGGATAAAGCAGAAATTTTAAATGATTATTTTTCTTCAGTATTTATCAAAGAGAAACCTATAACAGGAGACATGAAATTCATTAATAAAAACTTACTAATACAAAGTGACTGGTTGACTCAGGACAAGGTTTTACACAAATTAAACAATGTGAATGTTAATAAAGCCCCAGGGCCAGATGGAATTCACCCACGAGTACTGAGGGAGCTATGTGTTGAAATATGTAAACCTCTGTTCTTAATCTTTCAAGATTCTTTTCTTTCAGGAATAGTACCAGAGGATTGGAGAAAAGCTGACGTGGTCCCTATATTTAAGAAAGGTTTAAAATTTGTGCCTGGGAATTATAGACCTGTGAGCTTAACATCTGTGGCTGGGAAAGTATTTGAGGGGTTACTAAGGGATAGTATTCAGGAATTTATTGGGAGGTATAATGTAATTGGCAAAAATCAGCATGGTTTCATGAAACACAGATCATGTCAGACTAACCTAATTACGTTCTATGAGGAAGTAAGTAGAAGTATAGATCAGGGGGTCGCAGTGGATGTGATTTACTTAGATTTTGCCAAAGCTTTCGACACAGTTCCACACAAAAGGTTACTATTTAAATTAAGAAAAAATGGTCTAGATGAAAATACTTGTTCTTGGATAGAAAACTGGCTAAAAGATAGGATACAGAGAGTGGTCATAAATGGTACATTTTCAAGATGGACACCAGTGGTAAGTGGTGTCCCTCAGGGGTCTGTTATAGGACCAATACTATTCAATTTATTTATAAATGACCTTGAGATAGGCATTGAAAGTCATGTATCAGTGTTTGCAGATGACACAAAGCTAGGAAAAGTAATACAATGTGAGCAGGATGTTACTTCACTGCAGAGGGATTTAGATAAATTGGGGGACTGGGCACTTAAATGGCAGATGAAATTTAATCTAGATAAATGTAAAGTTATGCACTTTGGAGTGAAGAACACACAAGTAACTTATACCCTAAATGGTGCGGAGTTAGGGAAATCCAAGCAGGAGAAGGATTTGGGAATAATCATAGACTTCAAACTAAGTAACAATGTGCAATGTCAAACAGCAGCCGCCAAGGCCAGCAAAGTACTGGCATGCATTAAAAGGGGAGTTCACTCACGGGATGAAAACATAATTTTGCCTCTGTATAAATCAATGGTCAGGCCGCACCTTGAATATGCCGTGCAATTTTGGGCACCTGTCTTAAAAAAAGATATTATATCGCTAGAAAAAGTGCAGAGACGGGCAACTAAATTAATAAGGGGGATGGAAGGGTTAAGTTATGAGGAAAGACTAACAAGCTTAAACCTGTTTAGTTTAGAGAAAAGGCGCCTTAGAGGGGATCTGATAACCTTATATAAATATATACGGGGCCATTATAACCATTGTCTGATAACCTATTCATTAACAGGACTATACACAGGACAAGGGGTCATCCATTTAGACTGGAAGAAAGAAAATTTAGCCTAAAGCATAGGAAGGGTTATTTTACGGTGAGAACAATAAAGCTGTGGAATTCTCTGCCTGTTGAGGTGGTTGGGTCAGAGTCTGTACAGACTTTTAAAAAACGACTGGATGACTTCCTGCAGACACAGAATATTAAGGGTTATAATATTTAATATGTGGGTAAAAGCTTCTTGATCCAAGGAGAAATCTGACTGCCATTCTGGGGTCAAGAAGGAATTTTTTCCCAGTATGTTGCATATTGGCAAGCATTCAGACTGGGTTTTTTGCCTTCTTTTGGATCAACAGCAGTAGGTTATGTGGGAGAGGCTGAACCCGATGGACGCATGTCTTTTTTCAGCCTGTATAACTATGTAACTATGTAACTATGTAACTATGTAATATATAATATATTAGTAATGCTCCGAAATGAAAATTTTGGAACGAAACCGAAAATGACTTTTTTCCCCTACAATTTATTTTCAGATAGTTTTTGTATAACTGTCTTAATACTAGACTTTATTAAATTAATATCATGAATTTAAATTAATCCACATTAACATTTTTAAGATATTTTTTTCCTATTTTGGTGGAGTTATTTTGCATCTAGTGCATACATTCATCTGTAAAATGTTTGGACACACACACATTTTATAGTTTCAGAAGACATTTACTCATCCCAGCAATTCAGAGAACTCTGCAACTATAAAGTTTATTATTTTTGTGGGGCGGCTTTTAATGTAATTCTTTTGCCTCCAACACAACTTAAATGAGTAGATATATATCTATAATCTATAATGGCTCAGATGGAGCCTAAACATCAGTCCGTTTATGATACCGGTATTAACACCTTGCGGTGTTAAGAGTGTGTAGCGCTCACCCCCGGAGGAGCCGCTGAATAAACCTCGGTATAGTCTCACCGCACTAGGAAATAACTATACACCAGCATTGTTGTGGATTTTTATATATTATATTCTTTACTGATCCCAATAAAGCAGCATATAATACGCATATACGGTATTTGAGTAACCAGAATTCGTAACGCGGGAAAAACACACGGCAGTAAAAGAAACCGGTTAACCCCCTCAGTTCTGGAGTGTAAGTCCCGTGAATAATAGCTCAAAAATATATATATGTGTGTTGTTTAGGGTACCTGGGTACTATGTTCAACTGGCCAATGAATGGAACAAAAACAATCTTTGACTAGTCACCGTTGGGGCCCTGTGAATTTAAACAATATTGCAGCGTGCGTTTTTGTTTTGGAACTGTGGCCTGAAGGCCTCTCACCAATCCGATGAACGAAACTGTCCAACACTCGATGCCTCGACCAAAAGATCTTCTCTGTTGTGTACTAGGACTCCGTGCCACTGAATCTGCTCCCTGCTTGCCAAATCTCCGCAACTGGAACAACGATCCGCCGCCTGCACTCCCAATCGATCAGCGCGGTCTCCTAACTCGGGGTCCTGCTGGATCCAACTTGTCCTCCAGACCTCTCAGCACTGTGTAGGTAGGTCTCAACATGGTCACTGTCCCGATCTCCAGCACCAGTAAGACAGGGTCTGTACTCCGGCCTGGTTGCGATCCCTGACAGCTCCAACGTGCGTCCTCCACCTTTCACTGCTCCGCTCACTCTGCCCATGCCTTGCACGAGGCTGCTGATCTGTTTTCTCTTCCTTGTACCACCCCCTTCCTGTCCTCACGCAAAGGATGATGGTAGGTGTAGTTCGGTTTTGTCCAGCATAGTCCACAATGTCTCTGTCTCCCTCTGGTGGCAGCAATAGTTCAATGCACCAGAATACTGTGTTTTTAAAGCAGCGCTACAAGTGTTTGGCGCTGTAATTTATTAGTCTCACAACAAGTGATTATACAAGCATGCAGCTCACCACAGGTGTGTCCCTCACCCACAGATAATACAAAAAATACAAACTCAATTGTAAGAGAGCGCAAGGAATAGATCTAGCTGATATCCGTTCCCAGATGGTATCACAATTCTCTTTGGTGGTCAGTATATATATATGCAGTCACTAAAAGAAAAACAGAACTAAATGAGCAATATTGTTACACACATTTGTAAATCGATCGATGTGTACTCAATATAGAGGGGCCACTCGCAAGTAGGGAGCCTATAGGCTCTTAATAATCGCTTTTAAGCCTCTGTGGGGGGCTCCTCCCATCAACGAGATATTGCTAGATGTGTTCAGATTTCTGCTGACAACTTGAACCTCGATTAGAAAATACAAAGAGACAACACATGGCACAGTACCAATTAAAGGCAGGTGGCAGTATATTAGATGTATCAGTCTACTCACATATTCATGAGCCTCCCATTGAGTGGCTTAGTACTTGGGCTTTGGATCACTTAAAGGATGGTTCCACCTCTTCCATGAATCCCCTGTTGCACTGGGATCAAGGAGTTACCAGAGCAATGAATACCCGTCCAACAGGGGATTCGTGGAAGAGGTGGGACTATCCTTTAAGTGGTCCAAAGCCCAAGTACTGAGCCACTCAATGGGAGGCTCATGAATACGTGAGTAGACTGATACATCTAATATACTGCCACCTGCCTTTAATTGGTACTATGCCATGTGTTGTCTCTTTGCATTTTCTAATCGAGGTTCAAGTTGTCAGCAGAAATCTGAACACATCTAGCAATATCTCGTTGATGGGAGGAGCCCCCCACAGAGGCTTACAAGCGAATATTAAGAGCCTATAGGCTCCCTACTTGGGCAGAGTGAGCGGAGCAGTGAAAGGTGGAGGACGCACGGTGGAGCTGTCAGGGATCGCAACCAGGCCGGAGTACAGACGCTGTCTTACCGGTGCTGGAGATTTTAGTCTTCCAGTGTTGGCAGTTTATAGTGATGGAATTTAGAAATAAGTTTGGTAACAATATAGGGGAAGTATTCGGCAATACCAATAATGTGATGTTGGGTATTGGTGGTGATGATGTGAGAGATAAGAAGAAATTGAGTAATAAATTAGAATTCCTACTTAAGAAAGAAAGAAGATTTAAATGGGACATCATAACGTTAGAACAATATCTGAAAGACAAAATTGTCCCACAGGGCCTTAGATGGTTAAAAGACCCATCGCCAGAAATGATAAATGCATTCATGGAAATCTGGTGTGATATGTTAGAGGGATTTTCACACACGACAATGGAAGTAATTATTGCTAGAAGAGATACTCTATTGGGAGAATTAAATGCAGAGATATTATTATTATTATTATTATTCTTTATTTATAAAGCGCCAGCATATTCCGCAGCGCTGTACAATAAGCACAGTATAGACAGGGTTACAATATATTGAACAACATTTGACAAACAGTACAGGAGGAGATGAGGGCCCTATTCCCGTAGGAACTCACAATCTAGGAGGGTTGGGGTTGGAAACAGGAGGAGAGGACTGTAAGGTGAGAGTGATTGATGGTTGCGTCAGTGAGTTGGGGGGTCGGCTTCCCTAAATAGGAATGTTTTCAGGGAGCGTTTGAAGGAAGAGAAGTTAGGGGAAAGTATAGAGACCATATATAATCAATTATGCAATATTATGAATTCACAGGAGAAGGAACTAATAATGAGAAATATTGAAGGTAGTTTGGAAAAGGTTGAGAAAGAGGTTAAAGAGAAAAAACAGAGTAAATATATACGAGATGTAAAAGACTAATGCCCCGTGCCACGGCCCGACCGCCATGTTGGGACACTTACCCGAGGTCCCTCGTGGCGCGTCGCTCCCTGGTTCCGGTCCACAGCTCGGAGGAGGAGACTCAGGGTGCATCCCACGCCGCCTTCGGGATCCAACTGAGGAGAGACAAAGCGCGCGTGCCTATCTCCTTAAAGCACGAAGACCTTGGTACTCTGGCGCCCTCTGCTGGTCAATTAAAGGTACTGCATTACACCTGCACTGGAGATCCTCGCATGCCCCCAATTAACCTATCAAGTATCCAGGCATGCCAATTATCCCACAAGACATGGAGGCGAGTATTATGCTATCTTTTCTTTACTTAGCCGATAGCAGCAAAGAACAATCTCTCAAATACAACAACAAAAGTATTGAGAGAAAAAATACATTCAAACAATATGTAACCATAACATGCAATGGTACAGTCCAGACAATGGTACAGCCCAACTCCATACATCCTCCGACCGCCGTTAGCTCCTCCTCTTTTCTTTGCTGCTCGCCGAGATGAGTATTAGCAGCAACCTTGTTAAATTGATGCTAATTTGATATTAAAGTATTTTATGGTTATAATTTCAGTATTTTACATTTATTGTAATTAGTGTCTTTTTATTTATTACACACACATTTGTGGGGTAGCATTGTTATTTTATTGAACTGGTTGAGCAAAGGAGTTTTGTTTCCTTTCGGTTTTATATTTTGCAGGTTTTTTCACTAATTTATTTTCGTTTTCCTCCGGGGAGACGAGTGTGTCTCCCCGGCGATCAGTTTTGGATCTTCAACCCCTTTGCGGTTCCGTCACAGTGAGGAGGCGCGGCTTCGCACCATTAGTGTCTGAGATAACGCTCGCGGCGCTCGCGCATGAGCAGTGCATCACGGGCATTTGCCTCAGACGAGCGGTGGCAGTTTTTTTCTGTGCGGCAAGTTTGCATACACTTAGCGGATTCTGACTAATCCAAATTTACCAGCTACCCCTAGTGCCCTTATACCCATACCCCATTCTAATAATCCAGCGGATGCCCTTATAGCAGCCCTGTCAGTCTTCTCCTCATATTTAGAACATACGATAATCTGCTCTGAGGTAACGTTCGTGGCGGTTCGCGCATGCGCGGAACGCCGCGGCTTGTTGCCTTGTGAAAATTCCTATTAAAAGGAGTTAAATGAAATAAGTAATTAAAAAATAAATAAATTAAATATATAAGTGGTTTATGACTGGCCCGAACCTGCCTGTTGCCCAGGTGCCCTCGTTCTTATGCCCACGTTTTCCCCTCATACTTGGAGTATAATATGGTTAAAATGTCTAGAGAATCTCTCAGCCAGACGTTCATTTATAATTTCCCCAACTTCAGATAGATTTTTATCTAGTGATTCCTGACAGGATAATGAGGTCCCTGAGACTTCAATGAGGGAGAAGAGAAACTCCCAAAAAATATCCCTCATAAAACCTACGCCTACCCGTACTTGTAATGAATTCCCACAGCACATCACTGTGACGAAAAAAGGATCCAGTTAACTCCGGCTGACAAAGAAAGAGGAAGCGCGCTAGAGGCGCAAAGATACCGGCAGCTCCTCAGAACATTCTAGAGAGGAAGCAATGTCAGATTGTGAGGTGAATTCCTCTGACCCGGAGTACGATCCGGTCTCCTCTCCTGAGGCCTCACATTCAGTTTCCTCACCTGATTCCACTGATTCTAAAAACCGCTTATTGATCCGGTAGATGCTGTAAGAAATTCAATGTTTGTACCAGAGCAATTAAAACATCCACGGTCAGTGGAATGGACACACATAGAGCATGTGGCTGGTTATATAGAACAGCATATCCGTATGTCAATGGATAAACAAACCAGAAGTAATTTGAGGGCTGAGTGTCCAGCCCCAACTTTGTCACATAAGCTTAATGTAACCCCGAGTTAGATCCCGAAATTATTCACATCCTTAACCAGTCAAATTGGTCCCGAAAACAGGGAGTAGAGGCCACCTTAGGGGTGTCATGATAAAGTGTTTGGTTTGTAGGTCCATTGGTAAAATTAATGGATTTGATTGAGGTTTTTCCTCACTAATGAAAACCAGTCCTGTTTGAACACAGGGGCCGAGTACAGAGATTAGTCTGTGTTTTTGGTAACATAACACAACTTTATCAAGCGAAAAGGAGACGCTCAATTCTCCTCAGGATCCACCCTAAAGTGGCCACCTTAACGCATAATAAACTGTTGGCGCTATATAAATAATAATAATAATAATGAGCCTGGTCCCAGCGCTGAGGGTCTGTTATTTGGAGAAGACATCTTCAAGGAGATGACCGAATATACAAGGTCCTTCTTGACCACAGGTAAGATAAAGGCTAATATCAGGAAAGCTTTCTCGAATAGGTTTTTCGTCATTCCTTATTCTACCTCAAGAGGCTCCTCGAAATCCTCTTAACTAGAGCCTGAAAAGACCCCACCTTTTATTCCACAAAAAAGACACCTAAACGAGTACATTGTGTACAATCATTTCAAAATGGAAGACATTCCATCATTAAAAAGAGTTTTATCTCCACAAGATTGGATGGTCAATATAGACCTAAAAGACGCTTATCTGACAATCCCAATAAAACTACAAAATATCGGTCCTTACACCGACACAGTCTCTCGAATTTCTAGGTGTCACCATAGCTACGATGGAGATTGCTCTTTCTCTGCCTTCAACCAAAGTTCGGCTGATTCACAGAGAAATCAGATGTCTTCTATCTGCAGAAGAATTCTCTGAGATGGTTAGCACCTCCTGGGCCTACTCTCCGCAGCAATACAAGTGGTCTTTACAGGACCGCTTTATTGTCGAGCTCCTCCACGTCTGAAAGCACGATTTCTGCGGAGGGGATGGCTTTATCCAGATTGCATCTCTCTGGACGACGAGTCGAAATTGGAGATGCAGTGGTGGCTAGGGATGAGCTGTTCGGAATCGGACGGTTCGGAGTTCGGCCCGAACTTTGGCAGTTCGAAAGTTCGAACTTCGAACTTTTTGGGTGTGTTCGGTTCGAGTTCGAAAAAAAAAGGAAATTTTGAAAAAAGTATAGAAAATGCTTAAAAAAATACTAAAAAATCTAGAAATAAAGAGACTCTTTACTGCAGAATATTATAAGCAACGGTTTATTAGATATTGAATTAAAAACTAATGTATACGTGGAAAGATTCTCAACTCTAAATGACCTCTGTTCACAAACGGGCATAAAACCAGGTGTTTTTAGTCTGGTAATCAATTTGATACATTGCACACTATACTGAGGTACTGAGGGGGTGGGTGGTGTCTGCTTTTGATTGAGATTTGAGAATTAATTTCCCTCCTAAAACTTCCTAATATGCTGCATTTAACTGGCGTTTGAAAAAAATTCAAAATAACATCTAAAGCAAAGTATTTTTCACCTCGGGATTAAACATTCACAGGGTTATTCAGAGAGCGGTGAAAAGCAGAAGAATAACGGGAGAAGTGAAAATTCTAGGTCAAAATAGCCAAACCAGAAAAATTCTCCCATTTAACTCACTTTCCAAATTGGCTATTTGGTCTAGATTGTTCTCTTCTCCAGCCAGTTCTCCTGGCTTTCACCTCTCTCTCAGGGTTGTTCAGAGAAAGGTGAAAACCAGGAGAATGGCAGGAAAAGAGAACAATCTGGACCAAATAGCCGATTTGGAAAGTGAGATAAGGCTAGGGTCAGACTAATGCATTTTTCACAGCGACCGTCAAAAAGTGCATCCAAACACATTGCCGTATTTTTTCACGGAATGCGCGAAAACGGTCATACGATGCGCATTTTTGTGCGTGATTTTTTACGGATCCGAACCAGGAAACTTTAGGTGTCTGGACGTTATGTTGGCCGGACATGAGCAGGGTCTGACGTCTCCAAATCACGCACACACACGCCGCTATTGGACGCAGCGCACTCTGTACGTCCGTACTAACGGTTCTGCGTTCTCAAAAAAATGCGTTCATTTTCCACTTGCGTTGCGCAGCTGGACTTTTGTGCGACCGTACTTCGTATATTGGCTGTCATTGGCCGTCATTTGCTGCTAGTGCGGCCGTGATTAAGTGCGCCTAAACGCACGTTAAAAATTCGCTAGTCTGACCCTAGCCTAAATGGGAGAATTTTTCTGGTTTGGCTATTTTGACCTAGAATTTTCCATTCTCCAGTCATTCTCCTGCTCTTCACCGCTCTCTGAATAACCCTGTCAAGGTGAAACTCAGGAGAATGACTGAAGAGAAAATTCTAGGTCAAAATAGCCAAACCAGAAAAATTCTCCCATTTATCTCACTTTCCAAATCGGCTATTTGGTCTAGAATTTTCCATTCTCCAGTCATTCTCCTGCTTTTCACCGCCAAAAAATCAGTAAACTTTTTCTGCGTGTCCGAAAATGTCTCCTCTTTTCATACAGACTGCCGCCCCAAGCAGTTGTTTATGGATAGATTAAAGGAAAAGCATTTACCGTCATTTGAAATGTCATTTTTTGGTTTTTACATATTTCTATACATCCTAGAAATCCGCCACTTCACGGGCAGGTTATGGGGACCTCCTAGGCGCATGATATTTGAAGGAATTTTTTTTTTTTTTTTTTTTGTATTTCAAATTTTTTTTATTTTGCATTAAACACAAGGTCACAGACCGACCAGTCAGGTGGCCTCACAGGGCCAAATGAGATACTCACAAAGAAAGCACAGAAAACATAAGGGGGGGGGGTCCACATAGGAAACTACAGCTGTACAGAAAACATTAACGGCCTCGCAAGACCAGGTAGTGTCAGCGATAAAGATATACATCAGAATGGGGAAAGGGTAAAAAGGGCCGAGTGAAACAAGACAAATCAGGTGGGAACCCGACAAAGGGGCATCAGTGAAAGTCAGGGGAGGAGAGGGAAAAAAAAAAAAAAAAAAGGGGGGGGGAGAGAAAGGATTAAAGGACTGCCCATTATATCATGGCATTCCCGGCTCTCCCCGACATCACTAAAGAGACCGGGGGCCGTGGAAGAGGCCACAGGGCCGGGAGGCCTGGGGCCAGGAGGACGGCCAGAGCCTAGGTTACCGTCCTAGCGGCTCACCCAGGGTGCTACCCAATGTCCCATAAAAGAGAGAAGAGAAAAAAAAAGGGGGGGGAGGGGGGGTGGACAGTCTCAATGCACCATCAGATAAAACAGCAAGTCCCATATGTCGGCAAGGAAGTCTGCATGCTCACTCGGTAAAAGCACAAACAATTAACTAAGAGGGGGGGAAGAAACAAAAACTTCAGCAGAGGGGCATATAACAAAAACGTCCCCAAGAAGAGTCTTAAATGTGTATAGCCAAAGGACAGGGGGTATCAGCGGGTAGGAGTTCCATAGGTGAAAAATACAGAAAAATAGTCGCAACCACATCAGCGTTCTGTAACTGTACCGAACAGGGAGGAGGGAATAACAGGGAAACTCAGCCGGGATCCATGGGGACGATTGGTCCCAGATCTTCCGGGGGGGATGTAGAGATGCCAAGAGTCGGAAACAGCGCCCAAGCATCCTCTGGGGAGGTAACAGAGTGGAGGATATTATCATGGGTGATGTGAATGGATCCAGCTACTCCCCAGCGGTAGCGAATTCCTTCTGCCCGGAGGCGTGTCGTAACCTCACGAAAGCGGCGTTGAGCAGTGAGTGTAATGAAGGGTAAATCATGGAACAGGGTGAGTAGCATCGAATCATACGAAAAGGGAGAACGCGCTTCGGGCAAGGACATCAGTCGCGTCTTTACAGTCACCTCCCTGGCCACCGCAAGAATATCCCTCGGAGCTCCTATCGGGGCTGTTGCGGCCTTGCGGAGGCGAACTGCCGATCCAAACACAGCAGGCGCTTCAGGTGGCAACTTAAGGAGGCGACGGGCAAGTCCATTCACAAAGTCCAATTCGGAAGCCGAGGGCTCCGTCTCCGGGACTCCCCGGACCCGAATATTACGTCGACGATGACGTGCTTCCACCGTTTCCAATGCTCTGGAAAGTAGGTCCACCTGGGTCTGAAGTGAGTCCACTCGGCTCACCACTGTCGCCTGCTCAGTCTCCACAACGTTCATTTTGGCCTGCACAGTCTCAACCGTGTTCCGCAGCTCAGCAAGCTCACTGTGTAGTCCGTGCATGTCTTGTTTCCAAACTGCCCGTAACTCCTCGACCAAGTGGGGTACGTCATCCTTCGTGAAAGGTGTAGGTCCCGTCAGGTCCGCGGTCAATATACACGGGACCGGGGTAGCTCCACGTACTGGAAAATCTGCTCCCCGTGAGGGAATCTCCACCCGCGTGTCCACTCTTAAATCTGTGGGCCTGGCTCTGTAACGTCCATCTCCCGCAGCTTCCTCCTCCTCTGAGCTAAAATCTCGTGGGGTAAACACCACGGCATCACTCACCGAGTGTCGTGGCCTCCCCCATCGAGGTCCGTATATCCCGCTGTCTGGGGCTCCCAGCGGAGAGCGTCTTCCGAAAAGACTTCTTCCCCATCTTTGTCCTAGAGTCAGCGGCAGTGAGATGGATCTTGGCTCTCAAGATGGCCGCCGCGGTTAGGCCACCGGTCAGCAACGGGTCAGAAAGCGGCACAAATGGGGCACGTGAATTGTTAGTGGCCGCTGCGGACAAGTTTCCAAATGTCCAGCAACCTCTGGGGGCTTCAAGAATCCGTAGGGCCGGTGGTGGTCGCTTTAAAATCAGCGAGGTTCAAAGGTAGCTCACGGAGCTCGTCGAAGATGCGACCATCCACCACGCTGCGTAGCTCCTCTTTCATTTTTATTTTTAACCCTTATTTCATGGAAAACTCACTGTCCCTTTAAACTTTTTTTTTTTACTTTTTGTCCTTGTTTCCTGTCCCCCAGGGCACTACCCGGATCCCCATACACCTTTTATGGTAAATATCTAGCATATATGCCCTCTTGGAGGACACTCTAAAAACCGAATTTTCAGCCCCATTGACTTGTATTGAGTTCGAGTTCGGGTTCGGGTTCGGATACGAACATTTGGGAAGTTCGGGTTCGGCTCCGAACCGAACTCAGGAAGTGTTCGGCTCATCCCTAGTGGTGGCTAAATCATTTAGAGTCATGGAACAGCAAAGCCATCATCCATCCAACTCCAGAATTGGTCATAGAGTCAGACGCCAGCAGATCTGGCTGGGGCGCGCTGCAGATCACTTTCCACAGGTGTCAGTTGGGTTTCCAGAGAGATAGGATTGTATATGATTGTTTAGACCTCCTTGCAGGATTGTTTGCTATTAAAGTTTTATCAAGCATTTCCAGACGAGTTCTATACTCCTTAAGATGGACAACCTGTCCGCTGTGCGTCATATCAACCTTATAGGTGGCCCCAGGTCTAAACAGTTGGCAGAGACAGCAAAGTCTTTTGAGGATTTTGCCGGCCTCACAATATCTCAGTCCAGACCAATACATTCCAGGGTTCAGCATTGTAATGGCGGACTGGAATTCAAGGTATCTGATAGACTCCAGCGATTGGAGATTAGACGCCAGGGTATTTGCCAGTTTGTCATCCCTCTGGGGTCCCTTCTCTATAGATTTGTTGGCTTCTCACCTTAATAGTCCTTTATACTGTGTTGTTTAGAGCGATTGCACTATCCATCATATTCAAAGTCTGGTGTTTAATAGGGATGAGCCGAACACTCCCGAGTTCGGTTCGCATTCGAACTCGAACTTTTCAAAAGTTCGAATTCGAACTCAATACAATCAATGGGACTCAAAGTTCGATTTTTAGAGTGCCCTCCAAGAGGGCATATATGTTAGATATTTGCCATTGAAGGTGTATGGGGGTCCAGGTAGTGCCCTGGGGGACAGGAGACAAGGACAAAAAGTTTAAAAAAAACGTTTTTAAAGGGACAGTGAGTTTTCCATGAAATAAGAGTTAAAAATAAAAACGAAAAATTCCTTCAAATATCGTGCCTAGGAGGTCCCCATAACCTGCCCGTGAAGTGGCGGATTTCTAGGATGTATAGAAATATGTAAAAACCAAAAAATGACATTTCAAATGACGGTAAATGCTTTTCCTTTAATCTATCCAAAAACAACTGCTTGGGGCGGCAGTCTGTATGAAAAGACATTTTAGGACGCGCAGAAAAAGTTTAGTGATTTTTTTTTGGGCTAAATTATGGTGAAACTTATGCAGGCTTTGGATGAAAGTAACAATAGGTGCTTTAAGATTGGGCTTTTAGCGTCGGCAACAGTGCCGTCACACCGTAACCCCTCTGAGGATATGAATCTGATACAGGCGTCAGTGGCAGTGCAACCAAATATTGTGCTTTTAGTGCCAGGCCAGCAAGTGCATTCATACAGTAACCCCTCTGTGGTATTGTGGAAGAATACAGGGGTGGACCTTGCGGTCCTATATTGAAAAGATATGAATCTGGTAAAGGCGTCAGTGCACCCAGATATTGTGCCTTTGGTGTCAGGCCAGCAAGTGCATTCATACAGTAACATTTTTGTCCGTGATTTTGTACAGATCATCAATAAAACACTCCTAATCACGCACACACGCCGCTATGCGGACGCAGCGCACTCTGTACGTCAGTACTAGCGCTTTGAGGTTCTCGAAAAAATGAGTCCGTTTGCCACTTGCGTTGCGCGGCCGCACTTTTGAGCGGCCGTTCTTCGTATGCTGCCCGGCATTGGACGTCACTTGCTGCTACTACGGCTGTGATTAAGTGCGGCTAAACGCACGTTAATACTGCGCTCGTCTGACCCTAGTCTTAATAAACAACTAAACCAAGGCAAAAATGAATGTAATGTATAGTCTGAACATTAACCACTTCACTGCTGAGCCATTTTAACCCTGTGAAAATGTTTACGTTTTTATTTAATGTTTTATGACTCTTACTTTACACTGAATATGGTCATGTTGGGTATCATTGGAAAGGTCAGAACCTGCCCTTTCCAATGACATCATACTCGTGGGCAAGGAATAAACTGGAAGAGGGAATTGCCCCTCCCCCTTATCCCTCTGTAGAGGCGCCTATGAGCCTGGTCAAGTCCATCGACCAATCAGAATGGAGACTTATTTTTCCAGTAAGTAAGATGGCCGCCGTTGTTCCGTCGAGGATTGCCTGGGTGTCGTATAATGCCTGGCCCGCTCTGCGCATGCGCCTGGTGCACCTACGTCACAGAAGCTGTCAATCAAGCGGCCGATCAGCTGGGACTTCTGTGACGTAGGCTCAATCGGGCACGAGCGTCGGATCCTGCAAGCCTGCGTCTCCACCTCCAGCAGACAGCCGCCCGCCACTCGCCCCCCCCCCGCCCTCACACAGGAAGGGTGGGGATAACAAGGGAACCAGCAGTCCCAGCCTCTCCTCCCCCAGCAGAACCCCGCCCCCGGCCACCCCCCCGGGCGCTCACACAGGGAGGGAGGTAGGGAGGGATTTATCAGTCGCCCTGTCCCAGCACTTCACCCCGCGCTGAGAGTCACAGACTCCGGGTGGGGGTTGCTGCTTTCTCCCCTGGAGGAAGCTTGGATTGCAGGAGACCCAGGGGGGGGTCCTTTGGAGCCCTGTATCTCCGTCCCTGAGCATGGCAGGAGGCTGGTGGAGGTATCATTTGAAAGTGCAGAGTCTGTTCTTTCTAACGATACCCACCATGATTGTGTAATGTGTAAAATTAATCACCAATAATTTATTAAATAAAAATTACTCTTTTTTCACACTGACTTTTATTTAATTTTCTCTTGGTTTTATGGCATTTTATGGTTATTTCAGCTGTAATGGCATCTCAGGGGTTAATGGGGAGTCTGTGTGTTAATCACAATGTTTTCCCCTGGTTTGGTGGCATTTCGGGGGTTAATGAGCGGTTACTATTTTATATATTCCCTTACATTTATGTAATTAATTTCATTGAATTTTCCGTGCTCTCGTGTTCGTCCCCCTCCAGCGAGTTCAATTCCCTGACCCTGCGGTGAATCCAGCATCCACCGCGAGGGCCTCGCAATGTGTAGCAGGGACCAATAAACCTGATGGACGCAGCTGACGAACCGCTGAACAGAAGCCGTCAAAAGCCACTGCAACCCGCTAAACAGACTGTCAAAAGCCCCTGCAACCTGCTGAACAGAAGCCGTCAAAAGCTGCTGCAATCCGCTGAACAGACTGTCAAAAGCCACTGCAACCCGCTGAACAGACCATCGAAAGCCACTGCAACCCGCTGAACAGACCACCGAAAGCTGCCACAATCCACTAAACGCAGCTGCAATCCGCTGAACAGACCGTCAAAAGCCCCTGCAATCCGCTGAACAGACAGCAGAAAGCAGCCGCAATCCGCTGAAAGCAGCAGTGATCCGCTGAACTGACTGCCGAATGCTGTTAATCAGCCGGCCAAACTGGAGAACTGCAATACACCCATGGAGAGTAGCAGGGACCCCAGGCAGGAGTCTGCGCAGTGGCGTAGCGTGGGGGGGGGCTGGGGGGGCCGTGGCACCGGGCGCAGTTTTCTTAGGGAGGCATAATTTCAAAAGAAATTTGTGCCCCTAAAAGTTCAGGCCCGGACTGACCCGCCCGGCCCTCGGGTGCCACCCAAGGGCCCGCGGGTTGAGGGGGCCCAGATGCCGTGCAGCGGGAGTGCCCGGTCCTGAACAGCGTGAGTCCGTGTTGAAGGGGAGGTGGCTGCGTGCGGGCGCAGGTCACGCGGTCCAGCTAGTCAGGTGGTAGTGAGTCTCTGTACCACCTGACTGGCTGGATCGCGTGACCTGCGCACGCACGCAGTCGCCTCCCCTTCAACACGGACTCTCACGCTGTTCAGGACCGGGCAGTGGCACACCCGCTGCATGGCGTCTGGCCCCCAACCCCTGCTGGCATCCGGAGCTGGGGCAATATCCAGATGAGAGCTGGCTGGGGCAATATCCATGTGAGAGCTGGCTGGGGCAATATCCAGGTGAGAGCTGGCTGGGGCAATATCCAGATGAGAGCTGGCTGGGGCAATATCCAGATGAGAGCTGGCTGGGGCAATATCCATGTGAGAGCTGGCTGGGGCAATATCCATGTGAGAGCTGGCTGGGGCAATATCCAGATGAGAGCTGGCTGGGGCAATATCCATGTGAGAGCTGGCTGGGGCAATATCCATGTGAGAGCTGGCTGGGGCAATATCCATGTGAGAGCTGGCTGGGGCAATATCCAGATGAGAGCTGGCTGGGGCAATATCCATGTGAGAGCTGGCTGGGGCAATATCCAGATGAGAGGTGGCTGGGGCAATATCCAGATGAGAGGTGGCTGGGGCAATATCCATGTGAGAGCTGGGGGCAATCTACATGTGAGCGGGGGACATTCTGTGTATATGTATCTGGGGGATATATACATGTGAGCTGGGGGCATTTTTATATGAGGTCTGTGTTGCAGTCTTTAGAATAAGAGACGGAGCTTGTTCTGGTACAACACATTTATTTTATGAGTTCACCTGAAACAGATAAAAGATTCTGTTTTTACTCTGGATGCACTGTGCACACTCTCTCTTAACTGCATCCAGTGGTAACTTCAGGATTACTGAATCTATATAACATAAAATCCTAATCTATTATACAGTCTATCTTAAATAACAATTGGTACAAACATATCTAGAATTAAACAAATCTACCTAGCAACAAAATATAATCTGGTTTCACTTTCAATCTCTGTTGGTGTCACGGATCCCCCTGATAATCAACAGTGTGGTCCCTTTACGCAGACCGCTCTCTACCCTTCCGATCCTTGAATGGTCGGTGATACTAAACAGACAAATAACCAGACAGTATATGAATAAGGGGTAACACCAGACAGAGGTATGGAATAGGGTATTGTCACGAATCTTTCTGACTGCTAAGATATGAATCTCTTTATGCAACTCCCTTTCTACTCTTCCGATCCTTGAATGGTCGGTAAAGCTATAAAGGCAACGAAACAGGTAACAGATAAAGAAAGGGAAATACCAGACAGGGGTACAGACCAGATCACAAGTCCTCCCTAGGACTTTAGTAATAGCAGAGGTAGGCTGATGTGTGCTTAGGATGCCACACAGACTGACCTCGGTACCAACGTTAAGGGCAGAACCTAGAACAGAGTATATGCAAACGCCAGGAGTCATACACAGAGGGGTACGTTTGCCAATGCCAGGAGTCATACACAAGGAGGTTCGTTTGCCAATGCCAGGGGTCGATACACAGGAGGGTTCGTTTGCCAATGCCAGGGGTCGATACACAGGAGGGTTCGTTTGCCAATGCCAGGGGTCGGTACACAGGAGGGTTCGTTTGCCAATGCCAGGGGTCGATACACAGGAGGACACGTTCAGGAAAATAACACAAGAGCTCTGCGGGATGTGAATACCACGTCAGGGCACCGGTGTATGGGAGAGACTGGGATTTAAACCCGGCGGGTCCGCGTCACAGCGCCAGGCCCCGCCCCTCGGCGTCCCACGTGAGCGGGCCCGGAAGTGCTTACATTCGGCGCCTGGCCAGCGAGCAGCGAGGAAGCTGCTGCCAGGCGCCCCATCCCCTGGATCCCCGTGACAGAACCCCCCCTCCAGGGGCGGCCACTGGACGACCCCCAGGGGCACGGGGGTGTGCGGAATAGAAGGCCCTCACCAGCCTAGGAGCATGGACTTCCGCAGCCGGTACCCAAGAACGATCCTCTGGGCCGTACCCCACCCAATCAACCAAATACTGCAAGGACCCCCTAGACAGCCTGGCACCCAGAATGGCCTTAACTTCGAATTCCTCCTCGCCCTCCACAGAGACAGGAGGCGGTGGAGCATGGACTTTGGTGTACCGGTTACATAACAGTGGCTTCAAAAGGTTTACATGGAACACATTGTGTATTTTAAAATGGGGGGGTAACGCCAAAGCATAGGAGACAGGGTTGAGTCGCCGTAGAATCTTATAGGGGCCGATATACCTAGGAGCCAACTTCATGGAAGGCACTAAGAGCTTAATGTTACGTGAAGACAGCCAAACCCTGTCCCCAACTTGATACACGGGTGCCTGCCTCCTGTGTCTGTCGGCCTTAGTTTTCTGAATGGTACTACTTTCCTCCAGTGCCCGTCTCACTCTTCCCCAAGTCTCCTTCAATGATGCCAGTTGTTTATCTAAAGCAGGAATCGTGGAATCAGGAAACATGACGGGGAGCACGGGAGGATCAAAGCCATAAACAGTAAAGAAAGGAGAGTGACCTGAGGATTCACTCACTGCGCTGTTAATAGCATATTCTGCCCACGGTAGCAGATCTGACCAGTTATCTTGCTGTTCTGAGATGAAGCACCTGAGATATTTCTCTACGTTTTGGTTTGCTCGTTCTGCTGCTCCATTGGTCTGCGGGTGATAAGCCGAAGAGAAAGAGAGGTCTATCCCCACGTTCTTACAAAATCCCCTCCAGAATCCGGAGATGAATTGGGTCCCCCTATCAGAGACTATCTCCTGAGGGACACCGTGAATGCGGACCACATTGGCAATGAATATGGGCACCAGTTCAGCTGCCGAAGGTAGTTTCTGAAGAGGGACATAGTGACCCATCTTGGAAAATCGATCTATGATCGTAAGTATCACTGTATTCCCTCTTGACTCAGGTAGCTCTACTATAAAATCCATGGCTATATGTGACCAGGGTCGTTCGGGGATCGGCAAAGGCTGGAGTAAGCCAATGGGTGCTGTCTTGGGACTTTTCTGCCTTGTGCACACTTCGCACACGGCAATGTAATCTTTGACGTCTCGGCGCAACGTGGCCACCAGAGGAGTTTACTGATGCTAGACACAGTCTTGGTGATACCCATATGCCCGGAAGTTTTATTGTCATGATAGATGCTGAGTACCTCTTCTCTTTCGTTCTCAGGTACAAAGAGTCTCGCGGAGGTTTTTCCCCCAGGAGCTGCACCCTGGACGGTCTGCAACCTTTTCATTAGAGGAGACGAAACACTAATCGTGGTAGCGGCTATAATCCTCTCCTGGGGAACAATGGGATGCTGATCTTGGATATTATGTTCATAAGACTCATATTGTCTCGACAATGCGTCTGCTTTAATGTTTCTGGACCCAGGTCTATAGGTAAGCACGTAATTAAAACTTGAAAGAAACAATGACCATCTCGCTTGTCTGGAGTTTAAACGTTTGGCATCTCCAATGTACGTGAGATTCTTATGGTCGGTTATGATAACAATGGGGTCCTTAGACCCTCTAATAAGTATCTCCATTCTGCCAAGGCCGCGATGACTGCTAATAACTCTCTATTTCCAATGTCATAGTTCTTCTCTGCTGGAGACAACTTTCGAGAATAGAAGCCGCATGGATGCAAGGGTTTGTCAGGAGCCTCCCTTTGGGACAAGACTGCACCAAGGCCTAGTTCGGAAGGCGTCAACTTCTACTTGGAAAGGCAGAGCCGGATCTGGATGCCGGAGAACAGGGGCAGTAGTAAAGGCTTGCTTTAGTGTCTCAAAGGCTTGAGTGGCTTGAGGTGTCCATTTCTGATTTCCCACCCCTTTCTTTGTCATAGCCGTGAGAGGGGCCACCAAGGCCGAAAAATCTTTAATGAACCTTCTGTAATAGTTCGTAAACCCCAGAAACCTCTGAATGGCTTTAAGTCCTTGGGGTAAAGGCCAGTCGAGAATAGCTGAGAGCTTCTTAGGGTCCATTTGAAACCCTCCAGGGGTTATAATATAACCAAGGAATTGCACGGTTACTATGTCGAATAGACATTTTTCTAGCTTACAGTACAATCCAGCCTTCAATAGTTTAGTCAAGACTTGTTTTACGTGGACATGATGAGTGTCCACATCAGGAGAGTATATCAGGATATCATCCAGATATACTATGACGAATTCTTGCAGAAATTCCCTTAGAGTGTCATTTATCAGGTCCTGAAAGACGGCTGGCGCATTACATAACCCAAAAGGCATCACCAGGTATTCGTAATGCCCGCTACGTGTATTAAAAGCCGTTTTCCATTCGTCTCCCTTTTTAACCCTGACCAGGTTGTACGCTCCGCGTAAATCAAGCTTAGTATAGACACGAGCCCTTTCAATCGGTCAAACAATTCTGTTATGAGAGGTATGGGATATGCATTTCTTATAGTGATCCTATTTAAACCCCTATAGTCGATGCAAGGTCGCAGATCTCCTCTTTCTTGGAAACAAAGAAGAAACCTGCTCCTGCTGGAGAGGAGGACCGTCTAATGAATCCTCGTTCCAGATTCTCCCTTATATACTCCTCCATAATGTCGTTCTCCCTTTGTGACAAAGGGTATACGTGACCCCTAGGAGGCATCGTACCGGGGAGCAAGTCAATAGCACAGTCATATGGACGATGTGGTGGTAGAACCTCAGTCCTGGCTTTAGAGAATACCTCCTTCAATGCCCGGTAACATTCAGGGACCTCTGTGGACAAAGGAGGGGCTGTGGCAATATTGAGGCTACCAATCACATTAACTGTGCCTAGGCACTTGAACTGACAACTCTGACCCCAACATTTTATGTCTCTCTGGACCCAATCGACTACTGGGTTGTGCTCTATTAGCCATGGAAACCCAAGGACGATAGGACATGAGGGTGATTCAATGATTTGAAATCTTATTGTCTCTTGGTGCAAAACTCCTATTTTCATACATACATCGACTGTATCGTGAGTGATATGAGGACATGCCAGGGGGTTACCATCTATGGCCTCCACCCTTAGAGGCCTTTCTCTGAGAACTAGTGGTATGAGGCTTTTGGCAGCAAATTCTTATCCATAAAATTGCCTGAGGCCCCAGAGTCCAAAAACGCCTCAGTCTTGAGGTGAACCCCCTGCAGGATAGGGAGACCGGTAACAGAATCCTGGATTTTTTTTTCTCATTATCCACAAAGGAGGCACACAGAGAACCGACAACCTGGGTGTCTCCTGTTCTGAATCCCATTCTGCTATGTTCAACCCTGCCAACCCTGGGTCTCTGAGGACATTGAAGGCGGAAGTGATCTGCCCCTGCACAATAAAAGCAGAGCCCCTTTTCTTTTCTGTGAGCTTTTTCTGCTTCTGAAATACCAGTCCTCCCTATTTGCATGGGTTCAACACCGGTAAATCTGTTTTTACATTCTCCGAACCACCTGATGTACTGGGTGTCTGGGTAACGAGGGTAAAGGAGGCAAGACCCTTCTGGGTCTATCTCTGGGGTGTCTCCTTTCCCTGATTTGATCGTCCATGGCTATACAGAAGTCTATCAGGTGGTCCAGACTTTCTGGTAATTTTAAGGGAGCCAGTTCAAACATAAAAGCCTCGTTCAAGCCTTCGGTAAAGGCTAAGGTTAAAACGTCGTTCGGCCAAAGTACTTCAGAAACCAATGTCTTAAACTCTATGGCATAATCGGCAACCCTCTTATTCCTTGTTTGATATGAAACAAGGACCTACCCGCATTGGTAGCCCTTCTAGAGGGATCAAAGGTACGTTTTAACTCAGAGGTGAAACCCTCATAGTCATAAATGATGGGTTTCTTATTTTCCACAACGGCGTAGCCCACAATAAAGCTTTTTCTGTTAAATGATTAATCAGATATCCTACTTTGGCTTTATCAGACATACAAGAACCTGGATTGTTCTCAAACAGAATCTCGAGTTGAGTCAAAAACCCCCGACATAGGCTTGGTGTACCATCGTAGCGTAGGGGTGCTTTCATACTCAGCCTATGTCCTTCAGGGGGGACCGGACTGACCCTAGGTAACACTGGATCTGGAGGGCTAGAGGTACCTGTATTGGACCGATTTAACAGGGTTTGCAGAGCAAGAGCAATCTGGTCCATCCTATGGTCCTGTTCCTCTTGTCTGGCTGCGATACGTGCCAGCTGGTTAGAGAGGTCTGCGGGATCCATTGGCCCTGACGTAATGTCACGGATCCCCCTGATAATCAACAGTGTGGTCCCTTTACGCAGACCGCTCTCTACCCTTCCGATCCTTGAATGGTCGGTGATACTAAACAGACAAATAACCAGACAGTATATGAATAAGGGGTAACACCAGACAGAGGTATGGAATAGGGTATTGTCACGAATCTTTCTGACTGCTAAGATATGAATCTCTTTATGCAACTCCCTTCTACTCTTCCGATCCTTGAATGGTCGGTAAAGCTATAAAGGCAACGAAACAGGTAACAGATAAAGAAAGGGAAATACCAGACAGGGGTACAGACCAGATCACAAGTCCTCCCTAGGACTTTAGTAATAGCAGAGGTAGGCTGATGTGTGCTTAGGATGCCACACAGACTGACCTCCGGTACCAACGTTAAGGGCAGAACCTAGAACAGAGTATATGCAAACGCCAGGAGTCATACACAGAGGGGTACGTTTGCCAATGCCAGGAGTCATACACAAGGAGGTTCGTTTGCCAATGCCAGGGGTCGATACACAGGAGGTTCGTTTGCCAATGCCAGGGGTCGATACACAGGAGGGTTCGTTTGCCAATGCCAGGGGTCGGTACACAGGAGGGTTCGTTTGCCAATGCCAGGGGTCGATACACAGGAGGACACGTTCAGAAAATAACACAAGAGCTCTGCGGGATGTGAATACCACGTCAGGGCACCGGTGTATGGGAGAGACTGGGATTTAAACCCGGCGGGTCCGCGTCACAGCGCCAGGCCCCGCCCCTCGGCGTCCCACGTGAGCGGGCCCGGAAGTGCTTACATTCGGCGCCTGGCCAGCGAGCAGCGAGGAAGCTGCTGCCAGGCGCCCCATCCCCTGGATCCCCGTGACAGTTGGAGATTGCACAGAACAAATATCATACACAAGTAATAACATTCTGCACATTTTCTCAGAAATAAAACCTACTTAAAACTGATTCTGGGAACTGGAGTTCCTCGTACATAAGGCTTCTGTTACTATATTAGCATGCTTTCCTGATTCAGCCATGTTGATTACAACACGTGGCTGCAGTGAATCCATTTAGCAACCTGTGTAACCAGACCGATTTAACAGCATAAAACACTGATGCTTCCTTCATTCTGTTAAATGACATTCTCCATGTTAAAGGAGAGAACAACTATACAGACATTAATACAGCTACTGCAGTTTACAATGCATATTACACCAGGCCTGTCACAGCAATCAGTCTGCAGGGGTCTGTCTGACCAAACTCCTATTTACATAAAATCTCTAATAACCTTTCTCATTAACTGTTAGACTTTAGATACTTTTCTGCCTACCTGAAACAGATAAAAGATTCTATTTTTACTCTGGATGCACTGTGCACACTCTCTCTTAACTGCATCCAGTGGTAGCTTCAGGATTACTGAATCACTGAGACAACCACATGGTATTAAGTACAGTTTCTGTGGCTGAGGACACAGCAGTGACACCCGCTGGTAGGAGGTCAGAACAGCAGCAACAGAACTATGTTCTGGTAAATTTCAATAATAACAAAACAAAATGCTTTCTACTTAGTCCTATTTACAGTACTCTTTTGGGGTGCAATGAGTTTAATACCGATTTAATACACAGAGTGGTACACTCTCCCCCACAAAATTTAATGTCAACAGACATTTCCTCGTTTAGATCAGTATACTCTGATGTCTATAACAGTAATATTTACAACGTAACATCTCTAAGTATCCCTTTAATAAGCGATCTGTAAGTTCATTGTATTCCACGCCCTCCAAAAACTGGAACTGAAATATTTAGTGTGAATGTCCTTCACCGGTACTTCTCTTTGTATCACGGAAGGTTGCCCTAAAGTTTCATAAGTCAACATCCTTGGTTGGCGTCTCTCCCTTTGTGGGTGTGACCTAGGTGATTGTTCAGGAGTCTCTTGTTCTTCATCGAAGGACGGTTCTGCTTCAACTGATGGCTGGGGAACTTGATCCTCGCATCCATGGTATCGGTTATCCTCTAAACCTTCATCAACCGATAGGTAGTCATTTGACTGTTGGGTGACTTGGGTTGGAAAACTCTAGCTCTCGGTTTAGCATGGGTTCTCCATTTCTTGAATTCTTCTCTACGAGGGGCCTGAGTCTGTATACTAGTTGGTAGTCCTCACCTGAGTCACTATCTGAGTCATCTTGAGGTTGTCTCTTTCGAGTTGCTTGTCTTTTCTTCTCCAGAGAATCACGTTTCTTTGGTATTGCCTGTTCTGCAGCCTTCTCAGGTTTTTCTAGTGGTAAGTGGTCACATGGCATCAACAAATTTCTGTGAATTACTCTATTTCTACCTTCTCCATTTTCTGGTTTGATCTTGTAGACGGGACTTTCTTTGCTTTTCCTTTGTACCACTACGTGAACTTTATCTTCCCAGTAAGAACGAATTTTTCCAGGTCCTCCTCTTTCCGTTCAGTTCCGAACCAGCACTCGACCACCAGGTTGTAAATCATTTCCCTGGATTCTCCTATCATAGTATACTTTTCCTCTTGTTGCTTCTTTCTTTGCGGTTCTAGATGCAACAACATAAGCTTCACTCATTCTCTTTTGCCACTCTGTTACGTAGTCTTCATACGTTTCTTGTTTTTCTTCAACCGCGCGATTGAACAGAAGGTCGATAGGAAGTCTTGGGGATCTCCCAAACAGTAGGTAATACGGTGAGTATCCGGTAGCCTCGCTGCGCGTGCAATTATAGGCGTGAACAACTTTTCCCAATGAGTTATTCCAGTCTGTCTTCTCTTTTTCCGTCAGGGTTCTCAACATAGATAACAGTGTTCTGTTGAACCTTTCAACTTGGCCATTTCCTTGAGGGTGATAGGGTGTCGTATGAGAGCCACGAACTCCAGAGAGTTCTTTCAACCTTGTAAACATCTGATTCTCAAACTCTTTTGCCATATCATGGTGTATCTTGCTCGGGAACCCGAACTTGAGCGCAAAATCATTAAAGATCTTCTCAGCTACTGTCTTGGCGGATTTGTTCCTTGTGGCATAGGCCTGTGCAAACCGGGTGTAATGATCCATGACTACTAGGATGTATTCATACCCTTGTTTACATTTTTCCAAGTGCAGGAAGTCAACGGATACCATTTCAAACGGATACGTTGTGGTAATGGTAGACAACGGTGCTCTCGTAGGCTTATTGGGCTTCTTCTTCTTAAGACATTCACAGACTCTGGTCACAAAGTGTTCAACATCCTTCTGCATATGTTGCCAGTAAAATCTGTCTCTAATTAAAGTAAGTGTCCTTTCAACACCGAGGTGTCCCATTTCTTGATGTACCTCTTTGAAGACGAGTGGGTGGTACTCTTTGGGCAGGATCAGTTGATCTCGTTCCGACGTTTTCCTGTATAACACCCCATCTTTGTTCACAAACAGTTTTGTCCATTGTTTCAGCAATAACTGGACATCTAGATGCTCTGTCTTTAAGACTTCATTTCCTGGACGCTGATTCTTTGTCTTGTATCTCAGAACTCTTCCAAAAATTGGGTCTTCTTCCTGGGACTTTCGAATCTGCCCCATAGTCAGGGGGCTAGTAACTGTACTATGTGGTGCATCTTGTACCAGTTCCAGTGCCCTTGTGAAAACGGTTCCTATTCCCTGAGACGGTTCTTCCAACTCTACCGATATTCCCAGTATTGAAGAGCTGATGATATCCCGTTTGAGTTCTTCAGTACATTGGTTCATGTAGTTGTTGATCTCTAACGGCATCCGAGATAAACCATCTGCATCTGCATTTGACTTGCCTGGACGGTATCGAATCGTGAAGTTAAAATCTGCAAGCTGTGCTACCCACCGGTGGCCTGTGGCATTCAATTTGGCTGTGGTGAGGATATAGGTGAGAGGGTTGTTGTCTGTATACACAACAAATGAGCATGCGTGGTACAGATAATCCCTGAACCTTTCACAAATGGCCCATTTCAACGCTAGGAATTCTAACTTCCCAGAATGCATATGATAATTCTTCTCCGGTGGTGTCAGTGTTCGGGAGCCATATGCAATCACTACCATCTTGCCTCCTTGCCTTTGGTATAACACCGCTCCGAGACCTTCCTGTGATGCGTCACAGTGTAACACAAACGGCTGTGTGAAATCTACATATCCCAGGACAGGTGGTTTCAACAAATAGTCAATGAGCTGGTTTAGAATTTCCTGGTGGCAGTTTGTCCAGCTAATAGATCTGCGGGACGGTAGATGTCCTTGCTGCTTGGTTGTTCGCCCCTTCTTCTTTACTTGGGGGGCTCTCTCTTGTACAGACACTGTGTCTTTCCCATTTCGCTCAGATTCGGTAAGAGATAGCAACTCATATAAGGGCTTGGCAGTTCTGGAAAAGTTTGGAATGTAGGACCGGTAGTACGAAAGAAATCCCAACATCTTTCTCAAATCTCCTATTGTTTCAGGTTTCTTTTCTTTTAATTTCTGTACTGGTGCAATCTCGGCTGGATCCATCGTGTAACCCTCCCCCGAGACCATCTTTCCCAGAAATCTCACTTTTCTCTTGAATAGTTCGCACTTCCGAGGAGTTAGCTTGACACCATGTTGCTGGTACCTTTGTAAGACAGTCTGAACATGCTTCAGGTGATCTTCAAATGTACTGCTATGAACAAGATTGTCATCCAAGTAAGGTTGGCAGATATCATCTCTCAGACCTGACAGACACTCTTCCATACTCCGTTGGAACTCAGCAGGAGCTGCACTGAGCCCAAATGGGATACGGACCCACTGATACAGTCCCCATGGAGTAATGAATGCAGTTAACGGGCGACTTTCGGTGTCTAGAAATCCCTGATGATAGGCCTTCCCTTGGTCAAGAACAGAGAACTATGAGCTGCCACTCAAGGAGTCTAACATGTCCTGTATTCTCGGGATTGGATGGCGATCGGGCACTGACTTTCGGTTCAATTCTCTATAGTCACAGCAGAGCCTCAGACTTCCATCCTTCTTCCGGACACAGACTACAGGTGAAGAGTATGATGATCTTGACTGAGTTATCCATCCCCTGTTTAGCAAATCCTGGACGTACTCCTTCACTTCTTGATGGAGGGGTTTCGGAACCGACATGTAGGTCTTCTGGACAGGTGTGGTATCCTTAAGAGTGATGTGCATGTTAAGAGAGGGGATGCAACCAATATCGTCAGCATCGAAGGCAAAAGCATGACATTCTTCTCTCAACACATGTCTTACTGTTTGCTGCTGAGCCTCACTTAAATGGTCCACATTTACCGGAGGATCCCACCTCTGATTACTTCTACCATCGCTGTTAGCCCGCTTCTTTACTTCAACCTCTGGTGGCTTCAGCACATTGTTCGAGTGGTGACTTATTTGTTCACGTTGTAACTCCCTATCCCTGACTGGTTGTACTGCTGCTGGATACACTGCTTTTACAGTTTGAAGGTGACCCAGAAGACAACGTTGGTCTAATGTGATATCATGCTTGGTGGTGTTTCCAATAGGGATGGGTACATAGATTGGACTTCCCTTACAAACATCTACTACCACTTGTCACGGATCCCCCTGATACTAGAGTGGTGGTCCCTATACGCAGGACACTCTCTACCCTTCCGATCCTTAGAGTGGTCGGCACGACTAGACAGACATAGGATGATACACAAGACCTTAGAACAATTAGCTCTTCCCAAGACCCTAACAACACAAGGGGTAGTCTGATGTGTGCTTAGGGTGCCACACAGACTGACCTCAATACCAGAATTAGAAGAGTTAATGCCAATACCAGGGGTTACGCACAGAATGGTTCGTTCGCCAGTACCAAGGATCATACACAGAGTGGTTCGTTCGTCAATGCCAGGGGTCATACACAGAATCGTTAGTTTGCCAATGCCAGGGGTCATGCACAGAATCGTTATTTGCCAATGCCAGGGGTCATACACAGAATCGTTAGTTTGCTAATGCCAGGGGTCATACACAGAATCGTTAGTTTGCCAATGCCAAGGGTCATACACAGAATCGTTAGTTTGCCAATGCCAAGGGTCATACACAGAATCGTAGTTTGCCAATGCCAAGGGTCATACACAGAATCGATAATTAGCCAAAATATTCAAGAGCTCTGCGGGAAGTAACTACCACGTCAGGGCACCGGCGTCTCTGTGAGTCTGGGCTTTAAACCCGGCGGGTCCGCGTCTCGCCGCCAGGCCCCGCCCCCCGGCGTCTCACGTGTGCGGAAGCGTCCGCAATATCACTCGGCGCCTGGCCAGCGAGCAGCGAGGAAGCTGCTGCCAGGCGCCGGGGGGCGCGGGGCCACCGTGACAGAACCCCCCCTCTACGGGCGGCCACTGGACGACCCCCAGGAGCGCGGGGATGAGCCACGTAGAAGGCCTTCACCAACCGAGGCGCATGGACCTCAGCAGCCGGGAGCCAAGAACGATCCTCCGGCCCGTAGCCCACCCAGTCGACCAGATACTGCAAAGTGCCCCTTGATACCCTGGCGTCCAAAATGGCCCGGACTTCAAACTCTTCCTCACCCTCCACTGAGATAGGAGGAGGTGGGATACGGGCCCTGGTGTACCGATTACACAAGAGAGGTTTTAAGAGGCTCACGTGGAACACGTTGTGTATCCGGATATGGGGAGGTAATGCCAAAGCATAGGAGACGGGGTTGAGTCGTCGTAAAACCTTGTAAGGGCCTATGAATCTAGGTGCCAACTTCATGGAAGGCACTAGGAGCTTAATATTCCGCGAGGAAAGCCATACCCTGTCCCCAACCTGATATACGGGTGCCTGCCTCCTGTGTCTGTCAGCCTTGATTTTCTGGATGGCACTACTTTTCTTGAGTGCCTCCTTGACTTTCCCCCAGGTGTCCTTCAAGGACGCCAAATGGTCATCCAAAGCAGGTATCGTGGTATCTGAAAATGTAGTCGGTAACATAGGAGGATCGAAACCATAAACGGTGAAGAAAGGGGAATGTCCTGTGGATTCGCTCACCGCGCTGTTCAAAGCATACTCAGCCCATGGTAGCAGGTCTGACCAGTTATCTTGCTGTTCTGAGATAAAGCACCTGAGATACTTTTCTACATTCTGATTTGCACGTTCTGCTGCTCCGTTGGTCTGGGGGTGATAGGCCGAAGAGAAAGACAAGTCTATCCCCACATTCTTACAAAACCCTTTCCAAAACCTGGAGACGAATTGGGTACCCCTATCGGAGACAATCCCAAGAGGAATACCATGTATGCGGACCACGTGGTTAATGAATATGGGCACCAGTTCGGCTGCCGACGGTAGTTTACGAAGAGGAACATAGTGACCCATCTTGGAGAACCGATCGATGATCGTAAGTATAACTGTGTCCCTCTAGAATCGGGTAACTCCACTATGAAGTCCATAGCTAAGTGCGACCATGGTCGTTCTGGGATAGGCAGAGGTTGGAGCAAACCAATGGGTGCTGTTTTGGGATTTTTATGTCTTGCGCAAACCTCGCACACAGCTATGTAATCCTTAACATCTCGGCGCAACGTGGGCCACCAAAGATTTTATTGATGCTGGACACCGTTTTGGTGATTCCCATATGCCCGGACGTTTTATTATCATGGTAAAGGTTTAATATTTCTTCTCTTTCACATTCAGGTACAAAGAGTTTCGCGGGAGGTTCCCTTCAGGAGCCGTGCCCTGCACGGTTTGTAACCTTTGCAACAAGGGAGACGAGACATTGATTGTGGTAAGGCTATAATCCTTTCTTGGGGTACAATGGGATGCTGATCTTGGACGTTAAATTCGTAGGACTCATGTTGTCTAGATAAAGCATCTGCCTTAACATTTCTGGACCCAGGTCTATAGGTCAGTACGTAATTAAAGCTTGAAAGAAACAACGACCATCTTGCTTGTCGGGAATTTAACCGTTTAGCATCTCCAATGTATGTGAGATTTTTATGATCGGTTATGATAAGGATGGGGTCACTAGACCCTTCCAGTAGGTATCTCCATTCTGCCAAGGCTGATATGACTGCTAACAACTCTCTGTTTCCTATGTCATAGTTCCTCTCTGCCGGGGAGAGTTTCCGGGAATAGAAGCCGCATGGATGCAATGGTTTGTCGGGTGCCTCCCTCTGGGACAAGACTGCACCAAGACCTATCTCGGAGGCATCAACTTCCACTTGGAACGGCAGAGCCGGATCCGGATGTCTGAGTACCGGGGCCGTAGTAAACGCTTGTTTGAGTGCTTCAAAGGCTTGACTGGCTTGGGGTGTCCATTTCTGATTACCCACCCCTTTCCTAGTCATGGCCGTGAGGGGAGATACCAAAACCGAAAACTCTTTAATGAACCTCCTATAATAATTTGTGAATCCTAGAAACCTTTGGATGGCTTTAAGTCCTTGGGGTAGAGGCCAGTCTAGGATTGCTGTAAGTTTCTTAGGGTCCATCTGGAACCCCTCCGGTGTTATTATGTAGCCAAGGAAATGTACTGTCCTTATGTCAAATAAACATTTCTCTAATTTACAATACAATCCAGCCTCCAACAATTTTTTCAGTACTTTTTTCACGTGGACATGATGGGTTACGATATCAGGCGAGTATATCAGGATGTCATCAAGATATACTATGACAAATACTTGCAGGAATTCTCGTAAGGTATCATTTATGAGGTCTTGAAAAACAGCCGGCGCATTGCATAGGCCAAAAGGCATCACCAGGTACTCATAATGCCCACTTCTAGTATTAAAAGCCGTTTTCCATTCGTGTCCCTCTTTAACCCTTACGAGGTTGTAAGCCCCGCGTAAATCAAGTTTGGTATAAATATTGGCCCCCTTTAGGCGATCGAACAGTTCTGTGATAAGTGGTATGGGATAGGCGTTCCTTATGGTAATCCTGTTCAAACCTCTATAATCTATACAAGGCCGCAGGTCTCCCTCTTTTTTCGATACAAAAAAGAACCTGCCCCTGCTGGAGAAGAGGACCGTCTGATGAAACCTCGCTCCAGGTTCTCCCTTATGTACTCCTCCATAACGTCATGTTCTTTTTGGGACAAGGGGTATACATGTCCCCTAGGAGGCATAGTACCAGGGAGTAAATTTATAGCACAGTCGTACGGGCGGTGCGGCGGTAGGACCTCAGTCCTGGACTTAGAGAAGACCTCTTTCAATCCCAAATATTGTTCAGGCACCTCTGTAGACAAGGGAGGGGCTGTGGCAACGTTGAGGCTAGCGATTACGTTGACCCTCCCCAGACAGTGCGATTGACAACGAGGACTCCAGTATTTTATGTCTCTTTGGACCCAATCAATAACCGGGTTGTGTTCTGCCAACCACGGAAACCCAAGCACGACAGGACAAGAAGGGGACTCAATGATTTGGAAACATATGTTTTCGTGGTGCAATACTCCTGTTTTCATACATACAGAAACTGTGTCGTGGGTGATATGGGGGCAGGATAGAGGGTTACCATCTATAGCTTCCACCATAAGAGGTCTGTCCTTGAGGACCAGAGGTATGAGACATTTAGCAGCAAACTGTTTATCCATAAAATTGCCTGAGGCCCCAGAATCTAAGAAGGCCTCAGTCTTAATGTGAACCTTGTCCCAGGTCAATGATATTGGTACCAGGATCCTGGACTTTTTTTTTTCGTTGTTTACGAAAGAGGCATAAAGAGACCCTATAACCTGGGTATTGGCTGGTCTCTGGCTTGCTCGGCACTCTCACCCCTGCTCCCCCTAGGTCTCTGAGGACATTGAAGGCGGAAGTGGTCTGCCCCGGCGCAATAGAAGCAGAGTCCCTTCTCCCTTCTGTGAGCTCTCTCTGCCTCCGATATACCAGTCTTTCCTATCTGCATAGGCTCAACAACAGGTAGATCTGATTTAACGTTTTCCTGGTTACCGGAAGTAACGGTAGTTCTGGATGATAAGGGTAAAGGAGGCAAGAGCCTTCTAGGTCTATCCCTGGGGTGTCTCCTTTCCCTAATTTGATCATCCATAGCGATACAGAAGTCGATCAAATGATCAAGAGTCTCTGGCAATCTTAGAGGAGCCAACTCGAACATAAACGCGTCGTTCAGCCCTTCAGTAAAGGCCAAGGTTAGGACATCGTTCGGCCAGAGGACCTCTGAAGTCAAGGTCTTAAATTCTATTGCGTATTCAGCAACCCTCCTATTACCTTGTTTAATATGAAATAATGACCTCCCTGCATTGGTAGCCCTTCTAGAGGGGTCAAAGGTGCGTTTAAGCTCTGAAGTAAAACCCTCATAATCGTATATGATGGGTTTTTTGTTCTCCCACAAGGGAGTAGCCCACAATAAAGCCTTCTCCGTTAAATGACTAATTAGATAGCCCACCTTAGCTTTATCTGACATACATGATCCTGGGTTGTTCTCGAACAATATCTCCAGTTGGGTCAGAAAGCCCCGGCACAAGTTTGGTGTCCCATCATAGCGTACGGGTGCTTTCATACTGAGCCTGCATCCCTCAGGAGAGGCCGGACTGATCCTAGGCACTACTGGGTCTGGAGGGCTTGCAGTCCCAGAACTAGATCGGTTTAACAGGGTCTGCAGGGCAAGAGCAATCTGGTCCATCCTATGGTCCTGCTCTTCTTGTCTGGCTGCAATACGAGTCAACTGATTAGAGAGGTCTGCGGGATCCATTGGCCCTGACGTAATGTCACGGATCCCCCTGATACTAGAGTGGTGGTCCCTATACGCAGGACACTCTCTACCCTTCCGATCCTTAGAGTGGTCGGCACGACTAGACAGACATAGGATGATACACAAGACCTTAGAACAATTAGCTCTTCCCAAGACCCTAACAACACAAGGGGTAGTCTGATGTGTGCTTAGGGTGCCACACAGACTGACCTCAATACCAGAATTAGAAGAGTTAATGCCAATACCAGGGGTTACGCACAGAATGGTTCGTTCGCCAGTACCAAGGATCATACACAGAGTGGTTCGTTCGTCAATGCCAGGGGTCATACACAGAATCGTTAGTTTGCCAATGCCAGGGGTCATGCACAGAATCGTTAATTTGCCAATGCCAGGGGTCATACACAGAATCGTTAGTTTGCTAATGCCAGGGGTCATACACAGAATCGTTAGTTTGCCAATGCCAAGGGTCATACACAGAATCGTTAGTTTGCCAATGCCAAGGGTCATACACAGAATCGTTAGTTTGCCAATGCCAAGGGTCATACACAGAATCGATAATTAGCCAAAATATTCAAGAGCTCTGCGGGAAGTAACTACCACGTCAGGGCACCGGCGTCTCTGTGAGTCTGGGCTTTAAACCCGGCGGGTCCGCGTCTCGCCGCCAGGCCCCGCCCCCCGGCGTCTCACGTGTGCGGAAGCGTCCGCAATATCACTCGGCGCCTGGCCAGCGAGCAGCGAGGAAGCTGCTGCCAGGCGCCGGGGGGGGCGCGGGGGCCACCGTGACACCACTTCACTGATGATCACACCTTCTGGTAAGGGACACAGTTCGGATGGAACAAAAATCATCTCTTGGTCTTTGGTTTGGACTCCCACATGAGCCCGGGCATGTATAAAGGTAGTCTGGTTTGCGGGTAGGACTATCTTCTTCCGTCCTGTTCTCACAATGCCTTCATCATAACTTGTAGCTGAGGTATGCATGAGTCCCAGCATGGTTTCAGCTGTCTTTGCTGTTACTGAAAATGCCCTGCTCATCATCTGTATAACACTGGCTGATGTTTCTGCTACCCTCTTCTCTTGACTTATTAATTCTTCAATTACATTGAACCCAATAATTGGATTTTCAGCTACTTGCGGGTCTTCTGAGACTAAAATTGGGACTGTCAGTGTCTCTACTGATGCTGATTCACCCACCAATTGAAATCTCACCTCAATCCATCCAAGGAATGGTATTTCTGTCTGGTTAGCTGCTAGTCCAGTTAGAGTCCCAGGTCCAAGCAGTTCTTCAATGGGCCGGATCGTGGTGTGTGGGAGATATTTTCCTCCACCCATCATTCACAAGGCTGGCTTGTGCCCCAGTGTCCCACAAAGCTTCAATGGTGACCTCATCCAGTCGGCAACGGACAAGGCACCGTCTTCCAACCAGAGCTATTAGCTTGGCTTGCCGTTGTGGTGATAAATAATTTACTGCGTTCATAGAAACCTCACTACTGGACACTCTACCCTGCTGTTTTGGAATGTTAGTAGGATGCTGGTGTCTTTTCTGTTTCGGAGTTCTGACTGGTGTGTGCTGGTGTCGGTGGGACACGTGGTAAGGAGCTACTGGGGGTCCCGTCTCAGCAGCCCGTTCAAGTTTTCCGTCGGCTGTGCCCCTTACTCTGAATCCCCGTGACAAGTGTCCTACTTGACCACAGCGGAAACAGTGGTTACATGTGGCTCCTGCATTGGCCCCTTGGCATTCCCTACAACCTCTCTGTCTTGCTGGTGTCTGGATCATTGGAAACTCTCTTGGTCGTAGTAGATTACTGGTCTCCATGACTGTGAGGAACATTTTCTTCATTTCAAACATCTCTACCTTGAGATCTTCCATTAACTTATACGGATCTGGGCCAGATTCTTTAAGGTTTGCCGGGGTTTTCTTTAAATCTCTAGCAGTTTCACCCCTTGCTGTTGCACAAATCTCTTTTGACGCTCCAGGCAAAGGTTCCTTTTCCTGGCAGTTTACCTCCGTGTGGAGTTCGTTTAGTCGTGGATTTTTCCCATAAGCAGTTTTCTTTAACTTCTGTTGTCTTTCCAACTCTAAATTAGCTGCTTCATTCACTCTTTCAATCAATACATCATCTGTGACAGCAATATCATTAAGGTAAGGCTTTACCTGAAATTTTATGGCGTCACTCAGAAGTCCAGTTTCAATAGAACGAAGAAACTTTCGTTGAATAAGATCTGTACTGTACTTATCTTCCGTTTCTTTGTCACTTGACTTCCACCGTAGCTTTTCTTTCAACTCAATTGCTCTGAATAGGAAGTTCTGAGCTGACTCTTTGGGCTCTTGAGAGATATTCATCAGTTTATGCAGCAGGTCAGAGGAGCTATCTTCACCGTAGTGTCCCTTCAGGATGATCTTCAACGTGCTGAGAGTCAGTCCACTCTTAATCTCCAACATATCTCTGAGATGAAGTCCAGGGCTGACTGCCCGTATCACTGCCTCAATAATCTCCACTTCAGAATGTCCCTTCCGGATTCCTGCATCAATCTGATGGATCAGGCTTGTGTATGACAGTTTGTCTTCTGTCCCCCTTCTCCAATCTGTCCACAGATTCTGAATTCCCGCCGGAGGGTTACTTCTGGCACCGTGGCTGGTAATGGTACAGTCATTTCCCCACTTTACTCACGCTTCCGCTGCTCACGCTGATCCTATCCTCTAGTGTCCTCATCTCCTCTTCTAACGCTTTGCGAGCTTCCTCTTGAGATTGTTGCAGTTGGAGGTATTTTTCTCTGAGGTCTCTAATCCGAGTGTCCTCCTTTACCATTAATTCTGCATCTGTCACACCGGGCTTGACCCCTAAAATAAATGACAACAGGTCTTTTAAATACTGGCAAACCTCGTCTTCCTCTTGACTGCCTTCAATCTCCTCCAAAACTGTCTCTGCCTTCCTAATCAGGGTTCGTCTGGATTCAGTGAGGAAACCTGTCCCGCTTTCTTCAGGGCACTTTAGAAAACGGCAAACTTCAACAAGATGAGCTTTCTCTAGCTGCAGTAGCGTAGTGCTCACTTTATCTTGCAATTGCTCCATCTTCTCACGTTGTCCTCCAAGAACTTTCTACTGACTTCTAGATTCGTCTCTGATAAAAGGAGTAGTCTTTTCTTCCTTTACTTTACTCCTCCTGGCTGGCTCGCCAAAATATGTTGCACTCTTTAGAATAAGAGACAGAGCTTGTTCTGGTACAACACATTTATTTTATGAGTTCACCTGAAACAGATAAAAGATTCTGTTTTTACTCTGGATGCACTGTGCACACTCTCTCTTAACTGCATCCAGTGGTAACTTTAGGATTACTGAATCTATATGAATCTTAAGTGGTAGAGGCCAAAACAGTAATTGAATTTAAGCAAGCATGGGATAGGCATAAGGCTATCCTAAACAAAAGATAAATCCAGGTTAAGTATCCATGTAATTGGGCAGACTAGATGGGCCGAAAGGTTCTTATCTGCCGACATTTTTCTATGTTTCTATGTTTCTATGTTTTTTTTCTATATAACATAAAATTCTAATCTATTATACAGTCTATTTTAAATAACAATTGGTACAAACATATCTAGAATTAAACAAATCTACGTAGCAACAAAATAAAATCTGGTTTCACTTTCAATCTCTGTTGGAGATTGCACAGAACAAATATCATACACAAGTAATAACATTCTGCACATTTTCTCAGAAATAAAACCTACTTAAAACTGTTTCTGGGAACTGGAGTTACTCGTACATAAGGCTTCTGTTACTATACTAGCATGCTTTCCTAATTCAGCCATGTTGATTACAACACGTGGCTGCAGTGAATCCATTTAGCAACCTGTGTAACCAGACCGATTTAACAGCATAAAACACTGATGCTTCCTTCATTCTGTTAAATGACATTCTCCATGTTAAAGGAGAGAACAACTATACAGACATTAATACAGCTACTGCAGTTTACAATGCATATTACACCAGGCCTGTCACAGCAATCAGTCTGCAGGGGTCTGTCTGACCAAACTCCTATTTACATAAAATCTCTAATAACCTTTCTCATTAACTGTTAGACTTTAGATACTTTTCTGCCTACCTGAAACAGATAAAAGATTCTATTTTTACTCTGGATGCACTGTGCACACTCTCTCTTAACTGCATCCAGTGGTAACTTCAGGATTACTGAATCACTGAGACAACCACATGGTATTAAGTACAGTTTCTGTGGCTGAGGACACAGCAGTGACACCCGCTGGTAGGAGGTCAGAACAGCAGCAACAGAACTATGTTCTGGTAAATTTCAATAATAACAAAACAAAATGCTTTCTACTTAGTCCTATTTACAGTACTCTTTTGGAGTGCAATGAGTTTAATACCGATTTAATACACAGAGTGCCACATCTGTTCTTATTGGAAAGCGTCACATGACATAAAGTAAAAGTGTCGGTACTCAGTATCGGTGAGTACTTTTAAAAAATATTGGTACTCATACTCTGGTATCGGTGCATCCCAAGGTTTCATTTGTAGTTTTTTTTTAATCACCTGCAATAGTGATTCAAAGGTAAGTGTGGTGTTTGTTTATGCTGGAATAAAAAGACCTTTCATTTTCACAACTTCAAGTCTGCGGCTGTTTATATTATACCCTAGAATACTGTGTTGTTTGGCTGGAACCAAGTATCCCGAGTGGTTGTTGTATCACAGTTAAGGGGTTCAATGCCCTAATGGTGGAAGGGAATCAGGGCATGATAACGTGTCCACAGGTTGAGGGGGGGCGCACAATTCTTGGCTGGCCCCAGGCGCTGACAACCCATGCTACGCCACTGAGTCTGCGCTCACACTCACAAAGCCCCTGCCCCAGGTGCAGCTATCAGATAGCCAGCCCCCCCAAATGAGCTCCAACGTCACTGCAGAGATGCAGCAAGGCTCTACATTCAGAATCTAAGGAGGATCACGCGGCACCTCTGCAGTGACGTCAGGATGGGGTGACGATGAGATGGAGTTCATTCGGGGGACTGGCTATTGGAGGGCGAGCCTGCTGGAGCCGAAGAAAACGACACCTCCCGGCGTGCTGCGCGGAGCGAGGGCGCATGCTCGGTTTTATACCAATCTTCAATGATTGACTTATACAGAGCCTGCCCTACGGCCACGACTGATCCCACTTCTCCCGAATCCGGGAGTTCCTGAAGTGTTTGCGGGCGTCAGGAGCCCACATTCACTTAAGGGAGACTCCTGAAACATCTCGGAGACTTGGGATCCCTCCCAATGGGGGCAGTAACAGTGATATATAAAGGGTATATTGCCCCCACGCAGAGGTTAGTCCATGTAACAGTGCTGTGATATAGAAAGGGTATATTGCCCCCACGCAGAGGTTAGTCCATGTAACATTGATATAGAAATGGGTATATTGTCCCCACGCAGAGGTTAGTCCATGTAACAGTGCTGTGATATAGAAAGGGTATATTGACCCCACGCGGAAGCTTGTCCATGTAACAGTGATATGGGAAACTTTTTTCTGCGTTTTAAATATTTTTTAATCGTTTTCTCCTTCTTGCAGTTGGAGTTCTGGAGTCACTTCAAGAACATTTCCAGAATATTGGACTGTGGTGGGTGGTTTAAATGTCATCGTTGGGGGAAGCTTCAGGTGCGCAAACAGTCCGGTGTATTACAGACTCAGTAAATAGCCTGAATCTCTGCGTTTGTGACCGTTATGTGGTTTTTCCTCCGGCAGACGCAGGGCGTGGGCGCCGCATTCAAAATCCTCTTCTCAGACACCCAAAATGCAGATATCCCGGAACAAGGGCCGTGGCGCACATTCTACCTCAAGTGCCAGCACAGCGTAGCTCTCTTCAACGCCGTCAAGCGGTTAGTACTTTTTTTTTCTAATACATGACCTGGGAGGGCCGGGAGGTGTCGCTGGCGCTGTGCACTTCTCGCTGCTGCTGGGCTTCTCGGATCAATGCCAGTCTGTGTGGGCAGAAGGACCCGACTCGCATCAGCAAGGAGTCAGATGTGAGATTCACGTGGAAAGGTTCCTCGTCCTCCCTAGATGGCCAGAAGCTTCTCGATGGTCAGTCTCTATGCTGTTAATGCATTCTGCCAGCCGCCCCAGCCCTCACAAACCGCCCACAAGTCAGTCCTGTGCTTGCTTACAGTATCGACCCTTCTCAAGAACTTACAATCTAAGAGGAGAGGGGTGACACATTAGGTGAGGGTTAACAGGGTAAGTGAAGTAGCAGGGGTACATGTGGGTTGTGTGGGAAGATGGAGTTATGAAATGTACAGTTGGGTAATAAAGGAGTGAGCCGATAGGCTTCTCTGAAGTAATGTGTTTTCAGAGACTTCTTGAAGCACTGGAGAGACGGGAAGAGTCTGATGTTAAGGGGGAGGGTGTTCCATAGAAAGGGGGCAGTTTGGGAGATGTCTTGAAGGTGTAAGTTGGGTGTCTGGGTACGTAAAGCTGATAGTATCAGAGCATTAGCCGAGTGAAGTGGTCAGTATGGGATATACCTGGTAATGAGGGAGAAGATGTAGGGAGCGGCGCGGTAATTATTAATCTTCATTTATATATCGCCAGCATATTCCGCAGCGCTGTACAATGGGCACAATATAGACAGGGTTACAATACATTGAACAACATTTGATACATCAGTACAAGAGGAAATGAGGCCCTATTCCTGAGGGAATTTACAATCTAAAAGGGTTTGGGGTGGAAACAGGAGGAGAGGACTGCAAGGTGAGAGTGATGGACTGTAAGGTGAGAGTGATGGACTGCAAGGTGGGAGTGATGGACTGCAAGGTGGGAGTGATGGACTGGTTGGGGCAGTGAGGTGTATCAGTGAGTCGGGTGGTCGGTTTCCATAAATAGGAATATTTTAAGGGAGCGTTTAAAGGAAGGGAAACTAGGGGAAAGTCTGACAGTACGTGGGAGAGCGTTCCAGAGGATGGGAGCTGCACGTGAGAAGTCCTGCAGTCTATCATGGGAAGAGGTGATGCGGGGAGAAGCTAGGTGCAGGTCACGGTTTGACCTTAGGGAGCAGCTGGGGTGTATTTGGTGATTAGTGAGGACAGGTAGTGGGGCGCTGAGTTAGTGAGGGTTTTGTAGGTCAGGGTAAGGATTTTGAACTTAATTCTGCAGTGAATGGGGAGCCAGTGAAGGGACTCACAGAGGGGAGCGGCAGAGACAGAGCGGCGGGTGAGGTGGATGGGGAACCAGTGAAGGGACTCGCAGAGAGGAGCGGCAGAGACACAGCGGCGGATGAGGTGGATGGGGAGCCAGTGAAGGGACTCGCAGAGAGGAGCGGCAGAGACACAGCGGCGGGTGAGGTGGTGGGGATCCAGTGAAGGGACTCAAAGAGGGGAGCGGCAGAGACAGAGTGGCGGGTGAGGTGGATGAGCCTGGCGGAGGCGTTCAGAATTGATTGTAGGGAGGAGGGGTGGGAGAGAGGGAGGCCAGCTAAAAGATTATTACAATAGTCAAGTCGGGAGAGTATAAGGACATGGATGAGTTGCTTTGTGGTGTCAGTGGTAAGAAATGGCCGAATTCTGGAAATATTGTGTAGTTCGTAGCGGCAGGAGAGGGGAAAGAGACTGGATGTGGGGGATGAAGGAAAGAGCCGGGTCGAGTGCAACTCCGAGACAGCGAACCTGTTCGATGGGGAGATAGTGACACCGTCGACCAAGATAGAGAAGTCAGGAGGTGGGGAGGCATTGGAGGGAGGAATAAGTAGAATCTCAGTCTTGGACATGTTGATCTTTAGGTGGTGGGAGGCCATCCAGGAGGAGATGCCAGATAAACAGTCACTGACATTTGAGAGGACAGGGGGAGAGAGATCAGGGGTAGAGAGGTAGATCTGAGTGTCATCAGCATAGAGGTGGTAATTAAAGCCAAAGCTGTTAATGATTTTGCCCAGGGAGGAGGTGTAGATAGAGAAGAGCAAAGGACCTAGGACAGAGCCTTGAGGTACACCAACAGATAGAGGCAATGAAGAGGAGGAGTTACCAGCAAAGGACACAGCGAAGGACCTGTTAGACAGATAGGAGACAATCCAAGAGATCGCAGTGTTACAGAGTCAAGAGAGCTGAGAATCAGTTGAAGGAGGGGGTGGTCAACAGTGTCAAAGGCAGCCGAGAGGTCAAGCAGGATGAGAATAGAATAGTGGCCGTGTTTTTTAGCAGTTAGGAGGTCGTTGGTGACTTTGATGAGGGCAGTTTCAGTTGAGTGTAGGGGACGGAAGCCGGATTGCAGTGGGTCGAGTAGGGAATTGGAGGACAGGAAGAGGGAGAGGCGGTTGAAGACTAGTTTTTCTAAGAGCTTTGATGTGAAGGGAAGCAGGGATACAGGACGGTAGTTGGATGGAGAGTTGGGATCGAGGGATGGTTTCTTTAGTAAAGGGGTAACTTGCGCTTGTTTGAAGGCAGATGGGAAGGAGCTGGTGGAGAGAGATAGGATGAAGATGTGTGTGAGAGCAGGGGTGAGGGAGGAGGAGAGGGGAGGAATTAGATGTGAGGGAATGGGGTCAAGCGGGCACGTGGTGAGATGTGAGGAGGACAGTAAGGAAATTACTTCCTCCTCAGTGGTGGGGAGGAAGCGGCAGAGGGGGCTTCTGGGATTGGAGGTGGCGGATTACTGTATTGTGTTGGGATGTTGCTTCTGATAGTTTTATTGAGGAAGTAATCTGCCAGGTATTGAGCGCTAAAGGCAGATGTGGGGGAGGTGCGGGTGGGTAGAGGAGGAAGTTGAAGGTGGACCAGAGTAGTTTAGGTTTGGAGAGTGGATATAAGAGATGAGAAGATGGAGGGTTGTTTTGGCCAAGTGAACGGCAGAGGTGTTTGAACGCAGAATAAACCTTAATGAATTAAATCAGTTTCAGTGCGGGAGCATCTTTGCAGGCAGCATGTCTGGATGGAGGGTGTGCCAGGGCTGAAGCTGGCGGCGTGGGGCCTTACAGAGTCGAAGACGAGGAGCGAGAGTGTCTGGGGCAGAGATAAGTGTGGTGTTATAGTGGTCAGTGGGAGCATCAAGGCAGGTGAAGGATGAGGTGTGAGGGAGGTGATGAAGTAGATTGGAGAATTGATGGGGGTCCATAGCATGTAGATTTCTGCATGTGCGGGGTGGGGGGAGCAGGGTTTTTAAGTAGTCCAGATAGGATGAAGGAGAGAAGGTGGTTATCAGAGATAGAAATTGAGCAGAGGTTGAAAAAAACAAGTTCAATAGAATGACCTTCACGGTGGGTAGGGAGGATTATGTACAGATCATCAATGGGAATGTTGAAGTCCAAGAATTAGGCATGGGAGCTTAGTAGACAGAAAGTGGGAAAACCAAGTAGTAAAGTGGTCAAGGAACTGGGAGGTTGGTCCCGGTGGGCGGTAGATGACTACCACCCTGAGAGCCAGGGGAGAAAACAGGCAGATGCAGTGTGTTTCAAAGGAGGAGAAGGAGAGAGACGGGGAGGAGGGAGATGCTGGTAGGTGCAGGTGGGAGAGAGCAGAATTCCGACCCTGCCACCATGTCTCTTGCCCAGTCTGGGGTTATGGCTGAAGTGTAGACTGTGATGAGTGAGAGCAGCAATGTAAGCAGTGTCAGAGGGAGGTAGTCAAGTTTCAGTAAGAACTAGGAGGTTGAAAGGGTTGGAGATAAAATGGTCATGATAGCTATGAGTTTTATGGAGACCATTGTACGTGAGGACCAATATAATGAATTGGATTCTAAAAGGAAACAGGAGCCAGTGTAGAGGTTGACAGAGGGGGAGGTGTGAGAGGTGCAGGGGGTGAGGTGGATGAGCCTGGCACAGGCATTCATTACAGACTGTGGAGGGAGAAGCTGGAATCTCTTAATGGCAGAGAGAAGGAGGTTACAGTAGTCAAGGCGGGAGATAATAAGAGCTTGGATGAGCATTTTAGCATAGTCCTGATTAAGACAGGGACAGACTGTCAGAAGTGCACAGCGCCAGCGACACCTCCCGGCCCTCCCAGGTCATGTATACAAAAATAAAGTGCTAACCGCTTGAAGGCGTTGAAGAGAGCTACGCTGTGCTGGCACTTGAGGTAGAATGTGTGCCACGGCCCTTGTTCCGGGATATCTGCATTTTGGGTGTCTGAGAAGAGGATTTTGAATGCGGCGCCCAGGCCCTGCGTCTGCCGGAGGAAAAACCACATAACGGTCACAAACGCAGAGATTCAGGCTATTTACTGAGTCTGTAATACACCGGACTGTTTGGGCACCTGAAGCTTCCCCCAACGATTATTATTATTATTATTATTCTTTATTTATAAAGCGCCAGCATATTCCGCAGCGCTGTACAATAAGCACAGTATAGACAGGGTTACAATACATTGAACAACATTTGACAAACAGTACAGGAGGAGATGAGGGCCCTATTCCCGTAGGAACTCACAATCTGGGAGGGTTGGGGTTGGAAACAGGAGGAGAGGACTGTAAGGTGAGAGTGATTGATGGTTGTGTCAGTGAGTTGGGTGGTAGGCTTCCCTAAAACGATGACATTTAAACCACCCACCACAGTCCAATATTCTGGAAATGTTCTTGAAGTGACTCCAGAACTCCAACTGCAAGAAGGAGAAAACGATTAAAAAACATTTAAATGCAGAAAAAAGTTTCCCATATCAGTGTTACATGGATGAGCCTCTGCGTGGGGTCAGTATACCCTTTCTATATCACTGTTGCATGGACTAACCTCCGCCTGGGGGCAATATACCTTTTCTATATCTGTTACATGGACTAACCTCCGCGTGGGGGCAATTGTCACGGAATGGCCCAGCACCCTCAGCCAGGGGCGGTGCACAGTGACAGTGGTGGCTATGGACACTTGGGTGTGGTGGCACGCACCTAGTTTTATAAGTACTTTTTATTAGATGTGATTATTGTGTGGTGTAATAAAGTGTCCCCGTTGGTATTGCGAAATGTATTTTCCCTTTGTCTGCCACGCCCGCCGCCATTTTCTGATCGCCTCGTGGTTCAGATCAGAATATTCGGATCTTAAAATGGCCGAATCGGCAACTCCCCGATTCGTAATGGCCAATACGAATCGGGGCCCGGGTGCCTCCTGCCAGCGAGGGCCAATGGGACTTGTGTGGGCGGGCAGGGATTCCCATTGTATTCATAAGTGTGTAAAGTGATAAATGTATGTGATGTGAAAAATAAAGGCAGATTTTCCAGTGCATCCAGCCTCGCCTGATGTCCTTTACTCTCCGCCGCATATACTGTCTGAGCATCCCGCGCGGTCTCAGGGTGCGGTGTCCAGACTTAAGATCAGAACGGACTTAAGATCAGAACGGACTTAAGATCAGAACGGACTTAAGATCAGAACGGACTTAAGATCAGAACGGACTTAAGATCAGAACGGACTTAAGATCAGAACGGACTTAAGATCAGAACGGACTTAAGATCAGAACGGACTTAAGATCAGAACGGACTTAAGATCAGAACGGACTTAAGATCAGAACGGACTTAAGATCAGAACGGACTTAAGATCAGAACGGACTTAAGATCAGAACGGACTTAAGATCAGAACGGACTTAAGATCAGAACGGACTTAAGATCAGAACGGACTTAAGATCAGAACGGACTTAAGATCAGAACGGACTTAAGATCAGAACGGACTTAAGATCAGAACGGACTTAAGATCAGAACGGACTTAAGATCAGAACGGACTTAAGATCAGAACGGACTTAAGATCAGAACGGACTTAAGATCAGAACGGACTTAAGATCAGAACGGACTTAAGATCAGAACGGACTTAAGATCAGAACGGACTTAAGATCAGAACGGACTTAAGATCAGAACGGACTTAAGATCAGAACGGACTTAAGATCAGAACGGACTTAAGATCAGAACGGACTTAAGATCCGAACCGAAGGCGCGGCCGCGTACCGCGCTTCGGTATACCAAGTGAGCGGTGATCAGATCCGAAGATTCAGCCGCTCCCGTAAGATCCGAAGATTCATCCGTTTAAAGATCCGAATATTCCTCCACATAAGATCCGAATATTCCTCCGCAATCAGATCCGAATATTCCTCCGCGGGAGATCCGATCCCCAGATTCACACGGCCGCCCGCAGACGCACTCCACACCCACAAGGTCAGTGAACCAGCTGCTCGGGACGCTGAGTGCCGTATGGCTCAGTGGTCGGGCTGGTTCCAGGCAGGGGTCCCCTCCACCGCCCGCTAACCCTTCCCCAGGGTCACGCCAGGCCGCACGAGACGCCGAGTGCGCGTCACTCGGTAGTCGGGCCAGCGGTAAGCGACGGGGGTCACGCAGATAGAGCACACCCGCAGGCGGAACAACATCCCATTCCGTCATACTGGTGGCAGCGGTGGGATCGCTCTCTGCAGACCCCTAGGAGACTTACGCCATGGCGGTGTACAACCCCTACGACAGGGACACCCTGCGTGGGATGTTGGAGAACCGGGGAGGAACGCCGGGTAACAAGAAAAGGAAGACCCTGATCAAGGAACTGACCAGGATGGATAAGGACGGGGTGGCGACGCCCGTCCCCAGCCCTGTCTGCGCAGAGGTGGAGGAAGATGCTGGCCTCAGAGAGTTGCGGCGTCGGATTGCCCTGCTCGGTGATGCCCCGGCGGAGGGGGCCAGATATCAAGTGATTCGGGAGTTCTACCGGGAAGTTGAGCAGGAGAAGGAACGCCAGCACGAGCTGCGGTTGGCAGAGCTCCGCGGAGCAGAGACTGATTATGTTGACCCCGAACCCTACCCTGTGGAACCCTGGGTCGAGGCTCACAGCTCGACTGGAGCTTCACCTGGGGAATCTGCAACCCCCAGTGACTACGCTTGCGGGACTCTCAGCTCGCCTGGAGCCTGTACTGAGGACGTCACTCATCCCAGCGACCCTCGGATGGAGACTCACAGCCCACCTGGAGCTGCATCTGAGGACGCCCCATTCCCCGTTGAGGAGCGGTGCTCCTGTGCTGGCACCTTCGCCGACATGAAGGTCGGGTTGGCAAGAGAGCTGCAGGAGGGCCTGGAGCAGGACCAGAGGTCCACAGAGGAACTGTGGTACGAGGCCCTGGACCATGAGCGGGACTGCCATGGTGTGTACATTCCTTCCGACGCTGTCGTCCATCGGGTGCAGTACGATGTGCGAGCAGCGTTCCTGCAAGGTCGGGCCCCAGAGGAGTGGGAGGCCGAGCTCCGGAGCCTGGTGCAGCAGGAGATCGCACTGGACGCCGAGTACCGCGCGCTCCGGTGGCTAACCGCCGCTCCGACAGTGCGTCCTACTGGAAGGCAGTTCCACGGCAGGGCCTCGCTACGGGGGTACGGGGCTGCTCTACGAGGGCATGGCCGCCGACCCCGAGTTTGGAGAGGAGACCGAGGAGCGGATGGAAGACATCCTGGAGCGACGGGAACTGGAGATCCCGTCAGACAGCAGGGACTCGGTGTTTGAGGAGCTGGAGTCCCTAGCCGAGCGAGAGTGGGAGCTCGAGGTGGCTTATCGGAGACTGTTGGACGGCGTTCCGCAGTCGAGCCTGAGCTCCCCGTGGTGGGACGGGTCGGCGGAGGAAGTCGACAGTCCCCAGGTTTGGGACCTATGGGAGGCCGAGGCGGACCCATGGGTGCCCGTGGGGGTTTCGACTGAGGAAGTTACCCCCTGCACCCCGCAAGAGGACAGGGTGGCCGAGGCCACGGGTCCAGCGGGGGAGGAGAAGCAGACGGATGGTTCCCACGGGATGGGTTGTGCGCAACCATTGTTTGCCCCGGGGGATGAAGAGACCATCCTTCCCCAAGGAGATCTCCAACCAGCAGAAGAGCTGGCTACGGGGCAGAGTGCCGCTGGCCTCTGCCCACTACTCGAAGTCTGCCAGGAGGAGGCAGACGGATGGTTCCCCCGGGATGGGTTGTGCGCAACCATTGTTTGCCCCGGGGGGTGAAGAGACCATCCTTCCCCAAGGAGATCTCCAACCAGCAGAAGAGCTGGCTACGGGGCAGAGTGCCGCTGGTCTCTGCCCACTACTCAAAGTCTGCCAGGAGGAGCAGACGGATGGTCCCCCCGGGATGGGTTGTGCGCAACCATTGTTTGCCCCGGGGGGTGAAGTAACCATCCTTCAGCAAGGAGATCCTCCCCCAGCTGTAAGAGCTGGCCACGGGCAGAGCGCTGCTGGCCTCTGCCCACCACCCACAGTCTGCCAGGTGGGGCAGACAGATGGTTCCCCCGGGCTGGGTTGTGCGCCACTGCTGATGGGCCTGGGGGAAAGAAACCATCCTCCTGCAAGGAGATCCCCACCCAGCGGAAGAGCTGACACCAGGGCAGAGCGCCGCTGGCCTCTGCCCGTTTCTCCCAACTTGCCCCGAGGGGCAGAGTGAGGATGACCCCGTGCAACTGCGGTTGCATCCATTTGTCTCCCTTGTCGGCTACCAGGAAGAGCAGTCAGGTTTGGCCCCACTTGCTCCTTCGGTTGCCGTGTCCGTACCTGGCCATCCAGTGGAAGAGCTGGCAACGGGCAGAGCGCCGCTGGCCCCTGCCCATTTCGGCAACCCTTGGAGGGGGGCCTCACGCAGCCACGGTTTCTTCCCACGGTTGACCTGGGCACCCGGGGCGTGTGCATTTAGCACCCGGGTTCCCCGGGGGAGCGGTAGCCCTGGAGGGGACACAGGAGGCACGCCGGCTCAGATGTATGTCCTCTCGCCCAGCCGGGGAAACTCCAAGGACATGGGGTCCCGACCAAGCTGGCACGGCCGCAAGGCCAAATGGAGAGGCCTGGTGACTCGGCCTCCCCAGACCGACTATGGGCCTGGGAGCACCGACTTCCCCGGTATGACCCGGTGGGGTCAGACCAGGTGCGTCGAACTGGGGGAGGGGGAGGAGTGTCACGGAATGGCCCAGCACCCTCAGCCAGGGGCGGTGCACAGTGACAGTGGTGGCTATGGACACTTGGGTGTGGTGGCACGCACCTAGTTTTATAAGTACTTTTTATTAGATGTGATTATTGTGTGGTGTAAATAAAGTGTTCCCCGTTGGTATTGTGAAATGTAATTCCCTTTGCCTGCCACGCCCGCCGCCATTTTCTGATCGCCTCGTGGTTCAGATCAGAATATTCGGATCTTAAAATGGCCGAATCGGCAACTCCCCGATTCGTAATGGCCAATACGAATCGGGGCCCGGGTGCCTCCTGCCAGCGAGGGCCAATGGGACTTGTGTGGGCGGGCAGGGATTCCCATTGTATTCCTAATTGTGTAAAGTGATAAATGTATGTGATGTGAAAAATAAACTCAGATTTACCAGTGCATCCAGCCTCGCCTGATGTCTTTACTCTCCGCCGCATATACTGTCTGAGCATCCCGCGCGGTCTCAGGGTGCGGTGTCCAGACTTAAGATCAGAACGGACTTAAGATCAGAACGGACTTAAGATCCGAACCGAAGGCGCGCGGCCGCGTACCGCGCTTCGGTATACCAAGTGAGCGGTGATCAGATCCGAAGATTCAGCCGCTCCCGTAAGATCCGAAGATTCATCCGTTTAAAGATCCGAATATTCCTCCACATAAGATCCGAATATTCCTCCGCAATCAGATCCGAATATTCCTCCGCGGGAGATCCGATCCCCAGATTCACACGGCCGCCCGCAGACGCACTCCACACCCACAAGGTCAGTGAACCAGCTGCTCGGGACGCTGAGTGCCGTATGGCTCAGTGGTCGGGCTGGTTCTAGGCAGGGGTCCCCTCCACCGCCCGCTAACCCTTCCCCAGGGTCACGCCAGGCCGCACGAGACGCCGAGTGCGCGTCACTCGGTAGTCGGGCCAGCGGTAAGCGACGGGGGTCACGCAGATAGAGCACACCCGCAGGCGGAACAACATCCCATTCCGTCATAGCAATAAACCCATTTCTATATCAATGTTACATGGACTAACCTCTGCGTGGGGTCAATATACCCTTTCTATATCACAGCACTGTTACATGGACTAACCTCTGCGTGGGGGCAATATACCCTTCATATATCACTGTTACTGCCCCCATTGGGAGGGATCCCAAGTCTCCGAGATGTTTCAGGAGTCTCCCTTAAGTGAATGTGGGTTCCTGACGCCCGCAAACACTTCAGGAACTCCCGGATTCGGGAGAGGTGGGATCAGTCACGGCCGTAGGGCACCTCATCGTCACCCCATCCTGACGTCACTGCAGAGGTGCCGCGTGATCCTCCTTACAGTCTGAATGTAGAGCCTTGCGGTGTCTCTGCAGTGACGTCAGAACGCGGCGACAATGAGGTGGAGCTCATTGGGGGGGCTGGCTATCTGATAGCTGCACCTGGGGCAGGGCTTTGTGAGTGCAGACTCCTGCCTGGGGTCAGTGGCGTCACTAGGGTTGGTGTCACCCGGTGTGGTAACTTATGGTGTCACCCCCCCCCCCGAGTTTTACGGATTTATTTAACTATTCTTATTCCTAAATCAGTACTCCCATATAACACTGAATGCTCATACACACAGCGCACATTACTGTGAGGTTTATTGCTGTGGAGCTCTCTCATATGCTCACACAAATTTTTTTTTATTTTTTTTGAATAAAAGTTTTATTGAGTTTTAGAAATACAAAACAAATAAAAGGTAGCCATCTTAGCAATACAAGGTGCAATAATCCAATACAGTAATCATTTACAGGTGGTTCGTAAAAAAGAAAACAGCATTATAAAAATCGTAGGGAATAAACCTCGATGTCAGAGAGGTATTCAGCGATATATAGTTAATAAATCAAGAGTGACCGATGACTCTCCGATGTTAGTGTCAATGTTATGGTGCCCGTAGAGAACCCAAGCGAGTAGTAAATGGGTAACTGAAGGAGTTCTCCACATTCGTTTCGTGAACTAATAAAGTGGATGTATGAAAGTGAACTATGAAGTAAAAAGAGTAGATGAAAGAAAAGGGTACAGAGAGCAAGAGGGGGAAGAAAGTCAGAGAGAAGGTAGGGTAAACATGATACACCAGGGAGAAAAACCAATATAGGTTATAGGCTCGTATTGCTTATTTACAAGCGGGTACAGGTGATTATAAGTCCTGTGCGGCACCGTCACCCCCCTCCAGGGAGCCACTCCCGCCCGTGATCGTCAAACCCGTATTTACCTGATCCATGGACCTCCTGAAGGTTGCCGAGGAACTCTCACACAAATTTTAGCCAACTGCCAACAAGTACGGTGCCTGTTCGAAGGCAGTGAAAGCACACATGGATATATATTGCCCCCAGCAGCTCTGGATATATTGCCCCCAGCAGCACACCCATGGATATACTGTATATTGCCCCCAGCTCACATATGGATATACTGCCCTAGTTCACAATTATATATTGCCCCCAGCAGCTCACCCATGGATATATATTGCCCCAGCTCACATATGGATATATTGCGCCTCAGCTCACATATGGATATATTGCCCCAGACCAGCTCACACATGGATATATTGCCCCAGACCAGCTCACACATGGATATTGCCCCAGCTCTCATGGATATGCCCCTAGCACACATGGATACTGCCCCAAGCACACATGGATACTGCCCCAGCAGCTCTCATGGATATGCCCCAGCTCCTCTCATGGATATTGCCCCAGCTCCTCTCATGGATATACTGCTCCAGCTCCTCTCATGGATATACTGCCCCAGCTCCTCTAATTGATATTGCCCCAGCTCATGGATAATGCCCCAGCTCATGGATATACTGCCCCAGATCATGGATAATGCCCCCAGCTCATGGATACTGCCCCAGCTCATGGATAATGCCCCAGCTCATGGATAATGCCCCAGCTCATGGATAATGCCCCAGCTCATGGATAATGCCCCCAGCTCATGGATTTACTGCCCCAGCTCATGGATATACTGCACCAGCTCATGGATAATGCCCCAGCTCATGGATAATGCCCCAGCCCCCAGCTCATGGATAATGCCCCCAGCTCATGGATTTACTGCCCCAGCTCATGGATATACTGCACCAGCTCATGGATAATGCCCCAGCTCATGGATAATGCCCCAGCCTCCAGCTCATGGATAATGCCCCAGCCTCCAGCTCATGGATACTGCCCCAACTCATGGATACTGCCCCAGCTCATGAATATACTGCCCCAGCTCATGGATATACTGACCCAGCTCATGGATAATGCCCCCAGCTCATGCATATGCCCCCAGCTCATGGATATTGCCCCAGCTCATGGATAAGGACCTAGCCCATGGATAATGCCCCAGCCCCCAGCTCATGGATAATGCCCCAGCTCATGGATAATGCCCCAGCCCCCAGCTCATGGATACTGACCCAGCAGCTCATGGATATGCCCCCAGCTCATGGATATACTACCCCAGCTCATGGATATACTACCCCAGCACATGGATATGCCCCAGCTCATGGATATGCTCCAGCTCATGGATAATGTCCCCAGCTCACCTCCTGCACCGCGTGTTCTTCTCCCTCTGAGCGTCCGGCAGCATGGAGCTTGGGCGCTCGCCTGGGGGAGCCATGTGACCAGCCTCGATCTCGCGAGAATTTGGCTGATGACATGTTTCCCCCAGGCGAGCGCCGAAGCTGCATAGCTTCGGACGCTCGCAGGGAGCGAACACGCGGCGCAGGGTGAGACACCCGCCCTTAGGGTGACGGTGTCACCCTAAGGGGGGGTGTCACCTGGTGCGGGCCGCCAGCAGCACACCAATGGATATATATTGCCCCCAGCTCACATATGGATATACTGCCCCAGTTCCCAATTATACAATGCCCCCAGCAGCTCACCCATGGATATATATTACCCCAGCTCACATATGGATATATTGCGCTTCAGCTCACATATGGATATATTGCGCCTCAGCTCACATATGGATATATTGTCCCAGACCAGCTCACACATGGATATATTGCCCCAGAACAGCTCACACATGGATATTGCCCCAGCTCTCATGGATACTGCCCCCAGCACACATGGATATGCCCCAGCAGCTCTCATGGATATGCCCCAGCTCCTCTCTTGGATATACTGCCCCAGCTTGTCTCATGGATTGAGATATGCCCCCAGCTCATGGATATACTGCCCCAGCTCATGGATAATGCCCCCAGCTCATGGATAATGCCCCAGCTCAAGGATAATGCCCCAGCTCATGGATATTGCCCCAGCTCATGGATAATGCCCCCAGCTCATGGATAATGCCCCCAGCTCATGGATATGCCCCAGCTCATGGATAATGCCCCAGCCCCCAGCTCATGGATATTGCCCCAGCTCATGGATAATGCCCCCAGCTCATGGATAATGCCCCCAGCTCATGGATATGCCCCAGCTCATGGATAATGCCCCAGCCCCCAGCTCATGGATAATGCCCCAGCTCATGGATATACTGCTCCAGCTCATGGATATGCCCCCAGCTCATGGATAATGTCCCCAGCTCACCTCCTGCGCCGCGTGTTCTGCTCTCTCTGAGCGTCCGGCGGCATGGAGCTTGGGCGCTCGCCTGGGGGAGCCATGTGAACAGCCTCAATCTCGCGAGAACTTGGCTGGTGACGTGTTTCCCCCAGGCGAGCGCCGAAGCTGCATAGCTTCCGACGCGGCGCAGGGTGAGACTCCCGCCCTTAGGGTGACGGTGTCACCCTAAGGGCGGGTGTCACCTGGTGTGGGCCGTACCCCCCGCCCCCATGTTACGACGCCCCTGCCTGGGGTCCCTGCTACTCTCCATGGGTGTATTGCAGTTCTCCACTCCCAGTTTGGTCGGCTGATTAACGGTGTTTGGCAGTCAGTTCAGCGTATCACGGCTGCTTTCAGCGGATTGCGGCTGCTTTCTGAGGTCTGTTCAGCGGATTGCGGTGGCTTTCAGTGGTCTGTTCAGCGGATTGCAGTGTCTTTTGACGGCTTCTGTTCAGCAGGTTGCAGGGGCTTTTGACAGTCTGTTCAGCGGATTGCAGTGGCTTTTGACGGCTTCTGTTCAGCGGTTCGTCGGCTGCGTCCATCAGGTTTATTGGTCCCTGCTACACATTGCGTGGCCCTCGCGGTGGATGCTGGATTCACTGCAGGGTCAGGGAATTGAACTCGCTGGAGGGGGACGAACACGAGAGCACGGAAAATTCAATGAAATTAATTACATAAATGTAAGGGAATATATAAAATAGTAACCGCTCATTAACCCCCGAAATGCCACCAAACCAGGGGAAAACATTGTGATTAACACACAGACTCCCCATTAACCCCTGAGATGCCATTACAGCTGAAATAACCATAAAATGCCATAAAACCAAGAGAAAATTAAATAAAAGTCAGTGTGAAAAAAGAGTAATTTTTATTTAATAAATTATTGGTGATTAATTGTACACATTACACAATCATGGTGTAAGAACAGACTCTGCACTTTCCAATGACACCTCAGCCAGCCTCCTGCCATGCTCAGGGACGGAGATACAGGGGTCCAAAGAACCCCCCCCCTCGGGTCTCCTGCAATCCAAGCTTCCTCCAGGAGAGAAAGCAGCAACCCCCACCCGGAGTCTGTGACTCTCAGCGCGGGGTGAAGTGCTGGGACAGGGCGACTGATAAGGCTGGTGTCAGACGAGCGTAGTGTTCACGTCCGTGATTGCGCCTAAAAGTACGTCCGTGATAGCATGAAAGAAAGTCCATTGGAGCCTGACACATGAAGTACGTCCGCACTGAACTGCGGACGCACAACGGCTGCGGCAAACGGACGCAGGTTAGGCAAGAACGTAATACTGCTAGAACGGACGTGCAGAGTGCGCTGCGTCCACAACGTCTGCATAGCTTTGTGTGTGAGTGATGGAGCATGGTCAGACGGACTGTATTTATACGTCCAGCATTATTGACGGACAGAATGTTTTTTCATTGTAATTTATTTTTCCCTCCTACATCCGTCAAAAAATAACTTCAGTGAAAAAACGGACTGTGTGACCACTACTGCGTCATCCGTACTGACGATGTCCGTACTGCATGGACATACAGCCCGTAGAAATCACGCTCGTCTGACCCTAGCCTTAACCCCTCCCTCCCTGTGTGAGCGCCGGGGGAGTGGCCTGGGGGCGGGGTTATGCTGGGGGAGGAGATACTGGGACTGCTGGTTCCCTTCCTTCCTGTGTGACGCGGGGGGCGGGGCGAGTGGCCTGGGGGCGGGGTTATGCTGGGGGAGGAGATACTGGGACTGCTGGTTCCCTTCCTTCCTGTGTGAGCGCGGGGGGCGGGGCGAGTGGCCGGGGGGCGGGGTTATGCTGGGGGAGGAGATACTGGGACTGCTGGTTCCCTTCTCCCTTCCTGTGTGAGCGCGGGGGGCGGGGCGAGTGGCCTGGGGGCGGGGTTATGCTGGGGGAGGAGAGGCTGGGACTGCTGGTTCCCTTCTTCCCTTCCTGTGTGAGCGCGGGGGGAGGCGGGGCGAGTGGCGGGCGGCTGTCTGCTGGAGGAGGAGACGCAGGCTTGCAGGATCCGACGCTCGTGCCCGATTGAGCCTACGTCACAGAAGTCCCAGCTGATCGGCCGCTTGATTGACAGCTTCTGGGACGTAGGTGCACCAGGCGCATGCGCAGAGCCGGCCACGCGTTATTCGCCCCACCCAGGACGATCGGATGGATTAATCGACATGACGTCATGACGCACGGAGGGGCGGGTGCATATAAAGGATGATGCGCAGGCGCAGTGGCTTCCTTTTGGCTGCTGGTTAGGTGAGTGAGCAGCGTGTGTGCTGAGCGCGCGCTCCTGGGTGCCGCCATTCCACATCTCCTCACCCGCCATCTTGTCTCTCCCTCACAGAATCCCTCAGCCGCCATGGGTCGACGTCCCGCCCGCTGGTGAGTTTCCCGCCCTCTGCCTCGCGTCCTCTGGGGCTCCTCTCCGCCTTTTTCTGTGGAGCTTTTATTTTCAGGCCCCGATGTGGAATGAGTCGGTGGTGCGGGGGGGGCTGCTTCATACCGGGGGCTGCTTCATACGGGGGGGGAGGGAAGCTTCATACCGGGGGGGGGCTGCTTCATACGGGGGGGGGAGGGAAGCTTCATACCGGGGGGAGGGAAGCTTCATACCGGGGGGAGGGAAGCTTCATACCGGGGGGGGGGGCTGCTTCATACGGGGGGGGAGGGAAGCTTCATACGGGGGGGGGAGGGAAGCTTCATACGGGGGGGGGAAGCTTCATACGGGGGGGGAGGAAGCTTCATACGGGGGGAAGCTTCCCCTGGTAGGAGTCGGTGGTGCGGGAGGGAAGCTTCCCCCGGTATGAGGAGTCGGTGGGGAGGGAAGCTTCCCCCGGTATGAGGAGTCGGTGGTGCGGGAGGGAAGCTTCCCCCGGTATGAGGAGTCGGTGGTGCGGGAGGGAAGCTTCCCCCGGTATGAGGAGTCGGTGGTGCGGGAGGGAAGCTTCCCCCGGTATGAGGAGTCGGTGGTGCGGGAGGGAAGCTTCCCCCGGTATGAGTCGGTGGTGCGGGGGGGAAGCTTCCCCCGGTATGAGTCGGTGGTGCGGGAGGGAAGCTTCCCCCGGTATGAGTTGGTGGTGCGGGAGGGCTGTGTCCCCCCGGTATGAGGAGTCGGTGGTGCGGGAGGGCTGTGTCCCCCCGGTATGAGGAGTCGGCGGTGCGGGAGGGCTGTGTCCCCCCGGTATGAGGAGTCGGTGGTGCGGGAGGGCTGTGTCCCCCCGGTATGAGGAGTCGGTGTGCGGGAGGGCTGTGTCCCCCCGGTATGAGGAGTCGGTGGTGCGGGAGGGCTGTGTCCCCCCGGTATGAGGAGTCGGTGGTGCGGGAGGGCTGTCCCCCGGTATGAGGAGTCGGTGGTGCGGGAGGGCTGTGTCCCCCCGGTATGAGGAGTCGGTGGTGCGGAGGGCTGTGTCCCCCGGTATGAGGAGTCGGGTGTGCGGAGGGCTGTGTCCCCCCGGTATGAGTCGGTGGTGCGGGAGGGATGCTTCCCCCGGTATGAGGAGTCGGTGGTGGTGCGGGAGGGAAGCTTCCCCGGTATGAGGAGTCGGTGGTGCGGGAGGGAAGCTTCCCCGGTATGAGGAGTCGGTGGTGCGGGGGGGAAGCTTCCCCCGGTATGAGGAGTCGGTGGTGCGGAAGGGCTGTGTCCCCCGGTATGAGGAGTCGGGTGTGCGGGAGGGCTGGTCCCCCGGTATGATCGGTGGTGCGGGAGGGATGCTTCCCCCGGTATGAGGAGTCGGTGGTGCGGGGGGATGCTTCCCCCGGTATGAGGAGTCGGTGGTGCGGGAGGAAGCTTCCCCCGGTATGAGTCGGTGGTGCGCGGAGGGAAGCTTCCCCCGGTATGAGTCGGTGGTGCGGGAGGGAAGCTTCCCCCGTATGAGGAGTCGGTGGTGCGGGAGGGAAGCTTCCCCCGGTATGAGTCGGTGGTGCGGGAGGGAAGCTTCCCCGGTATGAGTTGGTGGTGCGGGAGGGCTGTGTCCCCCGGTATGAGGAGTCGGTGGTGCGGGAGGGCTGTGTCCCCCCGGTATGAGGAGTCGGCGGTGCGGGAGGGCTGTGTCCCCCCGGTATGAGGAGTCGGTGGTGCGGGAGGGCTGTGTCCCCCGGTATGAGGAGTCGGTGGTGCGGGAGGGCTGTGCCCCCCGGTATGAGGAGTCGGTGGTGCGGGAGGGCTGTGTCCCCCGGTATGAGTCGGTGGTGCGGGAGGGATGCTTCCCCCGGTATGAGGAGTCGGTGGTGCGGGAGGGAAGCTTCCCCCGGTATGAGGAGTCGGTGGTGCGGGAGGGAAGCTTCCCCCGGTATGAGGAGTCGGTGGTGCGGGGGGGAAGCTTCCCCCGGTATGAGGAGTCGGTGGTGCGGGAGGGCTGTGTCCCCCCGGTATGAGGAGTCGGTGGTGCGGGAGGGCTGTGTCCCCCGGTATGAGGAGTCGGTGGTGCGGGGGGATGCTTCCCCCGGTATGAGGAGTCGGTGGTGCGGGAGGGAAGCTTCCCCCGGTATGAGGAGTCGGTGGTGCGGGAGGGAAGCTTCCCCCGGTATGAGGAGTCGGTGGTGCAGGAGGGAAGCTTCCACCGGTATGAGGAGTGCGGGAGGGAAGCTTCCACCGGTATGAGGAGTGCGGGAGGGAAGCTTCCACCGGTATGAGGAGTGCGGGAGGGAAGCTTCCACCGGTATGAGGAGTGCGGGAGGGAAGCTTCCACCGGTATGAGGAGTGCGGGAGGGAAGCTTCCACCGGTATGAGGAGTGCGGGAGGGAAGCTTCCACCGGTATGAGGAGTGCGGGAGGGAAGCTTCCACCGGTATGAGGAGTGCGGGAGGGAAGCTTCCACCGGTATGAGGAGTGCGGGAGGGAAGCTTCCACCGGTATGAGGAGTGCGGGAGGGAAGCTTCCACCGGTATGAGGAGTGCGGGAGGGAAGCTTCCACCGGTATGAGGAGTGCGGGAGGGAAGCTTCCACCGGAGAGGAGTCTGTGGTGCGGGAGGGAAGCTTCCACCGGTATGAGGAGTCGGGGGTGCGGGAGGGAAGCTTCCACCGGTATGAGGAGTCGGGAGTGCGGGAGGGAAGCTTCCGCCGGTATGAGGAGTCGGTGGTGCGGGAGGGCTGCGTCCCCCGGTATGAGGAGTCGGTGGTGCGGGGGGGATGCTTCCCCCGGTATGAGGAGTCGGTGGTGCGGGAGGGAAGCTTCCCCCGGTATGAGGAGTCGGTGGGGGGGAGGGAAGCTTCCCCCGGTATGAGGAGTCGGGAGTGCGGGAGGGAAGCTTCCACCGGTATGAGGAGTCGGTGGTGCGGGAGGGATGCTCCATTTTTTCACCCTTTTGATTCCGTGTTCTGATCCGGTCTCGCTTTCCAGTTACAGATACTGCAAGAACAAGCCCTACCCCAAATCCCGCTTCTGCAGGGGGGTCCCAGGTATGTATTGTTAAGGGGTGACATCACGCGATGACCTCACGCACATCTGAAGGATCACCACGTGGCTTTGCTCGGGGGGGGGGGTGTTGTGGGCTGCCTGTGGGTTTTGCTTGGGGGGGTTGTTGTGGGCTGCCTGGGGGTTTTGCTTGGGGGGGTTGTTGTGGGCTGCCTGGGGGCTTTGCTCAGGTGGGGGGCAGGTTTGTTGTGGCTGTCAGGTTGGGGGACTTTGCTGGGGGGCAGGTTTGTTGTGGGCTGTCAGGTTGGGGGACTTTGCTGGGGGGGTGGGATTGTTGTGGGCTGCTGGGGGCTTTGCTCAGGGTTTGTTGTGGGCTGCCTGGGAGGGCTTTGCTTGGTGGGGGGTTGTTGAGGGCTTCGGGGCGGCTTTGCTGGGTGGGGGGGTTGTTGAGGGCGTCAGCGGGCTTTGCTTGGTGGGGGGGTTGTTGAGGGCGTCAGCGGGCTTTGCTGGGTGGGGGGGTTGTTGAGGGCGTCGGGCGGCTTTGCTTGGTTGGGGGGGGGTGTTGAGGGTGTCAGGGTGGCTTTGCTTGGTGGGGTTGTTGGTGTCGGGGTGGCTTTGCTTGGGGGGGTTGTTGAGGGTGTCGGGGTGGCTTGCTTGGTGGGGGGTTGTTGGTGTCGGGCGGCTTTGCTTGGTGGGGGGTTGAGGGCGTCAGCGGGCTTTGCTTGGTGGGGGGTTGTTGAGGGCGTTGGTCGGCTTTGCTGGTGTGGGGGTTGTTGAGGGCGTCGGGGCGGCTTTGCTGGGTGGGGGGTTGTTGGCGTCGGGGCGGCTTTGCTGGGTGGGGGGTTGTTGGCGTCGGGGCGGCTTTGCTGGGTGGGGGTTGTTGAGGGTGTCAGCGGGCTTTGCTTGGTGGGGTTGTTGAGGTCGTCGGCGGCTTTGCTGGGTGGGGGGGTTGTTGAGGGCGTCGGGCGGCTTTGCTGGGTGGGGGGGTTGTTGGCGTCGGGGCGGCTTTGCTGGGTGGGGGTTGTTGAGGGTGTCAGCGGCTTTGCTTGGTGGGGGGGTTGTTGAGGGCGTCGGGGCGGCTTTGCTGGGTGGGGGGGTTGTTGAGGGCCTCGGGGCGGCTTTGCTGGGTGGGGGGGTTGTTGAGGGTGTCAGCGGGCTTTGCTTGGTGGGGGGGTTGTTGAGGTCGTCGGGGCGGCTTTGCTGGGTGGGGGGGTTGTTGAGGGCGTCGGGGCGGCTTTGCTGGGTGGGGGTTGTTGAGGGCGTCGGGGCGGCTTTGCTGGGTGGGGGGGTTGTTGAGGGCGTCGGGGCGGCTTTGCTGGTGGGGGGGTTGTTGAGGGCGTCGGGGCGGCTTTGCTGGGTGGGGGGGTTGTTGAGGCGTCGGGGCGGCTTTGCTGGGTGGGGGGGTTGTTGAGGGCGTCGGGGCGGCTTTGCTGGGTGGGGGGGTTGTTGAGGGCGTCGGGGGGCTTTGCTGGGTGGGGGGGTTGTTGAGGGCGTCGGGGCGGCTTTGCTGGGTGGGGGGGTTGTTGGCGTCGGGGCGGCTTTGCTGGGTGGGGGGGTTGTTGGCGTCGGGGCGGCTTTGCTGGGTGGGGGGGTTGTTGAGGGCGTCGGGGCGGCTTTGCTGGGTGGGGGGTTGTTGAGGGCGTCGGGGCGGCTTTGCTGGGTGGGGGTTGTTGGGGGGTTGTTGAGGGCGTCGGGGCGGCTTTGCTGGGTGGGGGGGTTGTTGAGGGCGTCGGGGCGGCTTTGCTGGGTGGGGGGTTGTTGAGGGGCCGGGGCGGCTTTGCTGGGTGGGGGGTTGTTGAGGGCGTCGGGGCGGCTTTGCGGGGTGGGGGGTTGTTGGGGGGTTGTTGAGGGCGTCGGGGCGGCTTTGCTGGGTGGGGGTTGTTGGGGGGTTGTTGAGGGCGTCGGGGCGGCTTTGCTGGGTGGGGGGTTGTTGAGGGCGTCGGGGCGGCTTTGCTGGGTGGGGGTTGTTGAGGGCGTCGGGGCGGCTTTGCTGGGTGGGGGGGTTGTTGAGGGCGTCGGGGCGGCTTTGCTGGGTGGGGGGTGTTGAGGGCGTCGGGGCGGCTTTGCTGGGTGGGGGGGTTTGCTGCTGCTTTGATCAAAAGTTTAATTTCGTCGCATTAAAATCAAATTTTCTCCAGATGCCAAAATCAGGATCTTCGATTTGGGTCGGAAGAAAGCAAAAGTGGACGAGTTTCCCCTGTGCGGACACATGGTCTCGGATGAATACGAGCAGCTGTCCTCAGAAGGTGAGTGTATATATGGTGTATGTTAGATGGACCTTGTGAGGGAATGTCACGCAATGACAGGTCACCGCGTGGGACGCACAGCCTCCTAACGTGTTCTGTTCTTGTAGCGTTGGAAGCCGCTCGTATTTGTGCCAACAAGTACATGGTGAAAAGTTGTGGCAAGGATGGCTTCCACATCCGAGTGCGGCTCCATCCCTTCCATGTTATCCGCATCAACAAGATGTTGTCCTGCGCCGGTGCTGACAGGTAAGGGGATCATTGGATCTGAGCCGGCTGTTTGTCCGTCTTTACTCGCTGCGGCTTCTTAGTCTGAAATTAATCTGCAGCCAATTAAGCCGACCATCACTTGTTGCCATCGATTGATGGTGTGCAATGGCTGCGCACAGGAACCTCCCTGGCTGTGTATGTGCATTGCTATCCATGCAATGTACTCTAAGGGGCCTCGGAGACAATGTTGTCTATATGTGGTTTATTAGTCTAAGAATGTGTTTTCTTGCCAGGCTTCAGACCGGGATGCGTGGTGCGTTTGGGAAGCCCCAGGGCACAGTGGCACGAGTCCATATTGGTCAGGTTATCATGTCTATCCGCACCAAGACTGGGAATAAGGAGCATGTGGTCGAAGCTCTCCGCAGGGCAAAGTTCAAATTCCCTGGAAGACAAAAGGTAAGTGGACATTCCCTCTCCTGGGTTTTGCGGTGGAGTTGCGGGGTTTTTGTATCAGCCCGGTCCTGATCTGTAAAATCTTTTCTCAGATCCATATCTCAAAGAAATGGGGTTTTACCAAGTTCAACTCTGAGGACTTCGAAGCCATGGTAGCCGAGAAGCGGCTGGTTCCAGATGGTTGTGGAGTTAAATACATGCCCACCAGCGGCCCTCTGGATAAATGGAGAGCATTGCACACCGCATGAAGCCACATCTAATGATTCATGATCAATAAAAGTCTTGGACTGAAATGCTGTGTGACTGTTACTGTTTCTAGAGGCTTCTGCTATCCAACATCAGTAACACCTGGAGGCTCGTATTGCACAAACTCTGCTGCTGGGAGGTTTGCAGGGAGTCCTGGACTTTTACCCTTTAAAATGCAGCAGGTTGAGTTGGTGTGCCAAGCAGTGAGACTTTTAATAGTGGCAGGATGGTTTTGGTTTCTCTGCAGACCTCACATGGGAAGAGATCCATCCTCTGGTATGAGTCGATAGGGGGGTAAAGCGGACCTCGATCTTACTGAATGCTTGAAAAACCCCTCCTACACTGGTTACAAGACTGAACGTGTAAAAGAGGGTCTAGAGTCTGGCTTAAGTCATGAGCCGTTTGTCAAAGTACGCCCCCCCCCCCCATATCGCAGCACTTATGGGAATAAATAGGGGTTTCTGTGAGTTCAGACTTCCTCTAGTTTTAAATATCTGCAGCAGTGAGGGCTTCGAGTCACCAGGTACGCAGCCATGCATGGGAAGGGGTGGTGTACATTCTGTAGAGTGATGAATCCTGCCTCTCTTCATGGAGTTAGGGTTTGGATGACAATGTTGCCAGTTGAACTGCATTGTCTGTACAGTAAGTGGGGGGGGGGTGTTGAGTAGGGTACCTTGCTGCCAGTGAAAGCCTCTTAACGCTTCAGCTGACCTATACATGTTGGATAATGCTTGGCTTCCATATTTGTGGGGACCGTTTGGGGAAGCCCAACGAATGTGGCTGCAGAGAGCCCTGATCTCGGCTCCAAACACCTCCAGGGTGAACCGGACTTCACTAATGCTCTACTGGGTGAAAAGGCACCCCCAAATCCTGCATAAAGTCTTCATTGGAGAAATAATACTTTCTCCGTCAAGAGTATTTGCTGCTCTTCTACTCAAAGTTGCAAGAGAATAGTAAGACATCCGTGACAATGCGTGGAATAAACCCAGCGCAAACATGCAAAAGTTTTCTTGAAAGTATGTGAATAAACATAGAAATACATCACAATGAGTGTGGGAAATACTCGTCTCAGACCTTATTAAAATACTAACCTTCCATCATATTGGAAATTGAGACGTTGTATTCCAGTATCGGGGCAGACCAGTGTGGAAAAGGCTTTAAATAAAAGTATGCAAAGTGGATTCACCTGACAGGGAATTATAATAAAGACACGGAGGCTCATATTATGCTATCTTTCCTTTACTTAGCCGATAGCAGCAAAGAACAATCTCTCAAATACCAAACAAGTATTTAGAGAAATACATTTAATATATAGAACATGTATTGGTATAGTCCAGCTAGTGGTACAGTCCAACTCTATAAATCCTCTGACCGCTGTTAGCTCCTCCTCTTTTCTGATGCAAGACGTAATAAACTTCTGCAATTTACTCCCTAAATTGGATGAGCTTCAGGCTTGGTGTTATTACAAACCCAAAATCATTGTGCTCAGAGTCATGGTTAACCCCAAAAGTACCAGACTCTGCCATATCAATACAGGGGTATTCATGTTTTAGAAAAGACAGAGCAAAGAGAGGAGGGGGAATTGTTATTTATGTTGAGTCCATAAAGTTCACCCCCTTACAGACTTCTAGCTCTCCTGTCACCTTTGATTTCTTCTCTGGTATAATTGAGATCCCATTCAGTAAATCAATCATTGTTGCTGGGTTCTATCGCCCACCGAGCTCTCCAGTGCACTCCCTCTCTGACATATCTCAAATCCTTAATAACCTACTTGCCCAAAACCAAAAAAGTGAACTGCTGGTCCTTGGCGATTTTAATACAGATTGGCTAAATCCTAAAAACAATAAACACTGCTCGCTGTTTAAAACTTTGCAGCTAACTCAATTAATCTCCTCCCCCACTTTCATTAATATGAAAAGCCCCAACCATACCTTGTTGGACTGGATTCTCTCCTCATCTGCTGATAGAATACAGGAGGCAGGCGTGCTTGTTAATAGCTTTAGTGACCATTGTCTAGTGTACTGCGTGCGCAAAATTAAGGCCTTAATCTTCCCCAAAGGTAATAACCACCAGGTCTTTCAAGAAATTTATTCTTGAATCCTTCCTAAGTGATCTCAAACAGCTCCCCTGGTACAGGCTAAACCTAATCCCAGACCTAGACTGTGCAGTTGAATACTTTCAGTCTGAGCTCCTGCAAGTCTGGAATTCCCATGCCCCGCTGCGTAAAGTGCGAGTAAAAGGGACTCATCTCCCCTGGGTTACAGCTGATCTTACACTAATGTACCAGCTTAGAGATTCACGGTCAAATTTCAAGAGTACTGGTTCCATGAACGATCACTACGAATACCGAAAATGTCGGAATGAATGCACAAAACAAACAAAAATGGCCAAAGCCCATTACTTCACTGAAAATCTAAACAATAACATCTCAAACCCTAGAAACTTTTGGAGAACCATAAGTAACATACAAGCACCCCCAGTCCACTCCCAGCCAGCTGCTGTCAAAGTAAACAACCAAACCCTGCAACACCCGCTAGATGTAGAAAATGCCTTTAATGATTATTTTGTTGGATGTGCCACCACTTTGATTGCCAAGCTAGGAAATGACATGCAATCAGAGAGGCCTCATGCAGGTCAGGCCCCAACAACTGTGCAAAGTCCCTGTATCACACAGGAATTCAGTTTTAGACCAGTGCCTGTCAGTGTCGTTACTAAACTTCTCCGTAAGCAAAAAATGAAATACCAGTCTGGACCTGATCAAATACCAGCAATGCTGCTGAAAATCAGTGCGCCAGCAATTGCAAATCCAGTCGCAACCCTAATGAGTCACTGGCAACTGGTTACATACCCAAGCTCTGGAAAAGTGGGGACAGTACTTTGGTATCCAACTACCGTCCGATATCGTTGCTCCCTGTAATGTCAAAAGTCTTGGAAAAATGTGTCTACACACAATTACGTGATTATTATCAATATTGGAACTACTTAACCCCGGATCAATCAGGCTTTCGACCAAATCACTCAACCACAACCGCCCTTTTAAAAGTCTGCAATGATATCCAAGCTGGGATGGAACAAGGAAACCTAACTGGAGCCATATTCCTTGATTTTTGCCAAGGCCTTTGACACGGTAGACCATGGCATCTTGTTAGAAAAACTTAAAAACTCTGGCATTGGTGATCGCACGCTAACCTGGTTTCAATCATATGTATCCGACCGATCACAATATGTGTCAATTTCTGGCAGCTCCTCCCTCCCGCTCCCAGTCACTTGCGGTGTACCCCAAGGCTCAGTACTAGGCCCCCTGCTATTCACAATATTCATAAATGATCTGCCCACGTCTGCAAAGCC
>CM019063.1:34809825-34973296 GCA_009667805.1 Leptobrachium leishanense | reverse complement strand
TACTCACCTCCTGTCCGCGGCTCCAACCACCTCCTCCGTCCGGGCGGGAGCAGGGAAAGACTGGGGGAAAAAGTCCCCCCAGTCTCTCCCTGCATAGCCCTACGCTGACCGGCCGGATCTCGTGAGGTGAGATCCAGCTGGTTCATGTGACCAGCACGGGGAAACTCAATGGACTCCATCGAGTGGATGCTCGTGGCTGCGCTCAGCGCTGCCGCATCGCGGGGGAGTTAACGCGCACGGTAACAATGCAGGCAGCGGTTCTTGCGCCTGCATTGTAATCCAGCGTTAAAGCGCGGCCGGGGGAATACTACGGGCGCAGGTTTTGCTCCAGTGTGTATTTGGTTTGCCACGGCCGCGTTAGGCCTTTGTGAAGGACACAGAGGAGCAGGGAGAGCTCCTCAAGTGATGTGGAGAGGAGAGTTGTAGAGATCAGTGGCTTGGCCAGTGCTGTTGGATGTGGAGATCGGAAGGAGAACGATACCGTGGAGCAATCAGGTGATGGTCTTGAGTGCCCCAGATGCCCATGAGGAATCTTGGTTTTTAGCCAGTCAGGTAAGGCCATGTTAGTTAGTGGGAGGGGCTTATCAGGTCCTTAAAAACCGCCCGCCATGTGGCTATCACACGGCATTTGCAAGTACAAGCATAAGTGTGGACCATGTCAGAGGAGTTGGAGATGCTGATCGCGGAGTAAGGGCTGCCACTACTGCGCGAGGAGTTTCTTGGACCCAGGATTGCCTGGTGGAGGTTGTTGGGGGAGATGCCGGCAGTGGAACGTTGTCCTGTTTGGAGGACCCGGCCAGCGGCGAGGTTGGTCTCCGATCAGGGCCAAGGAGAGGCGTGTCATGGAAAGCTGGAAAGTCTCAGGCATCAGAAGCGCCGACTCGAGGGGGAAAACAGCATTGTAGCGGTAGGGGCTGAGGAGTCAGCTATGAGGGCCTCAGGATGGCAGGTTCAGGCTGAGGGCGATGCTTTGGCGCAGGCGGCACCCGGTGGTGATAATCCTTGCCTTTGGGAGGGTCATTCTGACATGGAGGGTAGGTCGCTAGTTCAGGGTTGCAGGACTTGTTTTGCCTAGTCTGGTTTCCGCGGCTCAGTCTTCACGTGGTGGGACTGGTGCACACGCTGGCAGGTTTCTTCTAGTGGGCGAGGGGTGCAGTTGGGAGCTTGCCCGGAATACTTGCGTTGATATTGTTGAGGGGGATACGAGAGAGGGGGAGAGACGGAGAGGGGGAGAGACGGAGAGGGGGAGATACGGAGAGGGGGAGATACGGAGAGGGGGAGATACGGAGAGGGGGAGAGACTGAGATACAGAGAGACTGAGATACAGAGAGGGGGAGATAGAGAGAGGGGGAGATACGGAGAGGGGGAGATACAGAGAGGAGGAGATACGGAGAGAGGGGGAGATACGGAGAGGAGGGAGATACGGAGAGGAGGGAGATACGGAGAGGAGGGAGATACAGAGAGGAGGGGAGATACAGAGAGGAAGGGAGATATGAGAGGAGGGAGATATGAGAGGGGGGATATGGGAGGAGGGATATGGAGAGGAGGGGATATATGGAGAGGAGGAGATATGGAGAGGAGGGGGATATGGAGAGGAGGGGATATGGAGAGGAGGGGGATATGAGAGGAGGGGGATACGGAGAGGAGGGGAGATACAGAGAGGAGGGAGATACGGAGAGGAGGGAGATACGGAGAGGAGGGGAGATACGGAGAGGAGGGAGATACGGAGAGGAGGGGAGATATGAGAGGAGGGGAGATATGAGAGGAGGGGATATGGAGAGGAGGGGGATATGGAGAGGAGGGGATATATGGAGAGGAGGGAGATATGGAGAGGAGGGGGATATGGAGAGGAGGGGGATATGGAGAGGAGGGGATATGGAGAGGAGGGGAGATATGGAGAGGAGGGGAGATATGGAGAGGAGGGGATAATGGAGAGGAGGGGATATGGAGAGGAGGGGAGATATGGAGAGGAGGGGAATATGGAGAGGAGGGAGATATGGAGAGGAGGGAGATATGAGAGGAGGGGATATATGGAGAGGAGGGGGATATGGAGGGAGGGGGATATATGGAGAGGAGGGAGATATGGAGAGGAGGGGATATATGGAGAGGAGGGGAGATATGGAGAGGAGGGGAGATATGGAGAGGAGGGAGATATGGAGAGGAGGGGATATATGGAGAGGAGGGGGATATGGAGAGGAGGGGATATATGGAGAGGAGGGAGATCTGGAGAGGAGGGGATATATGGAGAGGAGGGGATATGGAGAGGAGGGGATATGGAGAGGAGGGGAATATGGAGAGGAGGGGATATGGGGAGAGGAGGAGATATGGAGAGGAGGGGATATGGAGAGAGGAGGGGATATGGGAGAGGGGAGATATGGAGAGGAGGGGATATGGAGAGGAGGGGAGATATGGAGAGGAGGGGGATATGGAGAGGAGGGGGATATGGAGAGGAGGGGGATATGGAAGGAGGGGGGATATATGGAGAGGAGGAGATATGGAGAGGAGGGGATATGGAGAGAGGGGAGATATGGAGAGGAGGGGATATGGAGAGGAGGGGGATATGGAGAGGAGGGGGATATGGAGAGGAGGGGATATGGAGAGGAGGGGAGATATGGAGAGGAGGGGGATATGGAGAGGAGGGGATATATGGAGAGGGAGATATGGAGAAGGAGGGGGGATATATGGAGAGGGAGATATGGAGAGGAGGGGATATGGAGAGGAGGGGAGATATGGGGAGGGAGGAATGTGTTGAACCTTCTTCTCTGCTTCCTTTTTACCAGACTTCTTTGAAAGAGATAAAAAGCATATGGAGGACGAGGAACGTAAGAGCAACAATAGGATTCCCAGGCCTTTTGTAAATTGGTTACACTCTTTGCAACCGTGTAACTCCGCCTCCTCACACATTATACAAGTCACTGTGTAACCCCGCCTCCTCACACATCATTATACAAGTCACTGTGTAACCCCGCCTCCTCACACATCATTATATAAGTCACTGTGTAACCCCGCCTCCTCACACATCATTATACAAGTCACTGTGTAACCCCGCTCCTCACACACATTATACAAGTCACTGTGTAACCCCGCCTCCTCGCACATCATTATACAAGTCACTGTGTAACCCCGCCTCCTCACACAACATTATACAAGTCACTGTGTAACTCCGCCTCCTCACACATTATACAAGTCACTGTGTAACCCCGCTCCTCACACATCATTATACAAGTCACTGTGTAACCCCGCCTCCTCACACATCATTATACAAGTCACTGTGTAACCCCGCCTCCTCACACATCATTATACAAGTCACTGTGTAACCCCGCCTCCTCACACATCATTATACAAGTCACTGTGTAACCCCGCCTCCTCACACATCATTATACAAGTCACTGTGTAACCCCGCCTCCTCACACATTATACAAGTCACTGTGTAACCCCGCCTCCTCACACATCATTATACAAGTCACTGTGTAACCCCGCCTCCTCACACAACATTATACAAGTCACTGTGTAACCCCGCCTCCTCGCACATCATTATACAAGTCACTGTGTAACTCCGCCTCCTCACACATTATACAAGTCACTGTGTAACCCCGCCTCCTCACACATCATTATACAAGTCACTGTGTAACCCCGCCTCCTCACACATCATTATACAAGTCACTGTGTAACCCCGCCTCCTCACACATCATTATATAAGTCACTGTGTAACCCCGCCTCCTCACACATCATTATACAAGTCACTGTGTAACCCCGCCTCCTCACACAACATTATACAAGTCACTGTGTAACCCCGCCTCCTCGCACATCATTATACAAGTCACTGTGTAACCCCGCCTCCTCACACAACATTATACAAGTCACTGTGTAACTCCGCCTCCTCACACATTATACAAGTCACTGTGTAACCCCGCCTCCTCACACATCATTATACAAGTCACTGTGTAACCCCGCCTCCTCACACATCATTATACAAGTCACTGTGTAACCCCGCCTCCTCACACAACATTATACAAGTCACTGTGTAACCCCGCCTCCTCACACAACATTATACAAGTCACTGTGTAACCCCGCCTCCTCACACAACATTATACAAGTCACTGTGTAACCCCGCCTCCTCACACAATATTATACAAGTCACTGTGTAACCCCGCCTCCTCACACATCATTATACAAGTCACTGTGTAACCCCGCCTCCTCACACAATATTATACAAGTCACTGTGTAACCCCGCCTCCTCACACATCATTATACAAGTCACTGTGTAACCCCGCCTCCTCAACACATCATTATACAAGTCACTGTGTAACCCCGCCTTCTCACACATCATTATACAAGTCACTGTGTAACCCCGCCTCCTCACACAACATTATACAAGTCACTGTGTAACCCCGCCTCCTCACACATCATTATCCAAGTCACTGTGTAACCCCGCCTCCTCACACATTATACAAGTCACTGTGTAACCCCGCCTCACACATTATACAAGTCACTGTAACCCCGCCTCCTCACACATCATTATACAAGTCACTGTGTAACCCCGCCTCCTCCACACATCATTATACAAGTCACTGTGTAACCCCGCCTCCTCACACATCATTATACAAGTCACTGTGTAACCCCGCCTCCTCACACATCATTATACAAGTCACTGTGTAACCCCGCCTCCTCACACATCATTATACAAGTCACTGTGTAACCCCGCCTCCTCACACATCATTATACAAGTCACTGTGTAACCCGCCTCCTCACACATCATTATACAAGTCACTGTGTAACCCCGCCTCCTCACACAACATTATACAAGTCACTGTGTAACCGCCTCCTTACACAATATACAAGTCACTGTGTAACCGCCTCCTCACACATCATTATACAAGTCACTGTGTAACCCCGCCTCCTCACACATCATTATACAAGTCACTGTGTAACCCCGCCTCCTCACACGCTTTTATACAAGTCACTGTGTAACCCCGCCTCCTCGGACGCCTTTATACAAGTCACTGCGTAACCCCGCCTCCTACATCTAGCCTGTTTACATCCTAGTATCTTGTGATATATATCTAAGTATAGCAATAGATTAACGTACAGATCGCTTTTTCTTTGGATGGTTTATAGCCCTTGACCAGGGGTGGGCAATTACGGCCTTCCAGATGTTTTGAAACTCCATTTCCCATGATGCTCGGCTTCTCATTAGGTTTGTAGAGCCTCAAGGGAAATGAACATCTGGAGGGCCGTAATTGCCCACCCTGCCCTAGACCATTTATATGCAGGTCTTTTTTGGATTTATTTATTATGCATTATACCCAGGGGTGTCGCTAGGGTGGTGCGGCCACATCGGGTGCTTATACCCAGGGGTGTCGCGAGGGGGGTGCGGCCCGCATCGGGTGGTTATACCCAGGGGTGTGGCGAGGGGGGTGCGGCCCGCATCGGGTGGTTATACCCAGGGGTGTCGCGAGGGGGGTGCGGCCCGCATCAGGTGGTTATACCCAGGGGTGTCGCTAGGGGGGTGCTGCCCGCATCGGGTGGTTATACCCAGGGGTGTCGCTAGGGGGTGCGGCCCGCATCGGGTGGTTATACCCAGGGGTGTCGCTAGGGGGTGCGGCGCGCATCGGGTGATTATACCAGGGGTGTCGCTAGGGGTGTGGCCCGCATAGGGTGATTATACCCAGGGGTGTCGCGGCCCGCATCGGTTGGTTATACCCAGGGGTGTCGCTAGGGGGGTGCGGCCCGCATCGGGTGATTATACCCGGGGTGTCGCTAGGGGGTGCGGCCCGCATAGGGTGATTATACCCAGGGGTGTCGCGGCCCGCATCAGGTGATTATACCCAGGGTGTGTCGCGGGGGGGTGCGGCCCGCATCGGGTGATTATACCAGGGGTGTCGCGAGGGGGGTGCGGCCCGCATCGGGTGCTTATACCAGGGGTGTCGCTAGGGGGGTGCGGCCCGCATCGGGTGATTATACCCAGGGGTGTCGCTAGGGGGGGTGCGGCCCACATCGGGTGGTTATACCCAGGGGTGTCGCTAGGGGGTGCGGCCCGCATCGGGTGATTATACCCAGGGGTGTCGCGAGGGGGGGGGCGGCCCACATCGGGTGGTTATACCCAGGGGTGTCGCTAGGGGGGTGCGGCCCGCATCGGGTGGTTATACCCAGGGGTGTTGCGAGGGGGGTGCGGCCCGCATTGGTGGTTATACCCAGGGGTGTCGCTAGGGGGGTGCGGCCCGCATCGGGTGATTATACCCAGGGGTGTCGCTAGGGGGTGCGGCCCACATCGGGTGCTTATACCCAGGGGTGTCGCTAGAGGGTGCGGCCCGCATAGGGTGATTATACCCAGGGGTGTCGCTAGGGGGTGCGGCCCGCATAGGGTGATTATACCCAGGGGTGTCGCTAGGGGGTGCGGCCCGCATAGGGTGATTATACCCAGGGGTGTCGCGGGCCGAATCGGTTGGTTATACCCAGGGGTGTCGCTAGGGGGGTGCGGCCCGCATCAGGTGATTATACCCAGGGGTGTCGCTAGGGGGTGCGGCCCGCATCGGGTGGTTATACCCAGGGGTGTCGCTAGGGGGGGTGTAGCCCGCATCGGGTGATTATACCCAGGGGTGTCGCGAGGGGGGTGCGGCCCACATCGGGTGCTTATACCCAGGGGTGTCGCTAGGGGGGGTGCGGCCCACATCGGGTGATTATACCCAGGGGTGTCGCTAGGGGGTGCGGCCCACATCGGGTGATTATACCCAGGGGTGTCGCTAGGGGGGTGCGGCCCACATCGGGTGATTATACCCAGGGGTGTCGCTAGGGGGGTGCGGCCCACATCGGGTGATTATACCCAGGGGTGTCGCTAGGGGGGTGCGGCCCACATCGGGTGATTATACCCAGGGGTGTCGCTAGGGGGGTGCGGCCACATCGGGTGCTTATACCCAGGGGTGTCGCTAGGGGGGTGCGGCCCGCATCGGGTGCTTATACCCAGGGGTGTCGCTAGGGGGGTGCGGCCCACATCGGGTGCTTATACCCTCTTTTAATGTCTCTCACTGATGTTAACCCACAGGGCCGCTAGATGGTAAACGCTACACACGTGTCACGTAATGGTTTGTTTGCAGCAAGACATGGATAATTGACGAGTTGGGGCATAGAAGGAGGAGGAGCTGTTTTTTTAGTCTGTATCTAGGATTAAGACCTTCGTGTCGAAACGTCACTGACTTTGATGGAGTCTGCTGTACCCAAATAAAACCCTTTGCACTTTACTCCGCTGGAGGTCCTACCTTTCTTTTTTCCCCTTCTACAAGAGTCACACCCTCACCTCCTCGTTCTCGGCGGTCATGGCTGCAGGCTTGGCTTCATGTGCAAGTTGGCCATAGTCATTGGTCAGCTGGTTGGCCAACGTTCCCAGTTCATCGGGGTTGGTAGTGGACTTTGTCACCTGGAAAATGTAAAAGGATAACATGAGGTGACTAACGGCAGCAGTGACGCGTTAACTGGCCATTATCCTGTCCAACCGAGACCATGGTAAGAGTGGACGCAGTCCAAGCACATGCGGCTCCATTATTGACGTATGCTCCATGCCATGACACAGTGTGCGCACAGCTGGTACTCACCATTTCCTGCACAGTCACAGCGATTGCTTTCGCGGTCTTCACCATGGTGGTCTGATAATCTACAAAGGATCCTTCTGGTTCCCCTGCGGGCTCCTCGTCCAGCTGCAACACACAGAGAGGGGTGAGATGTGACAGAGGATCATTTCATTAGGTCAGAACGCCCTGCCTAGAAGTGGACACACCTTGTTAATGGCTTGAGTGATGGAGTCCACCATTCCTCCAACGGCTCCTGCTGCACTCGCCGCTTCATTCAGAGTCCCAGTGAGGTCATCCACAGCCTCGTGCATCATCTGGCCAGCTTCATCCAATGCTTCCTGCGTGTGAGCGGCCACCTGGAGAACAAATACTCTCAACAAACACACCTCTAAAGAGAAACAAAAGCATGTCCTGCTAAACCTACCAACAAGTGGCTACAAAAACATGGAAACGGCTTTGAAAGTGGACACAGGAGTCAAGTACCTCACATGAGGCACCAGCAGTGAAGCCCCGTGCCCTGACATGGTGCTGGTACTTTGCAGTAAAACTGGTGCCTACGCCGCAGCGCTCCCTGCAGGCCTGGACAGTTCGGTACCTTGGGGTTGCCGCCCGCTTCTTTGGCTGTGTACAGCATCTGCAGGGCAGACTCTGCCAGGGTCTTGGTTTGGTCCAGGAGGTTCATCTGCTGCTGGTGGTTGATGGTCTTGGAGGCGGCTCCAATAGCAGCGTGAGTCAGAGGCTCGAAGTACTGCGCCATCTGCGACACCTGAGAGACACGAGAGGATGGTGGTCATCTACGTACTGTTACAGGACCACATGGACGTATCATATCAGCCACTACCTTATGTCCGAGCTGAGAGGAATCTGCTCGCGCAGCGGCCGCCACCGGTCAATCAGATTGCTGATCTCCTGGACAGATGTCTGCATCTGAGTGTGCAAAGCCTGAGGAGAGACGGACGTGAGACGGACGTGAGACGGACGTGAGACGGACGTGAGACGGACGTGAGACGGACGTGAGACGGACGTGAGACGGACGTGAGACGGACGTGAGACGGACGTGAGACGGACGTGAGACACATGGACCATGTGAGGTCAGAGCTTTATATCCACAGTCTTGCCCCTTACCTCCTGGGAGATGCCCTCACGCGGCCCCAGCTGCTGACTGATGGCTTCCAGTGAGGCCTGGTCCAGCTCTCGCACGGCCTGATTCAGCAGCTCGATGGCCTGGTCACATTCCCGCTGCCCAGGGGCCTTGTCCCTGCCGGGAAAAGCTCAGCTTTAGAAAACCTGCCCAGCAGAGATAAGATACACAACCAGATCCATAGACCTCCTGCTTATGACAACGCACGGGTGATGCCGGTACGCTGCCCTGAGAGCGCACGGGTGATGCCGGTGCGCTGCCCTGAGGGCGCACGGGTGATGCCGGTGCGCTGCCCTGAGGGCGCACGGGTGATGCCGGTGCGCTGCCCTGAGGGCGCACGGGTGATGCCGGTGCGCTGCCCTGAGAGCGCACGGGTGATGCCGGTATGCTGCACTGAGAGCGCACGGGTGATGCGGTACACTGCCCTGAGGGCGCACGGGTGATGCCGGTACACTGCCCTGAGGGCACACAGGTGATGCCGGTACGCTGCCCTGAGGGCGCACGGGTGATGCCGGTACGCTGCCCTGAGGGCGCACGGGTGATGCCGGTACACTGCCCTGAGGGCGCACGGGTGATGCCGGTACACTGCCCTGAGGGCGCACGGGTGATGCCGGTACGCTGCCCTGAGGGTGCACGGGGATTCAAACAGCAAGTGTGGATTCATCAGGGAAGCTTCCTCTGCCGCTACGTGGCTGTCCCCTCTGAATGTCCCCCATACACACACGTCCCGGATAGCTGCACCACGTCCCCCCATACACACACATCCCGCATAGCTGCACCGCGTCCCCCCATACACACGTGTCCCGCATAGCTGCACCGCGTCCTGCATACACATGTGCCCACGCATAACTGTACACATACACATCACGTTCCAATCCAAATGTTAAGTAATTGTGATTGACAGATTAAAGACAACGAAGATAATGTTTCAGGAGCTGTTAATCAGATATTTATACCTTTCTGAGAGCAGGGTTACTGGAAGGCTAATCTGATCAGCAGATAGTAACAGACAATGATATTCTTGCATAATCCAAATTATACCAACATTCGGCACACAAGAGAGGACAAGGGGCCAATATGGATTGAGTCCTGCACCCTACAAAACATGCCTCCATGCCCATTCATCCAAAGTCCAAAATGACTTGTGTGACACACGTGTAAATGGGGTAATAATAAATCGGTAAGATGCTTCCACCACCCAAGTGGCTACTCCTCCTAAAAGAGGTACGACGCCTTCTAGAACTACACATATACGCAGTTCCGCAAACACCCACAGCCATGTTACATCATTACACATTGGTCCGTTTAGATGCAGTCACTGCTATCTCTGTTAGGGAATTGTACCCATGAGGAAGAGGTCTGTTAACTTTTCACTCTGCACACGTTCCTCAATGGAATGCCTGCCAAGCAACGTCAAGTTGCCATAGTGACGGACGGCACGCTCACGCCAAAATTGTGACATGAGAGGCGCAGACTCAAGGCAGCTGGCTGATGATGTATAGGGAATCTCGATGTTTTGAAACGTCATTACGCAGTGGCAGACAGATGTACATCTAGGACTGAGCTCTCCGTCTGGAGGGTTCATTACACGCGTAAGCAGAAGACTTCTGCCCCTCAGTGGAGTTGAATATAGGGACACCTGGCTCATGATGCTCCGCCTGGAGAAGGTTAGCGGCTATTGGACCATGAAAGCATGTGACCAAGTTGAATCTGGGTATTTATACCTGTACATTTGAATTGTGCACAATCTTGATAAAGCCTGCGTGAAAGGCGAAACGCGTCGAGTGTTCCATACTTTTAACAGTCATACCTAGGAGACATTTGTGGACCCCTACATCAAGAGGATATTCTTATTCTTTATAAAGCGCCAGCATATTCCGCAGCGCTGTACAATAGGCACAGCATAGACAGGGTTATAATACATTGAACAACATTTTGACAAACCAGTACAGGAGGAAACGGGGCCCTCTTCCCGTGCAGTTGGTGGGTGCAGTTTTTAAGAATTTGCCTTTGACAGTTGTTTAGGTTATTTTGGGGTTCTATTGATTGGATTGTGGTCCCCTTACCTTCATTCCATCTCTCTGGGCTCCTCCCTCGTAGGGCTACAGAATCTGCCCTGAGGGCAATGGAGGTACCTTTGTGTTGCATCTGCTTCATCACTTGCCAATCACACCGGCTAGTTACCAGACACCGCGCCTTCTCTATAATACTGTATTTGGGCCTATCTTGCACCGAGCCTGCTGACACCATACCCTAGCACTTTGTTTTTTCACATTATAGGGGTTTTTTTTTAACGTCTGTTTATCGTCACGTTTTCATTACAATAAAACTTGTTTCACGATTAATCGGGTCTGAGATCTGAGATCCCTCTATTGGTACCTTCGACACATCCGTCTGGACTGCCAGCTACCATCATACAGGCTGAAAAATCTGTGCGTCCATCAGGCTCAGCCTTTCACACCTCACCTGCTGCTGCTGATCCAAAAGAAGCAAAAAACCCCAGTCTGAAGCTTCGCCAATATGCAACATACTGGGAAACATTCCTTCTCGCCCCCAGATGGCGTCAGATTCTCCCCGGATCAAGAAGCTTTTACCCACATATCCTGTGTCTGCAGGAAGTCATCCAGTCGCTTAACCCTTAATATTCTGTGTCTGCAGGAAGCCATCCAGTCCCTGCTTAACCCTTATATTCTGTGTCTGCAGGAAGTCATCCAGTCGCTTAACCCTTAATATTCTGTGTCTGCAGGAAGCCATCCAGTCCCTGCTTAACCCTTAATATTCTGTGTCTGCAGGAAGTCATCCAGTCCCTGCTTAACCCTTAATATCCTGTGTCTGCAGGAAGTCATCCAGTCGCTGTTTAACCCTTAATATTCTGTGTCTGCAGGAATCATCCAGTCGCTGTTTAACCCTTAATATTCTGTGTCTGCAGGAAGTCATCCAGTCGCTGCTTAACCCTTAATATTCTGTGTCTGCAGGAAGTCATCCAGTCCCTGCTTAACCCTTAATATCCTGTGTGTGCAGGAAGTCATCCAGTCCCTGCTTAACCCTTAATATTCTGTGTCTGCAGGAATCATCCAGTCGCTGATTAACCCTTAATATTCTGTGTCTGCAGGAAGTCATCCAGTCCCTGCTTAACCCTTAATATCTGTGTCTGCAGGAAGTCATCCAGTCGCTGCTTAACCCTTAATATCCTGTGTCTGCAGGAAGTCATCCAGTCCTGCTTAACCCTTAATATTCTGTGTCTGCAGGAAGCATCCAGTCCCTGCTTAACCCTTAATATCTGTGTGTGCAGGAAGTCATCCAGTCGCTGCTTAACCCTTAATATTCCGTGTCTGCAGGAAGTCATCCAGTCGCTGCTTAACCCTTAATATCCTGTGTCTGCAGGAAGTCATCCAGTCGCTGTTTAACCCTTAATATTATGTGTCTGCAGGAAGTCATCCAGTCGCTGCTTAACCTTAATATTCTGTGTCTGCAGGAAGTCATCCAGTCGCTGCTTAACCTTAATATCTGTGTGTGCAGGAAGTCATCCAGTCCCTGCTTAACCCTTAATATTCTGTGTCTGCAGGAAGTCATCCAGTCGCTGCTTAACCTTAATATTCTGTGTCTGCGGGAAGTCATCCAGTCTCTGCTTAACCCTTAATATTCTGTGTCTGCAGGAAGTCATCCAGTCGCTGCTTAACCCTTAATATTATGTGTCTGCAGGAAGTCATCCAGTCCCTGCTTAACCCTTAATATTCTGTGTCTGCAGGAAGTCATCCAGTCGCTGTTTAACCCTTAATATTCCGTGTCTGCAGGAAGTCATCCAGTCCCTGCTTAACCCTTAATATCCTGTGTCTGCAGGAAGTCATCCAGTCCCTGCTTAACCCTTAATATTCTGTGTCTGCAGGAAGTCATCCAGTCGCTGCTTAACCCTTAATATTATGTGTCTGCAGGAAGTCATCCAGTCGCTGCTTAACCCTTAATATTCTGTGTCTGCAGGAAGTCATCCAGTCGCTGTTTAACCCTTAATATTCCGTGTCTGCAGGAAGTCATCCAGTCCCTGCTTAACCCTTAATATTCTGTGTCTGCAGGAAGTCATCCAGTCGCTGCTTACCCTTAATATCCTGTGTGTGCAGGAAGTCATCCAGTCGCTGCTTAACCCTTAATATTCCGTGTCTGCAGGAAGTCATCCAGTCGCTGCTTAACCTTAATATCCTGTGTCTGCAGGAAGTCATCCAGTCGCTGTTTACCCTTAATATTCTGTGTCTGCAGGAAGTCATCCAGTCGCTGCTTAACCCTTAATATTATGTGTCTGCAGGAAGTCATCCAGTCGCTGCTTAACCCTTAATATTCTGTGTCTGCAGGAAGTCATCCAGTCCTGCTTAACCCTTAATATCCTGTGTGTGCAGGAAGTCATCCAGTCGCTGCTTAACCCTTAATATTATGTGTCTGCAGGAAGTCATCCAGTCGCTGCTTAACCCTTAATATCCTGTGTGTGCAGGAAGTCATCCAGTCGCTGTTTAACCCTTAATATTCTGTGTCTGCAGGAAGTCATCCAGTCGCTGCTTAACCCTTAATATTATGTGTCTGCAGGAAGTCATCCAGTCGCTGCTTAACCCTTAATATTCTGTGTCTGCGGGAAGTCATCCAGTCTCTGCTTAACCCTTAATATTCTGTGTCTGCAGGAAGTCATCCAGTCGCTGCTTAACCCTTAATATTATGTGTCTGCAGGAAGTCATCCAGTCGCTGCTTAACCCTTAATATTCTGTGTCTGCAGGAAGTCATCCAGTCGCTGTTTAACCCTTAATATTCCGTGTCTGCAGGAAGTCATCCAGTCCCTGCTTAACCCTTAATATTATGTGTCTGCAGGAAGTCATCCAGTCGCTGTTTAACCCTTAATATCCTGTGTCTGCAGGAAGTCAACCAGTCGCTGCTTAACCCTTAATATTCTGTGTCTGCAGGAAGTCATCCAGTCCCTGCTTAACCCTTAATATTCTGTGTCTGCAGGAAGTCATCCAGTCGCTGCTTAACCCTTAATATCCTGTGTGTGCAGGAAGTCATCCAGTCGCTGCTTAACCCTTAATATTCCGTGTCTGCAGGAAGTCATCCAGTCGCTGCTTAACCCTTAATATCCTGTGTCTGCAGGAAGTCATCCAGTCGCTGTTTAACCCTTAATATTCTGTGTCTGCAGGAAGTCATCCAGTCGCTGCTTAACCCTTAATATTATGTGTCTGCAGGAAGTCATCCAGTCGCTGCTTAACCCTTAATATTCTGTGTCTGCAGGAAGTCATCCAGTCCCTGCTTAACCCTTAATATCCTGTGTGTGCAGGAAGTCATCCAGTCGCTGCTTAACCCTTAATATTATGTGTCTGCAGGAAGTCATCCAGTCGCTGCTTAACCCTTAATATCCTGTGTGTGCAGGAAGTCATCCAGTCGCTGTTTAACCCTTAATATTCCGTGTCTGCAGGAAGTCATCCAGTCGCTGCTTAACCCTTAATATTCTGTGTCTGCAGGAAGTCATCCAGTCGCTGATTAACCCTTAATATTCTGTGTCTGCAGGAAGTCATCCAGTCCCTGCTTAACCCTTAATATTCTGTGTCTGCAGGAAGTCATCCAGTCGCTGTTTAACCCTTAATATCCTGTGTCTGCAGGAAGTCATCCAGTCCCTGCTTAACCCTTAATATTCTGTGTCTGCAGGAAGTCATCCAGTCGCTGCTTAACCCTTAATATCCTGTGTGTGCAGAAAGTCATCCAGTCGCTGCTTAACCCTTAATATTATGTGTCTGCAGGAAGTCATCCAGTCGCTGCTTAACCCTTAATATTCTGTGTCTGCAGGAAGTCATCCAGTCCCTGCTTAACCCTTAATATCCTGTGTGTGCAGGAAGTCATCCAGTCCCTGCTTAACCCTTAATATTCTGTGTCTGCAGGAAGTCATCCAGTCGCTTCTTAACCCTTAATATTCTGTGTCTGCAGGAAGTCATCCAGTCGCTGTTTAACCCTTAATATCCTGTGTCTGCAGGAAGTCATCCAGTCCCTGCTTAACCCTTAATATCCTGTGTCTGCAGGAAGTCATCAAGTCGCTGTTTAACCCTTAATATCCTGTGTCTGCAGGAAGTCATCCAGTCCCTGCTTAACCCTTAATATTTGTGTCTGCAGGAAGTCATCCAGTCTCTGCTTAACCCTTAATATTCTGTGTCTGCAGGAAGTCATCCAGTCATTTAACCTTAATATTCTGTGTCTGCAGGAAGTCATCAGTCGCTGCTTAACCTTAATATTCTGTGTCTGCAGGAAGTCATCCAGTCGCTGCTAACCCTTAATATCCTGTGTCTGCAGGAAGTCATCCAGTCCCTGCTTAACCCTTAATATCCTGTGTTGCAGGAAGTCATCCAGTCCCTGCTTAACCCTTAATATTCCTGTGTCTGCAGGAAGTCATCCAGTTCCTGTTTAACCCTTAATATTCTGTGTCTGCAGGAGTCATCCAGTCGCTGTTTAACCCTTAATATTCTGTGTCTGCAGGAAGTCATTCCAGTCGCTGTTAACCCTTAATATTCTGTGTCTGCAGGAAGTCATCAGTCGCTGTTTAACCCTTAATATTCTGTGTCTGCAGGAGTCATCCAGTCCCTGCTTAACCCTTAATATCCTGTGTCTGCAGGAAGTCATCCAGTCGCTGATTAACCCTTAATATCCTGTGTGTGCAGAAGTCATCCAGTCGTGCTTAACCCTTAATATTCTGTGTCTGCAGGAAGTCATCCAGTCGCTGCTTAACCCTTAATATCCTGTGTGTGCAGGAAGTCATCCAGTCCCTGCTTAACCCTTAATATTCTGTGTCTGCAGGAAGTCATCCAGTCGCTGCTTAACCCTTAATATCCTGTGTGTGCAGGAAGTCATCCAGTCCCTGCTTAACCCTTAATATTCTGTGTCTGCAGGAAGTCATCCAGTCGCTGCTTAACCCTTAATATTCTGTGTCTGCGGGAAGTCATCCAGTCTCTGCTTAACCCTTAATATTCTGTGTCTGCAGGAAGTCATCCAGTCGCTGCTTAACCCTTAATATCCTGTGTCTGCAGGAAGTCATCCAGTCCCTGCTTAACCCTTAATATTCTGTGTCTGCAGGAAGTCATCCAGTCTCTGTTTAACCCTTAATATTCTGTGTCTGCAGGAAGTCATCCAGTCCCTGCTTAACCCTTAATATCCTGTGTCTGCAGGAAGTCATCCAGGCGCTGTTTAACCCTTAATATTCTGTGTCTGCAGGAAGTCATCCAGTCCCTGCTTAACCCTTAATATTCTGTGTCTGCAGGAAGTCATCCAGTCGCTGATTAACCCTTAATATCCTGTGTCTGCAGGAAGTCATCCAGCCGCTGCTTAACCCTTAATATTCTGTGTATATAAAGTTATCAGACCCCTCTGAGACCCCAATATATAAAGTTATCAGCCCTCTGAGGCCCCGTATATATTTATATAAAGTTATCAAACCCCTCTGAGGCCCCGTATATATTTATATAAAGTTATCAGATCCCTCTGAGGCCTCGTATATATTTATATAAGTTATCAGACCCCTCTGAGCCCCGTATATATTTATATAAAGTTATCAGATCCCTCTGAGGCTCCGCATATATTTATATAAAGTTATCAGAGCCCTCTGAGGCCCCATATTATATTTATATAAAGTTATCAGACCCCTCTGAGGCCCATATATATTTATATAAAGTTATCAGAACCCTCTGAGGCCCCGTATATATATTTATATAAAGTTATCAGATCCCTCTGAGGCCTCGTATATATTTATATAAAGTTATCAGACCCCTCTGAGGCCCCGTATATATTTATATAAAGTTATCAGATCCCTCTGAGGCTCCACATATATTTATATAAAGTTATCAGAGCCCTCTGAGGCCCCATATATATATTTATATAAAGTTATCAGACCCCTCTGAGGCCCCATATATATATATTTATATAAAGTTATCAGACCCCTCTGAGGCCCCATATATATATTTATATAAAGTTATCAGATCCCTCTGAGGCCCCATATATATATTTATATAAAGTTATCAGACCCCTCTGAGGCCCCATATATATATTTATATAAAGTTATCAGACCCCTCTGAGGCCCTGTATATATTTATATAAGGTTATAAGACCCCTCTGAGGCCCCATATATATATTTATATAAAGTTATCTGTCCCCTCGAGGCCCCGTATATATTTATATAAAGTTATCAGACCCCTCTGAGGCCCCGTATATATTTATATAAAGTTATCAGACCCCTCTGAGGCTCCGCATATATTTATATAAAGTTATCATACCCCTCTGAGGCCCCATATATATTTATATAAAGTTATCAGATCCCTCTGAGGCCCCATATATATATTTATATAAAGTTATCAGACCCCTCTGAGGCCCCATATATATATTTATATAAAGTTATCAGACCCCTCTGAGGCCCCATATATATATTTATATAAGGTTATAAGACCCCTCTGAGGCCCCATATATATATTTATATAAAGTTATAAGACCCCTCTGAGGCCCCATATATATATTTATATAAAGTTATCAGATTCCTCTGAGGCCGTTTCTCTAAACCAGTTTAATCTGGTTAGTTTTTCCTCATAAATTAACATTTCCATTCCCCACATTTAGTTGCCGTCTCCGCACGTTGCAGTGAAACACATTGCGTGCCGGGGCGCCGCTCACCTCATGTTGGTGATGAGTTTTTTGATGGAATCTGACACTGTGCGCGAGTGTCCGGCCAGCACAGACCACTGCGGAGGATCTTTGGGGTTGACGGCCAGAGAGCGAGCCGTCTGGATGAGGCCGGAGGAGCTTTCCAGCATGATCTTGGCTGAGGAGAGAATGGGCTCCATCGCTCGCACGCCCTGACGGAGAATAGGCAGGGAATAAGGAAAGGATGTGAATGAGGAGCGAGGTGACCAGCAGAGGACAACCGCCACAGCAATGCACTCACCTCGGGAGAGATCTGAGCGGGGACGCTGGCAAACTCTGGATTAGAAGCAAAAGCAGTGAGGTTCTCCACAGCATGAATGAGCGGCACGGTGGCATCGCGGCATTTCATCCTATTCTGGTCATTAAACGCTCCGTCTAAAGCCTGAAACAAGAGACATCATAGACACCATTATCATCCCACTCCCTGTTTGACCCCACCACGGCATGCCCTACCTGCCAATCTGACCCCCCAACATGCCCTGCCTGCCCATCTGACCCCAACATGCCCTACCTGCCAATCTGACCCCCCCAACATGCCCTGCCTGCCCATCTGACCCCAACATGCCCTGCCTGCCCATCTGACCCCCATAACATGCCCTACCTGCCCATCTGACCCCCAACATGCCCTACCTGCCCATCTGACCCCCCAACATGCCCTACCTGCCAATCTGACCCCAACATGCCCTGCCTGCCCATCTGACCCCCCAACATGCCCTACCTGCCAATCTGACCCCCAACATGCCCTGCCTGCCCATCTGACCCCCCAACATGCCCTACCTGCCCATCTGACCCCCAACATGCCCTGCCTGCCCATCTGACCCCCCAACATGCCCTACCTGCCAATCTGACCCCCCAACATGCCCTGCCTGCCCATCTGACCCCCCAACATGCCCTACCTGCCAATCTGACCCCCAACATGCCCTGCCTGCCCATCTGACCCCCCAACATGCCCTACCTGCCAATCTGACCCCCCAACATGCCCTGCCTGCCCATCTGACCCCCCAACATGCCCTGCCTGCCCATCTGACCCCCAACATGCCCTGCCTGCCCATCTGACCCCCCAACATGCCCTGCCTGCCCATCTGACCCCCCAACATGCCCTGCCTGCCCATCTGACCCCCCAACATGCCCTGCCTGCCCATGACCCCCCAACATGCCCTACCTGCCCATCTGACCCCAACATGCCCTGCCTGCCATCTGACCCCCCAACATGCCCTACCTGCCCATCTGACCCCAACATGCCCTGCCTGCCCATCTGACCCCCCAACATGCCCTGCCTGCCAATCTGAGCCCCCAACATGCCCTGCCTGCCCATCTGACCCCCCAACATGCCCTGCCTGCCCATCTGACCCCCCAACATGCCCTGCCTGCCCATCTGACCCCCCAGCGTGTCCTACCCACACCGAGCCCCCCACATGCCCTGCCTGCCCATCTGACCCCCTCAGCATGTTCTACCCACACCCTGAGCCCCCAACATGCCCTGCCTGCCCATCTGACCCCAACATGCCCATCTGACCCCAACATGCCATGCCTGCCCATCTGACCCCCCCAACATGCCCTGCCTGCCCATCTGACCCCAACATGCCCTACCTGCCCATCTGACCCCAACATGCCCTGTCTGCCCATCTGACCCCCCCAGCGTGTCCTACCCACACCGAGCCCCACCATGCCCTGCCTGCCCATCTGACCCCAACATGCCCTGCCTGCCCATCTGACCCCCAATATGCCCTGCCTGCCCATCTGACCCCCCAACATGCCCTGCCTGCCCATCTGACCACCCCAGCGTGTCCTACCCACACCCTGAGCCCCAACATGCCCTGCGTGCCCATCTGACCCCCTAACATGCCCTGCCTGCCCATCTGACCCCCCCAGCGTGTCCTACCCACACCCTGAGCCCCAACATGCCCTGCCTGCCCATGTGACCCCCCTCAGCGTGTCTACCCACACCCTGAGCCCCCAACATGCCCATCTGACCCCAACATGCCCTGCCTGCCCATCTGACCCCCCCAACATGCCCTACCTGCCCATCTGACCCCCAACATGCCCTGCCTGCCCATCTGACCCCCCAACATGCCCTGCCTGCCCATCTGACCCCCCAACATGCCCATCTGACCCCAACATGCCCTGCCTGCCCATCTGACCCCCCAACATGCCCTACCTGCCCATCTGACCCCAACATGCCCTGCCTGCCCATCTGACCCCCCCCTCAGCATGTCCTACCCACCACCCTGAGCCCCCAACATGCCCTGCCTGCCCATCTGACCCCCTCAGCGTGTCCTACCCACACCCTGAGCCCAACATGCCCTGCCTGCGCTTCTGACCCCCCAACATGCCCTGCCTGCCCATCTGACCCCCAGCGTGTCCTACCCACACCCTGAGCCCCCAACATGCCCTGCCTGCCCATCTGACCCCCAACATGCCGTGCCTGCCCATCTGACCCCAACATGCCCTGCCTATCTGACCCCCTAACATGCCCTGCCTGCCCATCTGACCACCCCAGCGTGTCCTACCCACACCCTGAGCCCCCAACATGCCCTGCCTGCCCATCTGACCCCAACATGCCCTGCCTGCCCATCTGACCCCCTAACATGCCCTGCCTGCCCATCTGACCCCCCAGCGTGTCCTACCCACACCACGCCCCCAACATGCCCTGCCTGCCCATCTGACCCCCCCAGCGTGTCCTACCTACACCCTGTGCCCCCAACATATCCTGCCTGGGCATCTGAACCCCCAGCGTCTCCTATCTACACCCTGAGCCCCCAAAATGCTCTGTCCATCCCGTCAACCTTTAATGCTTCATCCTACACACCCCCCCCCCAACGTGACCGGGCACCTTCCATCCCCAATCTCTCCAGACAATTCTACTCGTTCTCGTCTTTTTCACATTCCATTAAACACACACGGTGCTGTGGATAAAGTAAGTGAACCCTTGGATGTAATAGCTAGTGGATCCTCCTTCGGCAGCTTGACGTTTCCGGTGGCAGCAGATCAGACCGGCACAGCGGTCAGGAGGGATTTTGGGAGGCTCCTCCTTAGGCCTGGGGCAGACGAGCGTGGAAGGAACATTCGTGAGAGTAACGCGGCCGCTGAGCGCACTCTATGCTTCCTAGCGCATCAACAGAGCGATTCTCTAGGCGGACGCTTGTGCGTGCGCAGTTCATGCGCGCACAAGCGTGTGACTGGCGCCCATCGCAGCCTCACTTGGCTGCGATGGGCGCTGGAAAGTACGGACGCATGGGCACACTAGGAGCACTCGTGTGCCCCCGGCCTTACAAATCAGCTTCAGTTCAGCCATGTCCTTAGGAAGTTTGCTGTGAGCCACTCGGAGGTGATTCCATGGCATCGCTATGAGGTTACAGTGTGCCCTCTGACCAGGCTGCTCCAAAAAGGACAAGTTTCTCTTTATGAAGCCATTCTGTAACAGATTTACATCCATGTTTAGGATCGTTGTGCTGCTGCTGCGTCCTCCCCTGAGCGGCAGCGGGTGCACGGTCGCCCCCATATTATTCTGTACGAGATCCGGATAAACCTGGGAATTTATTTAACCCTCGCTGAGACCAAGTGGTCTGGGCAACGGAGCAAACCAACCCAAATCATGGTTCTCCCTCCACCATACTGTCCCGCAGGGATGGCATTTCCATGTTGGTATGTGATGTCCTGCCATAGGGGGACAGTCTGAGTTTGTCACATGTCCTCTGTCGGTTTGTGTCGGCCGGAGTTAAGGCAGCAGCTTCTCTTTGTGGCAATTTATTAGAAGTTACATTTATTTCTATCCACCGTATCGAGCTTCTAAGCGGTTCCCTTTCACACCATACATAGGGCTGCGTGTTCTTCTCAAAACACCTCACTCTTGGGGTCATCGGTCACAGAACGTTTTCCTGGTGGTGTTGTGGAGTGGCACCACGGTCTTTGGCAGACTTCAGGTGGAGCACTTCTTGGTTTTGGAAGCAGTGGCTCTCTTGGTGGCGGCTGCCACGGTCACCACGGTCTTTGGCAGACTTCAGGTGGAGCACTTCTTGGTTTTGGAAGCAGTGGCTCTCTTGGTGGCGGCTGCCACGGTCACCACGGTCTTTGGCAGACTTCAGGTGGAGCACTTCTTGGTTTTGGAAGCAGTGACTGCCACGGTCACCGTTTCCGTATATTAGACTCCTGCACAGAGAAGACACTCCATTCCAGTGACGACTTCTTCCAGGCTTTAGTCGTCGCTCGTGGGTTCGTTGTCAGCTCATTGAGCATCAGGCAGTGCGGCCCTTTGAGTCGTCTCGTTTGGACGGTCACTTCTAGCGAGAGCTGCCTCCGCAATAAAAAATAAATAAATGCAAAAATGAATCTAAAAAAGTAACAAAAAGGGAAGTAGCCGGCCCTGACCACCAGATCTTAATACAGGGCTCACAATCTCCAGTCGCCTGTTCGCATTTGGCGAGTGGATTAATTATTTTGTGTTGCGCTGCGCATTCCAGTGGCGTCGGCCATGGTGTTTCCTTTTGGTTTTTTTTTTAGGCCCTGCCATAGAATCCAAAATGGCAGCCGGCGGCCCCCTCTGATGATGTCAGCGAGGCCGTGCCAGTTGTCTGCCGCATCATCTGCCAGTGACAGACGCACTGGGCCAGAGAAGCCAGCTGCTCCCAGCCACCTTGCGCCCTGGGGGGGGGGGTGTGGACAACTCATTGCAGAAGGCACAGGGGTCTCAAGGCTGCTGTATCTCCTCTCTACCCCTCTGCCAGTGAGCGATGCGGGGAGCAGCTGCTTTCCCTCACCCAGCGTCTGCCAGGGGGTAGAGAGGAGCTTCCCTGCCTCCTTGTTTTGCTCACACTGGGGTCTGATGTCTTGGTATGACCCCAAGAACACCATTCCCCACCATCAAACATGGAGGAGGAAACATTATGCTTTGGGAGTGTTTTTCTGCCAAGGGGACAGGACAACTTCCCCGCATCAAAAAAGGGACGATGGACGCAGCCATGTACCATCAAATCTTGGATGAGAACCTCAGGAAATCCCGGTCGCTGAGGAAATTAAGTACAAGCACCTTACCTGTAACACACTATGGAAATGGGCCAAACCCGGGTTATTCCTACCATCGCCTCTGCTGTGGAAGCCACCATGTCCCCCTCATCCTCCACAAACCCCGCGGAGGCATTCATGGCAGCACTTGCAACTTTTTCAATGAATCTCGATTCCACCAGGCTTAGAGTTTTAAATGCTGATGTTACCAGCTCACCTACCTCTGCCGCGTCGGCAAATTACCTGCCCATTTAACCCAATCTAGATAATGAGGTCCCGGGTACCTCTAAAGAGGGAGAAGGGGATCTCCCAAAACACAGTGCCAGAAAATGAACCTCCAAAACCAAAAATAAAATACAAAATTTGCATGGACTGCTAATAGAGGGGACGTGGGTCCCCAATAATACACAATTTATTGCGGGTGTAAATCAAACATACGAAAAAACCCACATAGATTGAGGTATATTGTATGTGGAGAGAATATAACGCAGCGTGTAATAAGTGGAGAGAATATAACGCAGCGTGTAATAAGTGGAGAGAATATAACGCAGCGTGTAATAAGTGGAGAGAATATAACGCAGCGTGTAATAAGTGGAGAGAATATAACGCAGCGTGTAATAAGTGGAGAGAATATAACGCAGCGTGTAATGATAGGTGGAGAGAATATAACGCAGCGTGTAATAAGTGGAGAGAATATAACGCACCGTGTAATAAGTGGAGAGAATATAACGCAGCGTGTAATAAGTGGAGAGAATATAACGCAGCGTGTAATAAGTGGAGAGAATATAACGCAGCGTGTAATAAGTGGAGAGAATATAACGCAGCGTGTAATAAGTGGAGAGAATATAACGCAGCGTGTAATAAGTGGAGAGAATATAACGCAGCGTGTAATAAGTGGAGAGAATATAACGCAGCGTGTAATGATAAGTGGAGAGAATATAACGCAGCATGTAATGATAGGTGGAGAGAATATAACGCAGCGTGTAATGATAAGTGGAGAGAATAGAACGCAGCGTGTAATAAGTGGAGAGAATATAACGCAGCGTGTAATGATAAGCGGAGAGAATATAATGCAGCGTGTAATGTTAAGTGGAGAGAATATAATGCAGCGTGTAATGATAAGTGGAGAGAATATAACGCAGCGTGTAATGATAGGTGGAGAGAATATAACGCAGCGTGTAATGATAGGCGGAGAATAAACGCAGGCATGTAATGATAGGTGGAGAGAATATAATGCAGCGTGTAAGTTAAGTGGAGAGAATTATAACGCAGCGTGATGAATGATAGGTGGACGAGAATATAACGCAGCGTGTAATGATAGGTGTGGAGAGAATATAACGCAGCGTGTAATAAGTGGAGAGCGAATATAACGCAGCGTGTAATGATAAGTGGAAGAATAGAACGCAGCGTGTAATAAGTGGAGGAGAATATAACGCAGCATGTAATGATAGGTGGAGAGAATATAACGTAGCGTGTAATGATAGGTGGAGAGAATATAATGCAGCGTGTAATGTTAAGTGGAGAGAATATAATGCAGCGTGTAATGATAAGTGGAGAGAATATAACGCAGCGTGTAATGATAGGTGGAGAGAATATAACGCAGCGTGTAATGATAGGTGGAGAGAATATAACGCAGCGTGTAATGATAGGTGGAGAGAATATAATGCAGCGTGTAATGTTAAGTGGAGAGAATATAACGCAGCGTGTAATGATAGGTGGAGAGGAAATAACGTAGCGTGTAATGATAGGTGAGAGAATATAATGCAGCGTGTAATGTTAAGTGGAGAGAGATATAACGCAGCGCGTGTAATGATAGGTGGAGAGAATATAACGCAGCGTGTAATGATAGGTGGAGAGAATATAACGCAGCGTGTAATGATAAGTGGAGAGAATATAACGCAGCGTGTAATGATAGGTGGAGAGAATATAACGCAGCGTGTAATGATAGGTGGAGAGAATATAACGCAGCGTGTAATGATAAGTGGAGAGAATAGAACGCAGCGTGTAATAAGTGGAGAGAATAGAACGCAGCATGTAATGATAGGTGGAGAGAATATAACGCAGCGTGTAATGATAAGTGGAGAGAATATAACGCAGCGTGTAATAAGTGGAGAGAATAGAACGCAGCGTGTAATGATAAGTGGAGAGAATAGAACGCAGCGTGTAATGATAGGTGGAGAGAATATAATGCAGCGTGTAATGTTAAGTGGAGAGAATATAACGCAGCGTGTAATGATAGGTGGAGAGAATATAACGTAGCGTGTAATGATAGGTGGAGAGAATATAATGCAGCGTGTAATGTTAAGTGGAGAGAATATAATGCAGCGTGTAATGATAAGTGGAGAGAATAGAACGCAGTGTGTAATAGGTGGAGAGAATATAACGCAGCATGTAATGATAGGTGGAGAGAATATAACGCAGCGTGTAATGATAGGTGGAGAGAATATAACGCACCGTGTAATAAGTGGAGAGAATATAACGCAGCGTGTAATGATAGGTGGAGAGAATACAACGCACCGCGTAATAAGTGGAGAGAATAAAACGCAGCATGTGATCAGTGGAGAGAATATAACGCAGTGTGTAATGATAGGTGGAGAGAATACAACGCACCGCGTAATAAGTGGAGAGAATATAACGCAGCATGTAATGATAGGTGGAGAGAATATAACGCAGCGTGTAATGATAGGTGGAGAGAATATAACGCAGCGTGTAATGATAGGTGGAGAGAATATAACGCAGCGTGTAATGATAAGTGGAGAGAATATAACGCAGCGTGTAATGATAGGTGGAGAGAATATAACACAGCGTGTAATGATAGGTGGAGAGAATATAACGCAGCGTGTAATGATAGGTGGAGAGAATACAACGCACCGTGTAATAAGTGGAGAGAATATAACGCAGCATGTAATGATAAGTGGAGAGAATATAACGCACCGTGTAATAAGTGGAGAGAATATAACGCAGCATGTAATGATAAGTGGAGAGAATATAACGCAGTGTGTAATAATAGGTGGAGAGAATATAACGCAGCATGTAATGATAGGTGGAGAGAATATAACGCAGCGTGTAATGATAGGTGGAGAGAATATAACGCAGCATGTAATGATAGGTGGAGAGAATATAACGCACCGTGTACTAAGTGGAGAGAATATAACGCACCGTGTAATAAGTGGTGAGAATATAACGCACCGTGTAATAAGTGGTGAGAATATAACGCACCGTGTAATAAGTGGAGAGAATATAACGCAGCGTGTAATGATAGGTGGAGAGAATACAACGCACCGCGTAATGAAGTGGAGAGAATATAACGCAGCATGTGATAAGGTGGAGAGAATATAACGCAGTGTGTAATGATAAGGTGGAGAGAATATAACGCAGCGTGTAATGATAGGTGGAGAGAATATAACGCACCGTGTAATAAGTGGAGAGAATATAACGCAGTGTGTAATGATAGGGGGAAGAAAATAACGCAGCGTGTAATGATAAGGTGGAGAGAATATAACGCAGCGTGTAATGATAGGTGGAGAGAATATAACGCAGCGTGTAATGATAGGTGGAGAGAAAATAACGCAGCGTGTAATGATAGGTGGAGAGAATAAACGCACCGTGTAATAAGGTGGAGAGAATATAACGCACCGTAATAAGTGGAGAGAATATAACGCAGCATGTAATGATAAGTGGAGAGAATATAACGCAGTGTGTAATAATAGGTGGAGAGAATATAACGCAGCGTGTAATGATAGGTGAGAGAAAATATACGCAGCGTGTAATGATAGGTGGAGAGAATATAACAGCGTGTAATGATAGGTGGAGAGAATATAATGCAGCGTGTAATGATAGGTGGAGAGAATATAACAGCGTGTAATGAAGTGGAGAGAATATAACGCAGCGTGTAATGATAGGTGGAGAGAATATAATGCAGCGTGTAATGATAAGTGGAGAGAATATAACGCAGAGTGTAATGATAAGTGGAGAGAATATACGCAGCGTGTAATGATAGGTGGAGAGAATATAACGCAGCGTGTAATAAGTGGAGAGAATATAACGCAGCGTGTAATGATAGGTGGAGAGAATATAACGCAGCGTGTAATGATAGGTGGAGAGAATATAACGCAGAGTGTAATGATAAGTGGAGAGAATATAACGCAGCGTGTAATGATAGGTGGAGAGAATATAACGCACCGTGTAGTAAGTGGAGAGAATATAACGCAGCGTGTAATGATAGGTGGAGAGAATATAACGCACCGTGTAATAAGTGGAGAGAATATAACGCAGCGTGTAATGATAGGGGGAGAGAAAATAACGCAGCGTGTAATGATAGGTGGAGAGAATATAACGCAGCGTGTAATGATAAGTGGAGAGAATATAACGCAGCGTGTAATGATAGGTGGAGAGAATATAACGCAGCGTGTAATGATAGGTGGAGAGAATATAACGCAGCGTGTAATGATAGGTGGAGAGAATATAACGCAGCGTGTAATGATAGGTGGAGAGAATATAACGCAGCGTGTAATGATAGGTGGAGAGAATATAACGCAGTGTGTAATAAGTGGAGAGAATATAACGCAGCGTGTAATGATAGGTGGAGAGAATATAACGCAGCGTGTAATAAGTGGAGAGAATATAACGCAGCGTGTAATGATAGGTGGAGAGAATATAACGCAGCGTGTAATGATAGGTGGAGAGAATATAACGCAGCGTGTAATGATAGGTGGAGAGAATACAACGCACCGTGTAATAAGTGGAGAGAATATAACGCAGCATGTAATAAGTGGAGAGAATATAACGCAGTGTGTAATGATAAGTGGAGAGAATATAACGCAGCGTGTAATGATAGGTGGAGAGAATATAACGCAGCGTGTAATGATAGGTGGAGAGAATATAACGCAGTGTGTAATAAGGTGGAGAGAATATAACGCAGCGTGTAATGATAGGTGGAGAGAATATAACGCAGCGTGTAAGGATAGGCGGAGAAGAATATAACGCACGTGTAATGATAGGTGGAGAGAATATAACGCAGCGTGTAATGATAGATGGGAGAATATAACGCAATCGTGTAAATGATAGGTGGAAGAATACTCAGCACCGTGGAATAAAGTGGAGAGAATATAACGCAGCAGTAATAAGTGAGAGAATATAACGCAGCCGTGTAATGATAAGTGGAGAGAATATAACGCGGCGGTGTAATATAGTGTGGAGAGAATATAAAGCGTGTAATGATGGTGGAGAGAATATAACTGTCACGGATGGCCCAGCACCTCAGCCAGGGGCGGTGCAGTGACAGTGGGGACATGGAACTTGGGTGGTGGCACGCACCCCGTTTACCAGTTTTTATTTAGATGTGACATTGTGTGGTGTTAATAAAGTGTTTTCCCGTTGGTTATGGTGTAATGTATTTTCCCCCTGTGTTGCCTTGCTCGCCGCCATTTTCCGACCTTGTGGCGGCAGTTGGAATTTCGATTCGGAAAATGGCCGATTCGAAACCATCCGGTTCGATCGTAAAATGGCCGATTCGGACCATCCGGTCCGAATTGGCGACTCCCTGAAGGCTAAGGGCCAATGGGTCCTGGGAGGAGGGCGGGCAAGGAGTCCCATTGTATTCTAATTATGATAAGAAGTAATAAAAGCCTGTACTGTAAACAATAAACCCAGTTCCTGCAGTGCATTCAGCTTTGTCTGGTGTGGCTTGATTCTCCGCCGTATTTCGGATCTGAGTGTCCCCCGCGGCCTCAGAGTACGGTGCCCATCCGATCCGAATCGAGCGCGCCGACCCTGCATCGAGCATCAGGGCCGAGGCGCTGCTCAGGAATATTCGATCGGAGAAGTACAGCGATCCGAACCGAACGGCCCCGCCGGGAGCCGCGCATCGACAGTTGCGGTAAGGCCCGAACTTCCCACTGGTCCCACCAGATCCGAAGCACCCTCCCCTATCGATCCGAAGCACCCTTCCCTACCGATCCGAAGCCTCTCCAGTTCCGATCCGACCGCCAACCCTTCCCGACTCGAATCACCACCGCTCAAGATCCGAAGAGACACCCGCCCCCGGATCGGAAACGTTTCCCACCTAAGAACCGAAACGTTTCCCCATAAAGATCCGAATCTCCTCCGCGGCCACTAGGGCTGATTCCCGCAGGCGTCCCACACTCGCCAGGACAAGGAACCAGTTGCTCGGGAACGCTGAGTGCTGTATGGCTCAGTGGTCGGACTGGTTCCAGGCAGGGGTCCCCTCCACCGCCCGCTAACCCTACCCTAGGGTCACGCCAGGCCGCACGAGACGCCGAGTGGGCGCCACTCGGTAGTCGGGCCAGCGGTAAGCGACGGGGTCACGCAGATTGAGCACACCCGCAGGCGGAACAACATCTCCATTCCGTCATAATAACGCAGCGTGTAATGATAAGTGGAGAGAATATAACAGCGTGTAATGATAGGTGGAGAAGAATATAACGCAGCGTGTAATGATAGGTGGAGAGAATATAACAGCGTGTAATGATAGGTGGAGAGAATATAACGCAGCGTGTAATGATAGGTGGAGAGAATCACCCGCCGCTCTGTCTCTGCCGCTCCCCTCTGCGAGTCCCTTCACTGGCTCCCCATCCACTGCAGAATTAGTTCAAAATCCTTATCCTTACCTACAAAACCCTCACTAACTCAGCTCCCCACTACCTGTCCTCACTAATCACCAAATACACCCCAGCCCGCTCCCTAAGGTCAAACAGTGACCTGCGCCTAGCTTCTCCCCGCATCACCTCTTCCCATGATAGACTGCAGGATTTCTCACGCGCAGCCCCACTCTCTGGAACGCTCTCCCTCGTACTGTCAGACTTTCCCCTAACTTCTCTTCCTTCAAACGCTCCCTTAAAACATTCCTATTTAGGGAAGCCACCACCCAACTCACTGACGCAACCATCAATCACTCTCACCTTACAGTCCTCTCCTCCTGTTTCCAACCCCAACCCTCCCAGATTGTGAGTTCCTACGGGAATAGGGCCTCATCTCCTCCTGTACTGTTTGTCAAATGTTGTTCAATGTATTGTAACCCTGTCTATACTGTGCTTATTGTACAGCGCTGCGGAATATGCTGGCGCTTTATAAATTAATAATAATAATAATAATAATAACGCAGCATGTAATGATAGGTGGAGAGAATATAACGCAGCGTGTAATGATAGGTGGAGAGAATATAACGCAGCGTGTAATGATAGGTGGAGAGAATATAACGCAGCGTGTAATGATATGTGGAGAGAATATAACGCAGCGTGTAATAAGTGGAGAGAATATAACGCAGCGTGTAATGATAGGAGGAGAAATAACGCAGCGTGTAATGATAGGTGGAGAGAATACAACGCACCGTGTAATAAGTGGAGAGAATATAACGCAGCATGTAATAAGTGGAGAGAATATAACGCAGCGTGTAATAAGTGGAGAGAATATAACGCAGCGTGTAATGATAGGTGGAGAGAATATAACGCAGCGTGTAATGATAGGTGGAGAGAATATAACGCAGCGTGTAATGATAGGTGGAGAGAATATAACGCAGCGTGTAATGATAGGTGGAGAGAATATAACGCAGCATGTAATGATAGGTGGAGAGAATATAACGCAGCATGTAATGATAGGTGGAGAGAATATAACGCAGCGTGTAATGATAGGTGGAGAGAATATAACGCAGCGTGTAATGATAGGTGGAGAGAATATAACGCAGCGTGTAATGATAGGTGGAGAGAATATAACGCAGCGTGTAATAAGTGGAGAGAATATAACGCAGCGTGTAATGATAGGTGGAGAGAATATAACGCAGCGTGTAATGATAGGTGGAGAGAATACAACGCACCGTGTAATAAGTGGAGAGAATATAACGCAGCATGTAATGATAGGTGGAGAGAATATAACGCAGCATGTAATGATAGGTGGAGAGAATATAACGCAGCGTGTAATGATAGGTGGAGAGAATATAACGCAGCGTGTAATGATAGGTGGAGAGATATAACGCAGCGTGTAATGATAGGTGGAGAGAATATAACGCAGCGTGTAATGATAGGTGGAGAGAATATAACGCAGCGTGTAATGATAGGTGGGAGAAATATAACGCAGCGTGTAATGATAGGTGGAGAGAATATAACGCAGCGTGTAATAAGTGGAGAGAACATAACGCAGCGTGTAATGATAGGTGGAGAGAATATAACGCAGCGTGTAATAAGTGGAGAGAATATAACGCAGAGTGTAATGATAGGTGGAGAGAATATAACGCAGCGTGTAATGATAGGTGGAGAGAATACAACGCACCGTGTAATAAGTGGAGAGAATATAACGCAGCATGTAATGATAGGTGGAGAGAATATAGCAGCGTGTAATGATAGGTGGAGAGAATATAACGCAGCGTGTAATGATAGGTGGAGAGAATATAACGCAGCATGTAATGATAGGTGGAGAGAATATAACGCAGCGTGTAATGATAAGTGGAGAGAATATAATGCAACGTGTAATGATAAGTGGAGAGAATATAACGCAGCATGTAATGATAGGTGGAGAGAATATAACGCAGCATGTAATGATAGGTGGAGAGAATATAACGCAGCGTGTAATGATAGGTGGAGAGATATAACGCAGCGTGTAATGATAGGTGGAGAGAATATAACGCAGCGTGTAATGATAGGTGGAGAGAATATAACGCAGCGTGTAATGATAGGTGGAGAGAATATAACGCAGCGTGTAATGATATGTGGAGAGAATATAACGCAGCGTGTAATGATAGGTGGAGAGAATATAACGCAGCGTGTAATGATAGGTGGAGAGAATATAACGCAGCGTGTAATGATAGGTGGAGAGAATATAACGCAGCGTGTAATAAGTGGAGAGAATATAACGCAGCATGTAATGATAGGTGGAGAGAATATAACGCAGCGTGTAATGATAGGTGGAGAGAATATAACGCAGCGTGTAATGATAGGTGGAGGAGAATATAACGCAGCATGTAATGATAGGTGGAGAGAATATAACGCAGCGTGTAATGATAGGTGGAGAGAATATAACGCAGCGTGTAATGATAGGTGGAGAGAATATAACGCAGCGTGTAATGATAGGTGGAGAGAATATAACGCAGCGTGTAATAAGTGGAGAGAATATAACGCAGCGTGTAATGATAGGTGGAGAGAATATAACGCAGCGTGTAATAAGTGGAGAGAATATAACACAGCGTGTAATGATAGGTGGAGAGAATATAACGCAGCGTGTAATGATAGGTGGAGAGAATATAACGCAGCGTGTAATGATAGGTGGAGAGAATATAACGCAGCGTGTAATGATAGGTGGAGAGAATACAACGCACCGTGTAATAAGTGGAGAGAATATAACGCAGCATGTAATGATAGGTGGAGAGAATATAACGCAGCGTGTAATGATAGGTGGAGAGAATATAACGCAGCGTGTAATGATAGGTGGAGAGAATATAACGCAGCGTGTAATGATAGGTGGAGAGAATATAATGCAGCGTGTAATGATAGGTGGAGAGAATATAATGCAGCATGTAATGATAGGTGGAGAGAATATAACGCAGCGTGTAATAAGTGGAGAGAATATAACGCAGCGTGTAATGATAAGTGGAGAGAATATAATGCAACGTGTAATGATAAGTGGAGAGAATATAACGCAGAGTGTAATAAGTGGAGAGAATATAACGCAGCGTGTAATGATAGGTGGAGAGAATATAACGCAGCGTGTAATAAGTGGAGAGAATATAACGCAGCGTGTAATGATAGGTGGAGAGAATATAACGCAGCGTGTAATGATAGGTGGAGAGAATATAACGCAGCGTGTAATGATAAGTGGAGAGAATATAACGCAGCGTGTAATGATAGGTGGAGAGAATATAACGCAGCGTGTAATGATAAGTGGAGAGAATATAACGCAGCATGTAATGATAGGTGGAGAGAATATAACGCAGCGTGTAATGATAGGAGAGAATATAACGCAGCGTGTAATGATAGGTGGAGAGAATATAACGCAGCGTGTAATGATAGGTGGAGAGAATATAACGCAGCGTGTAATGATAAGTGGAGAGAATATAACGCAGCGTGTAATGATAGGTGGAGAGAATATAACGCAGCGTGTAATGATAGGTGGAGAGAATATAACGCAGCGTGTAAGGATAGGTGGAGAGAATATAACGCAGCGTGTAATGATAGGTGGAGAGAATATAACGCAGCGTGTAAGGATAGGGGGAGAGAATATAACGCAGCGTGTAATGATAAGTGGAGAGAATATAACGCAGCGTGTAATGATAAGTGGAGAGAATATAACGCAGCGTGTAATAAGTGGAGAGAATATAACGCAGCGTGTAATGATAAGTGGAGAGAATATAACGCAGCGTGTAATGATAGGTGGAGAGAATATAACGCAGAGTGTAATGATAGGTGGAGAGAATATAACGCAGCGTGTAATGATAAGTGGAGAGAATATAACGCAGCATGTAATGATAGGTGGAGAGAATATAACGCAGCGTGTAATGATAAGTGGAGAGAATATAACGCAGCGTGTAATGATAGGTGGAGAGAATATAACGCAGCGTGTAATGATAGGTGGAGAGAATATAACGCAGCGTGTAATGATAGGTGGAGAGAATATAACGCAGCGTGTAATGATAGGTGGAGAGAATATAACGCAGCGTGTAAGGATAGGCGGAGACGCTTAGAAACCAAAATAATGGAGGTGAAATTCATACAAAGCAGAAATAAGGAATCAAAAAATGTGACCCTGAAAGATGGTAAAATTTGGCAGATTAAGGAATCTTTTAATTGTAACACAACTGGAGTGGTTGATCTCCTCAGATGTCCATGCAATAAGGTATATATGTAGGAAAGAGCATTAGGGCACTAAAAGTGAGGATAGTGGAACATGCCCGAGCTATTGATAGAAACCTGGATACACCTGTAGCAAGACATTTTGCGAATTACCATCAGGGTACATCCAGGGATTTGAAATTTATGGGCCTTGATAAGATTCTATTGGGGACTCACTTCCCCTCTATAATCCATGCAAATGTTGTACTGCATTACTGTATGGTTGTTTTTGGTTTAGTGTCCCAAGAGGACAGGGGCGTTACAACACAAGACGTCGAAAAGCTTCAAGAAAAAACACCTTAGAAATTGATTTAAAAGATGTTTATCAGTCAATCCCAATAGAACATCCAAGCAGGGACTACCTTCAGTTCTATTGGGGGGACACGTTATGGAGGTTCCGGTCCCTTCCTTTCAGGCTGTTGTCAGCCCCCAGATGCTTCAACAAGGTGATGAAACTGGTGGTGTCTTTTCTGCACAGCAGAGGGAGTTTGTCTAATAATTTATTTGGACGATCTACTCCTCCTGGCACAGGAAAAGACAACTTTGTGTCTACACAGGGACTGGACAATCTCAGTATCATAATAAATCACGACAAATCAGCTCTCGCTCCAATCCAATGCTTAGAATTCCTAGGCTTCACTGTGAATGATAGAAATGTCTATCTCTCCCATTACCCAAGATTCGGTTGATTCGAGAAGAGATCAGACGGCTTCTGATTCCTCAAGAAATTTCCATTGAGGTCACTAGCTCGTCTGCTAGGTCTTCTCTCCGCATCAATACAAGCGGTCTTTCCGGGACCATTGTATTACCGTGTCCTCCAACGTTTGAAGGCACGTTGTCTGCGGAGAGGATGCCTCCATTCCGATCTAATCGTCCTTGACGATGATTCCAGACTAGAAATGCAGAGGTGGTTGGATCACATAGAAACATGGTTGGCAAGGTCATCCTTCAACCTTCCCCAGATCTAGTTATCGAATCAGACGCCAGCAGATCTGGTTGGGGCGCGCATTGTGACTCGCTCTCCACAGGGGGCAGATGGGCTTCTGCGGAAAAACACTTACACATAAATGGGTTAGAACTCCTGGCTGGTTTATTCGCTATACAAAGTTTTGTCAAACCTTTCTAGACACGCTCTATTCTCCTGAGACTGGACAATTTCTCAGCTGTACGATATAACAAAGGTCTTCTCCAATCTATCCTTACTCTGGAGACGAATGCCCCTTAATAATCTACATATTATGGGATGCTGCCCTACAGGAACCCTGTTAATCCCCTGATGGGAAGCGGATATCAATGATCTAACGTTATTAATGGTGCGATAAGCTTTTCCGTCAAATAGCTGAGTGAAAAACGACAGTAAGTGGGACAAAGCAGCCGAAATGGGATCAACCTGTTGTCCCAGACACCAAGAAACCCGTGAGTTCCAGGCTCTTCTGTATCTCCTCCTAGTAGAGGGAGCCCATGAGTTTGAAAGGAGGGAAGCAGCGGCTTCTGAAATATTATCCCGCCCTTACTCTGGGTTCCCCCTCCCATGAAACTTGCGTCCTGTTTAATTTATTGAGGTTGTCGATACTTCGATATCTTTCAATAACGTTTTCACAGACGTCTGTTTTAACCTTTGATACAATTTATTGTTTGAAGAGGAATGCAGGTCTTCAAATTCCACTCAAGCTCAATTTACCCAAGATGCAACGTGAAGAATTCAACCATTGTCTGTCACCACGGACTGTCCTTTTTCATCTTTCTTCAATGTGTTTGATTTGTTACATCCAAGTTTACTTAGTCCTTTCATCGTTCTTCGTGCAGAAAAGAGGATTTGGAGAAGGTTACCTCAGGCTATATATGAGCAGCTGCCCACTGATTGGTCGACACAACGCAAGACTTAATACTATTGGACTGTTATAAAAAGTTTTGTTAAAAATAAACTATGTGTCAGAATACTTTGTATTTTGTCATTATTCTTTGCTTCTATTGGCTTAGTAAAGAAAGGAATAGTATAGTATTCGTCTCTGTGTCTTTATCATAATTACAATTATCCCACAAGACCCGGAGGCGAGTATTATACTATCTTTTCTTTACTTAAGCCGATAGCAGCAAAGAAAATCTCTCAAATACAACAACAAAAGTATTTAGAGAGAAAAATACAGTTTAACAATACATATAACAAAAGCAGGTAATGGTACAGTCCAGCTCCCTGCTGTCCAATCGCCAGGTAGACCGCTCCACAAATTCCCTAGCAACTCTTAGCTCCTCCTCTTTTCTTTGCTGCTCACCGATGAGATAAGTATCCGGCAGCAAAATTCAGTCTTAAGTATTTTGTCTTCAATATATAATTATATATATTTATCTATATTTTTTTGAGTCTAAACATGTATGCAGGTTTACTGTAGTTGTAATATTTCATGTAAAGTATATTTTTTCCTCCGGTGCCTTTTTTGTACACATTGTTTGGTTAATTTGGGGAGGAATAAATATATTTATTAGTTTATTTGTTGCTTTCGCCAGTTTTTGGATGTGTTTTCCTCCGGTGAGATGACTCGTCTCTCCGGCGCTTTTTGTGGTGGTTTGGCGCTTCCATCGAAACGGTTCCTGAGGAGAGGCGCGGCTTCGCGCCACTGCCCTGAGGTAACGCTCGCGGCGGCTTGCACGGCATGCTGCGACTTTTTGCTTCAGGGAATCTCTACTGAAACGGCTAGATTGGTGCCCCCCCCCCTGCAGCTGTTCCTGAGGAGAGACACGGCTTTCGCGCCACTGCTCTGAGGTGACGCTCGCGGCGGTTCACGCATGCGCATAACGCCGCGGCTTGTTGTCTGGGGAAAGTTCCCATTAAATGAGTTAAACAAGTTAAAATAAATTAAATATATAAGTGGTTTATGACTGGCCCGAACCTGCCTGTTGCCCAGGTGTCCTCGTTCTTATCCCCACGTTTGGAGTATAATATGGTTAAAATGTCTAGAGAATCTCTCAGCCAGACGTTCATTTATAATTTCCCCAACTTCAGATAGATTTTTATCTAGTGATTCCTGACAGGATAATGAGGTCCCTGAGACTTCAATGAGGGAGAAGAGCAACTCCCAAAAAATATCCCTCATAAAACCTACGTCTACCCGTACTTGTAATGAATTCCCACAGCACATCACTGTGACGAAAAAAGGAGCCAGTTAACTCCGGCTGACAAAGAAAGAGGAAGCGCGCTAGAGACGCAAAGATACCGGCAGCTCCTCAGAACATTCTAGAGAGGAAGCAATGTCAGATTGTGAGGTGAATTCCTCTGAGCCGGAGTACGATCCGGTCTCCTCTCCTGAGGCCTCACATTCAGTTTCCTCACCTGATTCCACTGATTCTAAAAACCGCTTATTGATCCGGTAGATGCTGTAAGAAATTCAATGTTTGTACCAGAGCAATTAAAACATCCCCGGTCAGTGGAATGGACACACATAGAGCATGTGGCTGGTTATATAGAGCAGCATATCCGTATGTCAATGGATAAACAAACCAGAAGTAATTTGAGGGCTGAGTGTCCAACCCCAACTTTGTCACATAAGCTTAATGTAACCCCGAGTTAGATCCGGAAATTATTCACATCCTTAACCAGTCAAATTGGTCCCGAAAACGGGGAGTAGAGGCCACCTTAAGGGGTGTCATGATAAATTGTTTGGTTTTGTAGGTCCATTGGTATAATTAATGGATTCGATTGAGGTTTTTCCTCACTAATGAAAACCAGTCCTGTTTGAACACAGGGGCCGAGTACAGAGATTAGTCTGTGTTTTTGGTTACATAACACAGCTTTATCGAGCGGAAAGGAGACGCTCAATTCTCCTCAGGATCCACCCTAAAGTGGCGACATTAGCGCATAATAAACTGTTGGCGCTATATAAATAATAATGATAATAATGAGCCTGGTCCCAGCGCTGAGGGTCAGTTATTTGGAGAAGACATCTTCAAGGAGATGACCAAATATCCAAGGTCCTTCTTGACCACAGGTAAGATAAAGGCTAATATCAGGAAAGCTTTCTCGAATAGGTTTTTCGTTATTTCACCTCAAGAGGCTCCTTTAAAACCTCTTAACTAGAGCCCCAAGATGGACCCCACCTTTTTTTCCACAATGGACCAGAATTTCACCGTCAAAGTGGTTATAGGGGTTCGAGAAGATCAGGATTTTCGGTGAGTATAATTTCACACCAACATCCCAAGGCGGAGAATTCTGCCCAGTATCAATTTGAAAAAACACCTAAACAAGTACGTTGTGTACAATCATTTCAAAATGGAAGACATTCCATCATTACAAGGAGTTTTATCTCCACCAGATTGGATAGTCAAAATAATTTTGAAAGACGCTTGTCATGGAACGGACATAGGGGCTCTGACCAGCGAGCCCCAGAACTAACAGCCTGGGACATTTCAAAGACCTTTTTCTTTATTTCAGTCTCTTTCGGTTTTGCGTGTTGAAATGAACAGTTATACCTTTTCTAGATGTGGTTTTATTGGTGTGATGTATTACCATGTATCCTGTATTGTATGAGTGTGGATTCAGATGTGTAATTGTGTGATGCATTTAAAGGTATTATATTTCCCCTTGGTTGCTAGGAGTGAAACGCTGTGTTGAAATTCAATTGTATGCTAATTTCTGTGTACATCAGCTCTGTGTGTGTGTAATCTGATGATGCAAGCATGTCATTGTATGCAAATTGAGTTCCCATTCAAGCCTGGGCATGTCTCCTTTGTGTGTGAGATGTTTAAATGCGTGTCCCATTTGAGTAAAGAGTCAGTTCAACTGCGTTTGACTTGAAGCATACAGCCCCGTTTGGTGTCGTCATTTCATCGCTAAAATCACAGTGCAGGAGACACTCTGCGGTCTCCTAGCTTCCCACTACGCAGAACGGGTCAACTGAATACGGCAGCACCATCTCGCCAAGTAACGCCAGGGTCATCTCAGGCCGCTCGAGACGCCGAGTGCCGTGACACTCGTTAGTCGGGCCTGACGCCATCAAGAGGGGGTCAGATTGGAGCACACCCGCAAGACGGATAACACCTCATTCCGTCACACTGGTGGCAGCGGTGGGATAGCTCTCTGCAACCCCAGAAGACCCTCATCATGGCAGCATATGCCAATTATAAACGGGACACACTGCGGGGCATGCTGGAGGACCGTGGAGGAACCGTGGGCTCAAAGAGCAAGGATGCCCTGGTCGAAGAATTGGCGGCCCTGGATCAGCAGACCAGGGACCTGCCCGCAACCTCACCACCAATCGTAGCTCAGGCGTCCAGCCCTGAAACTCCTTACAGAGGAAGGTACAGCAGCGGGCAGCGGCTTGCGGAGCCGCGCCGACAGAAGCCACCTTCCAGAACTTCGTCCGGGACATCACCCATGAAGAAGAGCAGGAGCGGGTGCGCCAACATGAGATACGGCTGGCGGAAATCCAGTACCAACAGGGAGGAAACCCCAACTGGGAAAGACCAACGGCACGGAAGGTGCCCTTCCAGGCCTTCAAGAGCTTCAACGAGGCAGGAGGAGGAAATAGAAAGTTTCCTCCAGGACTTTGAACGCTCGTGCCAACTACACGAGGTTCAACGGGCCGCTTGGGTTGGGATCCTGGCGTGTAAACTAACAAGGCGGGCTGCGGAGGCCTACAGGACTGTCCGAGACGAAGAAGCCCGAGACTACGAACAGGTGAAACAAACCCTGCTGGCCCGTTTTGCCATCGCCCTCGAAGCCAGCCGGATGAAATTCCGAAATTCCCGACGGCCCCACGGTACTACCCATGTGGAGTGGGCGCACCGGCTGCAACGGGACATGAAGACCTGGTTCGCCGGAAGCAAGGCTCGAACCCTCGAAGAAGTCACTCAGCTGTTCCTTCTCGAGAAGTTTTTCGACCACACCGTCCCGGCCGTGCGGGAGTGGGTGAGGGACAAGAAGCCCCAGACGGTGCAGCAAGCGGCCACCTGGGCCGATGAGTATACGGACACGCGCACGTCCCACGGGGGTGGGGGGGGGGAACGACCTCCACCCTCCCGATCCACCCTACCACCTCCCCGGCCGGAGCCAACAACACGCTGGCCCGCACCCCGGGTCCCAAACCGGGCCCCTTCCACGGCTACCATCCGTTGTTATGGGTGCGGCCAGATGGGCCACTACCGCCAGAACTGCCCCAACCAGCCGCCCCTTCCGCGGGGCCGCATCCGAGCCCCACCCGCGGCTCATTGTTACCAGGAGGAATCCCCATACTGGGACCCACAGGAGGAATGGAGGATGCTGCATGAGGCCGATCCCGTGCAGGCTGCATCCGCCGACAACACCACAGACAGGCGGTATGGATTAACGGGCAGGCCGCCGAAGGTCTCCGCGACTCCGGCGCTACCATCACGCTTGTCCGGCCTCACCTGATTCCCCGAAAGGACCGGCTGGACCGCACCGTCGCTGTTCGCGTAGCCGGAGGCAAGGTGCTCTGACTCGCTACCGCCCGAGTCCATTTGGATTGGGGGTCGGGGGAGGGATCCGTGCGGGTGGGGTTACTCGACCAACTACTGGCAGAAATCCTCCTGGGGAACGACCTGGGACGCTTGGTATCAGCCTACGCCATGGACGCGGCCGCCCCAGTGACCACCCGGCAACAAAGCCACCGGATCGACCAAGGCACTCCGGGCGGGACCCAGGTGAGACCAACCAGACCTCTCCGACCTCCCAAACCCCCCAAGCCTCCCAGACCTCCCCCCCCCGACCGGACGAACCCACATCTCCTACCCCGGACCACCCCCTCACGTGGAGCTCTCCAGCCACCCTCCGGGCACCAGACCCAGACTGACCCCACCCTAGAAAGGTACCGCGACCGGGCCGGCCAGGGTCCCGGCGGCGGACGGGACGACAGCATTGAGTGGGAAGATGGGCTACTGTATCGGTACACCAATAGGGGAGACACTCAGAAACCACGGGCTCCCCACAAACAGCTAGTAGTACCGCAGGCCCCCAGAAAGGAACTCCTGAGACTGGCCCACGACATTCCCCTCGCCGGCCATCCAGGAATGGCCAAGACCCGACACCGGTTAACCCGAGCATTCTTCTGGCCTCGCCTTAGTGAGGATGTCCGGGAGTACTGCCGCACCTGCCCGACCTGCCAGAAAACGGGGAAAACTGGGGACCACCCGAAAGCCCCCCTTCACCCCATGCCCATCATTCAAGAACCCTTTAGTCGGGTGGCGGTAGACATAATTGGTCCCTTACCCCGCCCCAGCGCCACCGGGAAGAGATATATTCTCACCGTGGTGGACTACGCCACCCGATACCCCGAGGCGGTGGCCCTGTCTAACATTCAGGCAGACACCGTCGCCGATGGCCTCCTACAGGTGTTCTCTAGGGTAGGATTTCCTCAGGAAATCTTGTCTGATCAGGGCTCCCAATTCACCGCTGAGCTAACCCAACAGCTCTGGCGTCTGAAATGAACAGTTATACCTTTTCTAGATGTGGTTTTATTGGTGTGATGTATTACCATGTATCCTGTATTGTATGAGTGTGGATTCAGATGTGTAATTGTGTGATGCATTTAAAGGTATTATATTTCCCCTTGGTTGCTAGGAGTGAAACGCTGTGTTGAAATTCAATTGTATGCTAATTTCTGTGTACATTAGCTCTGTGTGTGTGTAATCTGATGATGCAAGCATGTCATTGTATGCAAATTGAGTTCCCATTCAAGCCTGGGCATGTCTCCTTTGTGTGTGAGATGTTTAAATGCGTGTCCCTTTTGAGTAAAGAGTCAGTTCAACTGCGTTTGACTTGAAGCATACAGCCCCGTTTGGTGTCGTCATTTCATAGCTAAAATCACAGTGCAGGAGACACTCTGCGGTCTCCTAGCGCCCCACTACGCAGAACGGGTCAACTTAATTCGGCAGCACCATCTCGCCAGGTAACGCCAGGGTCATCTCAGGCCGCTCGAGACGCCGAGTGCCGTGACACTCGTTAGTCGGGCCTGACGCCATCAAGAGGGGGTCAGATTGGAGCACACCCGCAGACGGATAACACCCCATTCCGTCACATATATAATGGTTTAGGATTCCTTGCAGGATTGTTTGCTATTCAAGTTTTATTAGCTACTAGTTGTTAAGCCTGGCCGGAGCTCAGTCTATTGTTGTTATCGCCAGCTGAGAATCCGTGTCCACATATTTGTTTGTCAATGTCCTATCCAAGAGTATCTCTCTATATAAATGCGTTTGTAACGTGTCCATCGCCATCCCATCCGCAACAGGAGGGCCGACTGAGCAGCTCTGATGGGTGCGCGCACAGCTGACAGCGCATTACAAAGGCATTTATATATTACAGCAGGTTCCTCTTCCCTCTTAGATTGTAAGCTCATGGGGCCCCTTAGATTGTGTTGGGCTTGGGCGCCATTTTTTGTAGCATATACATTATGCGTATATATAATGGCACGTGGTAAGCATGGCATGTCAGGCTGGTAGTTAGGCACACTGGTATTATGACACATTGGTATTATGCATGGCATTCAGGTCGGCTGCGCGCTCATCCGGCTCTCCTGGATGCGTGCGCAGCCCTTTAGGATGGCTGCGCACGCATCCAGCTCTTCTGGATGTGCGCGCAGCAGACAGCTAGGGCTGCGCGCGACGGGTAGAGCTGCACGCGCATCCGATGTCATTGGATGCGCACGCATCTTTCTCTGCGGCGACGGAGAAAACAGTTTTATACTATAGATTTCCAGACAAGTTCCATACTCCTGAAGATGGACAACCTGTCCGCTGTGCGTTATATAAACCTTATAGGTGGCCCCAGGTCTAAACAGTTGGCAGAGACAGCAAAGTCTTTTGAGGATTTTGCCGGCCTCACAATCTCTCAGTCCAGGCCAATACATTCCAGGGTTCAGCAATGTAATGGCAGACTGGAATTCAAGGTATCTGATAGACTCCAGCGATTGGAGATTAGACACCAGGGTATTTGCCAGTTTGTCATCCCTCTGGGGTCCCTTCTCTATATAGATTTGTTGGCTTCTAGCGTTAACATCCCTTTACCACAATACTACTGTTGGAGACCAGACCCATGGCTTTGGCCACGGATGCTCTGGTCCAGACCTGGACGCTAGGGATGCTTTCCGTCTGTTCATTCTGATTTCAACATTAATATGACTAGTACAAGTACAATTAGCTACAATAGTGCTCATAGCACCCTTATGGAGGTCTCAACCATGGTTCCCATAGCTCCTGACACTGTGGACATTCCCAGGCTAATTCGTGACCCATCGTCCGCCCTGGGAGATCCGGAGGGAACGCTTCAGAATTCTTTGAGTCTTCACTCATTTTTTAAGCTGTTAAGTGTAATATCAGGGGTCACTGGCCTTCAGTCAACATTTCAGATGCATCTGCCTCCTTTTTGTCGAGTTCCTGCGCCCCTCTACTAGGAGGAGATATGGTAGCGCATGGAACTCCTGGGTTTCTTGGTGCATGGAACATCAAGTTGATCCCATATCAGTTCCTTGAGTAACTGGTTTAGTTTCTTCACACATATATTTGAGGATGGTAAAGCGTATTACACGATTAATAACCTCAGATCGGCGATACCTGCTTCACATCAGGGTTTTATTAGTATTCCTGCCGGGAAGCACCCCATTACATGTAGGTTATTGAAGGGTATACAGTGTAAATGACCCCTCATTCCCGTTATTCTAACATCTGGGATGTCATTCTAGTTAATTTTCTGGATACGTGACCCGAGAATGAAACTAGGTCTATTAAATTGATTTCTGTGAAATTGGCCATTTTACTTTGCTTGATTTCCTGCAATAGAGTCTCACACGTTCGAGCCCTAAACTTAACGGGAAGAAGTTTTGGGCAAAATCATCAACAGCTTTGGCTTTAATTACCACCTCTACGCTGATGACACTCAGATCTACCTCTCTACCCCTGATCTCTCTCCCCCTGTCCTTTCAAAAGTCAGTGACTGTTTATCTGGCATCTCCTCCTGGATGGCCTCCCACCACCTAAAGATCAACATGTCAAAGACTGAGCTCCTACTTATTCCTCCCTCTAATGCCGCCCCACCTCCTGACTTCTCGATCACGGTGGAGGGTATCACCATCTCCCCATCAAACCAAGTTCGCTGTCTTGCAGTTACACTTGACTCTGCTCTTTCCTTCATCCCTCACATCAAGTCTCTTTCCTCCTCCTGCCGATACCAACTGTGTAATATTTCCAGAATTCGGACATTTCTTACCGCTGTCACCACAAAACAACTCATACACGCCCTGGTAATCTCCCGACTCGACTATTGCAATAATCTCTTATCTGGCCTCCCTCTGTCCCACCTCTCCCCCCTACAATCCATCCTGAACGCCTCCGCCAGGCTAATTCACCTCACCCGCCGCTCTGTCTCTGCCGCTCCCCTCTGCGAGTCCCTTCACTGGCTCCCCATCCACTGCAGAATTAAGTTCAAAATCCTTATCCTTACCTACAAAACCCTCACTAACTCAGCTCCCCACTACCTGTCCTCACTAATCACCAAATACACCCCAGCCGCTCCCTAAGGTCAAACAGTGACCTGCGCCTAGCTTCTCCCCGCATCACCTCTTCCATGTTAGACTGCAGGATTTCTCACGCGCAGCCCCCACTCTCTGGAACGCTCTCCCTCGTACTGTCAGACTTTCCCCTAACTTCTCTTCCTTCAAACGCTCCCTTAAAACATTCCTATTTAGGGAAGCCGACCACCCAACTCACTGACGCAACCATCAATCACTCTCACCTTACAGTCCTCTCCTCCTGTTTCCAACCCCAACCCTCCCAGATTGTGAGTTCCTACGGGAATAGGGCCCTCATCTCCTCCTGTACTGTTTGTCAAATGTTGTTCAATGTATTGTAACCCTGTCTATACTGTGCTTATTGTACAGCGCTGCGGAATATGCTGGCGCTTTATAAATTAATAATAATAATAATAATAATACCTGACACGGGGAGAAATGTTAAATTTTCCTATAGGACAAAGACTTCATTGTCAGAGGTCTTCTATCCAGTTTTGTCACAGCGTCCTGTCCTTTACCCAGTAATTGTTTTAAAGAATATGGAAGAGTTTCTGCCCCTAACAGGTCACTCCAATCCCAGCGGTTATTCATATCCTTACGCAAACCATACAATTCTGTAACTTCCACCACACTCGCTGGGTGGGTTAAATGGATCATGTCAGGAGCTGGTGTAGTCGTCTCCGTGTTCGGAGCTCATTCATCCCGGAGTGCTTCTGCTTCCGAGGTTTTTTCTTCCGTGGATGTCGTCTTGTTTACATCTTAAAACAGGAGACTGGTCCAGAGAATCCACCTTTAGGGAGTGTTATTTTAAACCAGTGTGTCACATGTCACTATCACTAATTAATTAAGCTTTGAACTCGCATAATATGAGCCTCCGTGTCTTGTGGGATAATTCCCAGATTCCCCTATTATCATGACGGGGAATCATAATTATAATAAAGACACGGAGGCGAGTATTATCCCCACCCTGGTAATTGGGTTATTCCCACCCTTTATATTTGGTTATTAAGTTTTAATGTTTCAGTAGTCATTACGGATTTTTTCAAACCTTCTTAATATAAGCGCTTGGTGATCTTTAATACATTTATTTTCTGACAGCCTAAATTTCATGTCAAAGCTTTCATTGGATGAGGAAGAGTTCTTCCGTTATGTTCGTTGGAGAAGAGCTGGAGCTTCATGTTGGAGTTTGTGTTGAAGGTTTTAACTTCTTGTTGGAGTTTGTCAAAGGATGATTATTCTTCCATTGTTTAGATTTCGTTGAGGAAGATGTTAGCCCGTCTCGCATCAAGAAAAGAGGAGGCGCCAAGGGTTACCAAAGAATTTATGGAGAGGTCTACACGACGATTGGCCAGCAGGGAGCTGGACTGTACCATTACCTGCTATTGTTATATGTATTGTTAAACTGTATTTTTCTCTCTAAATACTTTTGTTGTTGTATTTGAGAGATTGTTCTTTGCTGCTATCGGCTTAAGTAAAGAAAAGATATAATAAAGACACGGAGGCGAGTATTATTCTAATTCTCTGTCATTAATAGGGGAATCTGGGACCTCTCAGTTATATTAATAGGGAAATCTGGGAACCCCCTGCTTGAATTCACTTGTGTTGAAGTCATTTGCTCATGGGGTTCACATACTTTTCAAAGCTGTGAATGTGTGTGTGGAATAGATTCTGTGTGTCCAGAGACGATACACTGCGATTCCTGTAACTTCCACAAACATCAAAACAGGTTTAATATAGAAATAGTCATGTCTAAAGGGACCACATCATTTTTCAAGTCGCAGCACCCCCGCCCCTCACCTTTATGGTCTTCACCAGGTTGGCTGTGCTGTTTGCCACCTCCTTAGCAGACTGCACGAACTGCCTCTTGGCTACCGGGTTGGAGGTATGGGTGGAGGCCAGGCGGCAGGCGTTGCACAGAGCCGACGTGTGTTTGGCCACAATAGTCGCCGCCGACAAAACCTTAAAAAGAGGGCAATGGGATTATGCGAGTGCTGGGCCCCGCACACTGTATGAGCACAAACACACAGCAACACGCTGACGCAGCACACACAGCACTCAGACATGCTGACACAGCACACACACACAGACATGCTAACACAGCACACACACACGCTGACACAGCACACACACGCTGACACAGCACACACACACACTCAGACATGCTGACACAGCACACACAGACATGCTGACACAGCACACACACACAGACATGCTAACACAGCACACACACACGCTGACACAGCACACACACGCTGACACAGCACACACACACACAGACATGCTGACACAGCACACACACACGCTGACACAGCACACACACACAGACATGCTAACACAGCACACACACACGCTGACACAGCACACACACGCTGACACAGCACACACACACACAGACATGCTGACACACAGACATGCTGACACACAGACATGCTGACACACAGACATGCTGACACAGAACACACACACAGACATGCTGACAAAGAACACACACACAGACATGCTGACACAGAACACACACACAGACATGCTGACACAGCACACACACACAGACATGCTGACACAGCACACACACACACAGACATGCTGACACAGCACACACACACACAGACATGCTGACACAGCACACACACACACATGCTGACACAGCACACACACACACAGACATGCTGACACAGCACACACACACAGACATGCTGACACAGCACACACACAGACATGCTGACACAGCACACACACACAGACATGCTGACACAGCACACACACACAGACATGCTGACACAGCACACACACACAGACATGCTGACACAGCACACACACACAGACATGCTGACACCGCACACACACACAGACATGCTGACACCGCACACACACACGCTGACACAGCACACACACACGCTGACACAGCACACACACACGCTGACACAGCACACACAGTCAGACATGCTGACACAGCACACATGGACATGCTGACACACACACACTGACAGCACAGTGACACAGCACACACACACGCTGACAGTGACAGCACAGTGACACCGCACAGACACGCTGACACACAACGTGACAGCACAGTGACACAGACACAGAACACACACACCGTGACACAGCACACACAGTGACACCGCACACAGTGACACCGCACAGAGACACAGCAAACACAGCGACAGTGACACAGCACACAGTGACAGCACACACAGTGACAGCACACAGTGACAGCGCGCACACACAGTGACAGCGCGCACACACAGTGACAGCGCGCACACACAGTGACAGCGCGCACACACAGTGACAGCGCGCACACACAGTGACAGCGCGCACACAGTGATACAACACACACAGTGATACAGCACGCACACAGTGATACAGCACACACACAGTGATACAGCACACACACAGTGATACAGCACACACACACAGTGACAGCGCGCACACACAGTGACAGCACACACACAGTGATACAGCACACACACAGTGATACAGCACGCACACAGTGATACAGCACGCACACAGTGATACAGCACGCACACAGTGATACAGCACGCACACAGTGATACAGCACGCACACAGTGATACAGCACACACACGGTGATACAACACGCACACGGTGATACAGCACGCACACGGTGATACAGCACGCACACGGTGATACAGCACACACACACAGTGATACAGCACGCACACACTGCACTCCATACCGTGACAAAGTAGTCCTCTGGTGTGTTGATGACACAAGGCCTGGGTCAGTAGGTGAGGTGATGGCATTTACTGACCTGTGACTGCGTGCATGCCGGGTCTCCGAGGTTCTGGCAAGCCATCTGGATGGCCTGGTTGGCTCTTGCGAACTGCGTGGGGTCTACAAGGCCCTGCTGGCCAGCACGGCTGTTGGGGTCAGACACACCTACGAGGTACGCGGCCTGTAACACAAAGGCTGGTCAGGTGGAGCAAAGCGTGAGAAGAGGAGCACTAGATCTGAATCACCGGACGCTCACCTGGGCAGCCGCCTCGGTCAATCCGCACAGAGCTTTGGAGGCTGCACCGACCGAGTCACCAAACTCCGGCAAGTTGCTGGTCTTGGCATTCTGTGAGATGCCGGCCATGGATTCACCAAGAACCTGATCGAGAGGAGGAAAAGAGACGCACTGAATGAAAAGCCCCACTAATACAGGGACCGCGCGCACGCACGCAACACCATGGGGGGAGGGGGGACACGCGCAACGCCATGGGGGGAGGGGGGACACGCGCAACGCCATGGGGGGAGGGGGGACACGCGCAACGCCATGGGGGGAGGGGGGACACGCGCAACGCCATGGGGGGAGGGGGGACACGCGCAACGCCATGGGGGGAGGGGGACACGCGCAACGCCATGGGGGGAGGGGGACACGCGCAACACCATGGGGGAGAGGGGGACACGCGCAACACCATGGGGGGAGGGGGGACACGCGCAACACCATGGGGGGAGGGGGGACACGCGCAACACCATGGGGGGAGGGGGGACACGCGCAACACCATGGGGGGAGGGGGGACACGCGCAACACCATGGGGGGAGGGGGGACACGCGCAACACCATGGGGGGGTACGATGTGGGTAATACGGGGATAAAGTGTGTAATTCTTAATAATCTTTATATAGCGGCAGCATATTCAGCAGCGCAGTACATTGGGCACAGTATAGAAAGGGTTACAATACAACAGGGGTGACCGCCTGTAGTGGCTAAGCTCAGGACTTCGATAATACAGAGGACACAATCTATGCCCAGACATTCTGTATTACAACATTTAACCCTCAAACCTCCTCACAAGAACAAAACACAGAGCCCTCACACCACACATAGACGTTTCTAAAGGGGGGCATTGCCCCCCTAGGCTATTCCTTGCCCCCCCATGTGCCCCCGTACGAGAAATCAGTATCCAGCTTTCCACACTTCTTCGGACCACTGTATCTCCGTCACTGTGCATCACATATGGACGATCAGGTGTCATTGGAAAGGGCAGATTCTGGCCTTTCCAATGATATCCAACATGACAACATTCAATGTAAAGTAAAAGTCATAAAACATTAAATAAAAACGTGCACTTAAACATTTTCACAGGGTTGAAATGGCTGAGCAGTGAAGTGGTTAATGTTCAGACTATACATTACTTTGTGTATTACGTTAGTTTTTCCTTGGTTTAGTTGTATATTAAGGGTTAATGATCAGGCTTCATCCCTCACAGTCTATTCATTTCAGGTTTTCCCTTGATTAATGGCATATTAGGGGTTAATGGGTAGCTAAATGCCACATTGTTTATTCATTTTATTGTATCTCCCTGGGTTTATGGCATTTTAGGGGTTATTATGGAAGTTAGAATCTAAAGGGTCAATTCATCTTTAGATCCTCTGCTTTTCATCACATTTCAATCATGTGAATTCCCTGTTTAGTGATTGGTCAGTGTAATTTACTAACAGTGGAGTCGCTGAAGCAGTTATCAGACATTCAGCGAAAACTGACCAATTGCAGCAAATAAAATATTGAATTTAATTATCAGCTTAGTACAACAAAAAGGCATCACTGCGTCACATTACTCACTGCGTCACATTACTCACTGCGTCACATTACTCACTGCGTCACATTACTCACCGCGTCACATTACTCACCGCGTCACATTACTCACTGCGTCACATTACTCACTGCGTCACATTACTCACTGCGTCACATTACTCACCGCGTCACATTACTCACCGCGTCACATTACTCACCGCGTCACATTACTCACCGCGTCACATTACTCACTGCGTCACATTACTCACTGCGTCACATTACTCACTGCGTCACATTACTCACTGTGTCACATTACTCATTGCGTCACATTACTCACTGCGTCACATTACTCTTTGCGTCACATTACTCTTTGCGTCACATTATTCATTGCGTCACATTACTCTTTGCGTCACATTATTCATTGCGTCACATTACTCATTGCTTCACATTACTCATTGCGTCACATTATTCATTGCGTCACATTACTCACTGCGTCACATTACTCTTTGCGTCACATTACTCACTGCGTCACATTACTCTTTGCGTCACATTACTCTTTGCGTCACATTATTCATTGCGTCACATTACTCTTTGCGTCACATTATTCATTGCGTCACATTACTCATTGCTTCACATTACTCATTGCGTCACATTACTCACTGCGTCACATTACTCATTGCGTCACATTATTCATTGCGTCACATTACTCATTGCGTCACATTACTCATTGCGTCACATTACTCATTGCGTCACATTACTCTTTGCGTCACATTATTCATTGCGTCACATTACTCCTTGCGTCACATTACTCTGGGGTTTTGGAATCTTATTTATATATTCTTATTTAGGGCACTATTACCTGGTGTGAGTTAACCCTTGCGTCGCATGGTTTTGCATTAGCGCCAGGTTAATTGAGTCTAGCGCCTGACCAACAGATCGTTTGCCTCCCGCTTCAAACGGGAAAAATCACATAGTGCGTTGCTATTAGCGATTTGTAGCGCGAGCTTACTGTACTTTCCGCGCCCTTTACTTAACACGGGGAGTGATAGAGATCTCTAGCGCTTTTGCCACTAACAGATCACTTGGTGCTGGCGCTAATTTTTTGAGGGGCGCTAATTAACAGGCAATGTAAAGGAATGCAGCACAGGTGTTCTCTTGGCCCCATACACCATAGTAATGGATCTGGTCAGCAATGTTGTTGCTGTTGCAGTCGACTCTATTATAAATGTATCCTTTATCCACATATATCCTAATATATTACCTCACTTTAAACATTTTATGCTGGGGGTTAGTCATAGTATGGAAGCAGTTGATTATTAGGGTGACAGCTTGGACTATGTTTAAAGGGACACATGGAGAAGTCTTGCCCTGAAACCTGTATTATTTATATGCTGCAGCAGGGTAGTTATTGCGGCTCACCTGGCTTTCCTTTTGGATTTATTAAATGCAGTGTAATGATTCTACATGCTGTTGGGTGACATTTATCATGCAATGCCCATCAGTTTAATATATGTGTGGACATAAACATGGATGATACGACCACCGTGGAGGATTTTAATAATGCAGGGGTGTGAGGTTATTCATTGGATGTGTTCATATTCAAGCTTGTGAGGGAGGGGGATAGGTATGGCCCGGCACTCTGCACTGGAAAGAAACCGTTCTATCCTGTACAAAACCGCATTAGCGCTGGGTCTCAGCCCGGGTCTTAGCGTTTCCCTAGCGTGCGCCAAATGATCTTATACACGGACTCCCATGGACAAGGTAATCTGCTAGTAGGTCGACAGGCACTATGTTTTAGCAACTCATGCTATATTTTTCCTTTAGCAATGGTGTTTTAACTCACACCAGGAGATAGTTTTATTCAGTGGTTTGATTTAGTGGTGAAAATTATTAGTGCCACCCCAGTTTTGACTGCGGTATCTTCTGTGCCCCCCCTAAATATTGTTCCTAGAGTCGCCACTGCTCTCACCATCACCATCACCACAGGGAGCACACGCCTACTCCATGACATCATATCATGCTCACGTTAGCAACATGGCATCCCCATCCCTATGACATCATGCAACGCTCACCTCATAACACGGAATCCCCCATTACTATGACATCATGTAACGGTCACTCATAAGACAGAATCCCCCATCTCCATAACAACATAATCCCCTCCCCCCATCATGAAATGGTTGGTGTGATCTGAAGCCCACCTTGGAGTTTTCCATCACGTTGTCCAGGCAGTGGAAGTAGGACTGGTCATTCACCGGTTCTGTGGGATTCTGCAGCAATTCCCGAACAGTCTGTTTGTATAAAGAGCACACAGGGTAAACAGGGTATGCACAAACTCCATTAAACCGTTTAGTGAATAAGCCCCAAGCAGCTTCCTGCTGCTGGATGATCAAAAACAGCTCTGCACAAAGTGAGCTCCTTATGTGCGTGGCGGGCTGGGGTCAGGGTAATACAGGGTATAATATATAGAGTGTGTGGTGGGCTCGGGTCAAGTCATCCAATGTTGGGAGGCTTGGGGGATTTGGGATGTTGGGGAGGGTTTGAGAGGGTCGGGAGGTTTGAGAGGGTCGGGAGGTTTGGAGGTTTGAGAGGGTCGGGAGGTTTGGAGGTCTGAGAGGGTCGGGAGGTTTGGAGGTTTGAGAGGGTCGGGAGGTTGTGGAGGTTTGAGAGGGTCGGGAGGTTTGAGAGGGTCGGGAGGTTTGAGAGGGTCGGGAGGTTTGAGAGGGTCGGGAGGTTTGAGAGGGTCGGGAGGTTTGAGAGGGTCGGGAGGTTTGAGAGGGTCGGGAGGATTGAGAGGGTCGGGAGGATTGAGAGGGTCGGGAGGATTGAGAGGGTCGGGAGGTTTGAGAGGGTCGGGAGGGTCGGAATGTTGGGAGGGTCAGGAGGGTTGGGAGGGTCAGGAGGTTTGGGATGGTCGGGAGGTTTGGGATGGTCGGGAGGTTTGGGATGGTCGGGAGGTTAGGAGGAATGTTGGGAGGGTCGGGAGGTAAGAGAGGTTGGGAGGGTCGGGAGGTTGGGAGGGTCGGAATGGTTGGGAGGGTCGGAATGGTTGGGAGGGTCGGAATGGTTGGAGGGTCGGAATGGTTGGGAGGGTTCGGAATGGTTGGGAGGGTCGGGATGTTGGGAGGGTCGGGATGTTGGGAGGGTCGGGATGTTGGGAGGGTTGAGATGGTTGGGAAAGTCGGGAGGTTTGGGATGGTCGGGATGTTGGGTCGGGATGGTCAGGAGGTTAAGAGGGTCGGAATGGTTGGGAGGGTCGGAATGGTTGGGAGGGTCGGAATGGTTGGGAGGGTCGGAATGTTGGGAGGGTCGGAATGTTGGGAGGGTCGGAATGTTGGGAGGGTCGGAATGTTGGGAGGGTCGGAATGGTTGGGAGGGTCGGAATGGTTGGGAGGGTCGGAATGGTTGGGAGGGTCGGAATGGTTGGGAGGGTCGGAATGTTGGGAGGGTCGGAATGTTGGGAGGGTCGGAATGTTGGGAGGGTCGGAATGGTTGGGAGGGTCGGAATGTTGGAGGGTCGGAATGGTTGGGAGGGTCGGAATGGTTGGAGGGTCGGAATGTGGGAGGGTCGGAATGTTGGGAGGGTCGGAATGTTGGGAGGGTCGGTATGTTGGTATGGTCGGGAGGTTAGGAGGAATGTTGGGAGGGTCGGGAGGTAAGGGAGGTTGGGAGGGTCGGAATGTTGGGAGGGTCGGAATGGTTGGGAGGGGCGGGTCGGAATGGTTGAGAAGGGGCGGGTCGGAATGGTTGAGAGGGGCGGGTCGGAATGGTTGAGAGGGGCGGGTCGGAATGGTTGGAGAGGGGCGGGTCGGAATGGTTGAGAGGGGCGGGTCGGAATGGTTGAGAGGGGCGGGTCGGAATGGTTGGGAGGGGCGGGTCGGAATGGTTGGGAGGGGCGGGTGTTGGAGGGTCGGGATGTTGGGAGGGTTGAGATGTTGGGAGGGTTGAGATGGTTGGGAAAGTCGGGAGGTTTGGGATGGTCGGGATGTTGGGTCGGGATGGTCAGGAGGTTAAGAGGGTCGGGAGGTTTGGAACGGTCGGGATGTTGGGAGGTTTGGGAGGGTCGGGTTGTTGGGATGGTCAGGATGTTGGGAGGGTTGGGATGGTCGGGAGGGTTGGGATGGTCAGGATGTTGGGAGGGTCGGGATGGTTGGGAGGGTCGGGATGGTTGGAATGGTCAGGATGTTGGAGGGTCGGAATGTTGGGAGGGTCGGAATGGTTGGGAGGGGAGGGTCGGAATGGTTGGGAGGGTCGGGATGTTGGGAGGGTTGAGATGTTGGGAGGGTTGAGATGGTTGGGAAAGTCGGGAGGTTTGGGATGGTCGGGATGTTGGGTCGGGATGGTCAGCAGGTTAAGAGGGTCGGGAGGTTTGGGAGGGTCGGGATGTTGGGAGGTTGGGAGGGTCGGGCTGTTGGGAGGTTTGGGATGGTCGGGATGGTCAGGATGTTGGGAGGGTCGGGATGGTTGGGAGGGTCGAGATGGTTAGGAGGGTCGGGATGTTGGGAGGGTCGGGATGGTTGGGAGGGTCGGGATGGTTGGGAGGGTCGGGAGGGTCGGAATGGTCAGGATGTTGGGAGGGTCGGGATGGTCAGGATGTTGGGAGGGTCGGGATGGTCAGGATGTTGGGAGGGTCGGGATGGTCAGGATGTTGGGAGGGTTGGGGAGGGTCGGAATGTTGGGGAGGGTCGGAATGTTGGGGAGGGTCGGGACGTTGGGGAGGGTCGGGACGTTGGGGAGGGTCGGAATGGTCAGGATGTTGGGAGGGTCGGGGGTTTGGGATGGTCGGGATGTTGGGAGGGTCGGGGGTTTGGGATGGTCGGGATGTTGGGAGGGTCAGGAGGGTTGGGGATGGTCGGGATGTTGGGAGGGTCAGGAGGTTGGGAGGGTCGGAAAGTTGGGGAGGGTCACGACGTTGGGGAGGGTCACGACGTTGGGGAGGGTCACGACGTTGGGGAGGGTCACGACGTTGGGGAGGGTCACGACGTTGGGGAGGGTCACGACGTTGGGAGGGTCACGACGTTGGGGAGGGTCACGACGTTGGGGAGGGTCACGACGTTGGGGAGGGTCACGACGTTGGGAGGGTCGGGACGTTGGGAGGGTCGGAATTGTCAGGATGTTGGGAGGGTTGGGGGTTGGGATGGTCAGGATGTTGGGAGGGTCGGGATGTTGGGAGGGTCGGGATGTTGGGAGGGTCGGGATGTTGGGAGGGTCGGGATGTTGGGAGGGTCGGGATGTTGGGAGGGTCGGGATGTTGGGAGGGTCGGGATGGTTGGAGGGTCGGGATGGTTGGGATGTTGGGAGGGTTGGGAAGGTCGGAATGTTGGGAGGGTCGGAATGTTGGGAGGGTCGGGAGGTTTGGGATGGTCGGGATGTTGGGTCGGAATGGTCAGGAGGTTAAAGGGTCGGGAGGTTCGTGATGGTCGGAATGGTCAGGATGTTGGGAGGGTCGGGATGTTTGGGAGGGTCGGGAGGTTTGGGATGGTCGGGATGGTCAGGATGTTGGGAGGGTTGGGATGGTTGGAATGTTGGGAGGGTTGGAATGTTGGGATGGTTGGAATGTTGGGAGGGTTGGGATGGTTGGAATGTTGGGAGGGTCGGAATGTTGGGACTGGGAGGGTCGGAATGTTGGGAGGATCGGGATGGTTGGGAGGGTCAGAATGTTGGGAGGGTCAGAATGGTCAGGATGGTCGGGAGGTTTAGGAGGGTCGGGATATTGCTCGGGTTGTTGGAAGGGTTGGGAGGGTCAGGATGGTCGGAAGCGTCAGGATGGTCGGGAGGGTCAGGGGGTGGGGATGGTTGGGATGTTGGGAGGGTCGGGATGTTGGGAGGGTCAGTGGGTCGGGATGGTTGGGATGTTGGGAGGGTCGGGATGTTGGGAGGGTCGGGATGTTGGGAGGGTCGGGATGTCGGGAGGGTCGGGATGTTGGGAGGGTCAGGGGGTCGGGATGTGGGAGGGTCGGGAGGTTGGGAGGGTCAGGAGGTTGGAGGGTCAGGAGGTTGGGAGGGTCAGGATGGTCGGGAGGGTCAGGATGGTCGGGAGGGTCAGGATGGTCGGGAGGGTCGAGATATTGGAAGGGTCGGGATGGTCGAGATGTTGGGAGGGTCGGGAGGGTCAGAATGTTGGGAGGGTCAGAATGTTGGGAGGTCAGAATGTTGGGAGGGTCAGAATGTTGGGAGGGTCAGAATGTTGGGAGGGTCAGAATGTTGGGAGGGTCAGAATGTTGGGAGGGTCAGAATGTTGGGAGGGTCAGAATGTTGGGAGGGTCAGAATGTGGGGAGGGTCAGAATGTGGGGAGGGTCAGAATGTTGGGAGGGTCAGAATGTTGGGAGGGTCAGAATGTTGGGAGGGTCAGAATGTTGGGAGGGTCAGAATGTTGGGAGGGTCAGAATGGTCAGGAGGTTTAGGAGGGTCGGGATATTGGTCGGGTTGTTGGGAGGGTCAGGATGTTGGGAGGGTCGGGAGGGTCAGGATGTTGGGAGGGTCGGGAGGGTCAGGATGGTCGGGATGTTGGGAGGGTCAGGATGGTCGGGAGGGTCAGGATGTTGGGAGGGTCTGGATGGTCAGGAGAGTCGAGGTGTTGGGAGGTCAGTGGGTCGGGATGGTTGGGATGTTGGAGGGGGTCAGGATGTGGGAGGGTCAGGATGTTGGGAGGGTCAGGATGTTGGGAGGGTCAGGATGTTGGGCGGGTCGGGATGTTGGGAGGGTCGGGATGTTGGGAGGGTCGGGATGTTGGGAGGGTCGGGATGTTGGGAGGTCAGGATGGTCGGAGAGGTCAGGATGTTGGGAGGGTCTGGATGGTCAGGAGAGAGTCGAGGTGTTGGGAGGGTCAGTGGGTCGGGATGGTTGGGATGTTGGAGGGTCAGGATGTTGGAGGGTCAGGATGTTGGGAGGGTCAGGATGTTGGGAGGGTCAGGATGTTGGGCGGGTCGGGATGTTGGGAGGGTCGGGATGTTGGAGGGTCGGGATGTTGGGAGGGTCGGGATGTTGGGAGGGTCGGGAGGCTGGGAGGGTCAGGGGGGTCAGGATGGTCGGGAGGGTCGAGATGTTGGGAGGGTCGAGATGTTGGGAGGGTCGAGATGTTGGGAGGGTCAGGATGGTCGGGAGGGTCAGGAGGTTGGAGGGTCAGGATGTCGGAGGGTCGGGATGTTGGGGGGGTCGGGAGGGTCAGGGGGGTCAGGATGGTCGGGTCGTTGGGAGGTCAGGATGCTGGGAGGGTCAGGATGCTGGGAGGGTCAGGATGCTGGGAGGGTCAGGATGCTGGAGGGTCAGGATGCTGGGAGGGTCAGGATGCTGGGAGGGTCAGGATGCTGGGATGGTCGGGATGTTGGGAGGGTCAGGATGGTCGGGAGGGTCAGGATGTTGGGAGGGTCGGGATGGTCAGGAGAGTCGAGGTGTTGGGAGGGTCAGTGGGTCGGGATGGTTGGGATGTTGGAGGGCAGGATGTTGGGAGGGTCAGGATGTTGGGATCAGGATGTTGGGAGGGTCAGGATGTTGGGCGGGTCGGGATGTTGGGAGGGTCGAGATGTTGGGAGGGTCGAGATGTTGGGAGGGTCGAGATGTTGGGAGGGTCAGGATGGTCGGGAGGGTCAGGAGGTTGGGAGGGTCAGGATGGTCGAGGGTCGGATGTTGGGGGGGTCGGGAGGTCAGGGGGGTCAGGATGGTCGGGTCGTTGGGAGGGTCAGGATGCTGGGAGGGTCAGGATGCTGGGAGGGTCAGGATGCTGGAGGGTCAGGATGCTGGGAGGGTCAGGATGCTGGGAGGGTCAGGATGCTGGGAGGGTCAGGATGCTGGGAGGGTCAGGATGCTGGGATGGTCGGGATGTTGGGAGGGTCAGGATGGTTGGGAGGGTCAGGATGGTTGGAGGGTCAGGATGCTGGGAGGGTCAGGATGCTGGGAGGGTCAGGATGCTGGGAGGGTCAGGATGCTGGGAGGGTCAGGCTATTGGGAGGGTCAGGCTATTGGGAGGGTCAGGCTATTGGGAGGGTCAGGATGGTCAGGAGGGTCGAGGTGTTGGGAGGGTCAGAATGTTGGGAGGGTCAGGATGTTGGGAGGGTCAGGGGGTCGGAATTGTTGGGATGTTGGGAGGGTCAGGATGTTGGGAGAGTCAGGAGGGTCGGGAGGGTCGAGATGTTGGGAGGGTTGGGATGTTGGGAGTTTGGGGGCTGCATGATATGTAGACAGTTCTCTTTATTGCAGCAGGATTTTGCTGTCTTTGAAGGCTAAGATTTGTAAAATATCTGTTAAACTTCGGCTGGGACTGTTACAAAGCCACTGCCACAGAGGCCTCCTAGGAGCGTCGGATGGACTAATGTAGGATCTGGTAGACTTTGAGTTGTGGACAGAAGGCATGTCCTACAGTCTGTGGCTCTCCATAATTCTTTTGAGGCGCTTTCAGAGTGTAGTGGTGACATGTAGGTAGGCTCAGACACTGAAGTTGAGGAACCACTATCCCCTATGCCTAAGCTATGCAAGACTGAAACCCAGGACACAAAGGAAAAGGTTGGACTGGATAGAATCGCCCAGCAACAATTGCTTTCTATCATAAGAGGTGTGGAGCTGGAGAGCAGTGGTTTGGGGAGAGGTCCTTCTGGGGCGACCACTCGTAGAGACAGGAGGCTTGTTCTTAATATTGAGGAAGGGGGGGTTGTGAGGGTCCTGAGGACGACCAACAGCACTAGTGGCTGCTCTGCGGTGGGGCTGCTCAGGTCTCAGGGTTTTAGCTTGATTGTGCCATTACAGGGATGAAGGCTCCATATGCATATCAGTCTGGTGCAGTTGCTCAGCCTCAGGACCCTCACAAACCTCTCGTGTTCTTAACATTGTTAAGCAAAGCAGGAGGCAGAGTGGACGAGTCCATCGAGGGATTAATGACTGAAGATTGTGTTCTTGGAGGTGACAAAGGGCAGGTTGCGTCCGGTGTCATTCTCTGAAGTTCTGCCTGTGAGTAACATTCAGGAGGATCGGCAGACGCGCCGCGTAAGGGAATTTAACCTGGGGTTTCGGGGTCGGGAGGATTTGGCTTCGTGTCTCGTGTCGGCTCTATTTGGAAGCAAAAGGAACGTTATAAAAAGCTGGTTTGCGTCTCACTCCTAGGGGGAAAAATGGCAGAGATTCAGAGGTTTTACAAAGAAATATTTAAACTGGGAGGGGGGGGGGGGACAATCTGCCGGATAGATCCCCAAAACTACATGTGAGGGCGCAAGCGGCGTGCAGGTAAACCATGACAAGCTCAGAGCCGAGTCTAGAAATGCTCACAGCTTAGTCAATAAAATCCATGAACCGGAGACAACGACGGCAGCTGGAAACGGAGATTCAGGCCGGGTTCAGACACTTTAAATCCCAGCTTCTGTAAGTGCCGAGCTCTCTGACACCAATAGAGCGCTAATACCGCTTCAGACTCTCCCTGGAGAATGGAGCGATAACCCCGCTGGGCAGAGCCCTCTTACCTCCAACTCGCGTAGAGCGTTGTCACATTCCTTCTGCCCCGGAGCCTGCTGGGTGCACACCGTGATCAGCTGGTTGATGCTGTCTGTAACGGCCCTGAATTGGCAGCATAGATTAATACCATCCTACAAACGGTGTGATGCACCTCAGCACGTGGCGTGACAAGTCATGGAGCCGCGCACAGGAAGCACATCAAGTCATGGAGCCGCGCACAGGAAGCACATCAAGTCATGGAGCCGCGCACAGGAAGCACATCAAGTCATGGAGCCGCGCACAGGAGCACATCAAGTCATGGAGCCGCGCACAGGAAGCACATCAAGTCATTGGAGCCGCGCACAAGGAAGCACATCAAGTCATGGAGCCACGCACAGGAAGCACATCAAGTCATGGAGCCGCGCACAGGAAGCACATCAAGTCATGGAGCCGCGCACAGGAAGCACATCAAGTCATGGAGCCGCGCACAGGAAGCACATCAAGTCATGGAGCCGCGCACAGGAAGCACATCAAGTCATGGAGCCGCGCACAGGAAGCACATCAAGTCATGGAGCCGCGCACAGGAAGCACATCAAGTCATGGAGCCGCGCACAGGAAGCACATCAAGTCATGGAGCCGCGCACAGGAAGCACATCAAGTCATGGAGCCGCGCACAGGAAGCACATCAAGTCATGGAGCCGCGCACAGGAAGCACATCAAGTCATGGAGCCGCGCACAGGAAGCACATCAAGTCACGGAGTCGCGCATAGAAAACCTGAGGATTGGTGGCTTTTAATAATGACCTGGGGGCGAGTATTTGCTATCACTTCCTTTATTTATCTCACAGGAGCAAGAAAGAAAAACAAACAAAAAGAAACCTAACAGCCGTCCTTGTGACCTTTGTTTTGGGTTGCTTACAAAATGTTTTGGATCAGATTTAAAGTTCCTTGGCGACCAAGTGCATTGCATGGTGTCTTATAGGTGTGGGGCGGCTGCTAGGACAGTGAAAGTTTACCGTTTTATGTCACGTGTACACTTTACGTTATGGCTTCCCACATGACACCCCCCGCCTCTCCCACTAACATCCACCTTTCACAGGGCCCTCAGTCTCTGGAACAGAACGTGGAGGGACTTAATTCCCCAAGAGGAAAAAAATCCTGAATTATCTAATACGGCTGGGTTCGGACATCGTTGTGTCATAATGCTACTCCTACTTCACTTACACGGCGCTTCCTGCCGGGGTTGGGGGGGGGGGATTTTAATGATGTTCCAGATCCCATTTTTAGATCGATCCCAAAGCCAAAGGGTGGGTCCCGGTCAACAACGCCCCACTGGCCCAGCCTTCCTCCAATCCCATTCCGCTTGGTGGTCCCGTTGCCAGTCCGGCAGAGACTTCACTTTTTACTCTGACCAGTCCTTTTCCCAATTGGATTTTTTTCCTGGTCTCTGCCGCGCTCCCCCATTGGGTTCACCATGCGTCTATCTGCCCTATTACTCACACGGACCATGCCCCGGTCGTTTTAGAATTACCCTACGGAGCTCCCCTCTATTCTAGGAACTGGTGTTTTCCCTCCCATCTATCTACGCCTGGGCGATTTAAATCACACTTCGAGCGGACCTGGAATAATTACGTGGACGATAATCCAACATCTTCATCATATCAATTTTTTTTGGCCGGCTTCGCAATTGGTTCTTAGGAGTCACGTAATTGAATTCTCGGCCCGCAAAAGGATGGAGGCATCGCGCCGCCTCTCTACCCTCCATGATGATTTAAGGAGTAGTTACAGAGCCTGACAACCCCCACTACTCACCCTCTCCAAGCGTATACGCACTGCAAGGCTCAGTATGATATGCTAGCACAAGTGCAAAGCTCCTGGCAACGCCAGCGAAACCGCCACTTTCGACCTTAGTAATAAACAGGGCTGCCTTTTGGCCAACCTGGTCAGTTCCCAGACCTTAACAGGAATTGCCACGATCCAACTCTGATGGGAGCCCACCTCTTCCCCAACCGTGAGGTCATTGCTATACAGGGGGCACCGCAGCCCCAACACCAATGTGAAGCAGACAGAAGCAGGTCCTCCGGCGGTTTGAAGTGTCAGTAAACTTTATTTACAGGGACAGCAGACCCTGCATGGATTAAGGCCTGTGGTCGGAAATGTCACATTGTTCCATGCAGGGTCTGCTGTCCCCTGTAAATAAAGTTTACTGACACTTCAAACCACTGGAGGACCTGCTTCTGTCTAGTTCCCAGACCTCGTCTATGTCTATACCTTATATCTCCTCACTGAAGGTGATATTCTTGCTGACCCCTCCACCATTGCAACCTATTTCCATGGCTATTTTGTGGATTTCTATAGGGCTGGCCCGGATGACTGTCCTGTCCAGCTGGATCTTTTCCATAAGGCCCAAATACCCAAAATGTCACCCCAAGAACGCGAGTCCCTCTCCGCCCCCAGTACCGCTAAGGAAATTCAGAATGAGATTTCCTCCCTTAAAAGGTGGCAAGACTTTGGGTCCTGATGGATTTGGGGCTGAGTACTATAAATTGCTCTCCGGCTTCCTGGTCCCACATTTAACCACCCTATATAATAAAATCTTGTAATGCAAGGCCCGGCCACCTTCCTTCAATGACGCACGAGGAATCGTTATGCCAAAACCAGGTAAAGACCCTACACTTTGGTCACCTCCTATCGCCCTATTGCCTTGCTCAACACTGACCTCAAAATACCCTCTACCATTATGGCAAAACACCTCCAATCCCCTTTAGCACGTTTCATTGCCCCCCCCCCCACACAGGCTTTTTAAATGGCCGTCATTCCACTAAGACCAACTGCAAAGCTCTGGCGGCCATTTGGTCCTCTTCTCTCACTCTCCAAACATTTTACGGAGCTGTGATGCCGATAGGTCCAGGAAATCTCATCTTATCAGATTTTTAAACTTCACCATTTTAATAGGGTATTCCGGGACCTTTCACGCACTTTACGGACAGCCCTCCCACTTTGATTACGGTGAACAGACTCCACTCCATTCCTTTTGTGTTGGAAAGAGGCACGAGACAGGGCTGTCCACTGTCCCCTTTTCTGTTTACCTCACTCTGGAACCACTTTCATGCGTCATTAAGGCAAGCAGCGAACTTACAGGTATTCAGCTGGGCCCCTCTACCAGTCATAAGGTGGTCGCGTTTGCAGAGAATTAATATTTCTCTGTAACCCTGTGATGGATATTCCCTCATTACTGTCTTTATTGAACTCCTTTCACATAGCCACCGGTTTTAAGATTAAATCACACCAAGACTGTTGCGCTCTCCTTAGGACCCCCTCCCTGTGGTGATTGGCTTGCCTCGTTTCCAATGGGCGCCAACTCCCCATATTCAATATTTGGGCATCATTTTACCAGCTGACCTTTCCCAACTCTATGCCCTTAATATTGACCCCATTTTGTCACACACTGAAAAGCTGCTGCCGGTCTAGGATTCCATTCCCCTTTCCTACTTAGGCCGAGCGTTTCTCGTCAAAATGACGTTCTTCCCAAACTGCTCTACCCTCTACAGGTTCTTCCCATAGTGCTGCGGCCCACTGATATTCACGCATTTAACAAATTGTATGCTTCATTTATTTGGCAAAACCGGCGGGTACGAACCTCTCTCTCTGGTCTCCAACAACCCCTCTCCCGGGGAGGAATTAACTTTCCGAATATTTTGGATTACAAACTGCCCGTCCTTTGACCATGAGGTGGAACAGGCATTGCTGCCCACCTCCTCCTTGTTGGCTTTTCTCCACTAGCACTCGCAGGTCACCCCCCTCCTCCACTATTACGAAGCAATCCCTTGCTGTACACCAAACAAGCCTGGATTCAGGTTCGCAAGCGCTTAAATTTGGCCTGGTGGACATCCTATGGTCCCCCAATCTACACAATCCTGACTTCCAAAGGGCGTCTGCAGCCCCCATATTTCACACATTGGCCCAATGAGGCATGTCTCAATTCCACCACTATGTCGATGCGATGTCGAAATTGCCCATTTCAATTACAACTCTCTGAACCCTCAACACCCGCCTCTCCTTACACCCAATTTATTACTTACAACTGAGACTGTTCCACCTAGCACAATTACATGAGCTGTCCCCGGTAGATTTGGCCAATCTTTTGGACGCTCTGTTCATAAACCCGTATCCCTTCCTTCCGAATTCGATTTTCAAATGGTCCCTCCATTTCCCGACCCTCACCCCCCCCCCCAACTTAAAGCTACGCTTCTGTCTAGGCATTTTATTCCGTCAGCCAACTACTGGGATATGTTGTACAAGGTTCTTCACCGTGCCTACATGGTCCCAATAGAACGGCCCATGCGGGTCTTTCAGCCACTGCTGAATGCCTTAAATGCAAACACTCCCTGGCTGACCTGTGGCATTGTTTGTGGTCCTGTCCCTTAGTCCAGTTATTGTGGGACTCTGCACGCAGTTTTGGTTTCACAATTCTCCATATTGACGTCCATGCTCACTCCCAAATGGGCCATCTTTAACCTACCTGCTCCAGCAGCCCCTTTCCAGAGGTCACGGATTCTGGTTGGCATTGCTAGTGGCCACGGGTAAAAAGCCCATTTTATCACAATGGATTTCTCCCTCCCCTTTTCACACGGTGTACAACTGGATTGAAACCCCACCAGGAGGATAAAACCAGCACATTTTTTCTTAATTGGTCTCCCCGAATTGTGGTCCTCCCTGAGGACACGAGAACAGCCCTACGCCCTACGCAACCCCTTTTTCTGCATCCCTTGGTATTATTTATGTTAAGGGGATCCCCACCTCCTAACTGTTCTGGCTATATATGTGTAATCCCCTTTTTCTTGGTTTATTCCTAAGAGCTTTATAATAAATTCTATTGAATCTGTTTACCAATGGGCTTCTTTTAGAGCCGTATGTTTCAGGTTTAGGTGACGGGTAAAGCCAGCTACAGGGTTTATCTTTTAGTATTCACTTATACATTTTTATAGGTTTATGGATTTATTAGATGGGTTAGTTTTGATCACTGTGGTTAGGGTTGCTGTATATGTTGTGGCTTCTTTTAGAACCGTATGTTTCAGGTTTACGTGACGGGTAAAGCCAGCTACAGGGTTTATCTTTCAGTATCCATCATCCCAGTCAGCAAGATCCATTGCCTTCCGCAGACTGCTGCACTCCACCTGATTCTGGGGCAGAAGAATGGGACACCATGTCCTCTGATGAGGAGCCACCACTGGAAACAGCCCGGCGTTCCAGAGGACCCAAAGTGTGATTTCTGGGTACCTTGGTACCACCTTTCCTACTATGTCCCGCAGAGGGGCTCATGCTGCAGTTCCCATTATAACCCAGCGACAGACTTTATTCCTCCCAGCTTTTCATCCTCTGAGGACTCTGATTCAGAGAGGTTTCCAAGGGTTGCAGCCAGGAAATGCCTTACCCACCTGGGAAGATGTATTAAGGAATTATGGACATTGTCTCATGCCCGCTGATGTCAACCTACGACCGGCTCTGGGTCGCCCGGAGGAGCTCCCTTTGCCCGGGGGATCTGTCAGGGATCAGTACCTGAGGGTGCGCAGAAACCATGTCTGCAGGTGTGCATCCAGGAAAAGTGTTGCCTCAGTCCTGTCCAGCACTGATGTGGGTTAATCCTAAATAAAACACCAAACACACACACACCGCACACCCCTGTCTGTCTAATAAAAGAGTCACTCCCACCTTTGCTCATTGACTTTGCATTAAGAGTCAAACCTCTGTATTGTTCTGACCTATTCTGATAATCTGCTGACCACCGTGTACCAGACCCTGCTTTCCCTACCGACATTGCCTCCTTGCTGCCAGCCACTGACCGTCCAGACCACTCTCTCGCTATCCCCTTTGTACTAAGCTATGGATTACTACCAGTATCAACCTGCCTACCCTAAAGGTACAATCTGAATACCCCTGCGCTAAAGGCTCAAACCCCTGCATTTGGGTCCCACCACAGCGTATGCCAGGTGCCACCCTGACAATCACCTTTCACCTAGAAACTAACTTTAACTAGATGACTACTACCTGCTACTTCCTAATCCTTTGTTTCAACGCTGGGCGCGTTTCCATTGTCTTAGAACTCCCCGTGTGGGATTTTTCCCACTTGTATATAAAGTCAGTCCCAGCTTGATTTTCACTTTGCAAGGATCTCGAGTGGGTTTGGAGCAGAGTCAGTACTCCTACCAGATACTGGCGGCGAGGGGAGCATTCTGCACGTGGGCGCAGGACCACTATGTTATTTTTAGTGTAACTGTAATACTTACCCTAAAATCCACTTGTTTCCAGCGGCGTCTTTTTTTTATTTTTTATACTCCCCTCCCTCCTCTTCCGCTCCCGTCCTTCTTGCATCGGACTTGGCTTCTGGTTTACGTGAGAAGCGCGCATGCTCGCCTCTCACATAAGCCAGCCAATCGGCAGGCTTCCTCCGGCTCCCTCTGAGGATTAGTGTTGCGCGCAAGAGGATGCGCGCAACACTAACCCTCAGCCGCTGCCGCCAGCTACTGCGGCGAGTTGGAGACGTCATTGCGCTGAAAGCGCAATGACGTCTCCTACTCGGCAAAAGTCAGCAGAAGCGGGAAATAGGATTCCCGCTCTGCTGACTGACAGCTGGGAGGGCGGAGTAAACTCCTCCGCCTCTCAGCTGTTTTCAGCTTTTTCTGCTGAACTGCTGAGCGGAGGGAGGGGAGACAGAGGGCGGCATACTCCGGGCATCATGACCACCTAAAATAGCTTAGGTGGTCATGTTGCCTAGAGTTAGTGGATGGGAACAACACCCTTAATGGACCCTAGGGGGTGCTAATGTCACTTTGGTCGCTGAAAGGCCCACAATTGTGCATAATGGCGGACAACAATCTGGGGGTGAAATGCCGAGGCATGATCTTTGGGGAGCATTTTATAAAAAGTATGGGGGCATACACGCTCACTTTAACGCCTTCGATAAGGTGGAGACATATATTAAAGTGTTTTCCAACAGAACTTTTGAGATGGAGGTCAGATTAAGGGGCTTCGACTGAAAAACCGGCCAGCAACCGCAAAGAGATTGCGGGATCTACGCGCATTAATGGCAGATGCACTTCTACAACTTTGGCCTCAGGGGCACCATTACGATATTTTCTCCATTTCCAAAGTGGCAAAGGTGTTACAAAAGGTTGGTCTTCCGAGGTCAGTGGTGGAGCTACTGACCATTACTGCTGGAAAGGACAGTAGATCTTGCTAGGTTGCTGCATTGGTAACTGGTGGATCTTTAAGAGTCTATAAGCCGGCCTGGGACAGCTGGCACCGTTTGTGTATGGGACGGGGGTCAGGATTGGTTTAGGATTTTCTGTCATCTTTACATAACACTGACGGCTTTCAGAATTGATTTCTGTCATATTGGTTTTCACGGGTTTCCATTGACCTGGAATCCACTTGTCTGTTGCCTCCTGTGGGCGGTTCTTTGGTCACACCGTCCTTTGTCCCAATATTCCACTACAGCAATTGTCTGCAGTGAACTTCTTTGTACCTGAAGGTGCGTTTCGATGTTTACAGACGTACTAAAATATCTAGTCACCCCCCCCGCCTTGTTTTTCAGGTAACCCTTTATATTGTCTGGTACGATGCCTCTGCGAATCTGAGTCTAGGACCTAAGAGCCTTCTCTTCTGGTTGTTGTTTGGAGGGCATGATGAAGGCTGCAGGATGGTCGAGGGAATCTACCTTCCACACTTTCTACTAAACTGATCGCCCACTTGTCGGAATCTCTGCTTCATTAAACAAAAAAATATGAGCCTCCCAAGTTGTGTCTTAAAATTTCCAAACTGATGTGTGTTTTCTATGTGAAGAAAGATTTGGTTCTCCCTTTGTGTTAAACAGCTCGATCTGCTCATTGGACCTCTGGGTTTGGGGAGTGGGGTATATGTGGCACGTTGTGTTGTCCTGTTTATAAATCACAGCTTTTTGAGTTCCTGGTTCTGGTAACTGTGGAGAGTTTTCTGCACTGTGTTCAAAGATGTTCCTTTGAGTTTCTACGGTTGCTTGGACTGGTCGTTTCAAGATAGAGGACTTGCTGCACGCCTTTTACAGATGGTTATTGGATAGCACATTGTTGGGACGGGAGGGGTGTCCTGTCCAGGATTGTTGAATGCTTTTCTGTATAGTTTTTTTTCTTGCCACTTTGATAAATAGAGATCGCAAATACTCGCCGCCAAGTCATTACTAAAATCCAAACTTACTGTCATAAAGACAGGAAAATTTGAAAATGAGCAAAGTGTAACATGTCATGTAGCAGCGCAGAGGAATCACTACGAGCGACGGCGGTGTGAGCAGAAAGCACAACGAATCATTCCACTACGCAATGTAAGCTCAGGTCATATAGTTGTGTACAAGAAACGTGGCAAGTGAGCATGAAAGGCAAAAAGTCACGGAAGCCAAAGAAGTCATGGATAAACGTGCAGGAAATTGGGCAAACCACATATAAATAGAACAAGTCATGGATAAACCCGCAAGAAGTATGAAAAGTCGCAGAGGAACCATGAATAACTAAGCAAGAAGCAGGACAAGCCACAGAAGCCCGATGTATCATTGATAAACACGACAAGTCATGAATAAATGGGCAGAAAACATAGTATGTCCTGGAAAAAATGCTCAGGAAGCATAAGGCATGAATAAATTGGCAGGACGTGTAACCAGTCGAGAATAAATATGCAGGAGGTCACAGCTATATGCTCAGGAGGTAAGAGAAGACATGGATCCACACATAGGAGTCCTAACAAGCCATGGTGCAGTGAGCAGGAAGTGTAAGGAGTCATAGACCCACCTGGCAGCAGCAGCGAGCTGACTCTTCAGGTTGGGAGCTGCTGGGTCCGCAGAGAGGGCTTTTGCAGCCAGTAACAGTTTACTGGAGGACAAGGAGATGCTCTTCAGGTTGGAGACTACCTGCGTCTGGTCCTCCTTGCTCTAAGCGAGAAATTGTATCATTTACAGTTTCCAGGAAGACTCCACCCCAAGACTTCATCAACCCCTCCTACCTGGGACTGGCCAGCCATTTCCACTCCTGCTTGAAGGAAATCATTGAAGTCGTGGCCATACTTCCCAGAAGCCTTTGCTAGATCCTGCGGAGTGCCCCTAGACGCTTGCACCAGCTCATTAGCCGACTGGCTGAGCCCAGCTGCTGCCTGGTTGAGTTGACTTTGAGCTTCCTGGAAGTTCTTTGTGCTTGGAGGAAACTAACAGTGACAAGACTTCAGTGAAAGACCAAAGAATCCAACAAGGACTGTCGCCACAAGCAGGGACGGAGTCGAGAACAGACTGAGCAGAGGGAGAGAGGGTAAAGGGAGCAGACTGAGCAGAGGGAGAGAAGGTAAAGAGAGCAGACTGAGCAGAGGGAGAGAAGGTAAAGAACAGACTGAGCAGAGGGAGAGAAGGTAAAGAGAGCAGACTGAGCAGAGGGAGAGAAGGTAAAGAGAGCAGACTGAGCAGAGGGAGAGAAGGTAAAGACAGACTGAGCAGAGGGAGAGAAGGTAAAGAGAGCAGACTGAGCAGAGGGAGAGAAGGTAAAGAGAGCAGACTGAGCAGAGGGAGAGAAGGTAAAGAACAGACTGAGCAGAGGGAGAGAAGGTAAAGAGAGCAGACTGAGCAGAGGGAGAGAAGTAAAGAGAGCAGACTGAGCAGAGGGAGAGAAGTAAAGAACAGACTGAGCAGAGGGAGAGAAGGTAAAGAGCAGACTGAGCAGAGGGAGAGAAGGTAAAGAGAGCAGACTGAGCAGAGGAGAGAAGGTAAAGAGAACAGACTGAGCAGAGGGAGAGAAGGTAAGGGAGCAGACTGAGCAGAGGGAGAGAAGGTAAAGAGAGCAGACTGAGCAGAGGGAGAGAAGTAAAGAGAACAGACTGAGCAGAGGGAGAGAGGTAAAGGAGCAGACTGAGCAGAGGGAGAGAAGGTAAAGAGAGCAGACTGAGCAGAGGGAGAGAAGGTAAAGAGCAGACTGAGCAGAGGGAGAGAAGGTAAAGAGAGCAGACTGAGCAGAGGGAGAGAAGGTAAAGAGAACAGACTGAGCAGAGGGAGAGAAGGTAAAGGGAGCAGACTGAGCAGAGGGAGAGAAGGTAAAGAGAGCAGACTGAGCAGAGGGAGAGAAGGTAAAGGGAGCAGACTGAGCAGAGGGAGAGAAGGTAAAGGGAGCAGACTGAGCAGAGGGAGAGAAGGTAAAGAGAGCAGACTGAGCAGAGGGAGAGAAGGTAAAGAGAGCAGACTGAGCAGAGGGAGAGAAGGTAAAGAGAGCAGACTGAGCAGAGGGAGAGAAGGTAAAGAACAGACTGAGCAGAGGGAGAGAAGGTAAAGGGAGCAGACTGAGCAGAGGGAGAGAAGGTAAAGGGAGCAGACTGAGCAGAGGGAGAGAAGGTAAAGAGAGCAGACTGAGCAGAGGGAGAGAAGGTAAAGAGCAGACTGAGCAGAGGGAGAGAAGGTAAAGAGAGCAGACTGAGCAGAGGGAGAGAAGGTAAAGAGCAGACTGAGCAGAGGGAGAGAAGGGAGAGAAGTAAAGGGAGCAGACTGAGCAGAGGGAGAGAAGGTAAAGAGAGCAGACTGAGCAGAGGGAGAGAAGGTAAAGAGAGCAGACTGAGCAGAGGGAGAGAGGGTAAAGGGAACAGACTGAGCAGAGGGAGAGAAGGTAAAGAGCAGACTGAGCAGAGGGAGAGAAGGTAAAGGAGCAGACTGAGCAGAGGGAGAGAAGGTAAAGAGAGCAGACTGAGCAGAGGGAGAGAAGGTAAAGAGAGCAGACTGAGCAGAGGGAGAGAAGGTAAAGAACAGACTGAGCAGAGGGAGAGAAGGTAAAGGGAGCAGACTGAGCAGAGGGAGAGAAGGTAAAGGGAGCAGACTGAGCAGAGGGAGAGAAGGTAAAGAGAGCAGACTGAGCAGAGGGAGAGAAGGTAAAGAGAGCAGACTGAGCAGAGGGAGAGAAGGTAAAGAACAGACTGAGCAGAGGGAGAGAAGGTAAAGGAGCAGACTGAGCAGAGGGAGAGAAGGTAAAGAGAGCAGACTGAGCAGAGGGAGAGAAGGTAAAGAGAGCAGACTGAGCAGAGGGAGAGAGGGTAAAGGGAACAGACTGAGCAGAGGGAGAGAAGGTAAAGGGAACAGACTGAGCAGAGGGAGAGAAGGTAAAGAGAGCAGACTGAGCAGAGGGAGAGAAGGTAAAGAGAGCAGACTGAGCAGAGGGAGAGAAGGTAAAGAGAGCAGACTGAGCAGAGGGAGAGAAGGTAAAGAGAGCAGACTGAGCAGAGGGAGAGAGGTAAAGAGCAGACTGAGCAGAGGGAGAGAAGGTAAAGAGAGCAGACTGAGCAGAGGGAGAGAAGGTAAAGAGAGCAGACTGAGCAGAGGGAGAGAAGGTAAAGAGAGCAGACTGAGCAGAGGGAGAGAAGGTAAAGGGAACAGACTGAGCAGAGGGAGAGAAGGTAAAGGGAGCAGACTGAACAGAGGGAGACGGTAAAGAGAGCAGGCACTGCTGACTGGATGGATAGGTGGATCAATTACTATAGGCAGTAGAAATACTCACCGACTGAGCCAGTAGCCGTTTACTGGCCTCTCCGATGCTCTTGATGGCTGCATCCACATCTCTCTGCCCAGGCAGGAAGTTCACGCAGCGGCTCAGTGCCTGTGATACGGCTTTAGCGACCTGGAAAAACCACAACAGCCATTTTAATGCCATGACCCGGAGGCGAGTATTTGCTTCTCTTTGTCATTTATTTAACAGCAGCAAGAGAAAAAAATGAATAGAAAAAAAACCATTAACTTCCCACATCTAAACCCCTCCACTAGTCCATAATCCCTTGCAGTTCTCAATAAAAGGCAGCAATCCCAGAAGCACATCCATTTTCTTGCTGCTGCGGCATAAAGATAAACGCTCCGCAATTTCTGCTCTTTTGTTTTCTGTGCATTGCATTGTGTTCAGTCGTCCCAGCTAAAACCTAGGGACGACCGCTGGCTCCCCCACCCCCTCACGTCTGAGCTTTTATCTGAACCCACACTACTTTTAGTGGCCGGCTTGTGGCTCCCTCTGCAGCTGAAAGATCCGGCTGCGAGCAGAGGGAGTCACGCTTTCGATCCTGGAGACAGTGGTGCCATCTGCCGCCTGTAGACCCAGCAATCCAGGCCTCCATTAATGTGGCTGTTAAATCGGCAATGTTGGACCTTTCCAGAGACCTCCACCACTCGTTAGTCAAGGTAATGGCTGCTATTAAGGCCCTTCCAATTTGCCCCACGCCCGCTGATGCCTCCGACCTACTGGCAATGCTGCTGCCTATACAGGAGGACCCTACGCCACCCCGCGTGCCGGATAAGAACGCAGTGCAAAGGACTAAGCACATGCATGAAAGGGCTGGCAACCCTGCACCATTGCCATCCACTGATAGCGTCCCCATCTCTGTAGAGAGACCACTCGCTGGGCGCATTTGGCATTAGTCCGTAAGAGACATAAGGATATTTCTGATACAGCTCCCTCTCGAGGAGACCACTGGAACTGAAGTTGTTTGTTGTGGCCACACCACACGATGGTCACACCAAAAGCCCAATGGCTGAGGAGGATGTGGTGGTGCTTCACACACCAGAGGATGATCTCCATGAATATAAGGACCCAGATGGGCCTCTCTATTATGAGGACAATGCTATCATTTCTGACCGGGTGATCCCCTATTTTGCCCTGAGGATCTGACCCATTCTTAGTCCTCTGCTTATGTGTTACTTTGAACTTGGGGTACATGGGCCTAGAGATGTATTTAGGAGGTGCAGGCCATATGTTCTATAGAATATCCCTGCCCTCTAATGTTAAAATCACCCTGTGCCTGCAAGGGTGCAGGGTGTTTGTGTAATCCGTGTTATGTATGAATGTTATTGCCCGTCTATGGTTATGGTCCATGTGTATCTGTTGCCTTTTCCGGCATCCCTTTTCAATAATGTGTTAATATCCGTGCGTATGTTTGAGTGGTCTTTGTTGATCTGCCTTGTCAGGCAAACACTGCCCCATTATAGGATAACTGTGAATACGGTTTATATAATTACTTTGTGGTCACTGTAGACAAACTCCACTCCCCCTCTGTGTTACAATGCAATTTAGAAGCCAAATATGTAGAAAATAATCAGATATTACTGACATGTATATTGTGTTCACGGTTTTTTTGAGAAAGGATACATTGAGATTTCTCTCGTTTTCAAGTTTGTTCTGGGTGGCGAGTCTGTACCGTTAGGGGTCTTGCCCAAGGACACTTACTGGAGAGGTGCTCTTGCTGGGATCGAACCTGTGTCTCCACAGGCTCTCTCCACTTAGAGCAGTGATGTTACCTCTACTCCACCCATCCAGTAGTTTAATAAAGTTTTCCCCTTTACGGTCACCAATCAGTCTTGTGTCCTCCTGTTGATTAAATAAATTGCTGATTGTATCCGGTTCAAAGCACCAAAAATGCACCAAACAGACTTGCGCAATGCACGAGGTTAGTCCGTATAACGGTTTTGCTCGTGAATATTCTCGATGTTCTGGATTAAGTAAAAATTGGGAGTCAGCATTACATGATGCGGAGCCGGCTCAAGTTGTTGGGGTTTGCAAAAAGTACCTGTGACAAAAGGAAAAGCATTGTGCGCTTTGGGTAGACGGGTTGGATTTTGCTTTCAGCCGATCGTCCGTTGCATAAAATTAAAAACAAATCAGATAGGAAAGCAAAAACGTGAGATACAGAATATGATGGCAATGCTACAATGTCAAAACCGTCTACTGATGGATAAAATGGATACGTATCAGACAGTGGCAAATAAAGCAGCAGCGACAGTAGCGGAGTACAATTAATGCAAGCGAAAAGGCAAGATAAAAGGGCAAAGGTTCAGAGGAGTATATCTAAAGCAGGTGTAAATTGGGACCCTGACACGTGGGATTCGTCAGACTCCTCTGATGGGGAGGATGCTGATAAAGAGCCTGGTTATCAGGCACACACAATATTCCCCAAGATACAGAATGACCCTGCTAATGCAGGAGGGCTTAACTTGGATCTGTTGGAAGATTATAGTCAGCAGGAGCTTAATGACATACAAGACAGGTTAAAAACGGGGACCCTTGGATGGTTCGTATTTAGGAGAGTGGGGCTGCAGGAGTTCAGCTTGATCCTGGCGATGCTGCACAGTCTTATTATGACAGACCCTGTAGTACAGGATCATTTTCGGAGATATATGGGAATATGTCATCATTGTTGCAACTGGCGGTGGACGGATGCAATGCCAAATACCCAAAGGAAGCCGACTGGCCTCCCAATGGTAAACCCTGGTATGCTTTAAGGGATGCCGTCTTTCGTATAAAAAGCAAGAAGGAATGAAAACTGCTATTTTTGTAGGTCAGGCTGATCAATTGATGGATTGTGCATTATCTGCATCGATAAGGAATAACATTGTACGTTTAGCTCCTCCGGCCTATAAACATATTATGATATTGCTGCTCAACCAGCCAAGTAATCCCTTTGTCTGACGTTGTAGAGGCTGTGAGACAACTTGGGAACTCGCAGATAACAAACTTTTTCTAAATACTGACAAAACTGTTACAATGCTCTTTGGAACAAAACCTAAACTACACAAATTGCAAACACTCCATCTATGTGTCAGGACAAAATCAAATGGCACGCTGACCAGAGTCACTTCTCTCAAATATCTAGGTATGTGGTTGGACCCAAATCTATCCTTTGGCCCCCACATCGAAAAACTCTCATCTAAACTTTACCCCAAACTAGGTGCCCTGTACAGAAACAAATCCTGCCTGAGCCCCGCGGTAAGAAAGCAGATTGTACAACAAATGCTTATGCCGGCTATTGATTACGGAGATGACGTGTATGCAGCCGCCCCGCAAACACACCTCCAGAAACTTACTACATTGTATAACTCATTCTGTCGCTTTGTGCTACAATGTAACTACATGACCCACCATTGTGACATGTTAAAAGAGCTAAACTGGACATCACTGGACTCTAGACGCACTCTTCACCTTTCCAACCTGGTGTTTAAGAGCTTTTCTAGGAAGCTACCACCCTACCTGAATATGCGGCTTCCCCCAGCAGCTCCCTCATCCTATAACCTCCGATCCAGGACCTGCACCTTACTTACAATACCACAATACAAAAAGACAGCGGCTCGATCCTCATTTTCCTACAGAGCACCGCAAATATGGAATAACCTCCCAGACACCATCAAATCTTCCCCCAGTCTTAAGTCACTCAAGAGCTCCTTACTAACATACCTCAATACAGAATGCGCCTGTAAACATGTAACACAGTGACTATATACAGAATGCGCCTGTAAACATGTAACACAGTGACTATATACAGAATGCACCTGTAAACCTGTAACATAGTGACTATATACAGAATGCACCTGTAAACCTGTAACATAGTGACTATATACAGAATGCACCTGTAAACATGTAACACAGTGACTATATACAGAATGCACCTGTAAACCTGTAACAGTGACTATATACAGAATGCACCTGTAAAGAGGTTACAGTGACTAAATACAGAATGCACCTGTAAACATGTAACACAGTGACTAGATACAGAATGCACCTGTGAACATGTAACACAGTGACTATATACAGAATGCGCCTGTAAACATGTAACCTAGTGACTATATACAGAATGCGCCTGTAAACATGTAACAGTGACTATATACAGATGCACCTGTAAACATGTAAACAAGTGACTATATACAGAATGCACCTGTAAACATGTAACAGTGACTATATACAGAATGCACCTGTAAACATGTAACACAGTGACTATATACAGAATGCACCTGTAAACATGTAATATAGTGACTATATAACAGAATGCGCCTGTAAACATGTAACCTAGTGACTATATACAGAATGCACCTGTAAACATGTAACATAGTGACTATATACAGAATGCGCCTGTAAACATGTAACATAGTGACTATATACAGAATGCACCTGTAAACATGTAACACAGTGACTATATACAGAATGCATCTGTAAACATGTAACACAGTGACTATATACAGAATGCACCTGTAAACATGTAACAGTGACTATATACAGAATGCACCTGTAAACATGTAACACAGTGACTATATACAGAATGCACCTGTAAACATGTAACACAGTGACTATATACAGAATGCGCCTGTAAACATGTAACAGTGACTATATACAGAATGCACCTGTAAACATGTAACACAGTGACTATATACAGAATGTGCCTGTAAACATGTAACAGTGACTATATACAGAATGCATCTGTAAACATGTAACAGTGACTATATACAGAATGCATCTGTAAACATGTAACACAGTGACTATATACAGAATGCACCTGTAAACATGTAACACAGTGACTATATACAGAATGCACCTGTAAACATGTAACACAGTGACTATATACAGAATGTGCCTGTAAACATATAACAGTGACTATATACAGAATGTGCCTGTAAACATATAACAGTGACTATATACAGAATGCACCTGTAAACATGTAACACAATGACTATATACAGAATGCGCCTGTAAACATATAACAGTGACTATATACAGAATGTGCCTGTAAACATGTAACACAGTGACTATATACAGAATGCACCTGTAAACATGTAACACAGTGACTATATACAGAATGTGCCTGTAAACATGTAACAGTGACTATATACAGAATGCATCTGTAAACATGTAACACAGTGACTATATACAGAATGCACCTGTAAACATGTAACAGAGTGACTATATACAGAATGTGCCTGTAAACATGTAACACAGTGACAATATACAGAATGTGCCTGTAAACATGTAACACAGTGACTATATACAGAATGCACCTGTAAACATGTAACACAGTGACTATATACAGAATGTGCCTGTAAACATATAACAGTGACTATATACAGAATGTGCCTGTAAACATATAACAGTGACTATATACAGAATGTGCCTGTAAACATGTAACACAGTGACTATATACAGAATGTGCCTGTAAACATGTAACACAGTGACTATATACAGAATGTGCCTGTAAACATATAACAGTGACTATATACAGAATGTGCCTGTAAACATATAACAGTGACTATATACAGAATGTGCCTGTAAACATATAACAGTGACTATATACAGAATGTGCCTGTAAACATATAACAGTGACTATATACAGAATGTGCCTGTAAACATGTAACACAATGACTATATACAGAATGTGCCTGTAAACATGTAACACAGTGACTATATACAGAATGTGCCTGTTAACCTGTAACACAGTGACTATATACAGAATGCACCTGTAAACATGTAACAGTGACTATATACAGAATGCACCTGTAAACATGTAACATAGTGACTATATACAGAATGCACCTGTAAACATGTAACAGTGACTATATACAGAATGCACCTGTAAACATGTAACACAATGACTATATACAGAATGTGCCTGTAAACATGTAACAAAGTGACTATATACAGAATGTGCCTGTAAACATGTAACACAGTGACTATATACAGAATGCACCTGTAAACATGTAACACAGTGACTATATACAGAATGCACCTGTAAACATGTAACACAGTGACTATATACAGAATGCACATGTAAACATGTAACATAGTGACTATATACAGAATGCACCTGTAAACATGTAACACAGTGACTATATACAGAATGCACCTGTAAACATGTAACACAGTGACTATATACAGAATGCACCTGTAAACATGTAACACAATGACTATATACAGAATGCACCTGTAAACATGTAACACAGTGACTATATACAGAATGTGCCTGTAAACATGTAACACAGTGACTATATACAGAATGCACCTGTAAACATGTAACACATTGACTATATACAGAATGCACCTGTAAACATGTAACACAGTGACTATATACAGAATGTGCCTGTAAACATGTAACACAGTGACTATATACAGAATGTGCCTGTAAACATGTAACACAGTGACTATATACAGAATGCACCTGTAAACATGTAAACATTGACTATATACAGAATGCACCTGTAAACATGTAACACAGTGACTATATACAGAATGTGCCTGTAAACATGTAACACAGTGACTATATACAGAATGTGCCTGTAAACATGTAACACAGTGACTATATACAGAATGCACCTGTAAACATGTAACACAGTGACTATATACAGAATGTGCCTGTAAACATGTAACACAGTGACTATATACAGAATGTGCCTGTAAACATGTAACACAGTGACTATATACAGAATGTGCCTGTAAACATGTAACACAGTGACTATATACAGAATGTGCCTGTAAACATGTAACACAGTGACTATATACAGAATGCACCTGTAAACATGTAACACAGTGACTATATACAGAATGTGCCTGTAAACATGTAACACAGTGACTATATACAGAATGTGCCTGTAAACATGTAACACAGTGACTATATACAGAATGTGCCTGTAAACATGTAACACAGTGACTATATACAGAATGCACCTGTAAACATGTAACACAGTGACTATATACAGAATGTACCTGTAAACATGTAACACAGTGACTATATACAGAATGTGCCTGTTAACCTGTAACACAGTGACTTTATTTCCTACATATTTATTTTTCTGTTAATCTGTATATTTGGTTTTGTGTTAATATCTTGCATTTTACTATTGTGTATTTCTGTAACTGTAACACTTCAATGTTCTTGAACCCAGAACATATTTGAAAACGAGAGAAATCTCAATGTATCCTTCCTGGTAAATCCTTTATAAATAAATAACCCAAAACTAGGGTGACGAAGGACAAGGAAAAAAGTCAGACGAGGTGAGAAAACCAGGTAGAGCTGGAAATAATCATTTAAATAGGAAAGACTTGTTTAGGCGCTCTTGAAAGATTGTGTGCAATTGAGTCACATTGATGGATTTGACCCACCAAGCGTGTGGGACTTGTACAGGAAGAGAGGTTTGCAGACGAAATCAGGCAAACGAAGTGTGAATATACGAGATGACAGTAAAGAGCAGGAAGGAGGGGGGATGGGGGCAGAGCAGAGATGTACACAGGGGCTGCAGCAGCCCCCACTGCTCCTCCTGTCTCTTCTTCTGGGCTCTATCCAAGTCTACTACAAGACTGGCAGCAAGGCCATAAACTGGGAATAGGATATGGTCAAGGTCCAGTGATTGCATGGGCTCCTGAAGAAATTAGACCTCATGTAAATAAAAATATTCAAAATGTTCAAGCCTTGATAGACACTGGAGCTGAGGCCTCATTGATCTACTCCGCAAATTTAAAACAAGTTTAAAGGCCAGCAGGTGACCATTACTGGCTTAGGAGGGAAGACATCAAATGCAGTACAAACAGTAGAAAGGACAATTGGCAAAAAGGAAACATTCAGTGTTAATTTTACTGATACCTGCATATATTTATTTATAAAGTATTTTACCAGGAAGGATACATTGAGATTTCTCTCGTTTTGAAGTATGTCCTGGGTTCAAGAACATTGAAGTGTTACAGAAATACAAAGTAATACAATGCAAGATATTAACAACACAAATATACAGATTAACAGAAAATAAATATGTAGGATATCATTGTTCTAGACATTCTGAGAGACCGAACTCTTCAGTTAGCAGACGGGTAATACCAGTTTGGTAGTAAACCATACGTTTCAGCCAGACCCGCTAGTGGGCCAAGTACAAATGCCCCCTGTGAAGCTACACCCAACTACTAAAATCATCAGTTTGAAACAGTACAGAATTCCTGGGGGACACAAAGAAATAGGGGAGACCATTCAGGAATTGATGGAAGCAGGAGTAGTGATACCTATCACCACTGCTTGGAGCACCCTGTCTGGCCTGTGAAAAAATCTGCCGGTAGTTGGCGAATGACAGTTTACTAGAGAAATAAACAAGAATACCCCTGATTGATGGCGGCCGTGCCAGATACAACTACTTTGATTGAAAACATTAAAAAGCATGCTGTGGCGGACTTCACGTTTACCTGGCAAGGTAAACAATTTACTTTTACACGACTACCTCAGGGCTATTTACATAATCCTGTCACAGGAACGTGGCAGAACATTTAGATGAATTACCTCCTCCGGACGGAGGGCAGATTTCACATTATATTGATGACATTTTGATCCAAGGCGCCTCACAAGAGGTAGTGCAAGCACACCTTGGGCTGCTTCTTCCACATATTTATTTATTTATAAAGTATCTTACCAGGAAGGATACATTGAGATTTCTCTCGTTTTCAAGTATGTCCTGGGTTCAAGAACATTGAAGTGTTACAGTTACAGAAATACGAAGTAATACAATGGAAGATATTAAAAAAACAACACAAATATACAGATTAACAGAAAAATAAATATGGAGGTGTGACGGAACCGTTCCCTTCCGTCTGTCCTGGCTCTCCTTACACCCCTTCGTTGCGGTCAGCCCGGCTACTGGGAGCGCTGTCCTCAGCGCCTCGAGCGGCTTGACCTGCCTGCTTCTGTTCCTCTGCCCTGGAGCCGTTAGGAATCTCCAGAAGGCCGCTCTCTGCCTTCTGAGAGGGATTATAGCTGTAGCGTAGTTGAGACAGACGGCAGGCTGTATGTTCATCACAGGATCTTTAATAATCAAAAGCAGAACATACACGGTCCTTTTATATGGTACAGTCCCATTGTTCTCTCCCATGCCCGCCCCCAGACCCCTGGAGTGAATTCTGCACAGTGGCTAGCCCAGGTTCTGATTGGTTGGTTCCAAGACCATTGAGAGGACCTGAAAGAAGCCTGCAGTCTTCACTTGGGTCCACTGGTTGTATGCAGATGAAGTCTTGACCTCACAGTGACCACATACAGTGATTTACATAACCCATTGCAAAGGGAATCAGATAGTGGGTGGCTGAGACAATGTGACTCCCAGCCTTTCAGAACAGGTAGACAGATAACAGATAAACAAAGAGAAAGTATTTTTGCATAATCCACAAATTACACAAACCTATTGTACATTCTATACGAAGGAAAGCATTTGACTCTAGTGGCGGGTAGTGTTTTTAAAAACCACATTTAACTAAAGAAATATAAGTCTATTTAAAGCTAAAAATGAACAATTGACAATACATTTAAAACCACACAATATAACTGAGCATAAGGTCTTCCCCAAAGCAGCGGTCTATGTCTTTTGGGGTTTTCGCCATGGAAATAAAAGTCTTGGGGTTTGACGCGGGGAGCGCTACGTCAGTTCCATGACAGGAGGAAATAAAGTCATTATGTTACATGTTTACAGGTGCATTTCGTATTGAGGTATGTTAATAGGGAAGTCTTAAGGGACTTTAGACTGGGGGAAGATTTGATGGTGTCTGGGAGGTTATTCCATAATTGTGGTGCTCTGTAGGAAAATGAGGATCGAGCCATTTTCTTTTAGTATTGCGGTATTGCAGGTAAGGTGCTGGTCCTGGATCTGAGGTTATAGGATGAGGGAACTGCCGGGGGAAGCAGCATATTCAGGTAGGGTGGTAGCTTCCCAGAAAAGCTCTTAAACACCAGGCTGGAAAGGTGAAGGGTGCGTCTAGAGTCCAGTGATGTCCAGTTTAGTTCTTTTAACATGTCACAATGATGGGTCATGTAGTTACATTGTAGCACAAAGCGACAGAATGAGTTATACAATGTAGTAAGTTTCTGGAGGTGTGTTTGCGGGGCGGCTGCATACACTACATCTCCGTATTCAATGGCCGGCATAAGCATTGATTGTACAATCTGCTTTCTTACCGCGGGGCTCAGGCAGGATTTATTTCTGTACAGGGCACCTTGTTTGGGGTAGAGTTTAGATGAGAGTTTTTCGATGTGGGGGCCAAAAGATAGATTTGGGACTAACCACATACCTAGATATTTGAGAGAAGTGACTGTGGTCAGCGTGCCATTTGATTTTGTCCCAACACATAGATGGGGTGTTTGCAATTTGTGTAGTTTAGGTGCGGTTCCAAAGAGCATTGTAACAGTTTTGTCAGTATTTAGAAAAATTTTGTTATTTGCGATCCACTTTTCTACCCCTGTGAATTGTTCTTGCAGCACGGCCTCCAGCTGTGGGAGATTTGGTTTGCTGGTATAGATTACAGTGTCGTCTGCATACATATGTATAGTTGAGGCTTTGCAGACATTGGGCAGATCATTTATGAATATTGTGAATAGCAGGGGGCTAAGTATCGAGCCTTGGGGTACACTGCACGTGACTGGGAGGGGAAGGGAAGTGCTGTCAGAAATGGACACAAATTGAGACCTATCAGACACATATGATTGGAACCAGGTTAACGTACTATCACCATTACCAGAGTTCTTAAGTTTTTGTAATAGGATGCCATGGTCTACTGTGTCAAAAGCCTTGGCAAAATCAAGGAAGATGGCTCCAGTTAGATTTCCTTGTTCCATGCCCGCTTGGATATCATTGCAAACTTTTAAAAGGGCAGTTGTAGTTGAATGGTTTGGACGAAAGCCTGATTGATCTGGGGTTAAATAGTTGTGATACTGATAATCATGTAATTGAGTGTAGACACATTTTTCCAGAATTTTTGACATTACAGGGAGCAGTGATATTGGGCGGTAGTTGGATACCAAAGTATTGTCTCCACTTTTATGGATAGGTACGACCCTTGCAGTCTTCCAGAGTTTGGGTATGTATCCAGTCGGAAGTGATTCATTAATCAGGGTTGCGACAGGTTTTGCAATTGCTGGTGCACTGATTTTCAGCAGCATTGCTGGGATTTGATCAGGTCAAGACTGGTATTTCATTTTTTGGTTATGGAGAAGTTTAGTGATGGCACTGACAGGCACTGGCCTAACACTGAATTTCTCTGGGTTACGGGGTCTTTGCACTGTTGGTGGGTCCTGACCTGCGTGCGGCCTTTCAGATTGCGTGTCATTTCCTAGTTTAGCAATCAGGGTGGTGGCGCATCCAACAAAATAATTATTAAAAGCATTTGCTACATCCAGGGGGTGTTGTACAGTTTGGTTGTTTACTTTTAAAGCAGCTGGTTGGGAGTGGATGGGGGGTGCTTGTATGTTACTTATGATTTTCCAAAAATTTCTGGGGTTTGATATTATTATTATTATTATTCTTTATTTATAAAGCGCCAGCATATTCCGCAGCGCTGTACAATAAGCACAGTATAGACAGGGTTACAATACATTGAACAACATTTGACAAACAGTACAGGAGGAGATGAGGGCCCTATTCCCGTAGGAACTCACAATCTAGGAGGGTTGGGGTTGGAAACAGGAGGAGAGGACTGTAAGGTGAGAGTGATTGATGGTTGCATCAGTGAGTTGGGTGGTACGCTTCCCTAAATAGGAATGTTTTCAGGGAGCGTTTGAAGGAAGAGAAGTTAGGGGAAAGTCTGACAGCACGAGGGAGAGCGTTCCAGAGAGTGGGGACTGCGCGTGAGAAATCCTGCAGTCTATCATGGGAAGAGGTGATGCGGGGAGAAGCTAGGCGCAGGTCACTGTTTGACCTTAGGGAGCGGGCTGGGGTGTATTTGGTGATTAGTGAGGACAGGTAGTGGGGCGCTGAGTGATATGTTATTGTTTAAATTTTCATTGAAGTATTGGGCTTTAGCCATTTTTGGTTCTTTTGTGCATTCATTCCGGCATTTTCGGTATTCACAGTGATCGTTCATGGATCCAGTACTCTTGAACTTTGACCACAGGGAGTCTCTAAACTGGTACATATGCGTGAGGTCAGCTGTAACCCAGGGGAGATTGGCCCCTTTTACTCGCACTTTGCGCAGTGGGGTATGGGTGTTCCAGACTTTCAGGAGCTCGGCTTGAAAGTATTCAATTGCACAGTCCAGGTCTGGGATTAGGTTTAGTCTGTACCATGGGAGCTGTTTGAGATCATTTAGGAAGGATTCAAGATTAAATTTCTTGAAAGACCTGGTGATTATTACCTTTGGTGGACATTTTGTGGCTCTTATTTTGCGCACAGTACACTAGGCAGTGATCACTGAAACTGTTAGCGAGAACGCCTGCCTCCTGTATTCGATCAGGACATGAGGAGAGAATCCAGTCCAGCAAGGTGTGGTTAGGGCTTTTCATATTAATGCGAGTGGGGGAGGAGACTAATTGTGTTAGCTGCAAAACCTTAAACAGTGAGCAGTGTTTATTGTTTTTAGGATTCAGCCAATCAACATTAAAGTCGCTGAGGACCAGCAGTTCGCTTTTTTGGTTTTGAGCGACTAATTTGAGCGACTAAGAATTTGGGTTATGTCAGAAAGGGATTGCACTGGGGAACTTGGTGGGCGGTAGAATCCAGCAACAATAATTGTTTTACTGAACGGGATCTCAATAGTACCAGAAAGGAAATCAAATGTGGCCGGGGAGCTAGGATTCTGCAACGGGGTGAACTTTATGGAGTTGTCAACATAGATAACAATTCCCCCTCCTCTCTTAGCTCTGTCCTTTCTAGAGCATGAATACCCTTGTATTGCTATGGCAGAGTCTGGCACTTTAGGGGTTAACCATGATTCTGTCAGCACAATGACTTTAGGTTTGTAATAGAAGCACCAAGCTTTAAGCTCATCCAGTTTAGGGAGTAAACTGCGGATGTTGCAATGCACAAAGGAGAGGCCTTTTTTAGTGGGGAGATTAAATATGGTGTCAGCTATTGGACCAGGGTTGGATTCAACATCATTTGCAAGTGCAAGCAGCAGAATAAAAAGGAATTTGGACAGGTTTTTCTTTTTGGTAAATAGTGATTGAAAGGTTTTAAAGCTCTGTTGTGTGGGGGTGGGAGGGCTGGATTTTAACCCTCTCCACCAGCACTCAGCTGATAAATTAAAGGAGCTGAGCAGGCTATGGTGTATTTGGGTTTCTTTTCCAGCTTGCTGTAATTTGTAGGGTGTATAGGGAGGGAGGGTAGATTTAGAGAGAAGGGAGATGGTGGAAAGAAGCAGCAAGAGGGGAAGAGAGGGAAAAACATTTCTAGAGAAAGGTGGTGTGGGAGAAGGGGAGGGAAAAAAGGAAAAGGTAGAGGACAGGTAGGGTATTGATAAGGAAAGCAGGAGATGGAAGGGAGTCTGGTAGGTAAAGTTCCAGAGTGGTGTAGGTTGGTAGCTGAAAATATCACATGACCAAATTAGTTGGGCATAAATGAAATGAGAACTGTGGGGTGGGTGGGAACTAAGTCCAGGTGGGAGCTAGGAGGACACGGTGATAGAGGCTTGCCCTGGAAGCTGTATGGAGTTGAGTATGCTGAAAAAAACAGAAATCCAGGATTACATTGCATCTTTGGGGGATGTTGGGGCAATAAATTCTCTAATGCAGTGAATCATGACCGGGGGGGGGCACAGAATACCAGGCCCATGGCTGAGTGGAAATATATATAACTGGTAAAGGATGGCAATTTTGGAGTGCAAACAGGACTGGTAAAGATATGGCAATTAAAGATATGGCAATTAATGATAGCAAACAGGTCTAGTTAATATATCTTAACAGTTACGCTATATAGGATTTTACTTTAACAAACATACAAATTAACATGGACAGTAGGGCTGTGCAATATGGACAAAATAATCACATTGCGATTTTTTTGAATGAATATTGCGATTTTATTTGCGATTAGCACATGGATATACTACTGCCAGCACGCACATGGATATACTGCCCCAGCACGCACATGGATATATACTGCCCAGCACGCACATGGATATACTGCCCCAGCACGCACATGGATATACTGCCCCAGCACGCACATGGATATACTGCCCCAGCACGCACATGGATATACTGCCCCAGCACGCACATGGATATACTGCCCCAGCACGCACATGGATATACTGCCCCAGCACGCACATGGATATACTGCCCCAGCACGCACATGGATATACTGCCCCAGCACGCACATGGATATACTGCCCCAGCACGCACATGGATATACTGCCCCAGCACGCACATGGATATACTGCCCGCACGCACATGGATATACTGCCCCAGCACACACATGGATATACTGCCCCAGCACACACATGGATATACTGCCCAGCACACACATGGATATACTGCCCAGCACGCACATGGATATACTGCCCCAGCACGCACATGGATATACTGCCCCAGCACGCACATGGATATACTGCCCCAGCACGCACATGGATATACTGCCCCAGCACGCACATGGATATACTGCCCCAGCACGCACATGGATATACTGCCCCAGCACACACATGGATATACTGCCCCAGCACGCACATGGATATACTGCCCACAGCACCCAGCACATGGATATACTGCCCCAGCACACACATGGATATACTGCCCAGCACGCACATGGATATACTGCCCAGCACGCACATGGATATACTGCCCCAGACACACATGGATATACTGCCCCAGCACACACATGGATATACTGCCCCAGCACGCACATGGATATACTGCCCCAGCACATGTATATAGTGCCCCAGCATACACATGGATATTGCATCCAGCTCACGGATACTGCAGCAGGTCATGGATATGGCCCAGCACATGGATATACTGCCCCCAGCTCATGGATACTGCCCCAGGTCATGGATACTGCCCCAGCACATGGATACTGCCCCAGCACATGGATATTGCCCAGCTCACCTCTTTGCGCCGCGTGTTCAGCTCCCTGTGAGCTTCCGGCGGCATGGAGCTTGGGCGCTCGCCTGGGGGAACCACGTGACAACATGCCGCCGGAAGCTTACAGGGAGCCGATAAAATGAATAGATAAAATTGCAGCCTTATGCGATTTAGAAATTGCATGAGCTTAAATCGCGATTGTTTTGCGATTGCGATTAATTGCACAGCCCTAATGGACAGTGGACATGTCAGGTATATTACACACAAAGGAATTTTAAAATGGATGCCTGTAGCCATTTTGTGTGAAAGACAGTTTTTCTTTCTAATTTCTCTAGGTTTAGAAATGAACGAGATTTTTTTTACAGAGTTCATTCCTGGGTGAAGTCTTTTATATTTTTTTTAAGAAGTGCCAGATATGAATGGAACCTAGAATGTTGTGTGTGATAAGGCTAAGGTTTAAGTGCCAAGACGTGTCATAATTAAATTTATTGGTCTGTCTTAAGTTTCTAAAATAAGAGAGATTTTGTCTTTTGGGTATAGGAAAAAGAGTTAAAAGTTCTCTAATATAGGTGGCTTGGCGCGATCCGGGATGGCTGCGTGATTGAGGAGCTCTTCACCCGGGCACTACACAAGCACTGAGAAGCAGCAGATAGACCCATCGATGGGACCCCAAAAAATGGATCACAACGCAGATGAGCCGCCCGAGCACCCCAGCGCCATCCTCAGCATCCCCAATGCGGCAGTACTTGAGCGGTGCGGCGACATCGGCGCAACTAGGCCGCGATTCCAAGATGGCGGCGGCCACAGCAGACATGAGGGGCCCGGGAAGTCCTGCGCTGTCGGCTGGCAGCGTGGAAGATTCAGAGGTGAGGGAAGCCCTGAAACTACTGCCCACTAAGACAGACCTGGAAGGTCTTTTTGCTAGATTGGAGGCCAAATTTGATGCGCGCTTTGAGGAACTGGGGGCAGATGTCAAACACTTGGGAGGCAGAGTACAGGACTTGGAGGAAGACAGGGAGGCTGCAATAACTACAACCCAGCATTTTGAGACACTTTTGAGCACGCAGGCTACACAGATTGCCTCCTTATTTCGCTGGGTGGACGACCTGGATAATAGAGGGAGACGCAATAATATACGCGTGAGAGGTCTCCCTGAACCTCCTTTGGGCGAAACTGAAAACGTAACTCTGACTGTGCAAACTTTATTTAATGAACTTCTCCAACGCTCTCATGATACACCTCTTCATCTGGACCGTGCTCACAGAGCCTTACGAGCGAGAGGCGCCCCAAACTCAGCTCCTAGAGACGTTATTTGTCGAGTGCATCATTTTACTTTGAAGGAGGAGGTAATGAAAGCGGCGAGGAACATGCCTTCGATTGTTTTTGATGACCACACAGTGGAATTATTCCAAGACGTATCGAGATCAACCCTGTTAGCCAGGAGGGAACTGAAGCCTGTCACGGACCAACTTCGGGCTCGCTCCATACGATATAGATGGGGATATCCATTTGCACTGCACGTTCGAGTGGACAACCGATCCCTGAGTATCTCAGCCCCTGAGGATGTGCCAGATTTCTTGCAAGCGCTGGAACTTTCTCCAGTTACTATACGGGGCTGGTTTGGAGGAGACCCGAACACACCTCCCCCACCGTTACCACAGCGTCAGCCATGGCGCAATGCTCGACGGGATCGCCGACGCCCCCTGGATACCGCACGTGGAGCTGGCCGCAGTTCAACGGATCCTCCGTGAGGGGACACACAGGCCTTACATGATGCTGACTATTTTTCTGTTTCTCCATTAGACCTCAAAGGCTTGCCCGGGTGTCCCGTTCCTTTGGTCTCCGACCGTTCTCGGAGTGTTGGTTGTAGACCGGCCGGTCTGCAGGTTTTTGGTCCGGTAAATATACAGTTTTTTCCCTTTTTTTTCTCTCTTCCTTTTTTTGCCGCTTCCCCGCGCGGTGCAAAATTTATCATTTGTCTCAATGTGGAGGATTTTTTCCACTACACTTTTCTTCATAAAGTATCCCATTAGGGATTTAGTCCATTTTGGACTTCTGCACCAATGCATACTGTTTAATTCTTTGTTCTGTTTAGTAAGTTTGTTTAGTTGTTACAACGCTTTATACTGTTCTGAAACTGTAGATGATATTATATACCCCTCTGGGAGAATGCTGCTCTCTCACTTGCTCAACTTCACCTTCACTCTGGTTACACCAGGTGCATTGACCCGCCGCAGCCCCTGACATGGCTGATTTGCGAGTTATTACTCTCAATGTGAGAGGACTTAACCATCCGGCTAAACGCCGTCTGGCATTACATGACCTGCAACGTATGAGAGGAGAGGTGGTGTTCTTACAAGAAACGCATATTCGCAGTGATACGTCTGTTCGTTTATATTCTCATTATTATCCTCACTGTTTTTATAGTAACTTCTCCGGTTCTAAGTCGCGGGGAGTGGCCATCTTAATGGCGGCACACGTGCCTTTTACGTGCCAGGCGCAATGTTCTGATCCGGGGGGTCGTTATCTGTTTTTAAAAGGCCTCTTGGGATCCCTACAAGTTACCTTGGCTACTTGCTACCTCCCTAACATTAAGCAATGCACGTATCTGGGCAAAATTTTGATGAAGCTGGAAACTTTCGCAGAGGACACGTTGATATGCGGAGGTGATTTTAATGTTTCACCTGATGCTCCAGGAGAGGCGTCTCCCTCGCCGGCTTTGGTTCCCCCGTCTAAAAGACGGAGATTCCACCAAATACTCCATGAGGCCCGATTGGTTGATTGTTGGAGGGCGATGCATCCGCTTGGACGGGACTTTACTTACTACTCAGCTGCGGCCAGAGTGTATTCCCGCCTAGATTTATTCCTGCTACGTCATATCGACCTAGGGTACGTCAAATCGGTTAATATTGGCAATATTTCATGGTCTGATCATGCCCCTGTGTTCCTGACCCTCTCTTTACCGTCACTGCCCCGTAAATCTTACCAATGGCGTCTGAATGGCACGATATTAGCTGATGTTGTGGAGAGGGAACGCATTTCTGAGGCTATCAAACAATACTTTGTAGACAATGATACAGAAGATGTGACGGCCACGGTCTTATGGGAGGCCCACAAATGTGTTATGCGGGGAACCCTTATTCAAATAGGGGCCCGACGTAAACGGGAAAAGACGGCTAAAATCCAAGCCCTACTTGCTGAAATCCAGGTAGCCGAGGAGTTACACAAGGCTACTGAGTCAGTTGAACATTACACGACGCTCGTGGCGTTAAGGGCTGACTTACGACAGCTCTTGCACCAACAGGCCAGTCGCTCACTTTTGCTTACAAAACACTCATTTTATGTACATGGAAATAGATGTGGTAAGATGTTAGCTTTTACGCCAGAAATATCAAGCTACTTATATCCCCAAGCTCAAGTCTTCCACAGGCCGCCTTTTATCCTTGAACACGGAGATTACTGACCAATTTGTAAAATATTACCAGTCGCTATACTCTCTACGCTCAGATAAGCCTTCCATTCCTCTCATAGCTGAGTACTTAGATAAGTCCTTGCAGGCGAAATTAACGGAGAAGGAAGCTGAAGCTCTGGATGCCCCTTTCAACCTGAGTGAGCTAGCGGCTGCCTTGAAGGCAACTCCCACTGGAAAGAGTCCGGGCCCGGACGGATTTTCCATAGCCTATTATAAAACATTTTTACCACTCTTAGGCCCCCACTTACTCCACTCTCTAAATGCCCTAGAAAATAACAAAAGCTTCCCTAAATCGGCACTCGAGGCGACGATAGCCCTTATCCCGAAGCCCGGGAAGGATCCTACGCTGTGTCAAAATTACCGCCCGATCTCGCTAATTAACAATGACATTAAATTGATGGCAAAGATGTTGGCTATGCGATTGAGCCCCTTGTTGCCCTCCTTGATCCACCCTGATCAGGTAGGATTTGTCCACCAGAGGGGAGCACGAGATAACACCTACCGGGCTATCAATTTGATTCATAGGGCGCACACACCGATGGTCCTTCTCTCTGTCGACGCTGAAAAGGCGTTCGACAGAGTGGATTGGACATTTCTGATGGCTACCCTGGAGAGGTTTGGCCTGGGGCCGAGATGGCTGACCTGGATTTCAGCATTATATAATAATCCGACGGCGGTCCTCAGAATTAATGGAGTGCTTTCTACACCGATAAAGATCTCCAATGGTACACGCCAGGGTTGTCCCCTATCCCCGCTTTTATTCGTCTTGGCTCTAGAACCGTTCCTACAACGGATTCGGGATAACGATAATATCCAGGGAGTAACATTACCATTCCATCATTATAAAATTTCTGCATTTGCAGACGACATACTTCTTACCTTACTAAACCCAGTTAGCTCTACTGCGGCCTTCCTACAGGAGGTTGAGAAATATGCGGGAGTGTCGAACTTCAAAATTAATACCGATAAATGCGAAATGATGGGGGTGGGCATATCATCACTTACTAAGAAGGCGCTGCAAAGTTTGGCTCCGTTTTCCTGGCCTACTGGGGCTATCCAATACTTAGGCATACAGCTCCCCTCAGATTTATCATCTCTGTTTGACCTTAACTATGTTCCCCTACTCAATCGGGTATCTCGAGACCTTAAAGACTGGCATAAACCTCAGTTCTCCTGGTTCGGACGTATTAATATTTTAAAGATGACAGTTCTGCCAAAATTCCTATATCTCTTCCAAACTTTACCTATTGCCATACCATTATCCTTTTTTAGATCACTAAAAACCATCTTTCTGAAGTTTATATGGAGAGATAATAGACCGCGGATCTCATATGATGTCCTTGTCCGACCTAAATCGGGAGGGGCCTGGGTCTCCCGCATATGGAACTTTATTATGACGCAGCTTTACTGACGAGACTTGGTGACTGGTCGATGTCACCCCCTCACAAATTATGGGTACATCTAGAACAGCTTTTTCTCACGGTTCCTGTAGTCTCGGCCCCATGGCAAACTGTGACCATAGAAGCATTAGTGCCCATTCCACACCCAACTATTAGCCCGACGTTAAAGAGATGGCGTAAACATCGCACACTTTTGGGTTTATCACCCTTGCCTTCTTTGTTGACCCCGATTACACATAACCCAGACTTTCTCACAGGTAAAGCCCAGTCCTTTCTAGGATTGGACTATGACGGCCCTTATGTCCCTCTTCAGGCTTGTATTGGCCCGGAGGGCCTGCTCTCTCTCACTGAGCTGCTGGGGGATCGATTGAGTACTCCTCTACAGAAATATAACTATTTGCAATTGCAACATTTTATTACTACACAGATACTTCGGGCTGACGTTACTATACCTACAGCTCTGACTACTTTCGAGACAATATGTATATCAGACCCGCCACCCCCGCATTTACTCTCGTACATGTATTCTCTTTTATCTACAGCTAGGTTTAAAACCCTACCCTCCTACACAACAAAATGGTCATCTGAACTCCCTCAACCATTGACTCCCGAGGAGTGGTCGACGGCATTTCAGGTGACGTTTCGCTCCTCTAGAGCTCTCAATGTACAGGAAACTAATTACAAGCTGATCTCTAGATGGTACTTGACCCCAGCTCGTCTAAACGCTATATACCCAGCGGTCTCTTCTGATTGCTGGAGATGTCAAAAGCATAGGGGTACGTTTTTACATATTTGGTGGGAATGTCCTATCATACAATCGTTTTGGGAGGTGGTGTGGACGTATATTAAAGAGGTAACGTCTTTAGATTTGCCATTTCATCCTAAAGTGGCACTGCTACATGTTATCCCCTTGTCTATAGATAAATATGTGAAATCTGTGACGGTACACTTACTGAATGCAGCGAGAGCATTAATCCCAAAGTATTGGAAACAACTGTCGCCCCCCGCAATCTTTGATTGGATAGATAGAGTAGAATACGTCAGAGAATTGAGGAACTACATTACACTCTCGAACAAGACTTTGACACATATTTTAAGACATGGTATTGGTGGACGGAATTCAGATCCAAACATAGGAGATTGGCTCAGAGCTCGTCGGCATTGGCTCAGATTTAAAAACCTATCATATTGGTCACAGAGTTTTGTTTTTTTTTCCCAGTGAAATGCGACTTCCAGATGTGATATTTCCACGCTTACAGTACGCCTGAACAGTAACAATGACGATACAAGATTAACATTAGTGATAGACTTTTCTTATACTGGTTTATCTTTTTTCTTGTTTCATTTTTATTTTTCTCTTTATTTTTTTTAGTATGTTTTGTGTATATTATATTATATGTTTATATATATATATATATATATTATATATATATATATATATATATGTGAGAGGTTTGTTCATTTTAAATTATAGACAAATGGTTTGGTGCTACTTATTGAATGCTTATTCAACCTCAAATATTTGCATTTGTTATAATATGTCACAAGCTCTTATATGGCTTTTATGATGTTGTTTTGCACAATACTTTGCGAATTTTAACGCCATTAACTGTTGTACTTTGTTATGCTGCAAACTCAATAAAAAATTATATTACGAAAAAAGTTCTCTAATATAGATTTATATTCACAAAATATAGGTTTATAATCAAAGTATATTTTATTATAATTACAGTATGAAATATATACTCCAAAATATTGTAGAAAGTATATAATTGGTAAATAATAAAATTACTAAAGAATTGAGTTAACCAGAAAAGAATTTAGTTGATAGGACTCTATAGTAATTTCAAAATGGAGTAGGAATATAAATCAGGTATGACAGATGGAGACAGAGACAGTCTAGTTGGAAGAGAAGGTCTTTGTTATGTCAGTCTGACCCGAGATAAGAATTAAAAAGAAATGGTGGAATTAATTTAAGAAGTGCAATACTGCCCTCTAGAGGATAGTAAAAATAATGATTCATATTACTATTAATTAACCGTGACGTCAAATTGGCTATAATAAGCGGCAAAGGTCTTTGTAAGGCAGTCCGAGATTTCAGCAGACAGACTCACATCGCAATGCATTCAGACGTCCATTACACATGACTTCTCTGAGCAGTCGGAGATTCCAGCAGAGACTCACATCGCAATGCATTACACATGACCCTCTGAGAGTCCAAGATTCCAACACTCAGACTCACACCACGATGCAGGCAGGTCCCAAGACATGAGGCAATCAAGATTCTCACCAACTCTCTAACTCACATGCATTGATTATCTGATATCGATAATTTTCACACATTCCAAAAATTATTACATCAGGAATTCCAAGGCAGACTTATCAACATCCAAATTGGACAGGTAATGTATGAAAAAGGTGAATTAATGTAATTAATATATATGTGTGTAGATATTCTTGCAACATTAGACGGAGATTCTCAGATACCGTTAAATCCAAATTCTAAGTAATTTCTATTCTGCAGATAGAAATATGAAGAAGTGGATATAAGGATTTATTCCTAAAGAAATGTTGTAAGATTGATACCAATATATATATATTGAATTTGGAAATTACTGTGATTAAAATTAATAAGCAGGGAATTATATAACTAAAAAAATTAAAAAGCAAAAGATTAGAAGTTTAATTCTCGAGATTAGGGGAGGATTCACTAAATAAGTTTTTATTACTTATTAAATTAGCTCATCTTTTGTTGATTCATGTAGCATAGAGATATATATCTATAAGAGCTGGCTGGTTAAACATTGTTTGCTGGGAAATGCATGTTGTATTAAGCAGAAATGTTTATTAACCATTTGTGTATTAGTTACTAACTGATAAGGTAAATGATATTAATCATATATGCAGTTACTAACCGGAGATACATATATTGTGAAGCTAGTTTTTATATGCTGATGGATTGTGGTTTATAAATTGTTGTTTATGATATGAGATTTGAAACTTTTTTGTATACGTAATAAATATATATATATTTTTATCCGATTATTGATTATTGTATTTTTTAAAGCAAAACATAGACAATTAAAAGAATTCAGGATAATTTCTAGGAAATATAAACGATTGATATTTGTGTCTCGTATAACTTTCTTATGAAATAATAATCCCTGATATATTGGAGGCAACTGCCGAGGTAGGTCCAGTAAGTCCAATATAGACATATTGGAGGCTTGGCTGATAAATCCAATATATATAAACGTGTTGTATTCACGTGCAGAGATTATATCCGACAGACATATGAAACAGAAGGGATGGGCGGTTAATCCAGCAAAGGTGCAGGGACCGGCACAGTTAAATTTTTGGGAATACAATGGCATCAAGGACGTAAGGAGGTGCTTCCAAAAGCCAAACAAAAAGCAATGGAGTTTTCTACTCCTTAAAATAAGAGAGAGGCTCAAAGATTTATTGAGCTATTTGGCTTTTGGAGACAGCACATCCCTTGCCTGAGTCAAATACTGTCACCTCTGTAAAAAAGTGACTAGGAAAAAGTATGAATATGAATGGGGAAATGAACAGCAGCAGGCTTTTTAGGCAGCCGAGCAAGCTATTCAGCAAGCCCTAGATTTGTGGCCTAGTCAAGTAGGGGGAACTTGAGCTTAATGTGTCCATACATGAACAATACACTGATTGGAATCTTTGGCAATGACAGGGCAGCAGGAAATTGCCCGATGCAGGGTCTCTGTATACTCCTTTTGAGAAACAATTGTTAGCTTGCTACTGGGCCCCAGTGGATACAGAACAAATGACATTAGGACACACGGTAGCATTAAGACCAGAGATTCCAATTATGCATTGGGTAAGGAGTTCACCCAAACCTCAGAATAGGACATGCACAAGAAGCCAGTATCATTAAGTGGAAATGGTAGATATAGGATAGAGCCAAAATTGTTGTTGGGGGAAGTGCTGCGTTACATGAGAAGGTTGCTCAGATCCCCCTCAGGGATGCAGAGACTACTCAGTTTCCGACTGTAAGGTGTCATGCCTGCTGGTGCTCCTGCAGTGCGGCCTTCCCAACAGAGGGCGCCAGTCTCTGAATCAGGCCACTTTGAATACCGCACCTGGTCAGGGATCTAGGCCTTTAAATATCAGTCACTGACTGTGCTCTGAGCCCTGACGTGGTTTATTCTAGCCCTCAGCGCGTGTGTATAGCCTCTGCATATTTTTCCTTGTTTGACTTCTGGCTTGTATATTGACTGTTTTCTGTGATTATCCCTTGGCTTATGTTTATCTCGTGTACCGACCTCTGCCTGGTTATTACTACGATATCTCTCCTGTCCCGGATCTGTACTTCTATGTATTTTAGATTAGTACCTGGCCATTCTAAGGACCAGCTTCTCAGTTTAGGGTTTTTTCTTGCCTTTCTGGGTTTTGTCTGCGTGCTGGGTGACTAAATCCTTACAATACGTCAGGGGCCATGGGCCATATAAGGGAGGCTGATGACAAGATGTATCATTTAGCAATTTTGCTGGAAACGTTCTTGGAGAATAAAGATTGCATGTAGTCTCCTTCACCTGCTCCTATAACCCATTCTGACACTTCTATGGTTAAATCCACTGTTCCAGTGCATATGTTGCCCTCTGTTACTTTCAGTGGTGAGGCTGCTGCATGCAGAGGATTTCTGAATCAAATTGATGTATGTTTTGAGTTAAATCCTCATATGTGTATAACTGACAGCGCTAAAGTGTGTTTTCTTTTTAACCATCTCAGAGACAAGGCCTTAGACTGGGCTACTGCATTATGGGAGTCTAAAAATCCCATAATAAATAAACGAGGAATTTGTTACCACCTTAAAAAGGGTGTTTAACCCTTCCAGAAAAACAAATTCTGCTATTAAACGGTTAATGAGGTTCAGTCAGGGAAACAGAACTGTGTTGGAATATGCTGTTGAGTTTCAGACGCTGCTGCGAGGTTAATTGGGATAATGAAATTCTGGTGTCCTGTTTTCTGGAGGGTTTGTCTGACTCGTTAACCCTTGCTATTACAGCAAGAGATCTTCCTGGGAATCTGAATGATCTAATTCCTTTCTGTATGGAGATAGAAGACCAAATCAGGGACATGTGTAAAACAAAAGCGCAACCTAATAGGTTAATACCCTGTGTGTCTCCAGAGTTTAACACTGCTGCATCTGACAACCCTGTACCTCAACCAATGCAGTCTGGAGAGGGGACTGGTATCAGAGGTTATAACATTGTCTCCGTCTATAAAAAGCGATGTTACTTTACTATTATGATTGAGGTGGGTTCCTCCATTATTCAGGTAGATGCACTTCTTGATTCAGGGGCAGAGGACAATTTTATGGACACCACTTTTGCATTGGAGAAAGGGATTCCCTGTGTGGAAAAAAACCCACCTATAGCTATACGTGCTATAGATGGCAGACCCCTTTCCAACCCATATATTTCTAAGGAGACCAGTCCTATTTCCATGTCTGTAGGAGTTCTCCATAAAGAGACTGTGGTATGCCAACTCCTATCATCTCCTTCATGTCCTGTTGTTTTGGGGTATCCTTGGTTACAAAAACACAATCCAGTCATAGACTGGAGAAGAAACACTGTTCTGTCATGGAGCAAGTCTTGTTTTGATTCATGCATGATTCCTGTCAAGTCTGTGCACACCATAAATGTACCCACTGCTGCTCCTTTATCTGTATTGGTTCCTATACAGTATGAGGAGGTCAGGGAAGTTTTCAACAAAGGAGGGGCTGAGACTTTACCTGAGCATAGACCCTATGATTGTGCTATTAATCTTCTTCCTGGCACTTTTCCTCCCAAGGGACGAGTGTATCCTCTGTCTCAACATGAGAACCTCATATTGGAGGAGTACATAAAGGATTACCTTGCTAAGGGCTTCATACGGAAATCCACATCTTCTGCTGGTGCTGGGTTCTTTTTTGTCTCTAAGAAAGAGGGTGACTTAAGACCTTGCATAGACTATAGGGGATTAAATAAAATAACTGAAAAATGCCTATCCCATTCCATTGACTGCGGAACTCTTTGACAGGTTAAAAGGTTCCCAGATCTTTTCTAAGCTTGACTTAAGAAGCGCGTATAACTTAGTGCGCATTAAAGATGGTGATGAATGGAAAACCGCTTTCAATACCAGATCTGGTCACTACGAGTACCTTGTAATGCCCTTTGGGCTATGTAACGCTCCAGCTGCGTTCCAAGATTTTATAAATGATGTTTTGCGTGATTTCATACACGACTGTGTCATCGTGTATTTGGATGATATACTTACTCACCTGATCTCGCTACTCACCACTTGCAGGTTAGAAAGGTTCTTCAGACGTTGTTGAACAATGGCCTTTACTGTAAATTGGAGAAGTGTCTCTTTGACCAACCTAAGTTAGCATTTCTAGGTTATGTCATTTCCGAGTAAGGATTTTCCATGGACCCGGCTAAACTTACTGCTGTTACTGACTGGCAATGTCCTATAGGGCTAAAAGCTATTCAGAGATTCATAGGCTTCGCCAACTATTACCGCAGATTCATACTCAATTTCTCCACAATACTGGCACCCATTACCAATATGACCAAGAAGGGAGATAATACCCGTATTTTGTCCCCTGAAGCCGTTAAAGCCTTTGAGACTCTTAAAGAGGCTTTTTCTACGGCCCCTATACTTGTCCACCCTGATCCAAGGAAGCCTTTCATCCTAGAGGTTGATGCCTCGGAGACAGGAGTAGGAGCTGTACTCTCCCAAACAGAATCCCCTGACGAAGCCACAAGGCTTGAGTGGTTGTTTTCCAAGAAATTATCTAGTGCTGAAAGGAACTATGATATCGGTAACCGAGAACTCCTGGCTATCATTTCTGCTTTGAAGGAGTGGAGACACCTACTTGAAGGAGCTCCTACTCCCACTATGATTCTGACGGACCATAAAAACCTGACCTTTATTGCCGATGCCAAAAGACTGTCATCCCGTCAAGCCCGGTGGTCTATGTTTTTGAGTCACTTCAATTACATAATCACCTATAGGCCCGGTAACAGAAATGCTAAGGCAGACACGCTTTCCAGGCAATTTGAGGTCACAGAACAGCAAGATAGACCAGTTGAGTCGATTGTTCCTCTGGAGAGAGTAGTGGCAGCTACTCATCTCACCCTTACTTCTACACTCCTTACTCGTATCCAAGCTATGCAAAGTACAGCTCCCCCTGAGACTCCTTCTGACAAGTTGTTTGTTCCTGACGCAGAAAGAAAGGAACTACTCTCATTTTATGCCTCCAGGTCAGCCGGTCATCCTGGTATAAAAAGGACATTGTCAGCCCTTACACCGATGTACTGGTGGCCAGACATTGCCAAGGATGTGAGGGAATATGTACAGGCATGTGTGGTATGTGCACAATCCAAAGCCTCTACTCAATGTCCTGCAGGGCTATTGCAACCACTAGTCATCCCTGACAAACCGTGGTCACATATTTCTATGGATTTCATAGTAGATTTGCCACCTTCTGAAGGGCATACAGTGATTTTGACCATTGTTGATCGCTTTACTAAAATGGTTCATCTGGTTCCTCTAAAGAAATTGCCAACATCTAAAGGTCTAGCCAACATATTTGCCAAAGAGGTATTCAGATTGCACGGTTTGCCTCATGAAATGGTCTCTGATCGAGGTCCCCAGTTCATTTCTAGATTTTGGCGAAATTTCTGTTCACAGTTGGGCACTAAAGTATCATTTTCTTCTGCTTATCACCCACAGTCCAATGGAGCTGCCGAACGTGCTAATCAGTCTAGTGAGAACTACATTCGTAGCTTCTCTTCTCAAGGGCAGGATGATTGGGTTTCTTTACTTCCTTGGGCTGAATTTGCTCTTAACAGTAATGTGTGAATGCCTCGTCTGGTCACTCCCCGTTTTTTTGTTGCCCATGGTTTCCAGCCTACCTTTTTGCCATCCCCTAGTGCTGACACTGGTCTTCCCGACTTGGACTCCTATGTTCAATCTCTTCATAAAGTGTTGACTTTGGTACATTCCAACCTCTGTCACGCTGCAGTCCAACAGAAGACATATGCAGATAGGAAGGACCCATCCGCCTATGCCTATGTTCCAGGCCAGAGAGTCTGGTTGTCTACCCGTAACATTAGGTTACGTGTGCCATCGATGAAATTTGCTCCACGGTACATTGGTCCATTCAAAGTCCTAAGACGTATCAACGAAGTCAGTTATGCGCTGGACCTACCTCGTACCCTCCGTATACCGAATACCTTTCACACCTCCTTGTTGAAGCCCCTTCTGTGCAATCTGTTCACCACTGTCATTCCTCGACCTGTACTAGTCCAGGGACAAGAAGGATTTGAGGTCCAGTCCATTGTTGATTCCAATCATTCCCGTGGTGGTCTTCAATATTTGGTGTACTGGAGAGGGTATGGCCCGGAGGAACGCTCATGGGTTCCGATTTCTGATCTCCATGCCCCCCGCCTGGTCCGTGCCTTTCACCGCTCTCATCCCACTGCTCCGGGATCTCGGCGCCCGGAGGTTGCTCGTGGAGGGGGGGGTACTGTCATGCCTGCTGGTGCTCCTGCAGTGCGGCCTTCCCAACAGAGGGCACCAGTCTCTGAATCAGGCCACTTTGAATGCCGCACCTGGTCAGGGATCTAGGCCTTTAAATATCAGTCACTGACTGTGCTCTGAGCCCTGACGTGGTTATTTCTAGCCCTCAGCGCGTGTGTATAGCTTCTGCATATTGGTTTTCTGGTTTGACTTCTGGCTTGTATATTGACTGTTTTCTGTGATTATCCCTTATGTTTATCTCGTGTACCGACCTCTGGCTTGTTATTACTACGATATCTCTCCCATCCCTGATCTGTACTTCTATGTATTTTAGATTAGTACTTGGCCATTCTAAGGACCAGCTTCTCAGTTTAGGGTTTTTTCTTGCCTTTCTGGGTTTTGTCTGCGTGCTGGGTGACTCTATATCCTTACATAAGGTGGGGGACAGCCGTTTGCTCAGCTGACGTTAGAGCAAAAATAACATGTTTGGTTTACGGATGGTTCTACCAAATATGTGGGGAACAAAATATGTTGGAAAGCAATGTCCTATAACCCTGATACTAAAGAAATTGTTGACAACCACAGGTGAAGGGAAAATCAGCCGATAAGCTGACCTTTATGCAGTATTTCAGGTTTTAAAACAGGAGATTCCAGGGACTTGCCATGTTTACACTGACTCCTGGTCGTTAGCGAACGGATTAGCGACATGGCTGCCTACATGGCAGGAAAAACAATTGGAAGGACGGACACTCCAAGGAAATTTGGGGTAAGGAATTGCGGCAGCAAATTTTTGAAATGTTACCTTTGTGTATAGGGACCGTTTACCATGTGGATGCTCATTGTGCTATTGATTCATTATATAGATGTTTTAATTCCATTACAGATCAGTATAGATTGCTGAGACCCAGGCTGAGACTAACGAATCTGAATTGTTAAGGACAGCGAAATGGGCTCAGAGAAGTGGTCATCTTGTTGAAAAGGCAACCTACCCGATGGGCCAATACAAGGGGGATTTCTATTCCCTTAGATGTAATCAAAACAATAATTATGCAATGTCCGGTGTGTCAGCATACGTAGAATAGACCTGTTCCACACATAGTGCACGGTTGTTTAGGGCGTGGAAAGCTACCAAGACAGATAGATTACATAGGACCTCTTCCAAACAGCAGAGGGTGTCAGTATGTGTGTACGGCTGTGGACACATACTCTGGATATTTGATAGCTTACCCCTGCAAGAGAGTTACACAAGACAATACCATTAAGACACTAGATCTTATCACCTTATATTATGGAATGCCTTTGCAAATTCAGAGTGATAATGGTTCAGATTTCAGAGGAAAACTTGTACAAAACTATAGCCAACAGCATAACATTGAATGGATTTTTCATATAACCCATCTCCCTCAGGCTGCAGGATTAATTGAGAGGATGAAGAGATTTCTTAAAGTGCAATTCTGTAAATTGGGGGAGGGGCCTCTGCAGAAATGGAGAGATCATTTGTATACAGCATTGAAGATTTTAAATAATAGGCCTATTACAGATACGGAAACTCCTCTAATGAGGTTAACTTCTTTATTACAGATCAAACCTTATGTGGCTACTAACACAATTGTGTACTGGGAAATCAAACAAGGTCCTTAGGCCCCCTACAGGGCAACCCCAGAGGCAGCTGGGTTTGATTTACATGCACTGCAGGATGGCAGAGTAAATGTTCATGATATACAATTGATTGAGACAGGAATCGGGGTTCAGATAACCCCCCCAAAAATTTTGGGTTAATTGCTCCCCACTCTAGACACGCTCTTAAAAGGATTACAAGTGCTTGGGGGAGTGATTGATGCCGATTATCAAGGAGAACTAAATGCCATTTTAAAGAATAATGGCAGTTCAGACTTAATTGGGTCCTTAAAGGGTCCTACCAAGAACAGTATAAAGAAAATGCTATTCTTGAAATGAAGACCACTATATCTATGGACATGTAACGTGTTTATTCTGCTTTCTTTTGGACTAAGGTCTATGAGCACTGTGTTGTGTTGATATATTTAACCTTTTTTGTAGGTATATAGAGAAACCTCTATCTACAACATTCAGCGAGTGGATTAACCACGTGTTTCTGGTGGGCGCTTCACCCATTTCTTTTATATTTACTGTTCTACTCCTCCCCGATGAATCATGTGCTGGTGTGGGGTACTGCCTTTGCCCTGCTTGGTGGTCTTTGGGGGCACCTATTGCGAATTCACAAGCATATCACATCCCGAAAGTATGACCGTCTCTTACGCCAAGCACACAAATTATGTAACATTTCGCAAAAAAAACCAGCACCATGCTATGAGTGCGCACAGGAAGTGCATCCTAGATTACTGAAACAATCAACTAAAATAGATCACAAAACGTCTGGATTCATTTGGCCAAGGAAGTCTTGAATGTTTCCAATTTCTGCCCATCAGACATGCGTAGTCCAACTGATCTACTGACAACTCGTGTCATTGCAGTACCTGTATAAAATCAGCTCCTACTACACTATGTCCTAAGTGATCGTGACGCTACATTACATGAAATAAGCTCCCTTTCCGACTATGCGAAGATTTCAGAAACTTCTCTAGCAGCTATGAACTGTGGGACAATATGACTGAAGTCCACACCCGTAATGTTATTACTACAGCTGAGGTATGTTTTATTGGGTCAGTCTCAGGGAAAGCACGTCTACACAGCCACGAATCGACACCTCTAATCATCCTCCTCCTCGGCAGGTATCGACACCTCTAATCATCCTCCTCCTCGGCAGGTATCGACACCTCTAATCCTCCTCCTCCTCCTCGGCAGGTATCGACACCTCTAATCCTCCTCCTCCTCCTCGGCAGGTATCGACACCTCTAATCCTCCTCCTCCTCCTCGGCAGGTATCGACACCTCTAATCCTCCTCCTCCTCCTCGGCAGGTATCGACACCTCTAATCCTCCTCCTCCTCTCGGCAGGTATCGACACCTCTAATCCTCCTCCTCCTCCTCGGCAGGTATCGACACCTCTAATCCTCCTCCTCGGCAGGTATCGACACCTCTAATCCTCCTCCTCCTCCTCGGCAGGTATCGACACCTCTAATCCTCCTCCTCGGCAGGTATCGACACCTCTAATCCTCCTCCTCGGCAGGTATCGACACCTCTAATCCTCCTCCTCGGCAGGTATCGACACCTCTAATCCTCCTCCTCCTCCTCGGCAGGTATCGACACCTCTAATCCTCCTCCTCCTCCTCGGCAGGTATCGACACCTCTAATCCTCCTCCTCCTCCTCGGCAGGTATCGACACCTCTAATCCTCCTCCTCGGCAGGTATCGACACCTCTAATCCTCAGGTTTTACAAACAAGGTTTTAGCTTGATTGTGCCATTACAGGGATGAATTTTCCATATGCAAATCAGCCTGCTCTCACCCAGAAAGGGTGGCCAGTGCTGATTGCCAAGGACGTCATCCCTGCACGAGAGGTGCAGCAACCCCCGACGATCGTTTCGGCCTTATTGGGCCTCGTCAGGAGGGTATAGCTGACACCCCTCTAGGCACATCAAGCAAGGGGGTCCACGTCTGGATGACCCTTTACAATTGCAGTGAGAAACAACGGGGGAGTCTGTAAGGCCGAAACGATCGTCGGGGGTTGCTGCACCTCTCGTGCAGGGATGACGTCCTTGGCAATCAGCACTGGCCACCCTTTCTGGGTGAGAGCAGGCTGATTTGCATATGGAAAATTCATCCCTGTAATGGCACAATCAAGCTAAAACCTTGTTTGTGAGACCTGAGCGAGCACCCACCGTAGAGCAGGCCATTGTGCTGTTGCTCGTTCTCAGGACCCTCACAAACACCCCCCTTGATCGACACCTCTAACCCTCCTCCTCGGCAGGTATCGACACCTCTAACCCTCCTCCTCGGCAGGTATCGACACCTCTAACCCTCCTCCTCGTCAGGTATCGACACCTCTAACCCTCCTCCTCGGCAGGTATCGACACCTCTAACCCTCCTCCTCGGCAGGTATCGACACCTCTAACCCTCCTCCTCGGCAGGTATCGACACCTCTAACCCTCCTCCTCGGCAGGTATCGACACCTCTAACCCTCCTCCTCGGCAGGTATCGACACCTCTAACCCTCCTCCTTGGCAGGTATCGACACCTCTAACCCTCCTCCTCGGCAGGTATCGACACCTCTAACCCTCCTCCTCGGCAGGTATCGACACCTCTAACCCTCCTCCTCGGCAGGTATCGACACCTCTAATCATCCTCCTCCTGGGCAGGTATCGACACCTCTAATCCTCCTCCTCCTGGGCAGGTATCAACACCTTTAACTATAATCATCCTCCTCCTGGGCAGGTATCGACACCTAATCCTCCTCCTCCTGTGCAGGTATCGACACCTCTAATCCTCCTCCTCCTGGGCAGGTATCGACAACTCTAACCATAATCCTCATCTTCCTGGGCAGGTATGAATACCTCTGACTGTGATTCTTCTTCTGGGAAGACATGGTTCCCTCTGCCGCACAGACACAACCTCCACAAAAACTATCAAGCCCGCTCCTGCTATCATCTTGCATTCCACAGCATCTAACAATGAGCCTCCAGCCACGTTAATTCGCCAAGGTCTCACATTCCACAATGAAGAGCAGCACTTTCCAATATCCAAAGGAGGCACCACCTAGATAAGGAGCCGGATAGCACGGCCTTGAGAAGGCACACATAATATGTCTTGTGGTGCCTCTCCAAAAAAAGGTGGATGGGACCCTGATTCACCACAAGAGCATTTTGTGACATCAGAAATGTGCAATGTAAAATCTAGGTTTCCCAGATTTCTTTGTCTCGCCATTACAGCACGCACACCTACCTGAGCCAGTCTCTGCTGGCCTTCAGCATCTGCTGGCTTGCCCACAGCCTTTTTCGCTTCCTCAATGAGGTTTCCAGCTTTGTCCATAACATCCCCAGCGCACTCCAGCATGGCATTCTGCACGGATTGGTCCTCAGAATTAGCAGCCACACCACGACTAGCCTGAGCCAGTGAGCGGAGAGCTTGGGCCACATCCCGCGCAGCACGACCTGTAGGAAAGACGCGGTGTGTGTGTGTGTTGACGAGGGAATCACAGAGGGACGAGACGTTACGACACAAAAGCTGGTGCATTACCTGTGTAATTCTCATTCCCGTGAACAATCTCCCCGAGCAGCTGCGCAATGGAGGAACTCACGGCCTTTGTGCTGCTTCCCAGGTCCTGCGCGCACTTCTCCATCTGTGAAAAAATAAGGAGGACTCAAGCAACACGAGACCATTTCGCGGAGCAGCCTGTGCTCCTCCATAACGTACCTGCCCCTGCACTGCATGTCAGACAGAGCGGCTTGTTGGGTGAGGTCAGAGATTTGTATAGGGGAAAGGGGATAGTATTGTGCATCTCCAAGGGGACTCACCGTCTCGCCTGGAAGAGGTTTGAGTTTCCCTTCTCGAGCTGCCGCCTTTGCCTCCTGCAGATCTTGCTCCAGCAATCGGATCAGGTTCAGAGCTGAGTCAATCTCCAGGGGACCACAGGCATCCTGAGCCTAAACACATAATGAACAGCACATCACTCAGAGGAGACACCGCTGACTAGAGTGCCCTCCCCCCTATGACCCAGGTGTCATGGAACTGACATAGCGCTCCCAAGACTTATTCCCATGGAGAAAAACCTCAAAAAGACAGACATTTGCTTTGGGAAAGACTTTGGGTTCTATTACGCTGTGGATGGGACTGTGGTTTCAACCTGTGTGTCCCCCTGGATGTTGGCCCCGATCCCCAAAACATTTTCCGAAGGAGACACCATCCAACCCACATTCTCTCCAGAAGCTGTTTGGACTAATGGGAGAAGGCACTGATGCAACAGCTCCCCAGCGGCAGACACAATCAAAGGGAGATGCCGGGGATGAAAGACTTGATCGATATTTTTAAATTCCTGTATGAATATAAATATCCTGTAATTCAGATACGTACCTTACGTTAATATGTATTAGTTTGAAAACAGTGTTCTAATACAGATGGCCTGTGGTTTCCACCCTCCCCCCCTTTATATGGCATAGGATCCAGGGCTTAGGAATGTTGATTCGAATCCAGACCATATCCTCGCTAAGTGAGTATCCTTTGTTATCGTTATAGGACAGAAAAAAAAAAGTGCGCGAAAGTTATAAGCCAGAAAAAAAAACATCTTTATGCTAGAAGTGCTTGTGGGATTGGTCAACTTTGATGTGGAAATATATCTGTATACTGATTGGCTATAAGTTGTTTGAAATCTAATAAATAGAGCTGTCTGAACAAAGAATAGCCAGACATGATGAAAGCTATACATTGTGTGTAGTTGATTTTAATGACTCCGCTATAGCGTGCGCAGCGTCTTAATTTTCTTATTTGAGAAGGAACTTGCAGAGGTTTTTGGAATTCCTGTTATGGTAATTATAAAATAGGAAAATTGATTTTATATTTTTAACCCTTTCGCTGCTGAGGCATTTCACGCCTGTGTGCGGAGAAAATTTTTACCGGTTTCGCTCATCATGTTTAAGCGCGTTTTGAAGCCTTATATTATTATATGACCCAGACATATTATATATCGTTCTTTCCAGCAGACTCGGCAGATTCATAATATATTAATAAACAATATTATTTCAATAAAATTTGGATTTTCAAAAATTTACAATGTGTAAAGTGTTTTTTTCACATTTTAACATTCAAGCATTTGCGGTTATATTTTCTATGAGTTGCGCTTGTTAAAAATTTTTAGAAATGGGGTCTCGTTACATTTTTTTTGGGGGAAAATTTACGCGATTTTTAACAAATGCACACCATACAAAAACTGTTAGTGCAGCATCATTGTTCACATAATTGAAATGGGAACAATATTGCTGCATTAACAAAACCAAAAAAAAAAATCTTATTTTTCTTTTTATAATTTTTTTTACTTTTTATTTATTTTGTTATTAACTTTTACATGGTCATGTTTGGTATCGTTGGAAAGGCCATGCTCTGCCCGATCCAACAATACCAAACATTAATGCCTAGCTGCCACGGATCGGGAGATAGGAGGTTCATTGGAACCTCCTATCTCCACCATTGGTGGCAACAAAGGGTCAACTCCAGGACTGACGTCATCGCGCTATGCACTATGACGCCAGTCATCAGAGGGAGTTCCCGGAAGCTTGGCTGACATCCAAGATGTCGGCCAGCTCTGGGAGAGGATCACGATTCGGCGCCGAATCGTGATCCGGCACCCAAGGGGTTAAAGCCAGGCACGGTTTGGAAGGGCAGGCTTTGCCTTTCCAAACCGTGCCTGCCTTTAGCCACTGGACCCCGGCGATCGTGAGAGAGAGGTCTGAAGGACCTCCCCCCTGACTTTTCAGGCACCTCCTCTGCACTCGCGGGGGGGCGCTTGAAATAGATGTCATTGCGCCGCTGCAGTGACATCGATCTTCCCCCCCGAGGTCCTGGAGTGCCGGGCTGACATGGAAGATGTCAGCATGCACCGGGGGGGGGGGGCAGCAATCAGCCGGAATCCCGGCTGATTGCCTCCTCCTCTGCTAGGACGCGCTCAGCGCGTCCATAGCACAGGAGGTAGACTTGGCAGAACACGCTGAGCGCGTCCTTAGCAGCCAAGTGGTTAATTATTTTTTTTAACGGGATGGCTCAGTGAGTAACTCTCGAGCACCTGTATTTTGCCCCTGGCACTGGAGAGATGTCCTCATGCTGTGCTGCAAACTGTCACCCCTGTGCGACCCCTGAAAGAATATAAGGAGGGGATGAGAGCATCTGTGGTTGTGGACTGGACTGCAATGTCAATGAAAGGAAACAAACTTTTTGGGACTTGGATGCAGACTAACACAGTTGCAGACTAACACAGTTGCAGACCCGTTTGGGATCTGGTGCCTGGTTAGTCTCTTGGAAAGGGGGAGATACATGATAAGTCACTTTGGACTTTGGGTACATGGGCCTAGAAATGTATTTGGGAGGTGCAGGCCTCATGTTCTAGATTATTTCCCTGCCCTCTATGTTGAAGTCGCCCTGTGCCTGTAGGAGGGTGCCGGTGTTTGTGTAGTCTGTGTTATGTATGAATAATGTTATTATCCGTCTGTTATGGTCTATGTGTATCTGTTACTATCTGCTGATAGGAATCCTGGCTGGGCTATGTTCGCATTTTCGAGCATCCCCTCTCAGAAATGTGTTTACTCTGTGACAGTTTTTGGGGTCAAGCAATTCTTTACTTATGTAACTTCCCTCTGCTATATAATGTAGTCAGACTGTCTGATGCTCAGGCTAAGATTACATGACAATGAAACCAGAATAGTCTGAAAATTAGCCGCCATCTTGCTCCCTAGCAGCCATCTTGGGTTGAGCTGAGATTCACGTATTTGTAAATAGCGAATATTAACTGACTTAGAAAAGTTTGTTTAGATTTCAGACATTCCAGAATAATTGCTGGCATAGCAATTAAATAGAGAATCCGGCCTGAATAAGCAGTGGGTGCCAAGAAGGGTGATTTAGAAACACCAAGGTCAGAGAGCCTGAGCCGAAGACAAAGGCCCCTATTAGGCCAGCTGCGTCCTTATCAGTAAAGGGAGGAGAACAGGCATCTGAGGAGAGGACAGGGACAGGATCAAGCCAAACTCTAAGTTATCTAACGGTCTTAATTGCATGAGAAACTGCCAATTTGTGGAATGTCTTTGTGTTCAAGATGAGGGAGGGCAAATCGCCCAAGGGTGGCTTATTGGGATGAACCTTTTTGCGTATTTATGTACAAGAATTGAAACACATCCTGAGCTCGTCACTCAGACTTTGCGATTCAATCCAGTTTGAGACTTGACATCAATAAAGAACGCCTTTCCTGCCATTAACTCGTGTCCGGCTTGTCATTGTCTGCACCGTGCCGACCTTTCTCCCGACAGAACTGAGTGAATTCCGGTAACACCATATTTTTTCATGTTTGAGGCTGGAGGGGGGGGGGGGTTCCATTGATCTCCAAATCCCTCCTGGGACAGTATATATTTAACCCAATAAAGGTGTTTAGTTGTAGCTGTTCAAAAGGCCCAGATCTTCTTTCTGGCCATGTACCCATCCTTAAGCTTTGTCTAAGGACTGGAGAAAGGTACGAGAGCCTGCTGTAGAGAACACGGGGGTCTGGCAAGCAAGCGGCATTAACTGATGTGACCTGGTCGGGGTACTGAGATCTGTTATAAATGTAACGGAGCAATAAGTGCTGAGTAATAACATAATATCTACACACAGAGTAATGACATAATGGAGCGATCAACAGAGAAATGACAATAGCGCGCAAAGCACAGACACACCAGTAATGACACAACAGAGCGCCAAGCACATACAGTAATGACACAACAGAGCATTAGGCGTAGAACAAACACGTCTGTTCAGGATCCCACTTCTGAAACCAGTACCTTCTGTGCTGCTGTGCGCAGCTCTGCCAGGGCCGTTGCCAGGTTCTTGGTGCACTGGCCTAGCTGCATCGCCGATGCCGGATCTGAGACGGTTGGGACAGCAGCTTTACCAGCAGAGACCAGTCTGTGTCCCGGCTACATGGGCAGAAAACAACAGTGTCTTATACAGAGACATTCTCACACGCTATACACGAGCATACACAATACAGAGACATTATAAGACGCTATGTGTATGGTATGTCAAAATCAGGTACCCCATTAAAATAAATACTCTGATAAAGTAAACTAATGGCATTTCTATTAAACCACCAGAAGATGGCAGCAGAGTGAAAAGTCTGAATGATGAGTACGTATTCGTCTAAGATGTTTCCCTTAGCAGAAGGAACAAAAAAGCAGATCTTCTGTTTCTGGTAGGAACCAAATATCAAAGTACAAATCCTACCAGAACTGAAGTCATGCTGTGTGTGTATTGCAGGTAAGAGGGAGCATATCCAGGGTTATAAACAGGGCAAAAGTGATTTAATTCACATCCCTGTAATTAGAAAAGGATGTTGGGAATTAGATAAGACAGTATACAAAGGTCAGTAAATTGGGGGCGGAGCCAACTTCTGGAGGGCGCAGTCGCTTCTCTGCGAGCGCTCCAGCACTTTACTTGATTTTTGCAGTCTCTTGCGACTAAGCCCTGGGAGATTAACATCTCTGGCTGGCAGAACTCAGCCAACCCAACACCGTCCACCCGGTTCGAGGTTCACCGGCTCTCTTGACGCCGTTCGGGAGAGATTTGTGACGTGAGGCCTGTTACTGCGGCCTACGCTCGGTGGCCATCTTTGAAGTATACCACAGGCTGGGGCGCGCTCTGTGTAGTGCTGCTGACTGCATCTTCTATACCCATGGGCAAAAGGTCAGGAAAGAGGTCCCAGCTGCCGGAGGGCCCTGGCAGAGGGACATTCATGACTTGTTGGGGACTGACCAGCGGAGGCAACAGGGTACTCCCCACCTGTACCAGTCCCCTACGCTGAGCTCCTCAGAAGATGGTGACCTGTACTGGTCAGAGGCTGCAGCAGCAGTACGGAGGCCACCTTGGACACCGGGGAAGGAAAAGCGGACGGCAGATGGTCCATGCGGTCTGGGATGACAGGAGCATGTGGGCGCACCGAGGCATCTTCGGCCTCATAAGGAGAGGTGGTCGCACACCCGGTCACCAGAGGGACGCAGGTGGGAACAGGCCCTTTGTCTCTCACGAGGGAGGACATCCGGCACATGCTGGGAGAGATGCTCGAGGACATGCGGGCAGTATGGCGTGCTGACTTTGCGGCCCTAACAAAGGATTTGTCAAATGTAAGGGAACAGTTGACGGCTGTCGAGGTGAAGGTGGAGGGTGCTCTGGCGAAGCAGACCATTCTCGCGCCACAAGCCCAGGTCTCGCTGCTCGCCGGTGCGGTGGAGGCTGCGGAGGCCCGTCACCGTAGGAAAAATATACGAATTAGGGGGATCCCAGAGAAGATTGCAGCCGACGCCCTGCTGCCTTTTGTCAATTGGGGACACCATCCGGGTGGGGTCACCATCCGGGACTACCTTTCGAAATGCAACCCGTCTGCAGAAAGCAGCTCCAGCACCAGCGGAATCCCTGCGCGACGTGCTTGTGATTGCGGGGGAAGAAGCGGCAAACGCCGCCTGATGTCATCCCCAATGGCCCGAGCCACAATACTTTTTGAGGACCTTTCTTTAACACTCTTTAATGATCTCCGTTTTCTGACATTGATCGCCCGGAGGCAATTTCAGGAGGTGTTGGCTTTTTTTGAGGGGCAAAGGGGTTTGTTACAGATGGAGGGTGGCAGGCTCCATGCATACATGGCACGATAATTTGACCCACTTGGTGACCACACCCACAGAAACGTGGCCCCTGCTGCGCTCCCTGGGCTTCTCTCCTGCACAGGTGTCTCCCGGCGTTGAGCCTGGGGGTTCTTCCCCTACTGAGGAAGACCCTGGTTAGAATGTAGGGATTTCAAGTCGCAGTTCTCCACTTTTTATTTTATGCCTGAGCTGTTCAATTACCCTTACTGCCCTCCCATCTAGTTATATCCCAAGATTTCAGCTCCTATTTGACAACTTTTTAAGGCCTTTGCGCAGTGTATTTTAATTTACTTTTCTTTGGCGCTTGCCCTGCTAGCAATTTTGAACTCTTCCTTTCCCTCCCCCTCCCCCCAGCATTTTCCGGGTCGTCCCGAAGTGTGCTACTGTGGCTCTGAGTGTCATGTTTGGCCCTTGGGCGTCCGTGCCCCATGACAGTATCCCTCCATGGCCTCCCTCGGGAGTGCGCCAGGAGCATCTACAGCACTCCCCCCCCCCCTTAACTCCTTTGTTTTTTTTTCCCCCCTTAACCTCCCTGGCGGTCTAATTTTTGGGAAAAGCCACGTCTAAAGGCGGTCTTTTTTTTCGTTTGTTTGCCACCCCCTAGTGGCATCCCGAGTGTGGCTCGGGGTTAAATTCCTATGCTGGAAGTGGTAACCCCCGCACAACACTCGGGATGCCGCTGGATACATCACCTCTCCCTGCGCTCCCTCGATGTCCCCAGCTGCCTCCTCCGGTGACTGCGACCTCATTACTTCCTGGTTTCCTCCTCGAGAGAAAGAATCCAGGAAATAGAACGCCGCGATCGCCGGAGGAGGCTGCAGAGTTCAGCGAGGGAACGCGGGGAGAGGTGATGTATACAGCCCGAGTGTGTCTCGGGGTTACCGCTCTCAGCGGTGAAATTCAACCCCGAGACACCCTCGGGATAACCGTCAGGGAGGTCAATACGCCTCGCTGTTCGTGTTATCTATTGAGGTTTTCTGGTACGCACAACGTTTTTCCTAGTTTAAATGTTGGTACTATGGGACCTTGGCTGTTTCCACATGTCTACTCTGCGAATCCCTGTTATGGGCCTGTAAGGCAGGTTTTGTCAGTCGACCTGAGACCCTTGCTTTCACAAAAAAAAATTTGAATTACAAAATAAAATGTCAGTGGGTTGTGCTGATGTGTTAAAGAGCACCAGCATACAGAGAATGTGACTAGATTATATTGTATTGCTCATTAGCCTACTAGAACGTAGATTAAATAATCATTTATGTACATGTACATCATCATATATGTACATGTTTAATGGTTTATTATTTTCTATAAGGACGTTATTCCTGCATAGGTGAATGTTACTGTATATATCTAAATGTGTATTGAGCTTGGGAAGCCTTCTAAGTGAAGTCTTCAAAGTGAGCACTTAGAGGTGAAAGATTTTGATTTTTGTTTCAAACAGATCTTTTCTATTCATCTTAAGGTTTTAAGTTAGGTCTGGTGTGTAAATTAGGTTAGGCTGGTGACTCATTCCTCTTACTGATTAGCATACAATTGGAATCAATTGCGTGCTATTTGCTAAAGTGGTTAAACTTGTCCACGCCTTGCTGGGGGAGGTGTTCTTAGGTGACTATATAAAAGCTTGTGGAATATTAGCTTGGTCTAATTGAGCTTGGGAAGCCTAAATGAAGTCTACAAAGTGAGCATTTAGAGATCTTCTGGAGATACTCTGGAGGTAGTCTGAGGTTAGACAGGAGGTAGAAAACCTACAAAAAGGTAAGATTAGTTGGTTTAAATCCATTCTTTTATAATGGCAGGCTTGGTCCAGTGTAAGAGCTGTCATGCATTTGTTTTTAGATCCAATTTTTGGAGGTTTGGAGTGTGCCTGATATGTAGGCAGCTCTTTATTGCAGCAGGAAATTGCCTGTTTGAAGTCTGTAACCATAGCCATAGCCTGAGTTTGTGTAACAGATAATTTACAAATCTCAAAGCCACTGCCACAGAGGCCTCCTAGGAGTGGCAGATGGACTACTGTAGGATCTGGTAGACTTAGAGTTGTGGATAGAAGGCATGTCCCACAGTCTGTGGCTCTTCTTAATTCTTTTGAGGCACTTTCAGAGTGTAGTGGTGAGACCGAAGTAGGCTCAGACACCATAGTTGAGGAACCACCATCCCCTATGCCTAAGGTTTGCAGGACTGCAACCAAGAACAATAAGGAAAAGGTGGGACATGATAGAAGGCAATTGTTGCTGGGTGATTCTATCATAAGAGGTGTTGAGCTGGAGAGTAGTGGTTTGGTGAGATGTCTTCCTGGGGCTACTGCTCGTAGAGACAAGAGACGTATTCTCAATATTGTCAAACAAGCAAAGCAGCAAGGGGAAGTGGATGTTCTAGTCCATCTAGGGACAAATGACTTGGCTAGCAATGAGGTTTCTGCGATTAAGGAAGATTTTTGTGTTCTTGGGAGGTGAAATAAAGCAGATTGCGTCCACTGTGCCATTCTCTGAAGTTTTGCCTGTGCATAACATTCAGGATAGGCAGATGCGCAATAGGGAATTTAATTTGTGGCTTCGGGAATAGTGTCGAGAGCAAGGATTTGGCTTTGTGTCCCATGATAGCTCTAATTGGAGCAGAAAGGAACTGTATAAAAAAGATGGTTTGCATCTTACTCATAGGGGAACATATGTTCTCAGTGAGAAGTTCAAAGGTTTCGCAAAGAAATATTTAAACTAGGAGGGGGGGACAAAAGGGTAAAAAACAATCTGCCCGATTGTCCCCAAAAACTAAATCGGAGGGTGCAAGCAACATGCGGGGAAAAAATGACAAGCTCAGAGTCGTGTCTATAAATGCTCGCAGTTTAGTCAATAAAATCAATGAACTGGAGGCTATGATGGCAGCTGAAAAAGTAGATTTAGTTGCGGTTACTGAGACATCGTTCAGTGAGAAAAATAACTGGGTCATAACAATACCGGGGTACTCTTTATATAGAAAAGACAGAGAAGGTAGGAAAGGAGGAGGAGTGGCCCTGTATGTGAAAAACAACATAAAAACGAACCAAATAAAAGTGAGCGAGGTGAACATATAGTCAGTTTGGGGTACGCTAACATTTGGCAATCATACAGTAGCTCGTGTAGGTGTGATCTATAGACCCCCTGGACAAGTAGAAGAGCTAGATAATCTGCTGCTTGAGGAAATAGCCAAAATGGCAATGAAGGGGGAAGTTATTATCATGGGGGACTTTAATCTTCCTGATGTGAACTGGAAAACCAAAACAGCTGGGTGCACCAGGAGTACAAATATTCTAAACTCCCTACTGGGATTATCTCTAACACAAGTAGTTGAGGAGCCGACCCGTAAAGAGGCCATATTGGATTTAATACTCACAAATGGAGGTTTGGTATCGGACGTTGTTGTAGGTGAAAATTTGGGATCTAGTGATCACCAGTCAGTATGGTTTAATATAAGAACAGGGATGGAGCCACACCACACAAAAACAAAAGTTTTAGACTTTAAAAAAACAGATTTTTCTAAAATGAGATTTTGTGTGAAGGAGTCATTATCAGACTGGAGGAGTTTAAAGGGAGTCCAGGAGAAATGGGATTATTTAAAAGAGGCATTATTGAAGGCCACAGGCAATTGCATTCGACTTGTTAGCAAAAACAAAAAAGGGAAGAAACCACTGTGGTACTCTGCAGAAGTGGCCAAAATAGTGAAGAACAAAAAGACAGCATTCAATAATTATAAAACAACTCAGAGTGAAGAAGATAGGCAAACCTATAAGATTAGGCAGAAAGAGGCAAAGCAATTTATAAGGGCTTCCAAAGCACACGCAAAAGAGAAAATAGCTCAGTCAGTAAAAAAGGGGGACAAAACATTTTTTAGATACATAAACGAGAAAAGAAAAGTAAAACAAGGATTAGTTAGATTAAAAACAAAGGAAGGAAGGTATGTAGAAGAGGATAAAAGTCTCGCTGACTGCCTCAATGAATATTTTTGTTCAGTCTTTGCAGAAGAAAAGGAAGGAAAGGGACCTCAGTTAGGAGGAAACACTAACGAGACATTTACATATCAGTTTACAGAAGAGGAGGTTCTACAGCAGCTGTCTAAAGTAAAGACAAATAAGTCAATGGGGCCTGATGGGATCCACCCTAAATTCTTAAAAGAGCTCAGTGATGTAATAGCAAAACCGTTAACAGATTTATTTAACCAATCCTTGTTAACGGGAGTCGTCCCAGAAGACTGGAAATTAGCAAATGTTGTGCCCATTCACAAGAAGGGTAGTAGGGAGGAATCTGGGAACTATAGGCCAGTTAGTCTTACGTCAGTAGTGGGGAAATTAATGGAAACCATGTTAAAGGAAAGGATTGTTGAACATCTAAAAACACATAGATTACAGGATCAGAAACAACATGGGTTTACCTCAGGGAGATCATGCCAAACTAATCTTATTGATTTTTTTGATTGGGTAACAAAAATAATAGACACAGGTGGTGCAGTAGACATTGCTTATTTAGATTTCAGTAAGGCTTTTGATACTATTCCGCATAGAAGCTTATCAATAAATTGCAATCTTTGAGCTTGGATTCCAATATTGTTGAATGGATAAGTGCAAGATAATGCACCTGGGACGTAAAAACCCAAGGGCTGAATATAGAATATTTGATACATCTGAGGAAAGGGATTTAAGGGTTATTATTTCAGAGGATCTAAGGGTAAGTAGTCAATGTAATAGAGCAGCAGGAAATGCTGGCAGAATGCTTGGTTGTGTAGGGAGAGGTATTAGCAGTAGGAAAAGGGAAGTGCTCATGCCACTGTACAGAGCACTGGTGAGACCTCACTTGGAGTACTGTGTGCAGTACTGGAGACCGTATCTCCAGAAGGATATAGACATCTTAGAGAGAGTTCAGAGAAGGGCTACTAAAATGGTGTACGGCGGCTTGAAGGAGAAAAGTTACCAGGAAAGGCTTAATGATCTTAACATGTACAGCTTGGAAAAAAGACGAGACAGAGGAGATATGATAGAAACATTTAAATACGTAAAGGGAATCCACAAGGTAGAGGAAGGGAGTATATTTAAAAGGAAACAAAGTAGCAAAACAAGAGGACATAGTCTTAGATTAGAGGGGCAAAGGTTTAAAAGTAACATCAGGAAGCATTATTTTACTGAGAGGGTGGTGGATACATGGAACAGTCTTCCAGTTGAAGTGGTAGAGGCCAAAACAGTAATTGAATTTAAGCAAGCATGGGATAGGCATAAGGCCATCCTAAACAAAAGATAAATCCAGGTAAAGTATCCATGTAATTGGGCGACTAGATGGGCCGAAAGGTTCTTATCTGCCGACATTTTTCTATGTTCTGTTTCTATTAGTGTATAAGGAACAAAATATAAAGTACAAATCCTACCAGAACTGAAGTCATGCTTTGTGGGTCATTGCAGAAAACTATTAAATAAAAGCACTTCTGGTTTCACCCAGCCCGCTCCCTTCGCACATTGGAATTTTATTACAAGACACGGAGGATCCTATTATTATTCCAAATCTCTTTAATATCACTTCCAGCAAGAAAAAAGAGAAAAATGTTAACATTAGAACGTGTCAGGGGCACTCCCTGCACATGTAACAATGGTACGACCCGAGAGCATAAATGAACCCCCAGTCCACAGTAACGTCTTTTTTCTTGCTTCCAGTGAGACAAGTATATTTTTCTTCTACTCCGTGCAAAACTTTCATTCTGTTACTTTTAGCCCATTAGTATTGTTATTACTGCTAGTCTATGCATTTATTTATTTGCTTATTATATATTTCACTTGTTAAGGTGTTTTAATTAGGGGAATTGCGTTTTGGTCCCGGGGGTGTTTGTTCCCAGCGTCCTCTATTTCCGGTTCACGGGGGGTATTTTCCCCTATGAATACCGGGATTTGGCTGCGCTTTTTTCCCCACTCTCTTCTCCCGGGCTCTTGGAGCCATTAGTATTGGGCCAGGGTTTACGCTGGCTTTTTGCAGCGGTGGCCATTTTCAGCCTCTGAGGTAATCTATCACGCTGCTCTTCCTCATGCGGCTCCGCCCACTCGATGCGTGCACATTTTCCCTCACGGTCATTTTGAAGCCTGGTTACCGGCGTGATGCCGCATCCTAGAGCCTCCACCTCGAAGGAGAACCAGGTCAGAATGTCGGGGGGAGCTCAGATAGCCCCTCCGGCGGCTCTTCCTCACAGCTTTGTTAAAGGAGCCTCCCCCTCCTATTCTGCCTCCGGCACAGCCATCTCTGACTTTAAACGGTTTTGTTTCGGCAATGGGCTCTGTCTCCCAGACCCTATCCAATCTGTTAGGTCTGGCTGGATCTTTAGTCGCCCCTCAAACTCTCCATCCCCCTGCAGGGGAGAATAGAGGCGCTACTCTGTCCAGAGATTTCACATACATCGCATACTATGCACCAACGTAAAGTGCCTCGCAAAGCCTTGGCTCAAACCAAACATACACGGCCTCAGGCCGCTAAAAAAAGGGCACATGATGGTAGAGGTGCCTCTACATTTGAACACGATGAGCGGCCCCGCAAAAAGATTCCCCCTAAGGGGACAAAACATTCAAGGTCCTGGAAGAAAGATAGAGCACGGTCTCCATCGGTTTCTACCGCTTCCAGTATTTCCTCTATGGTTTCTGATTTTTCCTCAGATTCTGCAGTCCAGACTACAGCTCTGGCTCTGACCGGGCCGGCAGTGGCTGACGGGTCAGACAATGATTTTTTTGAGCCAAATGAATTGAAGCATCCCCGCTCTGTGGATTGGGTAGCATCCCCGCGGGTCGATAAAATCCTGAATAAGCGAGTCTGTAAACCTTTGTTGCCAAAGACTAGGTCACGACTCGGCACTGAATGCCCGTGGCCTATTACCTCAAAAAATGTGCTACAAACACCCAAGTTTGGGGACCACATGTTGCAATTTCTCGCCAATACTGTCTGGAATCCCCGTAAAAGGGTTGATTTTTCATTTAGGTCCTATCAGGATAAACTATTGGACGTGTTTGGTCTTTTTTCTCAGTTGGAGACAATAGAACAGGCACATACCTCCGGTATTGCTCCTAACGTGGCTACGTTGCACGGTTGGGCTCACCGCACCCTATGTCTCCTCGACAATGCGAATAACGCTCTGGCTACAGAGCGCTGTAAATCCATCCTATTAAGGATTGACCCTGGTTTAATCTCCCTGGCATCTACTTAGCCTGGGCCTGACGCTGAAGGGGATCTGTTTGCAAAATCCATTATTCAGGACATGAACTCATACTCCGGTTCATTCAACACTATCCAAAAGGTCAAAACAAACATGTGGAAGGCCTTTCCCCAGAACCAGGGTGTTTTTGGCAGGGCCGGCAGACGACGGGGCCGACTGCCCGCGCTCTTCCTACGGCTCCTCACGTGCAGCCTCCAGCCCCGCTCAAAATCAACGTCGTCGTACCAGCACCAGTAGGTCCGCTTCTTTCCGCAGGACGAGGCCGCGGACTCGTTCCCGCCCACCAAGTAAGGGTTCTGTTACCTTCTATCCCTCCGGTGTTGGTGGGTGGCAGGATCGCACGTTTTTTCCATGTATGGGAATCAATTTCAGCAGATCTTTGATCTTGCAGACAGTGAAGGGTTATCACATAGATTTCCTGTCAACTCCGATTCAGTCAGGCCTCCCTTTATGCATTCCCCAGGAGAGGGAACGTCTCATACAGAGGTTCAAATATTATTGGCCAAGGGGCCATAGAACCGACACCTTCGGGGTCACAAGGTTTTCTCAGCAACCTATTTCTGGTTCAAAAGAAAGGGAGTTCTTTCAGGCCTGTGATAAACTTAAAGGAATTAAACGCTTACGTCGTCTATCGACATTAGAGGGGATCCACGGTCTCCGCGATTTACTCAACACAGGGGACTGGTTGGCAAAGGTCGACCTTGCCAACGTGTGCCTGACAGTACCTATTCATCCAGACCATCGCCGGTTCCTGCAATTCAGATGGCGGAACATGACGTATCAGTTTGCGTGTCTCCCCTTCGGGCTGTCCTCAGCTTTGTGGTGTTTTCTCAAAGCTTCTAAGGCCGGTTATGGCCCTATTGAGGGCAAGAGGCGTCAGATTGGTGATATATCTGGACGAAATCCTCATAACGGCGGCATCTTACGAAGCAGTGTTGCAACACCTGCACTGGACGGTGTCGTTGTTGACAGACCTAGGGTTCCTCATCAACACTGACAATCAGTTCTAGTACCTACGCTACGTCTCGAATTGCTCGGCTTCATCGTCGTCTCGTCAACTGCGATGCTGCAGTTACCACAACAGAAGCTTCAAGATATCCGAAGGGAGCTGAGGAAGGTGTTGTCGCTCCCAGGTTTTACAGTCCGTTACCTAGCACATCTGATTGGACTTCTGTCAAGTTCTATCCAGGCAGTGTTCCTGGGGCAGCTGCACTACAGGGCCCTTCAGCGCCTCAAGACAAGGTCTCTAAGTTGTGCCCAGTCCTATGCGGATCTGGTTCACCTCGACGAGGAATCCCAAGACGAAATCCAGTGGTGGCTGGACAATATGGAAGTGTGGAACAGCAGAGCAATATTCGGTTCCGCTCCCGATATGGTGATCGAGTCAGACACCAGCGCTCACAGTTGGGGAGCCATAGGTGGCTCGATTTCCATGGGGGGGTAGATGGTCCAGAGAGGACCTTGCACATCAACTGCCTCGAACTCCTGGCCGTGTCCTTAGCCATCTGCAGCCTGTCGGGCTCCAGGTTGAATTGTTGCATTCTCCTTCACCTCGACAATCTCTCGGCAGTGAGATATATCAACAAGCTGGGAGGCACGAGATCTCGTCCCTTGGCGCTGCTGACGAGGACCTTCTGGGATTTCTGTCTACGAAAAAGGATCGAGGTACAGGCAGTATATATCCCAGGCTTACACAATACAATAGCGGACTGGTATTCCAGATTCTTACAGGACTCCAGCAATTGGCGGCTGCTTCCCTGTTTCTTTGCTCAGCTCTATGACCTTTGGGGTCCCCTCTCCTTGGATTTGTTCACCTTTCGCCTCAATACCCACCTTCCCCGATTCGTCAGTTGGCGACCAGATCCAGAGAAGGTGGCAACGGACATCCTTCTGCAGACATGGACTCCGGGCCGACATTACGCTTTTCCTCCGTTCACTCTCCTAGGGCGGCTCATCCTTCACATCAGCAGGTCCAAGACTTCAATTGTGTCGATAGCCCCATGGTGGCCGACCCAGGCATGGTACCCACAGCTTCTGTCCATGGCCGTGGACTGTCTGAGGTTACTCCCGTTGGTTGAAGACTTACTCTCCGATCCAGAGGGTCATCCGCACCCGTTGGTCGTGAACGGCCACCTCATGGCATGGCTGCTGTCAGGAGATCCATCGCTTTCGCAGGCGTTTCGAGCACAATGGCGCAACTCCTTGGAGAACAGCTTACCGGCACGCCTGGCAGATATGGTTTCGCTGGTGCATGGGAAGGGGCCTGGATCCCGTTCGTGCCTCTATCCAACACATCTTGCAGTTCCTTTCGGATGATTTTGACGCAGGAAGAGCTTACAGGACCTTGAACCTCTACCGGTCAGCTATTTTTGCCTCTTATGAGGGATTTGCAGGACAACATCCTATGATCTGTCGATTGTTGCGGGGTGTACTCAGGTCTCATCCTCCATTGCCTCGCTACACTTCAGTGTGGGATGTAAATTTTGTATTCGCTTTACAGTGTTCATGGCCAGATATGTATCTTTGACCATTAAACAATTATTGGTGAAATTGGTTATGTTGTTCTGTTTAACTTCCTGCACAAGGGTTTCAGATGTCCTTGCTTTGGACATACATGCTAGGTCATATAGACCGGATGGGGAGAATTTTGCATTTCCAGACAAAAACCCATGTCCTCTATGGTATTTTACCCGGCCTACCCGGCGACACCTTTACTATGTCCGGTGCGCTGCCTCCACCAGTACGAGTCTGTCACAGCGTCTCTCCCGAGAATCTATGTTCAGAGATTTTTATTTCCGACCTGAGCTACATTGGTCAGAAGCAGTTTTGCCTTAAGCTTTGAACTGGCATAAATAATACTCGCCTCCGTGTCTTGTAATAAAATTCCTTACTTCCCTAGTAAATTATGACGGGAAGTAGTAATTTTATTAAAGACAAAAGGAGGCGAGTATTATTCCCTCCCCCGAGTCTCAGCCTATCCAGACTTTATTGTATTTTTTGGGGGATGTAGCTCGGTATGCTCTGCTAGTGCATTGTCATTCTGTAGTTGTGATTTCTGCCTTCTATGTGCATCTGTTTATATATGTGAGTGGTAATTCTCATTTTTCTATTGTTTCATCTCAGGGATTCGTCTCCTGCCTGTGTGTGCTCCTGATGGACCCATTGTCCGTGGATTACCGTTGCTGATGGTTCGGTTTTGTTTCTATTCAGTGGGAATTTCTTCGCCTGGTTCCTGAATCTGGAGGTGTATTGCTAGTCTTCTCACTCCAAGAAAAGAGGACGTTACTGTGGACTGGGGGTTCATTTATGCTCTCGGGTCATACCATTGTCACATGTGCAGGGAGTGCCCCTGACACGTTCTAATGTTAACATTTTTCTCTTTTTTCTTGCTGGAAGTGATATTAAAGAGATATGGAATAATAATACTCGCCTCCTTTTGTCTTTAATAAAATTACTACTTCCCGTCATAATTTACTAGGGAAATCAGGAATTATTGACCATACTTTCAGCATATGTGCAACATATGCACGAGCATACACAAAACAGAGACGTTATAAGACGCTATGCACGAGCATACACAATACAGAGACATAAGACGCTATGCACGAGCATACACAATACAGAGACGTTATAAGACGCTATGCACGAGCATACACAAAACAGAGACGTTATAAGACGCTATGCAGGAGCATACACAAAACAGAGACGTTATAAGACGCTATGCACGAGCATACACAATACAGAGACGTTATAAGACGCTATGCACGAGCATACACAATACAGAGACGTTATAAGACGCTATGCACGAGCATACACAATACAGAGACGTTATAAGACGCTATGCACGAGCATACACAATACAGAGACGTTATAAGACGCTATGCACGAGCATACACAATACAGAGACGTTATAAGACGCTATGCAGGAGCATACACAAAACAGAGACGTTATAAGACGCTATGCACGAGCATACACAATACAGAGACGTTATAAGACGCTATGCACGAGCATACACAATACAGAGACGTTATAAAACGCTATGCAGGAGCATACACAATACAGAGACGTTATAAGACGCTATGCACGAGCATACACAATACAGAGACGTTATAAGACGCTATGCACGAGCATACACAATACAGAGACGTTATAAGACGCTATGCACGAGCATACACAATACAGAGACGTTATAAGACGCTATGCACGAGCATACACAATACAGAGACGTTATAAGACACTATGCACGAGCATACACAATACAGAGACGTTATAAGACGCTATGCACGAGCATACACAATACAGAGACCATTATAAGACGCTATACGAGCATACACAATACAGAGACGTTCTAAGACGCTATGCACGAGCATACACAATACAGACGTTAAGACGCTATGCACGAGCATACACAATACAGAGACATTATAAGACGCTATGCACGAGCATACACAATACAGAGACATTATAAGACGCTATACACAATACAGAGACATTCTCACACGCTATACACAATACAGAGACATTCTCACACGCTATACACAATACAGAGACATCCTCACACGCTATACACAATACAGAGACATTCTCACACGCTATACACAATACAGAGACATTCTCACACGCTATACACAATACAGAGACATTCTCACACGCTATACACAATACAGAGACATTCTCACACGCTATACACAATACAGAGACATTCTCACACGCTATACACAATACAGAGACATTCTCACACGCTATACACAATACAGAGACATTCTCACACGCTATACACAATACAGAGACATTCTCACACGCTATACACAATACAGAGACATTCTCACACACTATACACAATACAGAGACATTCTCACACACTATACACAATACAGAGACATTCTCACACGCTATACACAATACAGAGACATTCTCACACGCTATACACAATACAGAGACATTCTCACACGCTATACACAATACAGAGACATTCTCACACACAATACAGAGACATTCTCACACACTATACACATGAGTTGGTCCCATGAACACATATATAGATCCAGCTAGTGGCACAAACATGAGCGATGCAGAGATCCAGACATGTGCTATACAGGGACAGAGTCAGTCTTTCGGCGCTGGAAACATTTTTCGGGGTTGAGGTGCCATGCTGGTCACAGGAGACCCTACCTGTAGGAAGTTTTGACTGGCCCCAATGAGGGAGAGTTGGGCGCTCGGACTGTCTGGTTGCGTCTGACTCCCACGAACCCCCTGGACCAACATCGGGATTTGATCAGCGACAACCTAACAACAGGAAAGATTTCAAGTTGAGCAGGATGGTCGAAGGGGTCCAGGAGAAAGTGAGGAGGAGATGCCCAGACCAACATCAAGCCAAGACGCCTGGAGACCCCATCGTTTAAATAAGGGCTGCATGGATACAGGGGTCCCCAGGAGCACAAGGCTTGACATTAGAGAAGATCCTGGAGGGGAGGATCCTTAGCACATCCAGAGCAGTCACATAACACCAACAACACCCTGTCGCAAACAGTATGGAGTAAGGAGGGACTGTGCTGTAACTCCTATAGGGGAGAGGTCAGCATGGAGTAATCCCTATAGGGAAGGGGGCAGTATGGAGTATCTCCTATAGGGGGCCGTGCAGTGACTCCTATAGGGGGGGGGTCAGCATGGAGTAACTCCTACAGGGGAGGGACCGTGTGGTGACTCCCATAGGGGATGGGTCAGCATGGGGTGCCTCCTATAGGGGGAGGGATCAGTATAGAGTAGCTCCTATAGTGGCTGTGCTGTGACCCCTATGGGGTAGAGGTCGGCATGGAGTAATCCTATAAAAGAGGGGTCGGTATGGGGTAACTCCTATGGGGGAGGGTCAACATGGAGTAACTCCTATGGGAGAGAGGCCAGCATGGAGTAACACATATAGGGGTGGGGTCAGTATGGGGTAGCACCTATAGAGGACGGGTCGGTGTGGGGTGGCTCCTATAGGGGACGGTATGGAGTAACTCCAATGGGGGAGGGTCGGCATGGAGTACCACCTATAGGGAGAGGTCGGCATGGAGTTACTCCCATGGGGGGTCCGTATGGAGTAACTCCTATAGGGGAGGGGTCCGTATGGAGTACCTCCTATGGGGGAGGGACTGTGCGGTAACTCCTATGGGGGGGGGGGTCGGCATGGGTAACTCCTATAGGGGAGGGGTCAGTATGGAGCAGCGCATAGGGGAGGGGCCGGTATGGAGTAACTCCTATAGGGGGCTGGTATGGAGCGCCTCCTATAGGGCAGGGGTAGGTTTGGGGTAGCTCCTATTGGGGGATGGTCGGTATGGGGTACCTCCTATGGGGGAGGGTCGGTATGGGGGCCTCCTGTGGGGGGGGGGATGACGGTATGGGGGGCTCCTAAAGGGGAGGGGTCGCCGCCAAACGACCCCAATAGGGGAGGGGTCGGCAGCAAGTAACTCCTATGGGGGGAGGCGTCAGTGACTGGTAACTCCTATGGGGGAGGAGTCAGTATGGGTAGCTACTATAGGGGAGGGTCGGTATGGGGTAACTCCTATAGGGGATGGACGGTGTGGAGCACCTTATATGGGGGAGGGTTCGATATGGGGTACCTTGTATAGGGGAGGTCGGTATGGGGTGGCTCCTATAGGGAAGGGGAGGGTGCCGAGTGACTCCTATATGAGGGGTCAGCGCCGAGTAACTCCTATAGGGGAGGAGTCAGTATGGAGTAACTCCTATAGGGGTTCGGTGTGGAGTAACTCCTATGGGGGAGGGACAGTATGGAGTAACTCATATAGGGGGACATTGTGGAGTAACTCCTATAGGGAGGGGTCATCGCCGAGTGACTCCTATAGGAGAGGGGTCAGTATGGAGTAACTCCTATAGGGGGGTCAGTGCATAGTAACTCCTGTAGGAGAGGGGTCGGTATGGAGTAACTCCTATAGGGGGGTCAGTGCATAGTAACTCCTGTAGGAGAGGGGTCGGTATGGAGTAACTCCTATAGGGGGGTCAGTGCATAGTAACTCCTGTAGGAGAGGGGTTGGTATGGAGTAACTCCTATAGGGGGGTCAGTGCATAGTAACTCCTGTAGGAGAGGGGTCGGTATGGAGTAACTCGCCCATAGAAAGAGTTCCACATTAGGGCTGACGTGTACCTTGCAGCTTTGTACGAGCTGTTGCTGTGCGGCTGGGTTCTTGTTGCTGGAAGCTGCATTTTGAGCCGCTGCAATTGTCTGTGTAGCGGAGGCTGCAGCTTGCTTGGCCGCTTGCTGGAGGAGGGAGAACATTTAAACGTTAACACATCCAGAAACTCCCATAATGTGATATCCCCTTCCCCCATAACACGATATCCCCTTCCCCCATAACACGATATCCCCCCTGAGAGAGCGATACCCCCCCATTAACACAATACCCCCGAAAAACACGATATCCCTCCTGTGACGCAATACAGCCCAGAAACACACAGAACAAGCTTCATTTCCACACGATCTTCCTGCAATCACAGCCCAGAAACCAGTGGCGTAACTAGAAACCTGAGGGCCCCGGTGCAAGAATCCACGAAGGGCCCCCCCCCAAGGGCCCCCCCCCAAAAAAAATCTATGTATTTTTACTTATTTTTCACTGCAAAATAAAACAAAGATAGTATTGCCTAGGGATGCACCGATACCACTTTTTTAAGATCGACTACGAGTACCGATACTTTTTAAATGTACTCACCGATACCGAGTACCGATACTTTTATTTAATGTCATGTGACGCTTTCCAATAAGAACAGACCATATAAAAATGCCCCCAGCTCACATGTATATACCCCCCGATATATAGATATATCTTCATACTGCCCCAGCTCATGGATATTGTCCCAGCTCACACATGGATATTGCCCCCCAGATTATGGATTTGCCCCCCAGCTCACACATGGATATCCCCCAGCTCATGGATATCCCCCAGCTCATGGGTATCCCCCCCCCAGCTCTCACATGGGTATGCCCCCAGCTCATGGGTATGCCCCCCAGCTCTCACATGGGTATGCCCCCAGCTCATGGGTATGCCCCCAGCTCTCACATGGGTATGCCCCCAGCTCATGGGTATGCCCCCCAGCTCTCACATGGGTATGCCCCCAGCTCATGGGTATGCCCCCAGCTCTCACATGGGTATGCCCCCAGCTCATGGGTATGCCCCCCAGCTCTCACATGGGTATGCCCCCAGCTCATGGGTATGCCCCCCAGCTCTCACATGGGTATGCCCCCAGCTCATGGATATGCCCCCCAGCTCATACATGGGTATGCCCCCAGCTCATGGGTATGCCCCCCCAGCTCTCACATGGGTATGCCCCCAGCTCATGGGTATGCCCCCCAGCTCTCACATGGGTATGCCCCCAGCTCATGGGTATGCCCCCCAGCTCTCACATGGGTATGCCCCCAGCTCATGGGTATGCCCCCCAGCTCTCACATGGGTATGCCCCCAGCTCATGGATATGCCCCCCAGCTCATGGGTATCCCCCCCCAGCTCTCACATGGGTATGCCCCCAGCTCATGGGTATGCCCCCCAGCTCATGGGTATCCCCCCCAGCTCTCACATGGGTATGCCCCCCTGCTCATGGGTATAAGGGCCCCCCAGCTCATGGGTATAAGGGCCCCCCAGCTCATGGGTATAAGGGCCCCCCAGCTCATGGGTATAAGGGCCCCCCAGCTCATGGGTATAAGGGCCCCCCAGCTCATGGGTATAAGGGCCCCCCAGCTCTTACCTCTGCTGGTCCCAGGACAGGCTCCGCCAGCGTTGTTCTTCTCCTTGGCGAGCGGCCGCTGGAAACATGCGTCTTGGCCGCTCGCCGGAAACCACCTGATCAGCGCAGAGGTCTCGCGAGAGGATCTCGTGCACTGGTCAGGTGGTTCCTATCCCACGTGAGCGGCCAAGCTGCATGTCAGTGGCTGCTCGCAGGGAGAGGGATGGCCAGCGCGCGGCTCCCAGATTCCGGCGCTGATTGCCGGAATCTGGCGGGCGGCACTGGGCCCCCCTCCAGTGGCGGAATGCCAGGGCCCGGTCACAACTGCGACCGCTGCGACCCTGGTACTTCCACCACTGCCAGAAACACACAGACCAAGCTTCATTTCCACACGATCCTCCTGCAATCACAGCCCAGAAACACAGAACAAGCTTCATTTCCACACGATCCTCCTGCAATCACAGCCCAGAAACACAGAACAAGCTTCATTTCCACACAATATTCTATCATTGCAATTGTATTTTGTGTCTGCATTTATTAATTTCTGGCTGATTATCCTGTAAATTCCTTCATTTTTAGATTGAGTATGCAGCTAGTCTTTCACTAGCGCCCCTCCCCTCCCCATTACAAAGGCCTCTGACACCTAGACACTTACCTGTACTAATTTCCTTTTCACACAGAAACACACAGACCAAACTTCATTTCCACCCCCCCCCCCCCCGACCGGCCTCTAATTTCAGGCATCCTTTCTGGCTGTCTCCACTTCTCTCTCTACTTACTCTTACTAATCCCAGGCTTCTGGCCTCTCCCATGCAAGCTCTGCAGTGATTTTCTGGCCACCAGCTCCCCCTCCCCCTGCTGGAATTGGAACTGCAAGGTCCATATACTGCTGCACAATGTGCTCCCTATCTCTTCTACTCTTTTACTCTGCATTCATCCTAAAATGGAACTCCTGCCTCTGTACCACCAACCCCTCCACTATCTACATCTCTCCCTCTCGTAGAAGACATTCCCATACAGGGAAGTCTGCCACCCAACTCACTAATACCCCTCACTGCCCCAACCAGTCCATCACTCCCACCTTGCAGTCCTCTCCTCTTGTTTCCACCACCAACCCTTCTGGATTGGGACTTCCCACGGGAATAGAGCCCTCGTTTCCTCATGTATCGGTTTATCAAATGTTGTTCATTCTCAATTTATTGTAACCCTGTCTATATCATGCCCATTGTTCAGCGCTGCGGAATATGATGGTGCTATACAAATAAATAATAATAAATGGGCAAGGAGGCATATTTTGTAGGGTGCAGGACTCCTAATCCATATTGGCCCATTGCCCTCGTGTGCAGAATGTTGGTATAAATTGTGATTTTGCAAGAATGTCATTGTCTGTTACAATCTGCTGATCAGATTAGTCTTCCGGTAAACCTGCTCTCAGAAAGGTGTAAATATCTGATTAATAGCTCCACAAACATAATCTTCGTTGTGTGACAAACACTGCCTATGATCTGTTGTTTTAAACTGTAATCGGTTTGTTAATCATCATGGTCTTAACTCGTTAAGAAATCTTAAGTAATGTTCACACTGTATCTAAATCTAATTAAATTACACAAAAACCTCCACTAGAAGAGGTTTTGATTTTGTGAATGTAAATGATCCTGGTTTGACCACATAAATACCTGTGCTTGTTAATAAAAATCCAGTTCTATTCTGACCCTACTTGAAGTCACGGCTCATGTTTTGGGGTAGCAGCTATCTTCTGCTCGCTGTGCCAACGAAATGCTCCAGGTCTACAGCTTCGGCTTATTTCTGGGGGATGCTAGCAAGACTCTCTACGTGTATCCGTCTTTAAGCTGCGGCTAAGGACTGGAGAAAGACACAGGAGACACGAGGAGAATCCGGGTGTCCAGTGAAGAAGCGGCATTGGCAGATGTGACCCTGTTTACACCCCCGATCTCTCCATCCCCCCATTAACTGCTCATATGAAGAGAGGTACATCCCTTATACAGAGGCTGCACATATACCGGAGCCCTGCAGGAACAACCCTTATAGAATCCCCTGATGAATAGATATTCATAGGCGCTCTACAAACTCTTACACGCTGCACCCACACCATGCTGCCGCTGGGCACCTCACTATGAGGATTATGCACCACCCTGCTCTGCACTCACACTACGTGGCGTCACTAGGGTTGGTGTCCCCCCCCCCCCGAGTTTTACGGTTTGTCTTATTTTTTTTAAACTACTCTTACTCAAATCAGAACCCGCATATAACACTGAATGCTCATACACACTGCACATTACTGTGAGTTTTATTGCTGTGCAGCTCTGTGATATGCTCATACACACTGCACATTACTGTGGGTTCCATTGCTGTCGAGCTCTGTGATACAGTAATGTGCGGCGAGTGTGAGTTTTATTGCTGTGGAGCTCTGTGATACGCTCACACACACACTGTACATTACTGTGGGTTTTATTGCTGTGGATCTCTGAGCTCCACAGCAATAAAACCCACAGTAATGTGCAGAGTGTATGGGCATATCACAGAGCTCCACAGCAATAAAACTCACAGTAATGTCCACAGTGTATGATCATTACCGGCGTGCAGCAGCTGCCTCGACAAAGAAGTCTTATCACTCACAGCCTTTACATGCGGAGATCAGTGAACTCTCAGCATGTAGAGTCTGCCTCAGTGTCTGGCCTTCCACCCATGCAGTAGAACTGTGGAACACACACACACACACACTCTCTGACCCGGACAACCAGGTGTGTAAGTCCAGACGGAGTGAGGTGAGGGGGGTCCACTGCGTCGGCAAGGCTCACCTCGTTCTGCTCCTTTCCGAATCCTGCGTGACAGACCGACGTCAGCGCCAACCAAGGAGGGCGTGGAGTCAGCGTGAAGGAGGAGCTTAGTGGGAGACGGGATCAAGAGGAAAAAAGCTCGCACATGCAGCCTGCTCAAGTGCTTGCACACACACACACACACACACACACACACACGTGTGTGATGTTCCGATTGGCTCCAGCCTCCGCCAGTCAATTCTCCCCCGCGGGACGAAGAGTATTGCAGGCACCAGACACATAGTGGCGGCTTTTTGACAACCCCTGGAAAGTGCCAAACTAGGCCTTGCCTACCCAGGACATGCTTGAAAACAAGAGAAATCTCAATGTATCCTTCCTGATAAAATACTTTGTGGGGGGGGGGGAATAATTTACAACCACTGAGTGTCGCCTAGGGGCAGAGTCACCCGGGTGCGGCCCGCACACCACGCACCCCCAATGTGACGCCACTGCTCACACTTTACTCTGGCTCTTCTCACCTCCAGCTTGTGCACCAGTTTTTTCTTGATGGCGTTCTGAGCGGCAGCATTTGTGGCCATGCGTAGTCCCTCCGCAGCCTCACGTAGTTTCTGCTGTTGCTCCTCGCTGTCAGGGTGGGCGGCTGCCCCCTGGAAGAGACGTTATAGCATTCACAGGAGACCTTGGATTGCTCAGAGAAACATGCACGTAATCTGTGAAAGTTCTACCTTGGCGGCCTCCACCATACGCGCTGTGGCATCTGCCAGGAGCTTGGCTGCGCTCAGCAGCTTGCGGGAGTTTTCCAGATCGCTCTCTTGCTCTGCATCTGCCTTGATGGCACCAACAAGGTCCGAAGTGGCCTGAGCTAGGATTCGAGCCTGACGGACCATTTCCCCTGCACAGGGACATCAGAAATAGGAAAAATCAGCAGGCGGGGATAAAGGGGACGTGCAGGGTGGGCACTGTGAAGGTTCAATGGGCGCAGTATTATTAATGTGTGTGATGGGGGGGGGGATCTCTTTGCTTGCCGTCGTAAGTATAGGTTCTGATGTTAATTCCCTTTCTATTTCTGCTTGTGAGTAACTATTGTTGTTATGGAACTGACATAGCGCTCCCCGCGTCGAACCCCAAGACGTTTATTTCCAATGGCGAAAACCCCAAAAGACAGACAATTGCCTTGGGAAAGACTTTATGTTCATTTATATCGTGTGATTTTAAATATATTTTACATCGTTTGGTTTTAGTTTAATTTAGTTTAGTGTAAAATAGCGTAAGTTTAGTTTTAAATATACTTATATTCCTGTAGGTAAATGTGTTTCTGTATAGCCAGTAAATTATTATTATTATTATTATTATTAATTTATAAAGCGCCAGCATATTCCGCAGCGCTGTACAATAAGCACAGTATAGACAGGGTTACAATACATTGAACAACATTTGACAAACAGTACAGGAGGAGATGAGGCCCTATTCCCGTAGGAACTCACAATCTGGGAGGGTTGGGGTTGGAAACAGGAGGAGAGGACTGTAAGGTGAGAGTGATTGATGATTGCGTCAGTGAGTTGGGTGGTCGGCTTCCCTAAATAGGAATGTTTTCGGGAGCGTTTGAAGGAAGAGAAGTTAGGGGAAAGTCTGACAGTACGAGGGAGAGCGTTCCAGAGAGTGGGGGCTGCGCGTGAGAAATCCTGCAGTCTATCATGGGAAGAGGTGATGCGGGGAGAAGCTAGGCGCAGGTCACTGTTTGACCTTAGGGAGCGGGCTGGGGTGTATTTGGTGATTAGTGAGGACAGGTAGTGGGGAGCTGAGTTAGTGAGGGTTTTGTAGGTAAGGATAAGGATTTTGAACTTAATTCTGCAGTGGATGGGGAGCCAGTGAAGGGACTCGCAGAGGGGAGCGGCAGAGACAGAGCGGCGGGTGAGGTGAATTAGCCTGGCGGAGGCGTTCAGGATGGATTGTAGGGGGAGAGGCGGGACAGAGGGAGGCCAGATAAGAGATTATTGCAATAGTCGAGTCGGGAGATTACCAGGGCGTGTATGAGTTGTTTTGTGGTGACAGCGGTAAGAAATGGCCGAATTCTGGAAATATTACGCAGTTGGTATCGGCAGGAGGAGGAAAGAGACTTGATGTGAGGGATGAAGGAAAGAGCAGAGTCAAGTGTAACTCCAAGACAGCGAACTTGGTTTGATGGGGAGATGGTGATATCCTCCACCGTGATAGAGAAGTCAGGAGGTGGGGAGGCATTGGAGGGAGGAATAAGTAGGAGCTCAGCCTTTGACATGTTGATCTTTAGGTGGTGGGAGGCCATCCAGGAGGAGATACCAGATAAACAGTCACTGACTTTTGAGAGGACAGGGGGAGAGAGATCAGGGGTAGAGAGGTAGATCTGAGTGTCATCAGCGTAGAGGTGGTAATTGAAGCCAAAGCTGTTGATGATTTTGCCCAGGGAGGAGGTGTAGATGGAAAAGAGCAGAGGACCAAGGACAGAGCCTTGGAGGTACACCAACAGATAGAGGCAATGAAGAGGAGGAGTTACCAGCAAAGGACACACAGAAGGACCTGTTGGATAAATAGGAGTCAACCCAAGCAAGTGCAGTGTCACCGAGACCCAGAGAGTTGAGGGTCTGTAGAAGGAGGGGGTGGTCAACAGTGTCAAAAGCAGCCGAGAGGTCAAGCAGGATGAGAATAGAATAGTGGCCGTGTTTTTAAGCAGTTAGGAGGTCGTTGGTGACTTTGGTGAGGGCAGTTTCAGTTGAGTGTAGGGGACGGAAGCCAGATTGCAGGGGGTCAAGTAGGGAATTGGAGGACAGGAAGAGGGAGAGGCGGTTGAAGACTAGTTTTTCTAAGAGCTTTGATGTGAAGGGAAGCAGGGATACAGGGCAGTAGTTGGGTGGAGAGTTGGGATCTAGGGATGGTTTCTTTAGTAAAGGGGTAACTAGCGCGTGTTTGAAGGCGAATGGAAAGGAGCCAGTGGAGAGAGATAGGTTGAAGAGGTGTGTGAGAGCAGGGGTGAGGGAGGAGGAGAGGGGAGGAATTAGATGTGAGGGAATGGGGTCGAGCGGGCACGTGGTGAGATGTGAGGAGGACAATAAGGAATTGACTTCCTCCTCAGTGGCTGGGAGGAAGCGGCAGAGGGTGGCAGAGGGGACCTGTGGGAGTGGAGGTGGCAGATAACTATCTTGTGTTGGGATGTTGCTTCTGATAGTTAGAGTTTTACTGAGGAAGTAGTCTGCCAGGTCTTGAGCGCTGAAGGCAGCTGAGGGGGGAGGTGCAGGTGGGTAGAGGAGGGTGTTGAAGGTGGACCAGAGCCGTTTAGGGTTGGAGGACAGCGTAGATATAAGAGATGAGAAGAAGGATTGTTTGGCCAAGTGAGGGTAAACAAGCTTTACTGAGGTGTAATTTATGCAACAGGGCTTTTCCCCTTATCTGGCTGCATGTTTGATTCAAGAAATCTGTGATAGTGTTGGTCTTTAATCTGATGTGTTAGAACAATAGATTATGTAAATGTTGTGTGAGCTAAAGGCTAAAGAATGTAAAGAATGTTTATTGTAAATATCTAACTGACATAATGTAATTAGACACAAAGAGAGGTGGGATCTTCAAGTGAGGAAGAAGTTTATTCGGGTAGAGTAGACCTCAAAATGATGTGACGTTTCGACCCGCAGGTCTTAATCATACATGTATGATTAAAACCTGCGGGTCGAAACGTCACATCATTTTGAGGTCTGCTGTACCCGAATAAACTTCTTCCTCCTTGAAGATCCCACCTCTCTTTGTGTCTACTTATCTATGGGACTTGCGGCGTCCCCTCGGTGGTGATCTCGTGAGGTCTTTCAAGTCTGGGCTCCCTTCCGGTGGAGGTCGTGGCATTTGTCTTTTTCATAATGTAATTAGAGACTTTAGGTACATGTTCACCATTTGGTATGCAAATTATAACTGAAGAGGACTTGAAGGAAACCTGCAGGGGTCTTGGAACCAACCAATCAGAACTGTTGGGGTGGACGGGAAGTTTGAATGTGCATTGCTGTATTTTGTATAAATATCCGGTGAAATCATCCATAAAGAAAGAATCCTGTTGGAACATACAGCTCGTCTGGTGTCTCCTTAAACTACGCTACACTCAATCTCAGAAGGCACAGAGCGGCCTTCTGGAAATGCAAAGAGGCTCCAAGGCAGAGGTTCAGACCCAGGTCTGGAGCTGCAGATCAGGCTGCTCGAGGCACTGAGCTCCAAGCAACTCAGAGGCCGGGCTGATCTTGGGGGTGTCTGGAGAGCCAGGGACAGGCGGAAGAGAACGGTTCCATCACAATTGTAATATCTTTTCTCTATTTCTGTATGTGCACTGTGATTCAAGCTTTTGTTTTCATCATAATAAATATATTCATCTATTAAGCTCTGCCTTTGTCTGATATAAGAACGTTAACTGAAGAGAACGGATTAGAATAGCCTTGGGTTTCGTCGGACGAACTACAGAAGTGAATTGTGGTGGAGTCAGTCAACCGAACCGTTTTCCTTTTTGGTGTGCGTAATTGAACGGAGTCTCAGGTCAGCTCAGTTTCACATATTAGGCGTAATGGATATATATATTAGACCTGTGGTGGCGGCCTTTGAATTAAGGGAAGTGGGTGTGGGGATTGTGTGCCACGTAGTCAGTGATTTTTAGCCCTGCATCCACTTCACTGAGTCACGTGCCCTTCAGGAGTGAAGTACATCACAATGTGTATATGGTGACTGTATCATTTCATGCGTCATCCTCTTGTCATATGTTTTATGAACATCTCTGCAGGTCCGGGGTCTCCACCTGTAAACAGGATGAAGACCCCTGACCCCATGGGACACTATACTTTAAAGTCAGTTAAGCGCACAGACCTGCGTCCCCCATGGAGCTGAATATATTCTCTGTCACATTAAGGATGGTGTCGGTGGCCTGGTCGTATCGCCCAGTTGGGGGTCCACCTGCTGCGTGCTTCTTGATGTGTTGAAGGAGGTCGTTCAGTGCCTGCGTCACGGCGGTGGCCGCCACGCCCACTGCTTTCAGGAGTTCAGGGTCAGTGGTGGCGGCTTCCGAAGACTCCACACAACCTTCCACCGACTTGGCGACCTGCTTGCCAGCCTCCAGCAGTTGCTCTTGGCAGACAGGGGAACTAATAGTAGGGGCCACGACCTGACAAAGAAGAGAGGAACATGAGGCACAGGCCAGGGAGATTGAGAGGCTGCTGAATGTCCTGCCAGTGTCTTGAACTCACCTTGGTGCACGCCACCAGCTGGGAGGTGGAGTGGGCGCACTGTGTGGCTGCTGCAATAACCTGCCCCTGTTGCATCTGGTCATCGGTGCGCTCAGCCACATTCTTGGCTTTCAGAACCAGAGCGGCTGCAGCGCTTGCCACAGCTTTAGCCAACTGCATCAGCATGTCCTACAGGGGAGAGACATGAGGTATTAGAGAAGGACCTGGCAGTGGCACCAGGAGAAAAGGAGGGGCAGAGGTGAACAAAGAGAGAAGAGAGAGGTGAGAGAAAAGAGAGGGGAGAGAAGAGAGAGAGGAGAAGGAGAGAGAGAGAGGGAGAAGAGAGAGGAGAAGGAGAGAGGGAGAAGGAGAGAAGAGAGAGGGAGAAGGAGAGAAGAGAGAGGGAGAAGGAGAGAAGAGAGAGGGAGAAGGAGAGAGGAGAAGGAGAGAAGAGAGAGGAGAAGGAGAGAAGAGAGAGAGGGAGAAGGAGAGAGAGAGAAGGAGAGAAGAGAGAGGGAGAAGGAGAGAGGGAGAAGGAGAGAGGGAGAAGGAGAGAGGGAGAAGGAGAGAGGGAGAAGGAGAGAGGGAGAAGGAGAGAGGGAGAAGGAGAGAGGGAGAAGGAGAGAGGGAGAAGGAGAGAGGGAGAAGGAGAGAGGGAGAAGGAGAGAGCGAGAAGGAGAGAGCGAGAAGGAGAGAGCGAGAAGGAGAGAGCGAGAAGGAGAGAGCGAGAAGGAGAGAGCGAGAAGGAGAGAGCGAGAAGGAGAGAGCGAGAAGGAGAGAGAAAGAAGGAGAAAGGGGGAAGAGAAAGGCAAAGAGAAAGGCAAAGAGAAAGGCAAAGAGAAAGGCAAAGAGAAAGGCAAAGAGAAAGGCAAAGAGAAAGGCAAAGGGAAAAAGGAAAGAAAGGGAAAAAGAAAGGGAAAGAGAAAGGGAAAGCGAAAGGGGACAAGGAAGAGAGGATGAGAGGAAGAGAGCGGAAGAAGCGAGACGGGGAAAGGGAAAGGAGGAGGAGAGACGGGGAAAGGGAAAGGAGGAGGAGAGACGGGGAAAGGGAAAGGAGGAGGAGAGACGGGGAAAGGGAGAGGAGGAGGAGAGACGGGGAAAGGGAAAGGAGGAGGAGAGACGGGGAAGGGAGAGGAGGAGGAGAGACGGGGAAAGGGAGAGGAGGAGGAGAGACGGGGAAAGGGAGAGGAGGAGGAGAGACGGGGAAAGGAAAGGAGGAGGAGAGACGGGGAAGGGAAAGGAGGAGGAGAGACGGGGAAAGGGAAAGGAGGAGGAGAGACGGGGAAAGGAGGAGGAGAGACGGGGAAAGGAGGAGGAGAGACGGGGAAAGGAGGAGGAGACGGGGAAAGGAGGAGGAGAGACGGGGAAAGGGAAAGGAGGAGGAGAGACGGGGAAAGGGAAAGGAGGAGGAGAGACGGGGAAAGGGAAAGGAGGAGGAGAGACGGGGAAAGGGAAAGGAGGAGGAGAGACGGGGAAAGGGAAAGGAGGAGGAGAGACGGGGAAAGGAGGAGGAGAGACGGGGAAAGGAGGAGGAGAGACGGGGAAAGGAGGAGGAGAGACGGGGAAAGGAGGAGGAGAGACGGGGAAAGGAGGAGGAGAGACGGGGAAAGGAAAGGAGGAGGAGAGACGGGGAAAGGGAAAGGAGGAGGAGAGACGGGGAAAGGGAAAGGAGGAGGAGAGACGGGGAAAGGGAAAGGAGGAGGGACGGGGAAAGGGTAAGGAGGAGGAGAGACGGGGAAAGGGAAAGGAGGAGGAAGACGGGGAAAGGGAAAGGAGGAGGAGAGACGGGGAAAGGAGGAGGAGAGACGGGGAAAGGAGGAGAGAGACGGGGAAAGGAGGAGGAGAGACGGGGAAAGGAGGAGGAGAGACGGGGAAAGGGAAAGGAGGAGGAGAGACGGGGAAAGGGAAAGGAGGAGGAGAGACGGGGAAAGGGAAAGGAGGAGGAGAGACGGGGAAAGGGAAAGGAGGAGGAGAGACGGGGAAAGGGAAAGGAGGAGGAGAGACGGGGAAAGGAGGAGGAGAGACGGGGAAAGGAGGAGGAGAGACGGGGAAAGGAGGAGGAGAGACGGGGAAAGGAGGAGGAGAGACGGGGAAAGGAGGAGAGAGACGGGGAAAGGGAAAGGAGGAGGAGAGACGGGGAAAGGGAAAGGAGGAGGAGAGACGGGGAAAGGGAAAGGAGGAGGAGAGACGGGGAAAGGGAAAGGAGGAGGAGAGACGGGGAAAGGGAAAGGAGGAGGAGAGATGGGGAAAGGGAAAGGAGGAGGAGAGACGGGGAAAGGGAAAGGAGGTGGTGGTGAGTGGGACAAATGATAGAGAATAAGGCTGCAACATAAAATGGGAAAAAAATTAAAGGGGTCTGAATACTTTCTAAAACAATGTTGTATATAAAACGGAATCCTTCTCAAACACAGACCGGCTGCTTCCACCGCAACCACTCGAGGGGAGAACCCCATTTAATGCACATACTATGATGACTAAAGGGCTTCCAATCCCTCTTGAATCTGGGCTCCATGCTGTGAAAAATCTTCCCATGTCAGGCAAATGTTCAACAGCTTCCTTCAGGTGTGATGACCCCAGATAAAAATTAACACCCCCCTTCCACCACAGCCCCCCCCCCGTAATGGAGAGATCAGGAAAACCACAAATAATAAAAGGCAAATGTAAAAATGGACAAAACCAACGGTGACAGGAAAAGACAAAGGTTCAGGTGAAATCAACAGCTAGAAGCCCCAAGGAAAACGATTCAAGGTAACCCTCAAAATCAAAAAGCGGAAATGAGCCCCAAGAACCAATGAAGAGCCAACCCCAAGAAAACAAATCCATCCCTAAGACCATCTCAAATCAAAAGAGAATCAGGCCATGAATGACGGGACACTCCAGGTGCATGGGCCACGCCGTGAGACACCATGAGCATATCACATCATAACCAGTTTCCAGACAAGAGGTCCACCCCCACCATACTGCCCATTTCCACGTGGAAGAGGAAAGGAGCTCGGAAAGACCATGTCGGTGCTTCAGACTTGAAGAAATGTTCCTTGGGAGATACAGAGGTTAATAATGGCTCCGTATATATTTATATAAAGTTATCAGACCCCCCTCGAGGCCCCGTATATATTTATATAAAGTTATCAGATCCCTCTGAGGCCCCGTATATATATTTATATAAAGTTATCAGATCCCTCTGAGGCGCCATTTATATAAAGTTATCAGACCCCCCTCGAGGCCCCATATATATTTATATAAAGTCATCAGAGCCCTCTGAGGCCACGTATACATTTAAATAAAGTTATCAGATCCAATTCAGGCTAAAGCATAGGAAGGGTTATTTTACAGTGAGAACAATAAAACTGGAATTATCCCACAAGACACGGAGGCGAGTATTATGCTATCTTTTCTTTACTTAAGCCGATAGCAACAAAGAAAATCTCTCAAATACAACAACAAAAGTATTTAGAAAGAAAAATACAGTTTAACAATACATATAACAATAGCAGGTAATGGTACAGTCCAGCTCCCTGCTGCCTAATCGTCCGGTAGACCGCTCCATAAATTCCCTGGTAACCCTTGGCTCCTCCTCTTTTCTTTGCTGCTTGCCGAGATGAGTATTAGCAACAAGCTCTATATTAAATTATTTGCCGGTTTCACTGTATTTTATTGTAGTGATATATATATTCTAATTTAGCATATTGTCTATGCACACACACACTCTGCTAATTTGTGTTTGTACTTCCTGTCAATCCGTTAGGGACTTATGTGCAGGGGCAAGGCTCTGCCTTTATTTGGTTTTTATGGTCTCTTGGGGGATTGTATACTGTATATATTTTCTCTGCTTCCAGCATTTTTTTGCCTTTGGGGGACGAGTCCGTCTTTACGGCGGCTCTCTAGTGTGTTTTTTTCACGTCTCCCCTGTATCTCCGTCATTAGGAGAGGCGCAGCTTCGCGCCGCTGCCTGTGGTAAATGCTTGCGACGACTCGCGCATGCGTGGGGCTTCGCGGCGAGTTTTACCTCAGGTGCCTCCCCGCAGCTGTTCCTGAGGAGAGGTGCGGCTTCGCGCCACTGCTCTGAGGTAATGCTTGCGGTGGTTCACGCATGCGCGTAACACTGCGGCTTGTTGCCTCGGGAAATTTCCCAATAAAATTAGTAAAATAAGTAATTAAAAATAAATAAAATAAAGAAGTGGTTTATGACTGGCCCGAACCTGCCTGTTGCCCAGGTGTCCTCGTTCTTATGCCCACGTTTTTCCCTCATACTTGGAGTATAATATGGTTAAAATGTCTAGAGAATCTCTCAGCCAGACGTTCATTTATAATTTCCCCAACTTCAGATAGATTTTTATCTAGTGATTCCTGACAGGATAATGAGGTCCCTGAGACTTCAATGAGGGAGAGAGAAACTCCCAAAATATATCCCTCATAAAACCTACATCTACCCGTACTTGTAATGAATTCCCACAGCACATCACTGTGACGAAAAAAAGGAGCCAGTTAACTCCGGCTGACAAAGAAAGTGGAAGCGCGCTAGAGGCGCAAAGATACCGGCAGCTCCTCAGAACATTCTAGAGAGGAAGCAATGTCAGATTGTGAGGTGAATTCCTCTGAGCCGGAGTACGATCCGGTCTCCTCTCCTGAGGCCTCACATTCAGTTTCCTCACCTGATTCCACTGATTCTAAAAACCGCTTATTGATCCGGTAGATGCTGTAAGAAATTCAATGTTTGTACCAGAGCAATTAAAACATCCCCGGTCAGTGAATGGACACACATAGAGCATGTGGCTCGTTATATAGAACAGCATATCCGTATGTCAATGGATAAAACAAACCAGAAGTAATTTGAGGGCTGAGTGTCCAGCCCCAACTTTGTCACATAAGCTTAATGTAACCCCGAGTTAGATCCGGAAATTATTCACATCCTTAACCAGTCAAATTGGTCCCGAAAAAAGGGAGTAGAGGCACCTTAAGGGGTGTCATGATAAATTGTTTGATTTTGTAGGTCTATTGTAAAATTAATGGATTCGATTGAGGTTTCTCCTCACTAATGAAAACCAGTCCTGTTTGAACACAGGGGCCGAGTACAGAGATTAGTCTGTGTTTTTGGTAACATAACACAGCTTTATCAAGCGAAAAGGAGACGCTCAATTCTCCTCAGGATCCACCCTAAAGTGGCCACCTTAGCGCATAATAAACTGTTGGCGCTATATAAATGATAATAATAATTATGAGCCTGGTCCCAACGCTGAGGGTCTGTTATTTGGAGGAGGCATCTTCAAGGAGATGACCGAATATACAAGGTCCTTCTTGACCACAGGTAAGATCAAGGCGAATGTCAGGAACGTTTTCTCGAATAGGTTTTTCGTCAAACCTTATTCCACCTCAAGAGGCTCCTTTAAACCCTCTTAACTAGACCCCAAAAGGACCCCACCTTTTTCCACACAAATGGACCAGAATTTCACCGTCAAAGTGGTTAAAGGGGTTCGAGAAGATCATGATTTTTGGTGAGTATAATTTCACACCAACATCCCAAGGCGGAGAATTCCGCCCAGTATCAATCTGAAAAAAGAACACCTAAACGAGTACGTTGTGTACAACCATTTCAAAAGGGAAGACATTCCATCACTAAAAGGAGTTTTATCTCCGCAAGATTGGATGGTCAATATAGACCTAAAAGACGCTTATCTGACAATCCCAATAAAACTACAAAATATCGGTCCTTACACCGACACAGTCTATCGAATTTCTAGGTGTCACCATAGCTACGATGGAGATGTCTCTTTCTCTGCCTTCAGCCAAAGTTCGGCTGATTCACAGAGAAATCAGATGTCTTCTATCGGCAGAAGAATTCTCTCTGAGATGGTTAGCTCACCTCCTGGGCTACTCTCCACAGCAATACAAGTGGTCTTTACAGGACCGCTTTATTGTCGATCTCTTCCACGTCTGAAAGCTCGATTTCTGAGGAGGGGATGGCTTTATCCAGATTGCATCTCTCTGGACGACGAGTTGAAATTGGAGATGCAGTGGTGGCTAAATGATTTAGTGTCATGGAACGGCAAAGCCATCATCCATCCAACTCCAGAGTTGGTCATAGAGTCAGACGCCAGCAGATCTGGCTGGGGGGCGCACTGCGGATCACTTTCCATAGGTCAGTTGGGGTTCCACAGAGATAGGATTGTATATAGTGGTTTAGGATTCCTTGCAGGATTGTTTGCTATTCAAGTTTTATCAAACATTTCCAGACGAGTTCCATACGCCTGGAGATGGACAACCTGTACGCTGTGCGTCATATCAACCTTATACAGTCAGGTCCAGAAATCTTGGGACATGGACACAATTGTAACATCTTTGGCTCTATACACCACCACAATGGAGTTGGAATGAAACAAACACAATGTGCTTTAACTGCAGACTGTCAGCTTTAATTTGAGGGTATGTACATCCAACTCAGGTGAACGGTGTAGGACTTACAGCAGTTTGCAGATGTGCCCCCACTTGTTAAGGGACCAAAGGTAATGGGACAGAATAAGAATCATAAATCAAACTTTCCCTTCTTAATACTTGGTTGCAAATCCTTTGCAGTAAATCACAGCCTGAAGTCTAGAACGCATAGACATAGAAAAATGTCGGCAGATAAGAACCTTTCGGCCCATCTAGTCGCCCAATTACATGGATACTTCACCTGGATTTATCTTTTGTTTAGGATAGCCTTATGCCTATCCCATGTCTGCTTAAATTCAATTACTGTTTAGGCCTCTACCACTTCTACTGGAAGACTGTTCCATGTATCCACCACCCTCTCAGTAAAATAATGCTTCCTGATGTTACTTTTAAACCTTTGCCCCTCTAATCTAAGACTATGTCCTCTTGTTTTGCTATTTTATATTCCTTTTAAATATACTCCCTTCCTCTACCTTGTGGATTCCCTTTACGTATTTAAATGTTTCTATCATATCTCCTCTGTCTCGTCTTTTTTCCAAGCTGTACATGTTAAGATCATTAAGCCTTTCCTGGTAACTTTTCTCCTTCAAGCCGTACACCATTTTAGTAGCCCTTCTCTGAACTCTCTCTAAGATGTCTATATCCTTCTGGAGATACGGTCTCCAGTACTGCACACAGTACTCCAAGTGAGGTCTCACCAGTGCTCTGTACAGTGGCATGAGCACTTCCCTTTTCCTACTGCTAATACAGGCTCTCCCTACACAACCAAGCATTCTGCCAGCATTTCCAAGCATTCTGCCAGCATTTCCAAGCATTCTGCCAGCATTTCCAAGCATTCTGCCAGCATTTCCAAGCATTCTGCTAGCATTTCCTGCTGCTCTATTACATTGACTACTTACCCTTAGATCCTCTGAAATAATAACCCCTAAATCCTTTTCGTCAGATGTTGAGGTTAGGACTGTATCAAATATTCTATATTCAGCCCTTGGGCTTTTACGTCCCAGGTGCATTATCTTGCACTTATCCACATTAAAACTCAGTTGCCACAGCTCCCACCATTTTTTTAGTTTACCTAAATCATTTGTCATTTGGCTGATCCCTCCAGGAACGTCAACCCTGTTGCAAATCTTTGTGTCATCAGCAAAAAGACATACTTTTCCATTAATACCTTCTGCAATATCACTAATAAAAATATTAAAGAGAATGGGTCCAAGTACTGACCCCTGAGGTACCCCACTGGTAACAAGACCTTGCGCCGAATAAACTCCATTTACCACAACCCTCTGTTGCCTGTCACTCAGCCACTGCCTAATCCATTCAACAATATTGGAATCCAAGCTCAAAGATTGCAATTTATTGATAAGCCTTCTATGCGGAACAGTATCAAAAGCCTTACTGAAATCTAAATAAGCAATGTCTACTGCACCACCTGTGTCTATTATTTTTGTTACCCAATCAAAAAAATCAATAAGATTAGTTTGGCATGATCTCCCTGAGGTAAACCCATGTTGTTTCTGATCCTGTAATCTATGTGTTTTTAGATGTTCAACAATCCTTTCCTTTAACATGGTTTCCATTAATTTCCCCCCTACTGACGTAAGACTAACTGGCCTATAGTTCCCCAATTCCTCCCTACTACCCTTCTTGTAAATGGGCACAACATTTGCTAATTTCCAGTCTTCTGGGACGACTCCCGTTAACAGATTTATTTAACCAATCCTTGTTAACGGTTTTGCTATTACATCACTGAGCTCTTTTAATAATTTAGGGTGGATCCCATCAGGCCCCATTGACTTATTTGTCTTTACTTTAGACAGCTGCTGTAGAACCTCCTCCTCTGTAAACTGATATGTAAATGTCTCTTTAGTGTTCTCTCCTAACTGAGGTCCCTTTTGGGTTTCATCCCTGGTGATGCTCTGCCAGGCCTCTACTGCAACTGTCTTCAGTTCCTGCTTGTTCTTGGAGCATTTTCCCTTCAGTTTTGTCTTCAGCAAGTGAAATGCATGCTCAATGAGATTCAGGTCAGGTGATTGACTTGGCCATTGCATAACATTCCACTTCTGTCCCTTCAAAAACTCTTTGGTTGCTTTTGCAGTATGCTTTGGGTCATTGTCCATCTGCACTGTGAAGCGCCGTCCAATGAGTTCTGCAGCATTTGGCTGAATGTGAGCAGATAATATTGCCCCAAACACTTCAGAATTCATCCTGCTGCTTTTGTCAGCCGTCACATCATCAATAAATACAAGAGAACCAGTTCCATTGGCAGCCATACATGCCCACGCCATGACACTACCACCACCATGCTTCACTGATTAGGTGGTATGCTTAGGATTATGAGCAGTTCCTTTCCTTCTCCATACACTTCTCTTCCCATCACTCTGGTACAAGTTGATCTTGGTCTCATCTGTCCATAGGATCTTGTTCCAGAACTGTGAAGGCTTTGTTAGGTGTTGTTTGGGCAAACTCTAATCTGGCCTTCCTGTTTTTGAGGCTCAATGGTTTACATCTTGTGGTGAACCCTCTGTATTCACTCTGGTGAAGTCTTCTCTTGCTTGTTGACTTTGACACACATACACCTACCTCCTGGAGAGTGTTCTTGATCTGGCCAACTGTTGTGAAGGGTGTTTTCTTCACCAGGGAAAGAATTCTTCGGTCATCCACCACAGTTGTTTTCCGTGGTCTCCCGGGTCTTTTGGTGTTGCTGAGCTCACCGGTGCGTTCCTTCTTTTTGAGAATGTTCCAAACAGTTGTTTTGGCCACGCCTAATGTTTTTGCTATCTCTCTGATGGGTTTGTTTTGTTTCTTCAGTCTAATGATGGCTTGCTTCACTGATAGTGACAGCTCTTTGGATCTCATCTTGAGAGTTGACAGCAACAGATTCCAAATGCAAATAGCACACTTGAAATGAACTCTGGGCCTTTTATCTGCACATTGTAATTGGGGTAATGAGGGAATATCACACACCTGGCCATGGAACAGCTGAGAAGCCAATTGTCCCATTACTTTTGGTCCCTTAAGTGGGAGGCACATCTGCAAACTGCTGTAAGTCCTGCACTGTTCACCTGAGTTGGATGTACATACCCTCAAATTAAAGCTGACAGTCTGCAGTTAAAGCACATTGTGTTTGTTTCATTCCAACTCCATTGTGGTGGTGTATAGAGCCAAAGATGTTACAATTGTGTCCATGTCCCAATATTTCTGGACCTGACTGTAGGTGGCCCAGGTCTAAACAGTTGGCAGAAACAGCAAAGTCTTTTCAGGATTTTTCCAGCCTCACAATTTATCAGTCCAGGCCAATACATTCCAGGGTTCAGCAATGTAATGGCGGACTGGAATTCAAGGTATCTGATAGACTCCAGCGATTGGAGATTAGACACCAGGGTATTTGCCAGTTTGTCATCCCTCTGGGGTCCTGCTCTATAGATTTGTTGGATTCTCGCTTTAATATTCCTTTACCACAATACTACTGTTGGAGACCAGACCCATGGCTTTGGCCATGGATGCTCTGGTCCAGACCTGGACACTAGGGACGCTTTACGTTTTCCCTCTGTTCACTCTCATTTCAACAGTAATAAGACTACTACAAGTACAATTAGCAACAATAGTGCTCATAGCACCCTTATGGAGGTCTCAACCATGGTTCCTGTACCTCCTGAAACTGTGGATATTCCCTGGCCTTCAGTCAACATTTCGGATGCATCTGCCTCCTTTTTGTCGAGTTCCTGGGCCCCCTCTACTAGGAGGAGATATGGTACCACATGGGTTTCTTGGTGCATGGAACATCAAGTTGCTCCCATATCAGTTCCTTGAGTAACTTGTTTAGTGTCTTCACACATCTATTTGGGGATGGTAAAGCGTATCACACGATTAATAACCTCAGATCGGCGATATCTGCTTCACATCAGGGTTTTGTTGGTATTCCTGCCGGGAAGCACCCCATTACATGTAGGTTATTGAAGGGTATACAGTGTAACAACCCCTCGTTCCTGTTATTCTAACATCTGGGATGTCATTCTAGTTAATTTTCTGGATAAGTGGCCGAGAATGAAACTAAGTCTATTAAACTGATTTCTGTGAAATTGGCCATTTTACTTTGCTTGATTTCCTGCAATAGAGTCTCACACGTTCGAGCCCTAAACTTAACGGGAAGAAGTTTTACCCGACACGGGGAGAAATGTAAAATTTTCCTATAGGACAAAGACTTCATTGTCAGAGGTCTTCTATCCAGTTTTGTCACAGCGTCCTGTCCTTTACCCAGTGATTGTTTTAAAGAATATGGAAGAGTTTCTGCCCCTAACAGGTCACTCCAATCCCAACGGTTATTCATATCCTTACGCAAACCATACAATTCTGTAACTTCCACCACACTCGCTGGGTGGGTTAAATGGATCATGTCAGGAGCTGGTGTAGTCGTCTCCGTGTTCGGAGCTCATTCATCCCGGAGTGCTTCTGCTTCCGAGGTTTTTTCTTCTGTGGATGTCGTCTTGTAGACATCTTAAAGCAGGAGACTGGTCCAGAGAATCCACCTTTAGGGAGTGTTATGTTAAACCAGTGTGTCACATTGTAAACGAAAGAAAGAGAATGAAAATTGTGGCTATTTCATCATGCCTATTGGCTATTAATACTGATGCCACTTGTGCTGGTGCAGATAAAGAAGAAATCGAACAACTGTACATAAACACTAGTGGTTAACTTTATTAAACAACATACATATATACAATTCAGAATAAACATAAATTAAATGGTTCATAAATTGTTTGGATAGTAATTAGTGAACACAATGGAAAAATGGTTTCCAGTCTCATTTATCAAAGTGGTAAATATTGATTCTGCGATCCCAATTACATATGGTATTAAACTGAAGGCATGCACCATAAATGGTGAATATTTATCCACAGTCGTCTCTAGGAAGGCTAACAATGGATGGTTAAACCTTCCCCCTAATTAAGAATCCTCAAGTGCAATGATATAATGAGGATAATTAGCGTTACTGGATACACAATCCGTCACAAATATTCTATAACATCCGCTGGAGTAATAATTAAACCATATATAGTGTAGGTACTACTGCAAATACGTAGTGACATAAGGAGTATTTTACTACGACGTTGGAGACCCTATAAAGATATATATATACTACAATGTATGGCCTCTATCAGCTAATTGGATTGTCCTGTGTGTTGTTTGAAACCCTACGATAGTAACACGTTCAATACTATACACTGAATCCGCTAATTAGCTGTTCTCCATGTTACAGTAGGATAATATGATGATTAAATATCACCATACAAAACATATGTTGGATAACCGATTAGTTGGTGGTTTAAACCATGAGGAAATAAGTGTATAATACTGAATTAAACCTCAATTAGAATTATATCATATGTATATTGGAACCTATGAGGTAGCACGGATGTAATCCTACAGTCAATAATCCGCTAGATGTCGTTCTTAGCTCTAATTCGTTGAGGTTTAATTCAGTATTATACACTTATTTCCTCATGGTTTAAACCACCAACTAATCGGTTATCCAACATATGTTTTGTATGGTGATATTTAATCATCATATTATCCTAATGTAACGTGGAGAACAGCGAATTAGCGGATTCAGTGTATAGTATTGAACGTGTTACGATCGTAGGGTTTCAAACAACACACAGGACAATCCAATTAGCTGATAGAGGCCATACATTGTAGTGTATATATATATATCTTTATAGGGTCTCCAACGTCGTAGTAAAATACTCCTTATGTCACTACGTATTTGCAGTAGTACCTACACTATATATGGTTTAATTATTACTCCAGCGGATGTTATAGAATATTTGTGACGGATTGTGTATCCAGTAACGCTAATTATCCTCATTATATCATTGCACTTGAGGATTCTTAATTAGGGGGAAGGTTTAACCATCCATTGTTAGCCTTCCTAGAGACGACTGTGGATAAATACTCACCATTTATGGTGCATGCCTTCAGTTTAATACCATATGTAATTGGGATCGCAGAATCAATATTTACAACTTTGATAAATGAGACTGGAAACCATTTTTCCATTGTGTTCACTAATTACTATCCAAACAATTTATGAACCATTTAATTTATTTTTATTCTGAATTGTATATATGTATGTTGTTTAATAAAGTTAACCACTAGTGTTTATGTACAGTTGTTCGATTTCTTCTTTATCTGCACCAGCACAAGTGGCATCAGTATTAATAGCCAATAGGCATGATGAAATAGCCACAATTTTCATTCTCTTTCTTTCATTTTACAATTGTTAATAAGGTTTAATCCTATCCTGCTGGTGCTAAAGCTCAATTTATAATTCTGGTCCTACTGAGTGGGCCCAGAGTTTCTTCTACTATATTCTACAGTGCTTCACATGTCAGTATCACTAATTAATTAAGCTTTGAACTAGCATAATATGAGCCTCCGTGTCTTGTGGGATAATTCCCAGATTCCCCTATTATCATGACGGAGAATCATAATTATAATAAAGACACGGAGGCGAGTATTATCCCACCCAATAATTGGGTTATTCCCACCCTTTATATTTGGTTATTAGGTTTGGATGAAGAATTGGATTCCAAAAGAACCCAAAAGGAAGGTGGGAACAAATGATTCAAATTCTAAACCTTTATTGGACTTCTAAGAAAAAACGTACACACCCAAAAAATGTATTAAAAAAAAAAAAAACACAAAAAAAGGTCATAGATTAGAGACCATAACTCAAGGTCAATGACCAATCACAAAAAGCATCTAATGCAGGGCGAGGTCTCTGACAACAATTGTATGTCAAAAAATGAGAACCACCACCTGAAAAAAATAATCAGCAAGAGATGCCTAAGGATCCCCTCAGAAAAGTATGCACACGTTAGAGTATACTTAAATGCTTAAAGACATGTGCACCCAAATTGGTTATTGTAGTTAGCATGCACCACTCAAAAGCATCACGATGAGGTGCAAACAGATGTGGTCCATGTCACAGAATACAACTGGTTAATATAGAGACAAGGAGTGAGCCTGGTAGCTACAATTTGCATGCACTGATCGAGAAATCACAATAAAGTGCAAGCAGTGGCAATCTCCCAGCCAAAAGTGTATTCCTCAGCAAGAAAATTCATATAATACATACAGGGGATCATGAGATTAAAAATCCATCTCAACATTAAACATGCTACAATGTTGCTGAATGGTTATGGGCAATCAGTCATAGCCCAAACAGATTGTGCTGTAATGGTATTGTTTTCTATAAAATATAGATGCGTCCAGCTCAGGCATGCAACGAGAGGAAAACCTTAAATGGGTTAATAGAGCACGTCCAACGCGGCGTTTCGCTTGTGTCTGCTCCTACGTCCCTGAGGAGCAGACACAAGCGAAACGCCACGTTGGACGTGCACTATTAACCCATTTAAGGTTTTCCTCTCGTTGCATGCCTGAGCTGGACGCATCTATATTTTATAGAAAACAATACCATTACAGCACAATCTGTTTGGGCTATGACTGATTGCCCATAACCATTCAGCAACATTGTAGCATGTTTAATGTTGAGATGGATTTTTAATCTCATGATCCCCTGTATGTATTATATGAATTTTCTTGCTGAGGAATACACTTTTGGCTGGGTGATTGCTACTGCTTGCACTCTATTGTGATTTCTCGATCAGTGCATGCAAATTGTAGCTACCGGGCGCACTCCTTGTCTCTATATTAACCAGCTGTATTCTGTGACATGGGCCACTTCTGTTTGCACCTCATCGTGAGGCTTTTGAGTGGTGCATGCTAACTACAATAACCAATTTGGGTGCACATGTCTTTAAGCATTTAAGTATACTCTAACGTGTGCATACTTTTCTGAGGGGATCCTTAGGCATCTCTTGCCGATTATTTTTTTTCAGGTGGTGGTTCTCAGTTTTTGACATACAATTGTTGTCAGAGACCTCGCCCTGCATTAGATGCTTTTTGTGATTAGAGACCATAACTCAAGGTCAATGGCCAATCTATGACCTATTTTGCGTGTTTTTTATACATTTTGTGGGTGTGTACTTTTTTCTCAGAAGTCCAATAAAGGTTTAGAATTTTAATCATTTGTTCCCACCTTTCTTTTTGGGTTCTTTGGAATCCAATTCTTCCTTCATCATTAGGGCTAAGTCCTGCAAGTTTTTGGTGGACGATTGCTAGTACTCAGAGGCTATAGTAATCACTTGCCACTCCACGCCCCACCCTGTTTTGAGTGGGTGCTTGCTTCTCGATTAGGTTTGGATGTTAGAATAGTCATTACAGATATTTTTCAAACCTGCTTAATATAAGCGCTTGGTGATCTTTAGTACATTTATTTTCCAACAGCCTAAACTTCAAGTCAAAGCTTTCATTGGATGAGGAAGAGTTCTTCCGTTGTTCTGTTTGTTGGAGAAGATCTTGAGCTTCATGTTGGAGTTTGCGTTGAAGGCTGGAGCTTCAAGTTGGAGTTTATCGTTGAAGGATGAATGTTCTTCCATGCTTGAGCTTCAAGTTGGAGTCTACGTTGAAGGTTTTAACTTCCTGTTGGAGTTTGTCAAAGGATGATTATTGTTCCGATTTTGTTGAGGAATATGTTAGCCCGTCTCGCATCAAGAAAAGAGGAGGAGCCAAGGGTTACCAGGACGATTTATGGAGCGGTCTACATGACGATTGGACAACAGGGAGCTGGACTGTACCATCACCTGCTATTGTTATATGTATTGTTAAACTGTATTTTTCTCTCTAAATACTTTTGTTGTTGTATTTGAGAGATTTTCTTTGCTGCTATCGGCTTAAGTAAAGAAAAAGATAGAATAATACTCACCTCTGTGTCTTTATTATAATTATGATTCCCCATCATAATAGGGGAATCTGGGAATTCTCTGCCTTTTGAGGTGGTTGGGTCATAGACTGGATGACTTCCTGCAGACACTGAATATTATTAAGTGTCATTATTTTTAATATGTGGGTAAAAGCTTCTTGATCCGAGCAGAAATCTGACACCATCTGGGGTCAAGAAGGAATGTTTCCCAGTGTGTTGCATATTGGCAAGCGCTTCAGACTGGGGGGGGGGGGGGGTTTGGTTCTTTTGGATCAGCAGCAGTAGGTGACGTGTGAAAGACTGAACCTGATGGACGCGCGGCTTTTTTCAGCCTATGTATTTCCCTCATTGTATCTGAAAAAGCGCAGTAAATGTATCTGGAGTGTCCCGTTATCAGTGATTGGAATCAACAACCAACACCAAGCGTGAGAGAAGGAGGAGCCTCTACCAGACCCTCGTTACCGTCTTCTGCCCGGACAACGTGTTAGCTGTGCGTGTGGCTCTGGCTGCAGTGATCTGTGGGGATCCACAAGAAGGGGTTAAAGGGATGGAGGGAATAACCTGATAGGGAATCATGGAGGACATTGTAACACAGGAATAACATGACATGGAATCAAGGAGGACATTGTAACACGGGAATAACATGACAGGGAATCATGGAGGACATTGTAACACGGGAATAACATGCCATGGAATCATGGAGGACATTGTAACACGGGAATAACATGACAGGGAATCATGGAGGACATTGTAACACGGGAATAACATGCCATGGAATCATGGAGGACATTGTAACACGGGAATAACATGACAGGGAATCATGGAGGACATTGTAACACGGGAATAACATGCCATGGAATCATGGAGGACATTGTAACACGGGAATAACATGACAGGGAATCATGGAGGACATTGTAACACGGGAATAACATGCCATGGAATCATGGAGGACATTGTAACACGGGAAAAACATGCCATGGAATCATGGAGGACATTGTAACACGGGAATAACATGACAGGGAATCATGGAGGACATTGTAACACGGGAATAACATGCCATGGAATCATGGAGGACATTGTAACACGGGAATAACATGACAGGGAATCATGGAGGACATTGTAACACGGGAATAACATGCCATGGAATCATGGAGGACATTGTAACACGGGAAAAACATGCCATGGAATCATGGAGGACATTGTAACACGGGAATAACATGACAGGGAATCATGGAGGACATTGTAACACGGGAATAACATGACAAGGAATCATGGGAAAATGGCGGCTCCTGTGTGGAGATGGATGTCATAAGAGAATTTTAACCCTTACCTGGAAGCGGGGGTCAGCGTCACACTCCCCGATCTGCTGCAGTAACTCTCCGCTGGTTTGCCCCACGTTACCGGCAGCCTGAAGGAGAACCTGGCGAGGCTGAAAAAGGAAAAACAATGGGATAGAGGAGAGAGCGGTTATTGCACAGATACGGCTAAAGGATAGATCCCAGCTGTGACGAAACGGCTGCTGCAATGTTTATTTTTTATGTATGTTTCCTTAGGATTTATTCCCTCTGTATAGCTTAACCTCTGTATTACGATCCAGTCTTTGTATAGTATACACCCCCCTGTAAGTAATGGATTCCTATGTCTTCACATACTCCAACAACCCACACCTTCCCCCAGTCAGATTGTTATCTGACTCCAGCCATTGTTCCATGGCTGGGCGTGTGTCCATTGTTCCACGGCTGGGCGTGTGTCCATTGTTTCTGTACCTGAAATAAAGCTTTCTACATTTGGATTTTGAATCAGCAACAACTCCACAGTTTATGTGTTGCCTATTCTGTGTGTGGATACAAATATCTGTGTTTCAGCGGAAAGGGGTGCCTGGGGTATTATGATCCTTAAAAGGGTCGCCTGGAGTACCAGGATCCTTAACACCAGCACTGGGGGAGTAAAGATCAAGAGGCCCAAAAAGACGCGCAGCTCCTAGATTACACAGAGACGCCTCTGCCGATACGACTCCGCCGATACACGCAGTTCCTACATTAAAGGCACGCCTCTGCCGATATGTGCAGCTCCTATATTACACAGCCACGCCTATGCCGATACACGCAACTCCTATATTACAGAAACGCCTCTGCCGATACAGGTAGCTCCTATATTACAGACACGCCTCTGCTGATACACGCAGCTCCTATATTAGACACGCCTCCAATACACAAAGCTCCTATATTAGACACGCCTCCATGATACACGCAGCTCCTATATTACACAGACACGCCTCTGCCGATACACGCACCTCCTATATTACAGACATGCGCAGCTCCTATATTACAGACACGCCTCTGCCGATACACGCAGCTCCTATATTACACAGACACGCCTCTGCCGATATGCGCAGCTCCTATATTAGACACGCCTCTGCTGAAAAACGAAGCTCCTATATTAGACACGCCTCTGCCGATATGCGCAGCTCCTATATTAGACACGCCTCTGCCGAAAAACGAAGCTCCTATATTAGACACGCCTCTGCCGATATGCGCAGCTCCTATAGACATGTCTCTGCCGATACACGCGGCTCCTATATTACACAGACACGCCTCTGCCGATATACGCAGCTCCTATATTAGACATGCGCAGCTCCTATATTACACAGACATGCGCAGCTCCTATATTACAGACACGCCTCTGCCGATAAACGCAGCTCCTATGTTAGACACGCCTCTGCCGATACACGCAGCTCCTATATTACAGACACGCCTCTGCCGATACACGCAGCTCCTATATTAGACACGCCTCTGCGATACACGCAGCTCCTATATTACACAGACACGCCTCTGCCAATATGCGCAGCTCCTATATTAGACACGCCTCTGCCGATACACACAGTTCCTATATTACACAGACACGCCTCTGCCGATACACGCAGCTCCTATATTACACAGACACGCCTCTGCCAATATGTGCAGCTCCTATATTAGACACGCCTCTGCCAAAAAACGCAGCTCCTATATTAGACACGCCTCTGCCGATATGCGCAGCTCCTATATTAGACACGCCTCTGCCGATACACGCAGCTCCTAAATTACACAGACACGCCTCTGCCGATATACGCAGCTCCTAAATTACAGACACGCCTAGACCAATATGCGCAGCTACTATATTACAGACACGCCTCCACGATACATGCAGCTCCTATATTAGACACGTCTCCACGATACACGCAGCTCCTATATTAGACACGCCTTTGCCGATACACGCAGCTCCTATATTACAGACACGCCACTGCCGATACATGCAGCTCCTATATCACACAGACACGCCTCTGCCAATATGTGCAGCTCCTACATTACAGACACGCCTCTGCCGATACACGCAGCTCCTATATTACCGACACGCCTCTGCCGATACACGCAGCTCCTATATTAGACACGCATCTGCCGATACACGCAGCTCCTATATTACAGACACACCTGATACACGCAGCTCCTATATTACAGACACGCCTCCGCCGATACGCGCAGCTCCTATATTAGACACGCCTCTGCCGATACACGCAGCTCCTATATTACAGACACGCCTCTGCCGATACGCGCAGCTCCTATATTAGACACGCATCTGCCGATACACGCAGCTCCTATATTAGACACGCATCTGCCGATACACGCAGCTCCTATATTAGACACGCATCTGCCGATACACGCAGCCCTATATTAGACACGCATCTGCCGATACACACGCAGCTCCTATATTAGACACGCATCTGCCGATACACGCAGCTCCTATATTAGACACGCATCTGCCGATACACGCAGCTCCTATATTAGACACGCATCTGCCGATACACGCAGCTCCTATATTACAGACACACCTCTGATACACGCAGCTCCTATATTACAGACACGCCTCCGCCGATACGCGCAGCTCCTATATTACAGACACGCCTCTGCCGATACACGCAGCTCCTATATTAGACACGCATCTGCCGATACACGCAGCTCCTATATTACAGACACGCCTCTGCCGATACGCGCAGCTCCTATATTAGACACGCATCTGCCGATACACGACGCAGCTCCTATTTAGACACGCATCTGCCGATACACGCAGCTCCTATATTAGACACGCCTCTGCCGATACACGCAGCTCCTATATTAGACACGCCTCTGCCGATAAACGCAGCTCCTATATTAGACACGCCTCTGCCGATACACGCAGCTCCTATATTAGACACGCATCTGCCGATACACGCAGCTCCTATATTACAGACACGCCTCCGCCGATACACGCAGCTCCTATATTAGACACGCATCTGCCGATACACGCAGCTCCTATATTACAGACACGCCTCCGACGATACGCGCAGCTCCTATATTACACAGACACTTCGCCAATTGAAGCAAGGAATTCTGGGTAAGGTATGCAAACAGCTTGTAAACCCTCACTTTTTGGGGTATTAAGTAAATTTGCAATGTGGTTAAAAACCTGGTTTATGGGAAAATTAATCCAAAATCAATGGGGTGACCACCCTGTGCCTGCAAAACAGCATCACTTCTAGGTGCACGCGCAGTTTGTGAAGGAAGTCAGCAGGTAGTTTGTTCCAAACATCTTGAACTAAGCTCAGGATTTTCTGTTGACGTCACCCGCCTCAAATCCTTCTGTCCTTTATTGGAATCACAGACTCCATGATGCGGAGATCAGGGCTCCGCGGGGCAAAACCATCACTTGCAGGACTTTTGATATTCATAATTGTTATTTTGAAAGTAAGACAGATTGAGAAAAGACCAAACAAAATGGATATAGACATCAATGGCCTCCGAAGGGACCAAATGTGAAAGTGGGAGGGGGACAGACACTCCAACAGACATAGTGTCTGCAGGCAGGGGTACCTGGGCATGCTTAAGAAAAATATATATTAAAAGGTGGGGGACCGCCCGGGAAGTGGCATTCCCGGCTTACTCAAGGAACCCCACAGGCAACTGGAGGCCGCGGAAGAGACCACATGGCTGGGCCCAGAGGAGGCGGTCAGAGCCACGGTACATGCTCCAATGGCTCGCGCAGCTCAACCCAACGTCCCGCACACCATCAAAAGAAAAAAAAAAAAAAAAAGGTGAGGAGGGGGAGAAAAAAGCCAAAAGCCCAGACTGCCAGAGAAGACCACATCCTGCTGACGAAATCCAAAATCCACAAAAGAGTGTTCAAAACTTGGAGGGGGGGTGGGGACGCAAAGACGTGGCCAGTCAGTGGTCACGAAGCACAAAAATAAAATCAGAAAAGTGAAGGTAACGGGGGGAAGTGACATCGGGCAGAGCGTCAAAAAGTAGAAGGTACCATAAGGTAAAACGGCAGGAAAGGGAGAGAACAGGGGAGGGGGGGATCCCCCATATCACAGGTAAGGAAACTGGTGGGGGTGGGTGACATCAACCAGTGTCCAGTAGCAGCGGCGCTGCAGGCAGTGCCAAACAAAGTGCGTCTCCGACGAGCAGCAAGATGCAGAAAATAACCAGAAGGCCAGCAGGGAAACCAAAGGAACTCCGTCGGAAACAGACAGCCCTGTGGCAGAAACTGGCGGGAGGGACAGGTGTTGTGGAAATTTTATTATGTGGACATTATATTCTAGGATGTGTGTGTTTTATAAGTTGTCATCTGTCTCCCTGTGTTGGATTAAACAGAGAAACGCTCTAGCAGAGGGTATTTGTGTTTAATCAGAACCAGCGGCAAAATAGTCAGTGGGAAAACCTTTTGGGTTTAGAGACGACACACCTGCTTTTAAGACATTTAAGCCTCGTCTGTGCACTCGTACCGTGTACTGACAATAACTGGAATGTCTCCGCAGATATGTCTCAAATCTATAACAACAAGTAGACTGATCTTCACTAGATACTGATCACTCTGAGCAGTATTAAATGGGGTCCATACTGACAGTGATGGGGATGGTCGGACAAACATGGCTGACGGGGGCGATGGACATTAATCCTCCTTACAGGGATGAGTTGTGAACAGGGGGCTGGTCAGCCATCCTAGTACAATCCCCTGTCCTTTTGATATGTAAATGTACTTACTGGGCTGAATGGTTTATGTTGTAAAGCCATTCAGCCACTGGGCGTTGGCCTTTTGTCTAATAAACTAAGGGGACCAGAGGCAAGGAGGCTCTTGGTCTCTTGGGCAGATGAACTCCAGCTAGAAGCAGCGTGTGTGTGTGACTCTTTCTGGGCTAGAGAAGGCATCCATTATACAGGGAATGAGGATCCAACAAGACAACAGCAGAGTCTCTGGGTCTCCTTACTGCGCGCGTTCAGATAAGAATGGCAGGGAGAGCAGAGAGCTGCTGTAAGTGCAGCGGATCTAACTACACAGAAATAGTAGAAAAATTTCTACGACACAGGTGACAGACTCGGCTGTCTCTGGGGCAGTTGGAGGAGCCTGGGGTTGGCCTCCTCCCCACTGACTATGAACCAAGCTGCTACCTGGGGTTTGCCAAACGGATTGCCCAGAGAATCCAGGATTTATGTGACCGTGTATTACTCCTTTATGTGTTTATTGTAGTGAGAGAAATTCTGCTCGGCGGAAGCTCTGGATGGAGCTTCTGCAAGTTGAGCAGATCTGCTTGGGCAAAGTTATCCCCACTTATGAGGAGAGATTCCAGGCACATTGGGACTTGCGCGTGCAGTTCCTCGGAGAGCAGCCCCAGGAAGAATGGCTGTTGGAGCTGGATGACCTGATCTGGACAGATGTACCGGGCGATGGACTGGTATATCGCCCAGATGTCTCCGATGCTGGGGAGGAATAATCCCACAGAGGGCTATGACTTCGACGGCCCAGGATTGGTATTTGATGCTCTCCAGGGATACCCCCATTTTGGCAGTGCAGCGGAGTGGAGATTGGGAGATATTCGGGATCTCAGGAAGATGGATTGAGCAGTGACTTGGACTGGCTGGTCACCCAAGAATGGGAGCTGGAGCAGAACTACAAAAGGCTGTTTGATAAAGCTGAACAGTTTGCTCCAGCTGCTATGGATACAGAAACAGGCCTGCCGGCAGAACCCAGGTGTCACCAGCCTGTACCTAGGGCCTGCGGCCATTCTTGTGCACCAGGGAGAGAGAAGGCCGTTGGCCCCTATCCCCAACTACAGACCATACTCTGGGCCTCGGCTGCTACCGAGGAAGGTGAAAATCCTGCAGCTGCCACACAGCGTGCCATCTCCACAAGGGAAAGCGACAGAATTGGCAAGTAAAGATCCTGAAAAGCCCGCAGTGGAGTACAGTGCCAGGGCTCTTTGGCCACCTGCCGAGATTTACATTGCATCGGTGGATGGAACTGTTGTCTCCTCCAGTGGGAGCCTTGGGGACATTGTGGCATTGTGGAAGAAGAACGGACTAGTGATGGGGGGGGGGGGGGGGACTTTATGGCTGTGGAAGAGACTGAAGCCCTCCCCACTGCACATGGAAGCTGCGAGGCAGCTGGTTCAGATTCCCAGCTTGGGTTGGCGGCTGTGCCCAGTTTCTGCCGGGGGAGGACAATCTGATAACGGACTGGAATTCCAGACACTCGACGGATTCGGGAGATTGGCATCTGCTACCCGAAACCCGAAAGAAATGCAAATACTCGCTTCCGAGTATTAATTTATTAAAATTCGAACTTTCCGTCATAGTAACTAGAAAAATTCAACAATTATGCAGGTTCCTCTAACACCATAACCAAAGTGAAGTCCTCCATTAGATGAGCTTTCCCCAATAGGGGTTTTGACAGGGCTAGTAAAAGCAGGGGCAGTTTTCCCGGACGCAACCCTCAATCTACCTCCAGAGTCTCCTTTAGATCTTCATACTATGAGGGGCCAAAAACACCCAGCTTCTTTCCCCAAAGCTCCAGACCCTCTCGCTACCGTGGTCACAGAAGCTCAAGGAGAACAGGATCATTCGGCGAGTATGAATTCACACCATCTTTCTTCACCAGTGGTGGCAGGAGGCAGGATCTCCCCATTTTCCCAAAATTGGAAGTTGATCACTGCAAACTCTAAGGCTAATGTCAGACTATCGCAGTGTCATGGATGTGACGGAGCACTCCCCGCTTCAAATCCAAGACGTCTATTTTCCTGGCAAAAACCCCAAAAGACACAGACATTTGCTTTGGGAAAGACTTTATGTTCATTTATATTGTGTGGTGTGATTTTAAATATATTGTAAATTGCTTAGCTTTAAATGTACTTTTATTACTGAATGTAAATGTGAACTTAGAGATGTGTTTGGAAGGCGCAGACCTTTCTTTTGTGTAAAACGTAAACAAGTTTGAGTAACGTGTGATTATGCAAGAGGGCTTTTCTCCTTATCTGGTTGCATGTTTGAGGAGCCATGAGACTGGGGCAGTGTTTGACTTTGATCTATTGGAACAATAGATTATGTAAATGATGTGAGATAGGAAGGCTAAGGAAAGTTTATTGTAAATATCTGACATAATGCAATTAGAGTTTTAGTAGGTAAAAGTTTGTCATTTAGTTTATGCAAATTATAACTTTTGGACCTGGGCATAAATAGTGGCGTTTTCCAACAAAAGTCTCAGATTCCTGTTTGAACATACAGCTTGTCTGGTGTCCCATACAGGGTACCCACTCTCACCCTCAGAAGGCACAGAGCGGCCTTCTGGAAATTCAAAGAAGCTCCAAAGCAGAGGATCCGACCAAGCAGGTCTGGAGCTACAGATCAGGCTGCTCGAGGCACTGAGTTCCGAGCAACTCAGCGGCCGGGCTGATCAGTAAGGGGGTGACTGGAGAGCCAGGACAGGTGAAAGGAGGGGTTTCCCGTCACACGCAGTCTGAGCACACTCTGCGTACGTGCATAACAGACATACTGACGGAAGATACTGTAGACACCACACGGTCCATTTTTTATGACGGACGTTTGGGAAAAAAAAAAGGTAATTATAGGAAACAAAATTAGTATGAAAAATGATAAAAATTAGTACAGGATATGAAAAGCCATTGTGTGCGTCAAGGTGCTAGGCGTCGCAAATGCGCTGCGTCTGACAACTCATCACGCACACAGAATGCTACGCGGACGTGGTGCATTCTGCGCGTCAGTCTAGCGGTTTTACGTTCTTGCCTAACTTGCGTCCGTTTGCCACGTGTGTTGTGTGCGCAGTTCGGCGCGCACGTACTTAGTGTGTGGGTCTCTATTGATCATAATTGTATGCTACGACGGGCGTTAAACTGTGCAGCAACACGGATGTGATCACTGCGTTCGTCTGACGCCGGCCTTACAAACTATCACGGGTGTCGAGATCTGCATCTCCTCCCGTATAAACATGAGCTCCATGCCCGATCATGACATCCCAAGAGGACAGGGACATCACAAGAAGAGCTTCTCAGAAAAGAGGCCGTAGAGAGTAAATCCTCCCACTGAGGCATTTCTTCTAAGCAACATATTCTAGGAAAGAAAACCTAATGCAGGTATAGGAAGAGGTCACATACAACCACTTCATGACGGAGGCCGTTCCCTCGCTGAAAGGAATCCCAACTCAAAGCCTGGTTAATCAAGACGGAATTACAAGACGCTTCCTTGGTGATTCCCATAGCTCCTCCAAGCAGGAATTTCCTTCAACCTCCGTGGAAACACCAGCTATGGAGGATCAGATCCATGTTGTTGGGGTTGTCGTCAGCCCCGAGGTGTGTCACTAAAATAATGAAGCCAGTAGTGTCTTCACTTTGTGCATCATCGAGTTGCTTAGCTTTGCTTTCACGTTGGATGTTTGGCTTTTTGGCTGCAATTCTAACATGAAGACCACTTCTGACCAGACTTCTCCGGACAGTAGATGGGTCTTACCTGGGACCCACTGGTTCCCACCAGTTCTTTGCAGTGGTAGTGCTGGACATCTTCTGAAGTGGAAGGGAAGTAAGATGCGTCTCCTCGGCCGATTACGTTCCTCAACATTGCCCACCACTTTGTTCTTCACAGCTGCTTTGAAGTCTTTGCCGGGGGGGGGGGGGGAAGAGACCTTGCTGCCGCGGTGTAACCACCTGGTGTTTCGTAGCCATGCTCCGTCTTGCTGTGGTGTATGACCTGTGACATGACACGGTCTTCCAAAGACCGAGATTAGGAGCAGTGTTTGTTCCTCACGCAGGGTTAAACCTCCCGCACAGCCAATTCTGTGTCACTTAATGACTGCGTTTCATCCGACATATGAAATTGATTAACCCCTTACATCAAGCAGGTGATAACGATCATCAAACACCGGGTTCTGATCCAGCAGGAAGATCTGAGTCTGTTTGCAGACACGGGGCGATCAAACCAAACCCCAATCCATTTTCCTTCTTTTCACTCACTTTACAAATTCATAAAAACAAACCACATATATTTCTTACTTTACAGCATTTCGTCACGCCTGCCTAAAACTTTTGCACAGTATCGTGTATATATTTTTTCTGAGCTTTTGCCGCTTTTTAGATCATCCCATTCCAGGTCATCTACTGGACTTTAATTACTTGAATGTCAATAAAAACATGTTCTATAACTCTGACCAGACAGACACACAGACACACAGACACACAGACGTTCCTGAGCGTCACCTTGGTGCTGGATGGTTGAGCCGTCTGTAAAAGTTCGGACACGGCTCCCGCCAGGTTCTTGGCCGCGTGGAGGAGCTGTCTGCCGTTGCCGCCTTCATCCTCCATCAGAGCAGCGAGAAGTTTGACTCCGCGGGACATTTCGGTGAGATTGGAGGAGATGGTGGTGACGGCGCAGCCCACAGCGGTGTAATCTGTATCCGCTGGGTCTCCTGGAAGGCAGAACGAGAGGGTAACATGCGCCAGGGGAATGATACGGCGTGGTGATGCCCTATAGTTCCTGTTTCCCCGAGCAAGTTCTCGATCCGTCCCCGATGGAGGCCTCAGCTCCATATGGGCTCTCCAGGAATGATGCTGCCTTCCCTCCTCGTGTGCCAGGAGACGCAGCTCCTCCTATCACTGAACGCAAAGTGCTCGCCCGTATGTCGTTTTTATGATGCTACACCAAGTCCTCCATATAAAGCCGATGCGTCCTCTGCCTGATCGAGCTCTCTCCGTTTTCACCCCATACCTGGTTACTCTGGATTTTCTGGAAACTCAGAATATTCCGGATCTTTCCTCTCCCTGACCCGGCTCTGGAATATCACCTCCACGTCCAGTCCTGCCCGGCCTCCGATCTACTCCCTGTGTGACCTGCTAATCCGTCCGCGATGAGGAGCAGGACTCCTAGTATCACACCCTGCGAGTCCCCCCTCCCCACTAAGATATTCCCTCTGCGAGTCCCCCCTCCCAATAAGATATTCACACCCTGCGAGTCCCCCCTCCCCAATAAGATATTCACACCCTGCGAGTCCCTCCTCCCCAATAAGAATATCACACCCTGCGAGTCCCCCCTCCCCAATAAGATATTCACACCCTGCGAGTCCCCCCTCCCCAATAAGATATTCACCACCCTGCGAGTCCCTCCTCCCCAATAAGATATTCACACCCTGCGAGTCCCTCCTCCCCAATAAGATATTCACACCCTGCGAGTCCCCCTCCCCAATAAGATATTCACACCCTGCGAGTCCCTCCTCCCCAATAAGATATTCACACCCTGCGAGTCCCTCCTCCCCAATAAGATATTCACACCCTGCGAGTCCCCCTCCCCAATAAGATATTCACACCCTGCGAGTCCCTCCTCCCCACTAAGATATTCACACCCTGCGAGTCCCCCCTCCCCAATAAGATATTCACACCCTGCGAGTCCCCCCTCCCCATAAGATATTCACACCTGCGAGTCCCCCCTCCCCAATAAGATATTCACACCCTGCGAGTCTCCTCCCCAATAAGATATTCACACCCTGCGAGTCCCTCCTCCCCAATAAGATATTCACACCCTGCGAGTCCCCCCTCCCCAATAAGATATTCACACCCTGCGAGTCCCTCCTCCCCACTAAGATATTCACACCCTGCGAGTCCCCCCTCCCAATAAGATATTCACACCTGCGAGTCCCCCCTCCCCAATAAGATATTCACACCCTGCGAGTCCCTCCTCCCCAATAAGATATTCACACCCTGCGAGTCCCCCCTCCCCAATAAGATATTCACACCCTGCGAGTCCCCCCTCCCCAATAAGATATTCACACCCTGCGAGTCCCTCCTCCCCAATAAGATATTCACACCCTGCGAGTCCCCCCTCCCCACTAAGATATTCACACCCTGCGAGTCCCCCCTCCCCAATAAGATATTCACACCCTGCGAGTCCCCCTCCCCAATAAGATATTCACACCCTGCGAGTCCTCCTCCCCAATAAGATATTCACACCCTGCGAGTCCCTCCTCCCCAATAAGATATTCACACCCTGCGAGTCCCTCCTCCCCAATAAGATATTCACACCCTGCGAGTCCCTCCTCCCCAATAAGATATTCACACCCTGCGAGTCCCTCCTCCCCAATAAGATATTCACACCCTGCGAGTCCCCCCTCCCCAATAAGATATTCACACCCTGCGAGTCCCCCCTCCCAATAAGATATTCACAACCCTGCGAGTCCCTCCTCCCCAATAAGATATTCACACCCTGCGAGTCCCCCTCCCCACTAAGATATTCACACCCTGCGAGTCCCCCCTCCCCAATAAGATATTCACACCCTGCGAGCCCCCTCCCCAATAAATATATTCACACCCTGCGAGTCCTCCTCCCCAATAAGATATTCACACCCTGCGAGTCCCTCCTCCCCAATAAGATATTCACACCTGCGAGTCCCCCCTCCCCAATAAGATATTCACACCTGCGAGTCCCCCCTCCCCAATAAGATATTCACACCCTGCGAGTCCCCCTCCCCACTAAGATATTCACACCCTGCGAGTCCCTCCTCCCCAATAAGATATTCACACCCTGCGAGTCCCCCCCTCCCCACTAGATATTCACACCCTGCGAGTCCCCCCTCCCCAATAAGATATTCACACCCTGCGAGTCCCCCCTCCCCAATAAGATATTCACACCCTGCGAGTCCCCCCTCCCCAATAAGATATTCACACCCTGCGAGTCCCCCCTCCCCAATAAGATATTCACACCCTGCGAGTCCCCCCTCCCCAATAAGATATTCACACCCTGCGAGTCCCCCCTCCCCCAATAAATATTCACACCCTGCGAGTCCCCCCTCCCCACTAAGATATTCACACCCTGCGAGTCCCCCCTCCCACTAAGATATTCACACCCTGCGAGTCCCCCCTCCCCACTAAGATATTCACACCCTGCGAGTCCCCCCCCCCCAATAAGATATTCACACCCTGCGAGTCCCCCCTCCCCAATAAGATATTCACACCCTGCGAGTCCCCCCTCCCCACTAAGATATTCACACCCTGCGAGTCCCCCCCTCCCCACTAAGATATTCACACCCTGCGAGTCCCCCCTCCCCACTAAGATATTCACACCCTGCGAGTCCCCCCTCCCCACATAAGATATTCACACCCTGCGAGTCCCCCCTCCCCACTAAGATATTCACACCCTGCGAGTCCCCCTCCCCAATAAGATATTCACACCCTGCGAGTCCCCCCCTCCCCACTAAGATATTCACACCCTGCGAGTCCCCCCTCCCCAAGATATTCACACCCTGCGAGTCCCCCCTCCCCAATAAGATATTCACACCCTGCGAGTCCCTCCTCCCCCACCAAGATATTCACACCCTGCGAGTCCCCCCTCCCCAATAAGATATTCCCTCTGTGAGTCCCCCCTCCAATAAGATTCACACTCTGCCAGAGCGGACATCATACAAGCAGAGAAGACACACTCACCTGCAGTCAGGTTCACCACAGAGGCTGTGCCAGCAGTGATGGCGTCCACCTGGGAATGGATCTCATGTTTGGATTCGTCCATCTTGTTCTTCCTCCAGGCTTTAGCTGCCTGAAAGAACAAGGAAAAAAAGTGGGCACTGTGGGCAGAACACAGGCCAGCGCCAGGAGATGCCCACGATCCTGGTAAAAATGGTATTCATTACATGATGTGCCGGTAAGGTGATACTTACCGCGTCTTGTCCCAGGGCCGGCAAAGTGTCAAAGTCATCGAGTGTGGCCTGAGCAGCGTTCACCGCGTTCATGCTTGAGTTTATTGTGCCAGTCAAGGCCTGCTGTGCCGAGGTCTGAGGGAAAAACAACACCCAACGCCATCCAATGAGACGCAACACTGCCCGTCCGATGAGCCGCAACATTACGTGACGCCGAGCCCGTCTGGCGAGACGCAACGCCTAGCCCGTCCGACAAGCCACAACTTTAGGCGACGCCAAGCCCATCCAGTGAGACGCAACACTGTGCCCGTCCGATGAGCCGCAACGTTCCATGACGCTG